>OY757238.1:36354970-37554970 GCA_963583995.1 Xylota segnis | reverse complement strand
AACTAGAACTGAGAGAACAATAGTAAATGGTAAAACCCTCGCAGCTAAACATAGGAATCACTACTAACCACAAATCTGGTTCACAATAATATATGAACAGCGTGTTTCGACTACATCCACGATGTACTGTCTACAAGGTTTGGTGAAGATCTCTAAAGATCTGTAGGAATATCATGAATCCTTTTATGTCAGAGTCCTAGTAAAATAAGAGGGTTTTTTGAATTGCAATTATAAGGGCTAAAATCGAAGCCACATTGTCCTGGAAGAAGTGGATTTGGTAAAAACAACTCACTCAACTACTGCAGGCATATCTCAGTTTGGGCATGAATGTGTGAAAGTCACTTGCCTATTTGGTTAAATACTGAAAGAGGTCCAGAGAAATCATCCTTTGAGCATTTTCTAACTATCAAAGGTCGCATTCTTGACGATTGCACTGCAAACTTGAAAAAAACAAGACTAACCAAGTTCAACCTTACCACAGAATTTAGAAACACATTGAATTCTATTGAAAGTCATAAGGACTCGGCCATCTTCACATATGACAATCCTTTCATAGACATTTGCAAAGCATGATAGCCAATTTCTTTAAAAATTGTAAGTTATTTATTGTTAATTCAAAAATTTGATAAACCTTAGAAATTTTTATGCATAATATTGCGTATACGTCCTGTAGTCCTGTAATAACTAGAATTTGGAATTTTTTAATCCCTAATGTGGTACATCACATAGTAGATGAAATCTCGATTCTCCTTTGCGATATTAAAACAAAATGTGAAAGGTGCTGATTTTTGGTAACATGGTTAGAAAGCCAAAACTATACCATCTCTAGGTTTGGGGCGAAGTGAAACGTCTGCCGCCAGCATCCGGTGCTGAAGAACTGTGGAAACGTTGACATCATTCCTTCAGAAATAGTGGTGATAGGCTGGGAATCAGCTGATGCCGAACAGTACTTAATGTCTAAGTAAGAGGCAAGCAAAATAGGCTGCAAAGAAGGACGAGAGCTTCTTGTTAGCTAGAAAAAATAAATAGCTTCGGCAAAAGAAGCGAAAAACACGCATTCGAGATTATACTCCATGAACAGTATATGAAAGTTTTGCTAAAAGGTAAAACGAAACTGACAAGAGATCCATTTAGATGGACAAGGAAAACTTGAAGGAAACAGCTTCATCAGCGTGTGGCATAAAGGCGACCAAACCCAACCTTGATGATGATAACCAAAACAAACTGAGAATATCCCAATATCACAATTCAAATTTAATCCACTAGGCCTGGTGGCCCATCAGCTAAGCTAGCCGAATATGATTTTCTACCGAACATAAACTGTTGTAGGATTTGATCAGCCTGAATTGTATCTGAATGTGTAGAGGCCATGCAACTCCACAACTGTAGTAGTAAGATCCGATTTCCAGCTCATAAGGATATTCTATGTAAGGCTTGGATCAAACAGTCCTACTTTACAACGTAGGGGCATGTACTTTCTCGAAAGAATAAGAATTAAATATTAGAACCCATTTATGTTGACAGGCTTTGGAGCTAGAGATTCAACAACGATTGAACGAGCAGCGCATCAGCCATTTGCAATGCCTAGGAGATATCTAGCCGTGTATTCAAATCTTACCTCGAGGGAAAAACCAGTAGCAGACCTGGAAAAACTTAGCTAAGGATCAAACTAACCGTAAAGGCTTGTTAGTTGAGGTCCAGATGTACCTTCAACTGTAGAGGCACCTAAGTAAGTAAGAAAGGATCTAGTTTATCGATGGAAAGCACAAATTGCTTCCTACTACTAGGCACTGGAAGTGAACGATTTTCGTGCTTGTCTCACACCCCAACACACTCATGACGCTCCTTAACTAAGGCTCCTACAATACACCTCCGAAGTCTATTCAAGCAGTTATTTTCAAAGGATGTCAGGAGACCCGAATGAATCTTACCCATCCAGGTAATAACCAACAAAATATGATAATTTTCTTGCAAAGGCTACTCGAATTCGAGCGAAGATAGATTTACTGGCTCGCGAGAAGTATATTTTAAGAAATGAGAGCTATCTCTGGAAGTATTATTTTTGGAAAATAAATTAATGGGAAAAAGATGTAGTTTTGTTTTTATTATTTTGGATTTTACGAGTATTTAAGAGGTCCTGGAACTGAAGCTACAACCTATTTGCTCGATTGTCGTGACAGGTGCAGCAATAGTTCAACCGATATGAGTTGAATGATATGCGATAAGGATTTCTAGTCTCTGAGAGATACTCTTCACGGTAAGTGAAGGAGGGCAATTAAAAAGCACGACCTAGGATCAATTGTCCTTTCAACTTTGGGTAATTAAGAAGTTTACCTCGTCGATACAGAACTGGAGAACTTTTTTGAAAGCACACACTTAACACATCCCTGAGCAAGGTGGAGATCTTATAGTATAGAGCACCTTAACTAAGAAACTAGTGTCGGGAAGTAGTTTCTGTTAAATGCAACTTTAGTCCGAGATACAACCGTCAATCACAAGAACTATAGCTCTAGACACCTTACTAAAGAAGATGGTCTACTTACTTACTCTGTATATTACGTCAGGACTAAATCAGATGAAACAGGCATGATATTCGACAAACACAAGTCAGCTGTCGGCACCAAGAATGTTGGTAAATATGTCTATTCCCCAACACCAGCAAGGATATGGTCCGAAGTCCGAAAATAAAGAGTAAAGTGCATTTAATTCTAAATACTTGAAGTTTTGGAAGACGATAACTATCGGTCTAAAGTCCCATTATCCACTCAAATATTCTGCATGGAGCTATGTCAAAATGTTATGAATTTTAAAGTCTCTATCAATATCTAGGGAAGCATCGACCAAAAGTCCCAACTTATAAACTCTGCGTCCATCATAGGTAAAAAAAATAACCAACCTCTGTACAGACAGAAAGCCAATATGAAAGGATACGCAAAGTGTCAACTGACACAAAGTATCTCAGGTCGAAAAGTTGACGAATGAACAGTTCATAAAAAACATCCCCATTCACACTTTCAAATGTTTATTTTATTTTTTCTCCAATTCATTTCCACTTAATATGGGCCAATCCCACTGTCGTCCTTTTCGTCTGTGACTTTGTTGCCAAATGCCATGACAAACTTATTTGATAAAACAAAAACAAATGAAAAAAAAAACAAAAAAAAAAAATCGAAAAAAAGGTTCATTGGCATTCAATCGAGTGTAACGACATAGCGTCAACCCTTAGGTTATGGGTTGAGCTGTCTTGTATTTATCAGAGCCTTCCTAATCGAATTATGTTTTACAATCGAACCAATGGTCAGTCTAAAAGAGGGCCAACCAACAGACGACGATATTGGTAGTCTTACGAGGACACCATTACATTTTCAATGGCATGCAACATGATGACGTGTCGTCTTGTCAAATCGAATAATCAAATGTCAATCACCGGATAAGGAGGTCGATCATTGCATTAATTAATTGACATCATTTTAAAAGGACGCCCCAACCAGAATCGGATCTCAATGAAGCCCTACGTGACTGGGGAATTGCTGGCTAACCAGATACCCATGTTGGGGGTTGTTAAATCCGCCAACCATTCATTAACCTTAAGATATTTCCCACTAATTGTCATTAACATAATTACATATGTTCGAAAGGCAAATAGCCACCCCCCACCCCCCTGTATGTCGTCTTATGGCCAGCCGCTAATACAAATATCAAGGGTCATCGAGAATTAACCGCCGAGCCTTATTGACAAACACTAAGGCAACAACAGCAAAACCAGCTCCAAGTACGAGTACCGACGAATCAATACAATTTACAACTCAATAAAAATGAAAAGCTGAGATTATTTTCACATTTGGACAAAACAAATGCGGCTCTAATTGCCTCCCTCTGGTCCGCGTGTGAATGAGGGCTCCTATGGCAGGAGAAGCAGGCATGCCAAGCAGAGGGTTGTAATTTCCGAAACAACCGTTCATAATTACAAATGTCCGTGTGGTCTAGAATCCATTAACTAAGAATCAAACGCAGAACGGTGGCACCCCTCCCTGGGGGTTGGTGACCGGTGCCGGTCTGTCACCATTATTACCACACAAATTCGTTTGATTGTTTTCGAGTAAAAGAAATACTGTGAGGGTGGCTGTGATGTTGTTAAAAACGCATATACGCACACATAAGTAAGCGGACGCCCCTCGATTCGTAGGTGTGTTCATTAGGCCGCCCAATATTTGGTTTGAATTAATCAAAATAAAGTCTCGAGGCTGGCACGCGAATGCGGGCTTAACTCTTTCTCTATGGAGCACGCGTTCTTATTTAGTTTCGGTTGGTTTACCGAGTATAATGGACTAATGTCTTATTGGCGAAGGAAGCCAAAGTGTTTCTGTTGAAGTTTTCACTTAGACTGAGAGTGAATGAAATGATTTATTTAGCTCAGAGAGGAATCACGCCGAATGTCAGAATGTAATTAGCGAATCCATTATTTAAATGAAACCCTATTCTAGTCATTAATGGGTGTTTTATGCGGGAACAAAAGGTTAGACTAATTTATTTCTGCTTTGTGCAACTATCAAGCAATCCATGGACAATAGGTCAATTGAAGCGCTATATATAGCCAGTGCACGTCATGTTCCCGATATGAATGGCTCTCATAAACAAGTGGAATATTTTTGGGACAACTTTTAGTTCGAAACTTGCTTAGCTTCCATTGACCGAGAAATATGTCAAAATATACGTCACACATATATACGGTAGAAGACTATCTAAAAGGCGTCGGTAAGTCTGGCTCTCTGACTTGTATCTAAAGCGAGGAAAGGTTTAAGTTGTATACATTTGTAAAGAACAGAGAAATAAAGGACTTAGTCTTCTTAGTAGGCTACTAGGACTTCGACAGCGCTTGTCCACAACACTGTTTCTACCGCCAATTTCAGAACTTGAACACTTAAGTCTACCTGCACTCATTCGAGTATACCTTCATATACATATTTCGAGTTCGGATTAACCGGTCAAAGGCAGTTTAAAGACTATCACTTGGCCTAAAGCCGAAGGTCAGAAAAAGGTTTCCTTTAGCTAAGTCATATGAAGGTATACTCAAATATCCCAATCTGCAGCCTTACGCGGGCTGAGAACTACGTTTTGGACCACATCAACGGGAGTGTAGATGAGATCTTGTTCAATTTTTGTTCTTTGTAAAGCTGGTAGGGGTCTTTGGCCACTCCTCAGTTTAGGGAAAGACCCCTTGTCAGAGAAGTGTTATCAGAGGGCTTTGTTGGTCCAAACTTCAATAAACTGTTGCCCATCGTTAGTTTACAAGCTGAAATGAATGAATTGGCACATCTGGAGCTCTATGGACATTGGGGCGGACTAAGTTCGTGCCATAAATTAGTAATCAGGTTTGATTATATCAGCCATCATCCCCACCCTTTAAACGTAATGGCCACCAAACTACCAATATGAAGCTAGTACTACAACTTTCACCTCCCAAAGACGTCAGGTAACCCTCCAACAATATGCTAGGTTGGAAGTAAGAAGCTGAACAAGCTTCACACTTGCTTAACAATACCAGAGGCCGACTGAGTCAGTTACCTCTATATCACCTTACCTAACTTATTCTAGGTTCATCATTTTAATCACGAATAATGAACTCTTCATATCCAAGAATGTTGGAAACAGGCGCATTCTTAATGAATCACTTCCCAAAATCCCTTATGAATCGGATAATATCCTCGCTACTCTTGACTACGGTACAAAATCCGAAGTATTACCCGAAAAAAGAGAAATAAGATTGGTATACATCCAGATGGTTCCTACATTGAATCACAGACTGCGCTTAAGGCGATATTATCTAACTGATCTAAAGTCTGAAACAGTCATGAATTGTCACACACTGCTCAGGGCATTATGTACGGTGTGGGAACCGAAACCGACAAACTAAGTAGTTAAGAAATGATCAGGACTTCCACGATGCAGTTAAACCAAAAATCTAAGTGACTAATTTTACATTTTGTTTGTGTCTGTCCAGTCACCTTCTACATCAGAATGACTATTTTAGAAAATATTTCTTGAAAATATTTGAGTACGAAATGAATGATGGACTTTAATAGAGTGCCTTCATGAATACATAGTTCAACTTATTGAATCTTGGAATCATACATACATATTGCTGAGGTCATGACCTTAGACCCCGAGTTTGACGATCTTCATCTGTGATGGAAGAGGCGATCCTGAGATGCTAGCAAACGACTATTGAGTCTTAGATAGCTCGAGCCTTACAACTGGACTCAAACTTGCTCGAAATATGCCTCCTGAGAGTAAAATATTTTCTCTGAGTTAATGTCCAAAAATTGTGTTTTTAAGTATCATCCAGGATCACGCAGGTCATGATGAGTCAACCATCCTTGTATTCTAGTGATGGAACATTGGATCTTTCTTCCAGATAATGTCAAAGCAATGATTTGTGGTCGAGTCTCTAGCAATGGAATACTACTCAAACTGCAGTTTTGATTGTCCTAAGCGTATGTATGTATATTAACTTGCTCTGAACTGGTCATGGACATTGATCATACGATGCGAAATATGTGGTAATGCTATGATGATTCCGAATCCACTGCAACTTCAAGTAGGTTCATCATCTTTGGGGGTTCGACTATGTGACTATTCGTTGAAATATTCCTTTGAAAATGGATTTGAATGTATGTTCCTACCATTGAAGCTCACTAGGCTCGTTGTTCTCCATTGCAATACTTTCAGTGCATCCGCACCTAATTATTAATATTAATCTCTGATTATTCGAAAATTAATATGGACACAAAGTAAAGTAGGTAAAGTTATAGATACAATACTCAAATGTATTGGAGAATGCTATTCGGTATTCAGATACTCCAAAGTTTTACTTACGGTCTCGTTTCTTGCGAACGTCTGACAAACATCTGAGAGCATATTAAAAGGGATCCTTGAGATGTTCACTACTACCAATCCATCAGTTCTTTTCTCTAAACGTCTTATTGAAGCCAAACCACGTTCTGAGTTTTTGACCTTTTTCAGAATTTTTTGTTTGTCTTAAATCCATGTATCTCGGTGTAGATGGTAAGGTGTATTCATCTGATTCAGTCTTTTCGCTTCATTAGAGTGAGCAAGTCGAAATACACCATTTTCCCAGATAGCTCATTGATTGTTGCTTTTGAGGTCTTCATGTGTGATTTCAGTGTGATTTTTATACAATCCTGAATCCTACCTACATACACACACTTGTATCTTTTCCTACATAGCAAGTTCGAACACTATTTGTGACTGAATTATTCAAGGTTTTTATATCCTTGGTATTCAGTGAACCTAATTGGGATATAAATTCGCAGAGCAGCCATAGAAAACTATCGACCTTTGCAGCAACCTTGTCATGTATGAATATCTACACATGTACCAAAAATATAAGCACATAAGGTATCAATGTGTATTCATAATTAATTCCCTTTATCGACTTAAGCTCTCTGTCCCATGTCACTCTGTCTGCGGTTTGGTTTTCGAATCCCTGTAGTCCTTACTCCAAAGAACCACCAAATGACATGTAGACAATGTTTGGTCTACTTTACAAATATGTAAGTAATTTTTAAATTTATCAGAATCAATTGTACTTGGTCTACAAAAAAAGTATAAAATGATATTTTGATGGAAGTATCCAGAAAGTTTACTTGGGAAATCAACGAAATCCAATAGGCGGCTATAATTAAACACACATATTCAATATTGACAAGAAATTAGGGCTCTCCTCCCATTTGATGGTAATTGTCTTGACAGTATTATTAATTCATGCAACATGAACAAAAGGTAAAGTCTGGACAATATCGTTTTAACAATATGTCCGTTGGTTCAGTTAATTCTGTACTTAGCACTATTATTAGCTCGTATTTTTCTATTTCTGGTTAACTTCAAATATCAATATGTTCAAGGGGGAAATAGATAGGTCTAATCAAGAAGATTCGTTGCTTTCGATATCCACTTCCTGGTCGTTCTAGCACTGAAGCTAAGGTCATTAGAATGCATGGATATACAAGGTGGGCCAAATACAAGTTTCTTTTTAAAAATGCAATAAAATGAGCAGAATTAAATTTTTTCCATGTATTATGGCTTCATTAGTAAGAGCAAACATTCCCATTAATTATGGAACACAACGTCGTTTAAGTGGCTGCCTCAACTGGCTTCATTCTGTCACTTCAATTTTCCAAGACCTTGTTGATGGTTTCGGGCTGTAGCTAACGGATTGCTTGGATGATATTGGCCTTACGTGCTTGAATCGAATGTTGTCATAACATCGGTCCTTCACGATTCCCCACAAAAAAAGTGCAAAGGAGTCAAATAGCAGCTCCGAGGTGGCCAATTGACATCGCCAAGACGGCTGATAATACGATTTGGGAGTTTGGTGCGCAAAAGATCGATTGTGGGCACGAGTTGTGTGGCATGGCGCGCCATCCTGCATGAACCACATTTTGTCCAAATTTATTTCTTCAATTTTAGTAAAAAGAAAATTGGTTAACAAGGCTCTGTAACGCCCACCGTTGACCGAAACGTTGTTTTATTCCCACATAAGTAGAAAGCGCCTGTAGACGACTCCCCTGTTTCCTATATGCAAAGTGTCACCTCATGCAGTAACGTTCTTGTGTAGTCTGAAATCCAGACGTGAGTTATCATAGATAAAAGCCGAAATTTGTGGCAGTTTCTACAATCTTCTGCTTCTCAAAATGAAAAAGTTCCCCTCGTCTAGTCTTTCCTGACAAGCGGTTGGTCCACTTTTTGATGACTCGCTCTAATATGTGCGGCGTTATTCCGTCTTATTCGACTTGACTTGACGTAGAACCAGAGAAAATAATCAAGTGGTGTCAAGTCGCATGGTCTCGACGGCCAATTGATGAACGCCCGCCGTGAAATGGCCCAGTCGCCAAATTTTTACTTTAGATCTTCGAGCGTTGCGTCGCTTATACGGCATGTAGCGTCGCCTTGTTGGAATCACAGAAAGTCGACTAACATTGCTCTATACCTGAGACTATTGTCGGTAACTTTGCCTCCTTACGAAATAAAGTTCCGATGATACCGCCATGTCATAAGCCACATCATACAGTTATTCTCTGTGGACGACGAATTTTTGGCCAAAATCCGGATCTCTGGCCAACATTCTCTCGCCCGATTAGCAAGCTCATGGCATTGCTATCGACGTCCGGCTTAATTTTTTGCTTCAGCACAATCTTATATAGATGTAGGCCCAAATCCATTCGGAAAATAAGCCGCTACGGCGGCTATGATTTCTGGTTGGTGGCTTAAGATCCATGAGAGTGTTCTCACGCTCAAACTTTTTCGAGGAGCGATGAATTGCCTGCACACTGAAGCCATGATGACGACCGACCGCACGGCGAAATTCACGTTTCGTATTCGCACCTAAACCGGAATTTCGATATCATTTTTAAATGATTTTCGCCGGTTCAGCAAACATGAAACGATGTACATATAGAATGGCAAACCTTAGTAAATATTCTGACAGTCGAATGTCATCAGTTGCTTTAACAGCTGCTAAACTATAATAATTGGAAAAAGGATCATTGCTATCTAGTCACCCTTCAAAACCCTTTTATGAAATTTTTTCCGACCATCCTGCGATATTCAACGAAAAAGGATGATGTATGTACCTACACCGTTGCACCACGTCAACCTGCGATGTGTTGTATTGTATTGCTATGATTATTTCTTTAAGCTTCTCCGTCAGATATTCCGATTGATCCTCTTGTAGTACATATAACTATGTTGAAAATGTCTGTACGAAAACGGGTATCGTGAAAGCCGTACGTGACAGAAAAAACGGAGACTGTTCCCGATAGGAGTGTCGGAAGGGATAGCAGGATATGAACAATTGTACGAATGGGAGAAAATTCCATTTCGGTTGGATACCATGATACAGCTTCAAACATCCTAACAATCTAGCTAGACTCGATTTTCTTGCTCTCGATGTCCCAAACAAGAAGTGTTCATCTAGATCTTGGTTACTGGTAATCAGATCTAAGTGTGCCTCTGCTGAGCGGGGACAGCCACCAACCAGATATCATGAAACGACTGACGATTCGGAACTTTTTCGAAACGGATGCCAGGATATACGATTTCAGAATACGATTCCAACTTCCCTCTCAAATAAAACAAAAACGAATTTCTAGGAGTTTTTTTGTTTTTATTTTAAATTTTAAAACGATTTGCTTAAAGATTTATCTGTCTTTATAGGCAAAAAGGAAAAAAAATATATCTCTACTTTTAGTTTTAAATTTTTGTTTTTTTGTTTTTTTTTTTCTATATTTTAAACGTATTCATAGGCTAAGAGTTAATATTATTCGTTAAGTTTGATGTTTACATTTCTAAATTTCTATAAATCATCTTGTTTCTTTGTTTTTATGTATATTTCTCTAAGAGGTGTTGTACACAGATCACTCGAAAAATATAATCTATCGATTCACATTGGCATGCATTATAGCTTTATTCTCAAACTAAGCTTAAGCACAACCACCATAGACTTCCGTTACTCCTTCCATACAATTATTATTATTTTTATTATTTAATAATTTTTAAGTAAAATTTGTAACATTGTTACAGTTGATTCTGTTTTAGTGTGTGAGAAGTGTATTTATTGCACTGTCTTACTATAGTTTTTGTTTTGTTTTAAATATTCTAAAATAACATTGGGTGCATTTATATTAACAATGAGTAAGTAAATATATATATATGTATATATTTCTTTTTTTTATTTTTTTTTTTTCTTTGTTTATCAATACGTCAGAAAGGTACATCATTATCTCATAGTATCTGCAAATGCTGCAAGGACATTTATTATTTTCTAGGTTTAGGTGACAAAAATTACATCTAAACTTCGTTTCTTGATGATTAAAGTTGTTTGTATCTAAGTGTTTAGGTTTATTTTTTTTTTTTTTTTAATTAATTCATCAATATTATTGCTTCGCCAAAATAAACTACGTTCATATGCGGCTGGATAGTATCTAAAAATTTACTTAATCTCTACAAATTGTTTGGAGTTTTAGAAAGGAAAAAAAAAATATATATTGGAATAAAAGATCACTACAAAATATTAAATATATTTTATTTTCGCAAAATTTTTCAAAAAAATTAATTACAATACTTTTTATTAGGTTTTAAACTACGCCGTTTAAGTACATAACTTTACATTGAATGTGTTGCTCCCGCCCATATAAATATCTTTATATACATACTTTCGTTAACACACTATCTAGACGATGTACATTACACTCTTTGTTCCTCTTTTTTTTTTTTAACAAAATATATAGTTTTTTTTTTTTTTTTTTTCTTTAATAACAATTATAATACTTAGACATAACACTAATTGGTTTGTAAATTAAGTGAAGTATGTGATTTGTGTGTGTGAAGGGTTTTTGTTTTTTGTCGACCTAAGCCGGTATTGTTGCCTCTTCGTAGAAATCTGGTTCATCTTCTTCAGCGTTAGCTTCACTTCCATCCAACTGAAATGGTTTAGCCATGTTAATGGAATTCATTTGGGTTAGAAGTGGTAACTTACCGCCTTCATTTCTTCGGGTGTATAGAATGCGGCCAACTTCTGACGCAAAGGCACCATAATTATCAAAAAGAAGGGGAAAGCCAATGAAATTTTGGAAGATTTAACCGCCCAGAGAATGGCCAACAGGAGCACTTGGACGGTGGTGAATAGATGCATCTTCCATGTTGGAACACGTTTAACATAGGGTGTGGGTGGATAGTGCTTTACAGGCATGAAATACAGTCTTATTCTGTTTGGGAAAAGAATTAGTAAATATTCATAGGGATAAGGATCAAGTTTGGGATACCTGTCGAAGAATTGCACACCACTCATTGAAGCGATACCCATGTATAAGAATACACCAAACAGTACGGCCATGGGTATGAGTCGTAGAAGTGGGGCCATGGTGACAGATAAGCCAACCATTAGGGCAACAAAGAAGCCCGATAATCGTTGTTCCTTAACGTCTATGATTCGTGCGGATTCACCAGGTGCATGAGTTCTGAAATAGATAGTACAGATGTCAGGATTCTATGTAATGTGATTTATGTACTAGACATGTAAATATTTAAGTAGTTTTCATTGAAGGTATAGAATCCCTTTTTTCAACTTCATATAGGAAAGTAGGCGTGGCTACTGATCGGTTCCAAACATTCGGAGTGGAATACTCTTGAGTGATAGTTGATTGTCACACTTTTGATAGTCAAAATCGATGATCACGATGTAAATCGATCGCACTGTCAAACAGAAACGATGGCAAAAATGCGATGATCACGCTGGTGGGTCCCTTACAGAGGGCAAAAGATCCTTTGTCATTGTCACCAATCAACTATCGCCTTAGAGGATTCTACTTCAGTTTATGAAGGTACTCTCTACTTAACATATGTACCTCTGAACACTAAAAGGAGCTCCAGAGTGTATGTAGACTTCCATACGTCTGTCTTAAAGATGGCAGAGGGTACTAGGGCATAGGGAAATTCCTTGGAATTGTAGGACCGATGAATTCGCCTAGCATGGAACTACTGTACCTATCTTATCAGGTGAAGCTACCTTAAGCACTCCAATCGCTACATGCAACCTCATATTAAAGCTAGATGTTTTCGAGAGATCATATCTTAGTTGAATACGTTGTTTAACGCGTATATACATGGATCGCATCACTGTAGATTGTCTAATAGAAAAGTACCCAACCAGACTTTGTACATTTTAGGGATTTACAGAGATTCCAACAATCTACAATCTACACATGCTAGCAGAAAACTTCATTCAGACGCCAGTAGTTCCGTCTTTTTATGCAGACAAATTTATATTTCATCTTACTATGCCATAAATTTGAAGAACTCACACGAAATGGTTCTTGTATTAGCTTAACAGTTGAATATACTATTGCATATCTCGAAGGAGCACAAATAAAGAGAAAAAAAAGCTCAAGTTCACAAAAGCTTTTAGCCAAAGTAGTCAAGCGTTTTACATCGTTTTTGTGCCCAGCTTTTTATCACCTGCCAAACTGTTATACGTAATGTTCTATATTTTTTACACATCCCCGACTCTATTGGCTATGTATCATAAGAGCCCTTAGTTATAGCCTTAAGCTAGACAATGTGGCTTGCTGTCTTATTTTGAGCTTTTTAGACGTTACAATGAAACTAAAATGGAACCCAGGAACTCTTTTAACTCTTGTTGAACAGGTTGGCTCTTAAGAAACATGGTTTGATACGAAGCTGGTCCTAACCTGGAACGAACGTTCATAAGATTACTCACTACGGGTACTTACCTCGACATAATTGTCAACGACGACACATGTGCCACAGAGCGCACTGTTGCGGCACAATGCCATGGCATTCCACAGAAACCACATACGACATTCATAAAGCACAATAGCACAATATCAAAATGCAATCCGGAGCCCTTCTTCAGGCCACGTTCTGGCTTGTCGACAATCAACTCGGATATGTGTGATTCCATGAAGATCAGAATGTACACTAGAATCGCAGGAATGCCAGTTATGAATGGAATCCAAGCAGGCACTGGTCCCAATGGCACAAACCATCCGCCACGGTTAGGATCACTGGGTGAAATACCCTCAGGTACACTTAGCTTCTCCGTGTAAACAGCCGGGATGAAGTAGTCTATAGCAACAAAGATGGCAATGGCAATTGGCACACCAAAATCTCCGAGAGCACGACGTGCATTTCTGCCCAAGAAATGCGAGTTCCGGAACAGCTTCAAGTAGTAGGCCAGGGTAAAGGTGCCCAAGGTTAGAATTGTACAGAAGAGCGCGGTATTTGGCATATTGATCGGTGATGGGAGTGGCGCCGAGATGATAGATGTCTCATTTCGGATCTCCACTGAGATATTCGTTGAGGTGGCATTGTCTGTGATTCCATCCATGAGTGTTGGCGGCGGTAGATTGTAGTCGGGTAGCAGTGGATGCTTCTTGTACACCGAGATGAGCTTGGTAAATGTCTCAACGATGTAGATGAGTGTGATGAGTGCTGAAAAGATCTCCTGAGTGAAACGGGTAAAGAGTCGCACGTAGACGCTGCCTTCAAACGCTGACACCGTGGACGCGATTATGGCCAACCAAATTCCTATGTATGCTCGCACTGTGAGGAAATTGAAGTGATTTTCCTGACAGAACTGATACAGGGCCTCGTCGAAGAGCAACAGCGGACCAGTGGTACCAATTATCACCAAGGGCTGACCAGCAAAAGCATGGAATACTAATCCAACAACAGAGGCCGCCAGTAGAGTTTCCGAGATGCCAATCAAATTGTGCGTTTTATCAGATGCCAAGCCGCCGAAAGTGATTGCTGTCGAAAGGCAAGCAAAGTACATAAAGACTGTAGCGGCTAGGGTCTCCGTGTTAAGACCGTCGAGTATGTCGCTTTTGTACATTGGCAGGCGGCGTTTCAGATCATTACGGAGACCACCCCAGAAGCGATGAGTTTTTTCGAGAGGATTCATCTTCTTCTTATCATCATCCTCCTCCTTTTTCTTTTCAATCATCATCTTCTGCACATCCTTAGTCAGTGGTACCTTCTGTTCCTTGTCGTCTTTCGCTTGCTGTAATGGAGAAGGAGAGGTTCAATGTGATTTATAGGGCCAATGCTGAGCTACAGTACCTGTAAAGCTTTGTTCTTTCGCGATCGAATCCAGTCCTTCTTCGCCTTCAGTTCAGCGAATGGCAACAAATCGTGACGATCCCAATTGCCAGGTGGCAATACAATCGAATCATCAAGGAATTCATTGATAGCCGAAAGGAGATCCTTACGATCGTCGGCCTTGTAGGCGATCGAGTGGAAAGTCTCGTTAGCCATTAGCGTAGCAATCGAACGACCAACTTCATGGTAATCCAGATCAACGGTTTTTGGTCCCAACAGGATGAACATGAAACGGACCGGAATTGGCACCTCAGTGATATTTTGCATAGCCACGCCTTCCGCCAAACGCACAAACGCGATCGTCGGCTGATCGAGGAACTCTACAGCACCAACCTAAAAGACATTCGTGCTACACATGTGTGAAAAGGATATCGATTCTCTTTGACTTACCAAAACAGTGGTAGCTTCAGCACCAAGTGGAATCCTCTTGAGGATCGTGTCATTCTGGAGTTTTTTCAAATCCTCTTGCGACGATGTGTACATATCCTCCTTCATGTCGATCTTCAAGTCGTTGCTCCTCTTGCTTCCACATATCTCACTGGCTGGTAGGATCTTCGGCTTTTTGTCTTCTGATAGATTCTACACGAACAAAGTGATCATGATTAGTGATCATGCACATCAATACGACACAAACAAACAAAAAACAAAAAAAAAACTTAACATAAACATACAGATACTCCATAAAACAGTCCTGAACCATTCCAAACTACACTAACGTCATGCAAAACGAAGTCATACGTCATAGCATGAGTTTGGGACATATGTACATTATGTAGGGCAGGGCTAAATAGGGTCATAAGAGTGGCAAGTGGAAAAAAGCGAGCAAAATACAGATAGAATTTGTTTATATTTTTATTTTTTTTTTTTTTTTACTTATTTTTTTAGAGATAAAGATGACAACGAATATTCAAAAGATCGAGAAGGGTGCAGGATGGTAAACGGTAAAGTTCTACACTAAATATTACAAACATGTATGACTTTAAACAGTAAAACGGTTAAACAAAAGCCTCTTTTTTTTTTTAATTTTATTTTGCAGATCTAATTATTGTTTTTTTTTTTTATAGCATAGCTAAGCAAACTTTACACTTATGTAGGACATTGTTGAATGTCTTCTGTAGGCGCGATCAATGAATTGTGGTGGGGGTGCAGTTGGGGGTGAGTAAACAGTTCTTCGAGTCGCTAACTCACTGCGTTGTTCATTTCCCATCCATAGTAACTTTATTTTTTTTTTAATTTATATATATATTCATGAAGATATATATATATTTTTTTGTTTTGTGTTTAATTTTAGGAAATATATATTTTTTTTTTATTTTAAGTAACGAAACACAAAGAAAGAAAGGAAAAGAAAATTCATTGATTTTTTTTTTTTGTAATCACAACAATCACATACATTTAATTAATAATTTGAAATGGCAAATTGATTAATTGATAGATGGAAGTTGATTGTAAAATGAAATGAAGAAACTCGACATAAGAGGGCGTGAGAGTGGATGGCTGTAATATGGGGTTGCAGTGGAAGCTTGCTAGTAGTGATTGGTTCTAATAATGCAAGATGTCATGGGGTTATGGGGGGAGAAAATAGTTCTACAATTCGAAACCTAGTTTGTTTTTTTGACTGGAAATAGGGGAACCTACCTAACACTTTCATACACATTCGTAAACCTCAAAGAGAATAGTGTCAGAGGACACTCCATCATTGCAGAAGTATCTGATTTATCTCACCCTTTTGTAATTTGTCCCGCCTAACCTAACCTACATCGGTCCGGATAAGCTGTCCATCATCTAAGTAATCGAACTACATGGAGATCATCAATAAGTGCAGAAACAGAATTTGTGTTCTTTGAAGTGTCTTCTTAAGTTTGGAATGCGGGATAAAAAATTGTAAGTAAGCAGTTCCTTCCTTCATCGAGTTGGCCATTTCTAAAGCCCCTCTATGACTTTGGCTACATAGATATGTAAAAGTAGTGCCACCAGAGAAAGGCATGACAATAAGGAGGGGGATAATAAAATGAAAAAATAAATACTTGGCGCTACAGGTCGATGGGACCCAGGGCCTAGCTTCTCACAACCATTCGTGTTGTGCGTGTTATATTCACGAATGGAAGGGGCCATGTCCGAAGGGCAATTTGTTATCTGAGAAGCTTTCTCAGGACAGTTGTACCCTCGGATGTTTGTCAGACGCTCGCGAGAGATAGGGCCGTGAAAAACTTTTTAGGTGTTCCTCGACTGGGATTCGATCTCGAACCCCTTGGTCCATAGTCCAACGCACTAACCACTGAGCCACGGCGCCCAGTGTGATGCAAGTCAGACAAGTACTTAAGTCAGAGGCACTTGGTGTTTATAGAACTGATCTCAGTTTTGTAAGAAGATACCAAAACCGATTAAATATATATATTTCTCTACACAAGTCCTAGTGTACAGAAAAGATTTGCCGTATAGTATGGGCAAGGGTTACAAAATTTGTTTCATTAGAGGAAGTTTCATGACATTTTGCAAAGTTTGTTTCAATTTTTAGAAGACGCAGTGCAAGTTAAAGATTCTTTAAATGAGTTCATAGGACATAGGACATGAGATTTCATACCTCAACAGCCTCACGAAACACCACAAATTGCAAGACAATTGCTTTGTCTAGTTGAGATTAAATAAACTGCGCTGAGGAATAGATGACATGAGCAGGCGAGGTGAAAGTGTCTTGACCTAGTCCGAGCAATGGCGGGACGATCACATAAAATAGGTATGTTCGGCAGTTCCAGTATCATCTAGGCATAGTCGGCACATGTTCGATTGATTGTATACCAATTTCCTTTACGTGACATTTGAGAGGGCAATATAGGAAGTAAAAACAAATGAATTCCTCGGCATGTCTTGAGCTTTTCATTTTCTTTCCACTAATTCCACTGATTTCTGACAGGTAGAGCTCAGAAGAGTTCAGAGCCAATGTATGGAGATTGGGCACCGGATCTTGCAAAGTGGGTTATGTCCTGGGTCCCCCTTTGGCTCGATAGCAAAAATCTCTTAGCTCGATTAAAAACTTAGTAATCGGTATCCGATCTCCTTTGGTCTGATAAAACGCCTGCCCGGCTCTATTTCAAAAAAAGATGCCTAGAGGCTCCTTTCTTTGACGACCTCACTGAACTGTTTGTCAGGAGTCATATTGATGCCTACTTTATGAAACTAAGTACAACACTAATAAATTCCCTGTAAGTTTAGTTGTTACTTGTAAACTATAAGTAAATTTTGGAATTCACCTGTAACTTGTTGATTACGAGTACATTTTTATTTCATAAAGAAAGCCAAGAGGTTTGTAGTTACAGCTTTAAATGTTTCTTAAAAGTATTTGTGCAACACGTTATTATTGACGAACTTGTAACTACAAGTGAAGTGTGCAGAAGAGTAGAGAAACTCATAAAATCAAGTACTGACAAATTGTTAGTTTGAAGATGGTGCCAGGAAAAATTCGGTCACTAAGTTGTTCAGAATCAATGGACCATCACTAGATACAACATGAAACTAACCGCAGCCATGGCCTGTCAGTCAAGCAGCCACTTTAAGTAGGCTTGCATTGGTTGGATCTTAATATCATTGTATTGCTGATATGCATAGGTTTTCAAAGTCCATGGTTTCTAATGTATTCAAAAGGTTTTTCAATGGTATAATTCAAAAAGGACGATTGTATGTCCTACATCCCTCAATAGCAGCAGACTTGTAGTTTTCTGCAAATATTTTTCTACATACTCACAGACTTGAAGACTTGTAACACTTTATTCGCTAAACTTATGTCTAATGTTCACTGTGCTACTAGTCCTGAGAAATGTTTATGGAACACTATACTTGAACTCCATACTTTATATGCAATTGTATCTACAATTGTACAAGTGCGTCACTTGTAGTTTCATGGAATGAGCCTCTGATGCCGTTTTGTCTATCTGAAAAATCGTGTTAATTTCAAAAGCCACTGTATCTATGTACATTTTCATCCTCTTTTGGTTTAGCCTTAGGGATCGATTTAAGCAAAGCAATATTTTCTTAAGGATTCACACTTGTAAATGGGCCCGAAATACATTAGGATTGATATAGGAACCTTATCATCTATACATAGTGCACATAACAATATGAATCTGAAAGGGATGGCTAGTCATACGTTAGTTTAATAGATTTCAAGGAAGGGTCTATTGGGTGCAAACTCTGACCTGCAGTCCTCTCTCTGTAAGACACAACCAAAACACAATCGAATTCCTAAGAAATCCTACAACAATCATGTGCCTGTAGGTACTAGATTACGACGACCTAACATCATTTCATTCTGTCTATACGTTCAATAGGAAAGGACTTGTGTAAAACAG
Source organism: Xylota segnis (assembly GCA_963583995.1). NCBI lineage: Eukaryota > Metazoa > Arthropoda > Insecta > Diptera > Syrphidae > Xylota > Xylota segnis. The sequence continues at coordinate 37,535,924 of OY757238.1, read as the reverse complement.
ACTATGGAATGATAAGAATATATAGATATATGTACAGTGAGCAAAACAATAATCATCTGGCAATAAACAGTTAAACATAAAATACAATTAGCACAAATAAATTAGACATGATCATGTTTGTGCGCATTGGTCTAGAGAATTCGCACTTAAATTCATAATTACCTGTAGGCTAGTGTAGCTGTTGTACTTCTTCTTGGTGAATGGGAAACCGGTCATCGAGTTCTCGTTCACATGTCGATGTCGCAACAACAGTGATCGCATTATAGTTGGCTTATCATTAGCAGTAATCAAATCCTCTACCACCATCTACTTCGACAAACAAAAATCAGTTAACATCCACTTACTATGGACCGCAGTCCAATTGTATCTTACCTGCTCTACAACTCTGTAAGCCACGGCTGGCAAATCCTTTTCATCCAAATCCAATAGCACCACACCAGTTTCCAAGCATCGTCGAAGATTCAGCAACGAATGGAAGGACAAAGACGCCACATGGGGTTTGCCCCAACGATCGGAGCCTTCTTCGACATCCTCTTCGTATTTGATCCAACGAGCTGTCTCCTTCCATTCACGGTCCTCACCAGTGCCGACCAGTTCGTCCAATTGGACGAAGATCTAGAAATAGTCAGAAATGAGTCCCAGCTCCAAGATGAATTAAGGACTCACCTCATGGGGACTGTGATCGAAGGCCTTCTTTGCTTGCAGTGCTGCCAAACTAATTTGTGGCAAATCACGAAGTTTAATTGAGGAATGACGGATCTTATGACGCCGCAACGCCCTCGGATCGTCAGACCGATGAGAGGTCAGCTCATTGAGATCAGCTTCCTAGAAATTTTTTGGAAAAATAGACAAAACAGTTAGGGAAAGGAACTACTATTGAGTGGGGGTGATATAAAGCAACCTTCTTCGCCTTTATTTTTTTGTACACACAGGGAATGATAAGCAGAGGGATAGAGATACATACAAGAAATTAGCACAACTAGTTTGGATAGTGTTGCATTGCAAAATTTTGTGAATATATTCATGTGAAAGGTTATTTTTGTTTTTGTAGTGAAAGCTGATTACCTCCAGTTCGGTATCTTCGGGTTGAACCGATATCTTTCGAACGGCATCGCTTCCCTCTTGTGGGCTTTTGTTGGCATCGGAGTCCTGGTGGGAGTGCTTGCGTTGTCGGTAATACTGATGGCGACTGCAAGAAAAAATAAAAATTTCATGTTAAGTTCCTTTTTGCTAAATCCTTGACAACATTTAAATGTTCTAAAACAAATTCAGTCCATCGAAGGATTTCTTATGAGATGCTATCGGAAGTGTCTATCCCGACCGGCACCATGAAAGACTAGTGGTATCGGTGTCAACCAGCCATTAGAAATGCTGAGTCAGAAGTGAAAGAGTACTCCTTAGACTCCCTGATTAGGCTTAGAATCTACTCGGGGAAACAAACGAAGAACGGAGGCTTACAAGTTGTGGCTCCAGAAGAAAACTAGATCGGCTGACCGAAAGATTTTTAGAAATGCATGCTCAAAACACCAAACACAGAAAGCTGGAAATTAAGAAGATATAGGGGATGCTCTAGTTGAAAAGAGCTTCCAAAGCTTCTATAGAACAGTGAAACAACCTAGACCAGGATCGACAAGCTGCCCTGCCGCCTACAAGGGTAGTGATGGCAACAACGAATTGGAAATGGAAAGCGATGTTCTGCATCTGGAGAGACTTCGTTAACCAGTTACTAAATGATAGTGTCAGTCAAGCCCATGTCACTGTACAACGAGTTGCCCTCAATCGGGATGACAACCATAAGTTTCAGCTGCCCGATCAAAGTGAGATGAAATGAACCATTACCCCACTAAAGATGAACAAACCAGTTGGTGCTAATGCGCTACAAGTGGAGTTCTGTAAACAGGCTGGAGCTGACCTGGAAAGGAGCATACACCAACTTATTTCTAAAATATAGTCAGGGGAAAGTACGCCCCTCAACTGGAGTATAAGTTGCATCTGCCCGATCCATACAAAAAAAATTTAGATCGTTTTCTCTACACCAACTACAGGGGCACGCCAAAAAAAAATCATCCAACGTTTACCCCAACTAGGTCCTTATCAATGCGGCATCAAACCTGAAAAGTCTTCCTAGTAAGTATGTGACTACCGCTTGCACTAAGCTCCAAAGAACGACCTGTCTCCGTTGCATGAAAGCTTTAACGAGTACGCTGGGCTCTGCTTGAGTTTCTTTCCCTTGATACTTTTATCATGAGCTACAGTAGCAAAGCAATGCACCATCTTAGGAAGGATGGGTTTAGCTATCATCCGCCCTGGAGTTTCGATGACCTAGCGCAACACTTATGTATCTATCCTGCATCCTCCGACACTGATTTCAGGGTAAAAATTAGATTCAACTTTCTTCGAGTTTGAGCCTGGACTAAGCTATAGTCAACTCTTCACGGATGGCTCCAAACCAATCAAGGCTTCGCTGGTAGTGCCTTCGTGGAACCCAACAACATTGAACTACACTATTCATAAGACAAGGATTTTTCTAAGGTACCTGCGTCTGTAACGATAGGCAAGCTGCACTATAAACCTTGTTCTACAGGGTTGAGCCATTCCAAGATAGTTTTTAAATCCGACAACAGTCTCGGATTCAGTCGCAAAGCTGAAGTCTTGGCATCTTGTCTGGGTCGCAGGTGACTCTGGAATTGCGGGAAATACGTTTTTCAAAGGGTTTGCTAAACAAGGCTAAGAGGATGATTTCCTTTTGCCAATCATCTTCTGTACTAATGTGGTGAGTCCTGATACTTCAATCTTTTCATCACTAAAGTGCTTTTTTGACTTTCTCCAAAAGTTCCAGTAATATGGATGATAAAACATCTTGCTTGCTGGTAGTGGCATGGACCCATTGCATCAGAGTTTCCAAGTGTTCCCTAACCCGACAAAAAGGTAAACTGAAGCTCAATACAGACTTTATTCTCAGTCATATGTAGGGTAATGTCTTACGAATTCATGTCATTCTTTCCACCAAAGTCTGGTGTGACAATTACAGATCAGATCATCTTTGAGTTCCAGAACAGTGCGATATGTCCCACACGTATGTCCCAAAACGAGTTCCTGACGTATGAAGTCTTCAAGGACGTACCGAATCTCGTTGCACTCACTCTTTAAGTCTACATCCCTATCAGTGCAGACCGAATTATAAGACTTTATCAAGTCAAAAAGGGGCTTTAGGGCATAGACGTTTAAAGTATCATTTGAGTTACAGTCTTAACCCTAAAAGTCTTACCTCTTCCGTCGCTTTCTGTCATGCAAATTATCATTCGGCTTTTCGTCTAAACTCGGAGGCGTTACAACTTTTTTCTTGGTAAACTGAACGTGCTTTTCATCAGCTGAATTGTCCTAAAGAAAAAAAAACATAAGCCAAAATGAAGGAGTAAAACGTTTTCTATAGAAACTTACCGAATGTTCACCATGTTCAGCACGTTGTGACACTAAAGGACAATCCTCGGGAATGTCATCGTAATTTTGTATTGTAATACTGCAGCTTGGTTCCGTACTGTCATTCTCTGAGTCTTCTTCGCCAACCGTAAAGTCTGCGCCACTCGATTTCCGCTGTTCTACAAAATTGTTTTTGGTCGAAGCATAGAGATTTACAAATTTTAATTATGTTTGTTTTTCCATGTATGTGTGTTCAAGTGTGTCTTTCATTGTTTTTAATAAAACAGAAAAAAAAAAAAATAATAATAATAATTTATGAGTTTGCTTACGTTTATGTTTAAAGGGTCCGACTGCGGACTTGGGATCATTTGCATCTAGGAACGATGATACATCAAATTTATCTTTAAGGTTACTTGAACTGGCGAAGACCTTTTCCATTTCCGTATCCAGGAGGACCAAATCTGGGTCTTCATTTCCTCCTGCCTGGAAAAAAATTACAAAAAAAAATTTAATTTTAGTATAAGTTGGACAGGGTTCTGCAAGTTTTGCTGAATGTAACAGATGTGAGTTGAGCAAAGGATATAACCACAAGACGAAGTCAACTTAAACAGAAGAATGGACAACTGGACATCGGGGATAGTCAGTATAGTATTTTTTTCCTTTAGACCCTAGCCCTTACTGATACTGCAACCTAAAAAGATCTGTTGTATCGTAGGGTACATATTTATACTAAGGGTCGTACTAACCCCCTAATGAAGGAAAGTATGTTCAGATGTTTCGCCATCTTCCGAGCAGAACCTATATTATATGTCTGAGTACAGATTGAGCTTATTGAGTTGATACCTCAGACCACAGTGTCCTGCTAGAAAGTTCACCAGCTGGGAATTTCTTTGTAGGAATACTTGGCGCTACAGGTCGATGGGACCCAGGGCCTAGCTTCTCACAACCATTCGTGTTGTGCGTGTTATATTCTTTACACGAATGGAAGGGACCTACTGTTTAATGCCGTATCCGAAGCTTTCTCAGGACAGTTGTACTCTCGGATGTTTGTCAGACGCTCGCGAGAGGTGGGGCCGTGAAAAACATTTTAGGTGTTTTCGAACCCCTTGCTCCATAGTCCAACGCACTAACCACTGAGCCACGGCACCCACATTGTAGGAATAAGGCTTGATTAATCTTTTGGATTGCCCTAACCCCGGGACATTTTCCCAATCGGCTGGACAAAGTTTGTGTTCCCATCCATTAATCAGCACTGTGGCAGCAGGCCAGTTGACACCACTGTAAGGCTCAGGTCCTATGAACGTAGACTCTGCAGATTCGTTGCCTACATGATCTGAAATCCATCCGAATACCACTCTGTTGTGTCTATCAAGAGATTGTAGTACATCGCAACAGCATATAAGTCATGTGGAGTCTACTAAATTGGACAACAGCGCTCTAAGTGCTGCCTGACTATATACATAGATCCTAGCGCCCTTGATACCCTTACTAAGGTTTAACATAGCGCAAATCTCAATGGCATGGAGTTCAATCTGAAAAACTGTGGGACACATTCCCATAGGGATCCAGACTTTAGTGTTGGGTCCAAAGATACCAGCACCCACTCAAGAGTCCATTTTTGAGCCTGAAATATTGACACAGGCTATTTTTTGAAGCTGCTGAAGCTTAGTTGCCGTCGTCCGTTCAAGAACTTTCGGCCATCATGGCAGCGTACGTGATAATACGTTCCATACGTCCATTCTATACGTCCATCATGGATCATTTTTAGATTAAGGCCCCAGGATCTGCCGTAAAGGGGTCTACTGCCGCTCATGCCCCTATTGGCGCGCTCAATGAGAGTTCCTGCTACGCCATTTATAAAGGATGACGTTGCGATATTTGACTTCAATGGAATACGCTAGCTTAGTGACTTTATGGGTTGAACCAGTCATCTTTGAATAAAATGCACTAGAATGGTTTTGCTGGGATTAATGGACAGTCCCTCATGTAGCAAAGCACCTAGCATGACGATGGAGCTAGTCAGGCTGTGCTTACCAATAACAAAAATACCCCAAGTCATCCGCATTACTAATGGCGATGTAGCCTGTTCTGTGTAGATCTGAAGTGTGTCAATGTCCACCAGAGGCAACCTTCAACAGCGTTCACAGATACAGACACTAATGATCCGACTTTTAAGCATGGCTCTAATCCACTTGCTCCACCCTTGCTATTGAATCAGTCAGTGTTATGGAATACACCCTTAATATCCAGCATTGCCACATGGCTATTTCCTTGGAACGAAAAGTTCCTTCCATCTTCTTAAGAAGATAGTGGAGACCGTCCTCGGTAGAGTTACCTTTGCTTGATGTATGCAAATTGGCTTGAGTGCAGAGGGGTAGACAGATCTAGTCTCTAACATGAACGTCAACAAGTCCCTCCATTGCTATGAGAAAAAACGATGTAAGACGAATAAGTCTTTAGGATTGAGGCAGCCCATTGCCTCGTTTCAGTATGAAGATGACACTGTGAAGATCACTGTCTCCAGGTAATCGAAGTATTATAGTAGGGGGTCTACTTAGGTAGGAACTGTAGATAGGTAGGAGCTATACCTAGGTGGGAGCTTTACCTAGGTAGGAGCTGTACCAATATGTAGCCCAAAATGCCAAAACACGTCGACTATACTGACTGTCGACGGATCCGGGCTGGACTACATCGAGCGAATGGACAATAACCTCCAGGTTTGAGAATACAAGGACGACCGAACCTCTGTTTTAGCGATCAAGCGAATGCCAGAGCACTTGGACAACTCGATCGAAGGGAGTGAAAGGGTGCCATATCTTGGGTAGAGAGTCTTCACGAATCGGGAGCCAACGTTAAACAAGTATGTACCTATATAGTAGGCATCACATTGATATGAACCCTTAGTAGCTATCGAAGGTCTTAATACAGAACTTCCTATATAGTCAGCCCGTGCATTTTTTTGTCAACCTACACAAAACCTCAAGGTGTGAAACGACGCGTTAAAAATGTCAACAGTGACCGTAAAATGGCACGTTTTATACTCATTAAATTATATCGCTTCTGAAAATCACTCAAGCTAGCTACTGTTTATACAATATTCCCCCTGAAGTCACGCTTAACTTAAAATTCCAAAACCTATACGTGTAGAACATACTCATTCTTATTTTGACAGATGATGACCAATTAATCCCAAACTAGTTGCGTTTTATCTTTTTACTCCATCGGAACATAATGACACATCGCATTAGTATCGGAACACCACAGCAAACCGATTTGAAGTCATCAGATACATTTTTTTTTCTCATATATTTAGCCTTACAGGCACACTGTATTCCCATCAAGAACACTGAAAGTTGTCTTGATCCAATGCCATTAGCTGGGCCATTTAGAATGACTTCAGAGATACCAAAGAAAAATATTTAACTTTTCCGTTGGTTAAGGCGGCATCGTTTTCGACACACAATCTCATACACAAGCACGCAATTAACAATTAATTTTAATAGTTTTCAATTGATGAACTTTACGACGCGTAACGTTTCTCGATTGTTATGTTCATCATTGTACTGCATCTCATCAAATTGATGTGTTTGATGTTCCATTGAATTACGTTGTCCATACAAGCCCGTACGTACGTACATATGGTGATGGCCAATTGAATGTGTGACACTTACAATGTTGGTAAATTATTTACATGCCTTTTCAATTTTAGATTTTCGGCTTTATTATGCTGCCTTTAGATGCGGCATCGTGACGCAGTACATTTAGATTTGTGTTTTATTCCAGCGGAATGTTGTGATTTAGAGAAAAACAAAAAGAAATTGCATTCTAAATATATCCCCGAGTTGTGTAAGACAGAGGCTAACATTTTATAACCACGCTTCTCTCGTTGAAATGTCTTTAGATACAAAGTATCTATGGGTCGTTGGGAGAAAGTATAAAAATGCTTTTTTGATGAGTTGTTAACTGAGTATGCCATCAATTGTAGATTGAAGGGAATTTCGTGTAAAACAAAAAGTTTAATGGACTCAGTAATACTCATTCCCCTATTTTTGTCGTATACGCGTTTGGTATTCGGAAGCCCTAGGCACTACTCAACTTTGGGTGTCCAGCAACGGACTTTGCTTGTTTTTCTTAATAAAGAGGAAATTTTTAAAATCAAATACGTCATAGCTGCTTTCGGAAAATTTAAGATTTTTGCTAGGAATTCAAACTTTAAACTTTATATGAGAAGATACGAGTAAGTATATCTACAGATATAAGGGGTCGTCCAGCAAGAGGTTTCATTTTAAATTTGTTCAACTGTCGACATTCAACTATCACTCTGATGGCTTTTGATAAGTAAAAACCAGGAGGTTACTAAAAAATGATAGATAAGCACTCGCACAATGTGTTAGAATAGAAAAATTCACTGCAAAAAGTGTGAAAATGTTGGATAAAGTTTGGTGGTCTCTTTAAAAATTTCATCAAAAAGAGACCTTCTATGCGGTAAGTTGAGCCAAAAGTATGACAAATCTTGTATCACGTTACTAACCTCATAGTCTTTATTTTGAACTAAAATACAAATATCACACAATTTTCGTTAAAAATTACGTTTTTTTTTTAAAATGACACCTCTTGTTGGAAGACCCTATACGAATGCAAGTAATACCATACTTCACTTTCTTCTCAGGGGAGTTTATGACGTTTAAGACCTGATGGCTATTTTGTGACAAACTTATCAGTAAAAGGACAAGAGAACTCAATAGACCACAGCTGACCCTCTTCATTGGTACCCTATCAGGCCACAACCCTATGGTGACCCACGTTAGAAGAATGGGAATCAGCAGCACAGACCTAAGCGAGGAAACACAGAAGTAGAGGAAGATACAACGCACATCCTCTGGGAATGGCTAAGCTTCGATAGAACCAAGTACTTAACCTTCGGATAAGTATCTTTTGAGGACCTCAGCGAAGTAGTAGCTAACACGACTCTTAAAAGTTCATGGGGACCACTTCTGCCATGAACTAACCTGTTAGACTGATTTTTTGTTTACTATTTTAAACACCGGAGAACACAATGGATCAGTGGAGCTCCGAGCGTACTCCCGTGGCTGCAGTCAAAATGCTCTCGTCGTTATAAGTGAACTATTCAGAGATGGTCTGGTATATGTATGTTGTAATCTTCCAAACTACATCATGTACAAGGGCTCTCCAAAATGTATAGTCCTAGCCACAATTGCACGAAAGACTAGCTTAATGTTCGGTTTAGAACCCTGAAGACAATGTGGGGTTAAGCAATAGATGTCCCTGCCGCTTCAGTTCTACGGCCCATATGCAGGTTGCGCCATTTTTATGTCGGTATGTCAATATTGAATAACTTTGACATTTATCAACCGACAGATTTGAGTAGACATATTTTTGAAACGTCAATTCAGTGAAATTTGAACTGTAAATCGCTTCACACCCAAACAATGCGCTGAAATAATGAAACAGTAGATTAAAAATAGTCCTTCAGCAGAACGTCGAAAATATCGTGGACAACAAGCACGGTCTGACAAAACTATTCGTAAGACCCCTCCGGACTTCTTTTTGTTCGGTTATTTAAAAAGCAAAGTGCAACCCAACAAGCCTAAGACCATTGAAGAGCTAAAGGCAAAGATTTGCGAAATCATCGCTATACCGCCCGAGATGTTCGAAAAAGTGATGAAAAACGCGACAAAAAGTGCAAATTTTGCTTTGATCAATAGAGGCAGTCGCTTGATTGATGTTGTATTCAAAAACTTGTCGAACAAAATTTTTAAATGACTAGATTAAATAAAAATACCTCATATATGGAAATCGGTTGTGTTTTTTTAAAGTTACTCAATATTCACATGACGGCATAAAAGATGGCGCACCCTGTATGTGTGCACCCGCCTACTTTTTGAGGGCGTTTTCTTTAAAAAGCTGACTTTCGTGATAATTGTGATGTTGCCAGTATGTCATGAGACCACTTTAGCATGACTAATATTAAGTAAGGAGGATAGGGTGTCATACCATCGACTCATTCTATACTCTGAATCTAGAACTTGAAGTGGGCTTATCCTAACTAGTTCATATAGAGACTTTGCTGCATTGGTCATTACCACGACCTTAACTATGCTCAGACGAGAGAGGGGACTCTGTTCGGAAGGATATTTGACAGTCGAGACAATATGCAATGGTTCACTGACTAATTTAAAATATTTAGGGTAATACAATGAATCTATACAAGTTCGAGTGGGACTGTACTATGTAATTGTGATACAGTGTAGATACTAACAACATAAACCATGCTTCTGTATACACAAGTTACCCCGAACAAGGAAGTTTTTGGTAAGGTTACACAGAATACAAATTGGATGTGTATTGGTCACACCCTTCGAAAGCCGACAAGTAATCACATCAATTAGCGAAGGCGAATTGGTTCGGGGTGAGCCAAATCACCAAGGACAAGTATCTGTGATGGCGTTTTTATCAAATTTCTCACACACCACCCAACTCATACTTTATTTGACTCAAAATTATAAAACTTTTCTGCCCATTTAACAGCTTTGATAGACACGAAAGCTCTCTACCTGTGCCTTCATCAATTTTTTTTTTCCTTCATTCTTCTTCTTCGGTTTATTCGGATTTTTTCTGAAAAATTAAGTTGGATTTACATGGTAACAGGGAGAGACAAAATGAATTTGTCACGTGACAAGCATCTAATGAAGTCGAATATAATTGGTGACCTGTAAGCTGTGATGGATGACATAAACATATATCTATGTATGTAATATGTCAAAAATTGTGAACGCAAATTGATTGATTAAAACCGCGTTGGGTGTTATTTTGTTTAAAATATTCGCAACGAGCCTTGCATGTCTAAGTTAATTATTAAATTAAATTCGAGAGAACTGGGATAAGGCATGAGAGCACAGCAGCAACGGAAACAACCCTCGGCAAGGTCATGCCTGTGTACGTTACGTGTCATTATACGTTTCAAGGTTGTTCCATTAATTGTTGTTTTGATTCAAGACTGAGGATGCTACATTTTTATCCTATGCCACGGGGTACACTGACTTAACGAGTTCCACTAATTGAATTCTAAAAAACACAAAAAAAAAGTTAAACATCTCGCTTTCAAGCTTAACTACATTGCGTTACCGATTTGAATGTGATTAGACCCAAGAGATTCAACTTATATTTCATAAAAGACGTTTGGACACAAAAAGCATTACAAGCAAAATTGGAGTAGGTCCTAGAGCGTCTACCATTGAATGCATTGAGTCCATATTCAGGCAACAAGTCCTAGTCATATTCTCCTTTTAGTAGACCTATCATTTGGTCTAACTCCAACACATTTACGATGAGGAATCTTGCACGAAATTAGCTAGTACATTACAGGATATAAAGCTAGGAATCTGTAATACATCTTCTTTTCGTTTGAGGATACAAATTGGAAGGTCTTCCCGATGAGGATGCAGATTGGTTGAGTCTCCTCAAATTTTAAATTGTACTTATCGTCTTTGTTGAGTTTGAATTTAAGAAGTACGATCTATCTTATACTGCCTAAGTTCCTATAGTAAATCCTGGGGATTGACTGTTGAGCATGGGCTGTATTAAGACTCTTAAGTTGCATCCTTAAGGATGAGCTATGAACGAATTCAATTTGATGTTATATAGACGGCAGTTCTTCCCAGTATGGGACAAAGGTTGGTTTAGTTGATAGACCGGGAGCTAGAACCACTCTCGGTCTATTGACATAACTTTTGCGACATAATCAAAGTCCATTTAAAGGGTCCAAAAGGGAGTTGAAGTCTTCCTCGACCAACTCCCACTAAGTACACTTTTTTAGGCAGGAATCGGCAACCACAAGGGCCCGAAAGATAAGTAGAGCAGACAACTGGAGGCTGAATGAATTGGATAACGCTAATACCCTTCAGGAGTATATCAGGAAAGTAGCAATAATAGACTACATGACGCCTTATCTTCACTTTATAAGACTTTCAACAACTATCCAAGCAGAGAGACATGGAAAACCAGAAAAATACCAAACCCGGAAGTCACAGACACTCATACTGATGCGTCCCCATTGTACATCATTGTACGGACAGGTACATATATATATCGTTTGATACACTCGATGGGATATATCAGCCAGATTCCCGAAATTCCAACTACAGACTGCGATGAAGGCAATACCAAGTTTTGAAATGCCAAGAAGAGCTAAAGTTAAAGAGGGCGTACAATCCTCTAAGCCATGTTCAAGAAAAGTCAAATCAATGACTTTCCTTGACTTGTGATTCTGTAGATCTAAAGAAGAGGACCTTACGAGCTACAAAGTCGAGCATTACCTATACAAAAAGGATGTGCATAGCTTTTATAGATCTCGGCGATGTTGGAAAGTGACAGAATTGTGTCCACCATTTGTTCTTCCTAAACTGCCTTCAAATTCATTAACTTTCATGTCCTCTACCCATCTGATTGACGTTGTGACCTAAAAAGATCTATTGCATCTTGAGGTTGTATTTAAGCCTAAGAGTCGTATTACCTCCCGAATGAAAGAGTGCACGTCCTTAGCCATAGAGTTCTTAACTTTTGCTCACTATCATGTTCCCTTAGAGAAATTTTGCCACCTTAACCAATATATGTAAAGCTGGACTGGGGTCAGATGATCTTCAGACCTGTACATAGATTTCGTATCTGAGGAGAGACTGAGTTTTTTAAGGCACAGCACTCACGGCAAACTACATATGACTAACGAACGAACTAGTGGACGAACTATCAAGAAAAGTGTCTGAAAAGGACCTGACAATGGCTATCGCCTGTGTTCAACACAATATAGGGAAAATCTTCATGAGACTCGATGAACCGCACTCTCATCTTATCGTGTCTCCAGAAAACTGATATGGTAACGCCGAAACTAAACAGATCATAGCACTTAACAGACCAAACTTAGTACTCTTGATGAGGATAATTACCGTCCATAACCTCATAGTGGCCCATCGTAGTCAAAAGCTCATCAGCTTTCTAATCCATAGAATGGAGTGACTTAACCTCGGGACATTTTCCGAGTCGGCGAGACGAATCTTGTGTTCCTAAGCAGCACTGTAGCACAGTGTAGCACAGTGTCCTCTACCCAGAGAGTTTGTCCTGGACCTTTCTTGGTGACTTGCTGAACTTCATACAAGGAGAGGAAGACTTCGTGAAAAACTTGGGTGCGACACATTGAAACGCTGGTGAGATTTGAGAAGCACTGCGTAACCTACTAAGTGGTATTTTTATTCTAGTGCCTAAAGGACCGCCTTGCAATGATACTTGTCCCCAAAACTGAGCCGCTTCATCTTGTAACAGACGCGCTTAGTTTCCTGATTTACTTCTCCATAATGAGACTTGAAAATAACAAAGTTTTTCGGAACTCTATGCTCGGATTGTTCTAAAACGAAACCTCAAAGCTGCTATTGTATTTTTGGCGGAATTTGACGGAATTTGGCGTATTTTCCTCAATACGGCGGAGCCGCGCATCTTACACTTTACTTCCATTCCAGGACATGATTTGAATACAACTTCATTGCTATCCCGAACTCGTCCAGTTGATACCTATTCTAGTTCCCTGAGATAGAGTAGTTCTACGAATAAAAGTAAGCTCTACACTAGGATCACCTTCACAGCATCCGATTTTCATAGTCAAATGCATCCACAATTTCTATAATTTCGTCATATCTGTAGTGTTACGAGTCACAATCTTGGTGGTAGCTCCGTGATATCCCAATCCTCCCCTTAAACTCTCCCATCCTAGCACTAAGTCGCGTTGATTAGGCAAGACGTAAATCGAATAACAACCCCGAGCACACCTATCTGCGATGTTTTTGTTTACAACAGCTTCGCATTGAAATAATTCCCATCCTAATCGTTGCCACTTACATAATGGAAAATTCAATTAAATGCCACGTCCTTATCTAACGCAAGAAATGTACCACCTACAGGTATGGTATAGGTGTTCATGTAAATCTCCAGCATAGCATTGCACTGAACTGCACATAACATCTCGTGCTATTTATAGATTCCCAATACAAAAGACCCAACCACCCACTACCAACGGTGACAGTTCGAATAAAAACAATCAATACACACTATCAGGGTTGCTAATAAAGCTCCTCTATATGGTAGCAATAGGTACTCGAACACGCGAAGATAAACCCCGGAAAAGCTACTTTACCCTTCTCTTGAACAACACAGAGTATGCTCGCGTCCATCCCTGCTACCTGCTCTACCCATTCTCTGGGACGGGGGGGGGTGGTCTCTTTACACAACACACAAATGCAAACAAGCCCTTAAGTCGCTTCGAGCGAACTATCTCTGTCTGCTGTGTTTGGCGAAAGCCGAAATCAGCTAAACATTGTTTTGGAATTTAATCCACCTGAATACGAAATTAAATAACCGACTAATTTATAGCATTAGGTACCGTTTCTCTATGCCAACTGCCATGGAGTGGAATAGGGAATGCTTTTACGGGGAGATTACATCAAAAGAGTTTTGACAAGTGAGCACACTCTTAGTGTCGACGGTGCGAGATTGTTGACTGGGATTAATCGCTTGACTTGAAGATACTTTGACGTGTGGGCATTTCATTAGGCAAATACGAGTAGGATGGCATCCGGATTCCAAGCTGTTGGGTGAAATGGGGAAAAGGTTAATAAATCCGAAATGGTCGCCACTGTTGGGAGGAATGTCAGTTGAATTGGTGTCCCTTTTTTCAAATCAGAGAGAAAAATTCAAATATACAGAGTAACAGATTGGAGTTTTGTATTTAAGGATGAGATGTGGACGAGTGGACTTTACACCGTTTACAACTTACTCTCCCATTGGCCATGGGATGTAGGGTTATAAAAGCACACGGATGTAACCAAGTTTCGTCATCACCTACACGTATCAACTGTATCCAATTTATTTCTAAAACTCATTTGTCTCCTTCCCTTCTTAAGGTAATCCAATTTTTTACGGAGCTTGGGAGTTTGCTGCTACTACATGACATATTTTCCAACGAAATGAGGTCTGACACATCCATTACCCCACCCTGTGCAGGCTTATAATGATTCTGACCTCTTCTGGTCAGAGGTGTTTGTTTCAGGTATAACTCGACTAGGAAATCATTAGTAATTCTACTTTCGATATTGAATTGCGAGTGGCTAGCAGATGATTGGGTGGTAGGCTTAGACCGGCCATCGATAAGGATGTACTTAGACCAGAGAAGGTCCATTTTACTGTCGTTGTGTAAGGTGGGTGGATCACCCTTTAACTCTGGCAACCATTAGCTCCAATATGGCTAGTAGATAGACCATTAAAGTTAAAAAAGGTTGTCTGGTTTCCAAAGGCTTCGGTTATAGACCATTCAAAGTCACCATGAAGCCACATCTACTGACTGAATCCAAAAAATGTGTATTCTAAACAAAGCCTGATGATGCCGACTTAAAAAGCTAGGATTAGACACGATGAGAACACTATTCACTTTACCAAAAAGCAAGTCATTACCTTTTCATCTCTGTACATACTTCAAACGTGTCAGAGACTTTGAATACCTCGATGGAAACTCAACTAGAATCCTTGCTAAACAAAACTCGGCAAAATTTCGTCAGCTACTAGAGGTTTCTCTGACCTTTCTGACCAGAACTGAGGACGTGAAAATGATTTACCAAACGTATGCATGTAGGTATACCAACTCTGGGGACCTTTATGGAAAGCTTCGACATACGAATGGAAAACTCCACTGTGCCTAGAGCCTAATACTCGAAGAGAGTGACTCAGTATGAGGAGTTTAAGATTCGATTGCCAAGGATCAACAAAAGTCCCTTCTCGGTCCCTGCTTCATCAGTCTCATCAAATCCTGGTCCCAGAGCAGAAGACAGATGGAGATGGATGATCCCAATCAATACACAGAAGGATGGTGACAACAAAACTACTCTGTACCAACTCCACTGTGCTAGAGAGTGGATAAGGTACAGAATCCATAAACATACTTTGGAGACGGAAACACCCAGTCTAAGGTAGGTAATAGGAAACCGCGTACACTAACATAAGCAACTTTGCCGGTTTTCTAAGGACTTGACGGGTATGGTGAAAAGGTAATGTAGCATGTGATGTGTGATGATCTGAAAAGTACGACTCCTCCACGAATCGTCTAAACGATACCAAAGAACGCTGTCCTCTGTAGTTTGTCCATCGTTAGTGTTCGACATTTCTTGACAAAAGTTGATATGTCAAAACGATATCGCTTAAATGAAAGTGATTCAAAATGATGTCAAAATCATATCGTCAGACGACTATCATTGTACGTAATAAGGGCCCAAATCTTTACTTAAAAGATACTCACGATTTGGCAGATTCGGGGAAGCACTACTAGGTACTACTCGACTCAGTTGTGTATGTCTGACAAACGAAATCTTAAAATTGTCGATTTGATGCACAAAAATGAACATACATTACACGGATTAGAGTCAACTAGAAGCACCAGTCTTTCTAGTGCCGCTTTTAAATCTGGAAGTCCTATCTGCCACACTCTTTAACTTCTTTCACCACCAGAAGCTGTATATAGTTATGAACTGTACGAGGTTCGCAAGGATACACTTCGCTACTTCTATCACAGCTCACGTCTATGTTTTTTGAGGAACAGAACACTAGGAAGACATTACTTTCTCACCAACGTGCAAAAGGAAGCAGTGAGGAATAAAGACAGTACAATAGTCATAGTCATTTCCCGGCAGGGCTTAGGACTAAAAATAATACATAGTTCTGTAAGTATTACATCTTTCGTTAGAAACTTTTCCCATGTCTTCCAGAAATCCTTCATTCATGTCTTATGATTGACGCTGCTTGGAGCAGTTCAAGCTTCACTAGTTTATCTATTTAGAAAGTACTCGTTGGGGTTAAAACTTCTTGAATTCCTTCCTTCCAGTTAGCCCAGACAGTCTAGTCATCTTGTCCTAGACACCATATAAGTTAAACACACTTTTGCGAGTGGGGACTTTGAAAGAACTTTTAGGTCTTGTCTAGGGATTGAACCTGAAACCGCACTAACCACGGCGCCTACAAAAGGAAGACAGATATGGCCATTTTTAAAAAAAATAAGGTCTATATCCAAATTGACACAACCAACAGAGAAGACCTCAAAGCGAATCCTAAAAGCTGTCACTGACCTACTACCGCGATACATACAGTGCAGTACACGGCGATGAGCCTCAATCGGCTATAAATATTTTGTACACAGCGGACTCAGTATGAGTAGATATAGAAGTTTTCGCTCAATGGCATGGTAGAAGCTAGTTTTGCTTTACATAACTTAGTAAAAGGCCATCGGATTAGTTAGCTTCTCTCGAGGAAGACGAGATGGTATAGCACGGCAAGATGTTAGCAGATGTCCCTAAATTATGCTGGTGATGAAAAAGGACCTTTACAAAAGAAATGTTTGTTATTAGTTGAACATACATACATATGTACGTAGGTGTGGTGTACCCTGGCAGGGGTCCATAAAGGGGAAAGTATTAGAAAAAGTGAGTGAGTGAGTGAAAAAGTAAAGTAGTTGAAGGACATTTTTCGGTGAAAAAAAAGTGGAGAAGGATCTTCTTGTCAGTAAGAATCCCAAGCCATTTGAAATCCTATATCATAAGTGTATCTTTCAATAAAAAAATATGATATACTGTCAAAAATTTCAGCTATGCTTGCAAAGGAGTGCAAAATACCTTCAATAACTACAACCACCAAGCCTCACCCGCTTTGTAGCCCAATTAATTAGTTTCCTCTGTGTCAACTATTTCGAAATGTTTCGCTATACAAATGTAAATATGCCAAGGTATACAATGAAATATTCTAGGAATTCCTAAAAAGCCTCACTAAGTTCATGAAGGCGATGAAAATTGGTTTCGCCAGATCAAAGGCTTTATTCCAAGTATCTTGTAAATTGCAAAATTAACAATCACCCCCCAAATGACCTTCAAATCATGAACCCGAATCGATTTTCTGAGAACTTAACAAAGACTTGTTGTTTTTCTGATAGACACACGAGCACTCTTGTCTTAAGAAATGTATATTGTCGTCACACGCTAATAGTCCCAAATGGCTACCAGAAGAGAGTGCCTTTCATCTCTGGGGCGTTCACTTAAATTGATTAATAGTCTTCTATTTCCATATTCCTCGCAGGTCTATTTTAAAATCCCGACAGTCTCCAGGAGTAAATTGAATGAGCCTATTAAAACAAAAAAAAAAACAAAAAAACAAAGAATCCTTGCTCCCTTCCTTGCAGCACCTAGTATATGTATGCCTATGTATGTATATAAAAGGTCATGCCATTAACCTAGGCAATTTTGAAAATATCCAGAGATCCCTATAAGAAATTCCATATTATATGATTAATGAGAGTAACTTTGTAAATTGATTGAAAGGAAAAACACACCAGGAACCCTAATAACAAAGCAATTCAACCGAAATCACCACCAGACATCTGGTCTAAGTCAAATACCAGTATCTATGTATGGTAGGTTACAACAATACAAGTTTGTTGGAAATTAAAAATAGAATCCCACTTCATAACTATTTTCTTGATCGAAAAATTCTATTGTTTCAGCACATCCCTGACCTAGATTTCAAACGAAAACCGAACAAAGAAGACACAATTAATCTCCCAACATAATAAGTTCGTTATACAGGGGAATTCAGGATACGTATACATCAATTAAATTCTCATTGAAAATCGAAGCAAAAAAAGAAAGAAAAAAACAAAAAAACGCTTCAAGCGTAATTAATTCCGATCATCTAAAGAGGATTTACCACCGCCCTCCTCTCCTTCGTCCGAAGTGGGTATTGCCTGCCTTTTATTAGCACAGGCATCCTAGGAGGCTCTCGGGCAAATGCCAATAACAATAGGCACAGGACGAATAGCTGAAATAGAGAGGCTACATAAAATATCAAAAGTCATTCTTGAAATTCGTCCTTTTGTGTGTGCTTTGGTCTTTTTTTTTTTTGTTTTTTGCACACACACGCGTGCTAGTACGTTGTATACCCCCTAATGCCAGTCCAAAGGTCAGCTAAATTGTACCAAGCCTGTTGGTGCAAATGAAAAAAAAAAAAAGGATCTCAAGTGTGTTTAAAAAAAAAAAAAAAAGAAACACCTCGATCAGGTGTACGCGTACGTTGTACGATAAGTCAATAATGTGCCACCAAGTGTATCTCTCGAACAAGAACAACCTCTACTTGGCCTCTGGCAAGGACGCCTCTCGCACTTATACACCACTACTGCAGGATGATATAAAAATGTTGATACTAATTAACTCACCTACATACCTCGCATCTAAATCACTGGGGATGCCATACACAAAGTGAAAGACGTTTCTAATTTCACACCTCCACCGATGTCAGCACCGCCGCCGTCGTCGGTCGGTCGGTAGGTCCTTTTCAGTTTGCTTTTATAGCGCACACAAGGATTGCCAGCTAAAAGTCACTCAAAATTAACGATATCCCTTCCAGTGCTCAGCAAAAAAAAGTTTTATTTAAGTTAAAAATAGAACTAGAGCTACAGAGCATCAAGAAAACCACCACTTCACTCCGCAAGATGATGATGTGTGTTAGAATGCAAAGGCTATTGTCCAAGGTCCTTTGGATATCACAAGGAAAAAAAAAAAAATTTAGTTCTTTTCTTTTCTTTCGATTTATTTCGCAAAACCAAGAAAAAAAAAACAAATTATGTAGGATTTTACGTTTTTACTCTCCTGGCCAGTAATGATGGCGAAATGAAGGACACTACTTCGCCCCGGTCGTTGCGTTTGTATGCAAAACGGATTCTGTATGTGAACAGCAACTGCTCATCATTTTGGGGTCCTGCGGGGGGATTTTGGATGAGCAATGCGTGCGAGAGCTTTGTTCAACCCATTAAGGACGAAGGAAAAAAAAACTAATATATACGATAAAGTGACAACGTTTTCTTTGTACACGCGTGTGTGTATCGTCTTTAACACTTTTCACAAATATTCTTTTATTTAAGGATGCTTTGAACGATGATGTTTGTCAAATTAACACTTGTATAGGGCGCGCACGATGACAAGGACGTATCCGCACCCGAATTGATTGCAATCGTTAGAGTATCTATCACTGGCACTACTGCTGTTGAAGACCAGAGATTAGTGTCTGCCGTGGTGTGACTACTTATGCAATGCAACATACACGTTGAGGACACTATCTGGGCCCGAAGTGAAGAGCTCCTTTTTGGATTCGAAACAATCACACAGACACTGGTGGTGTAGTAAAACAATGCCAAACGAAACAGAAAGTGGCGCGCACACTCCTTATGGATGGGAAACAGAACACGTTAGATACGTACGTTCGTACGGATTTATTTCTTCTTGTTGTTTGATTTTTTTTTTTTTTTTTTTATTTTAATTTTCCAATTAGTATCTGCTGGGGTGGCTTTTGCTGGGACACGATTTTTGACGTAGATACTGAGGTGTATTCGAAGAGGAGTACCATGTGCACCACCGCACACCACTGTGCCAGAGACGTTTATGTGCTAACATTTTCCGGGCGCAAATCGTTGTGTGAAAATTTGCCTGAGCTCCGGTCAAGGCCAGGCAAGGCCAACTGATATGAAAAGCTCCCTATTCTCGTGTATATTCTCATTGTCGCTCTCGCTCTCTCGTGTGTTTGATAGCTTTTTTTCCAGTGTATTTTGTTTGTTGTTTTGTTCGCACACACAGGGTACTCGTGTATAAGGCATTGGAGCCTGTGCTGGTGCTGTTGCTCCCGAAGGGAGAAAAAAAAAGAGATATACTATAAGGACACGTAGGATGGGAAGTGGGAAGTGGGAAATAGAATGGAAAATCGTCTGTATACCCAAGAGTAGGGTAGGTAAAGGTTTAGGGATGTTACTGAGGACGTATCTCATGAGAAAGACGTTTTTGTGTGTTTGCGCCGAAAGAAAAGCTCCTGCCTAAAGGAGACATTAAGAAGGATATTGTTGACCAAGTGCTCGGTCTGGTTTCGTTGTCGTTGGCTGTCGTTGTCATTAGCACTTGGGTGGGAAATTAAAAGAAAATAATATCTATGGATGGGCTATGCTAATAGCCTAATGCTAATCGATGGGTTTTGTGGTGGTGTCTCCGGTCGACGTGACACAGTTCTGTCTGCGGGATGGGTGAAGGAACTATTACCTGTGGTTAACACGTCCAAACAAAACGCGGGAAAATGACACCTGAAGTGAAAGCTTTGCGGTAACTTGTCTATGCACATGAGGCGCTTACACGAGATGTTCCGACTTCTTTGCTTTTCTTTTTTTGTTTTTTTTTTGTTTTTTGCTGACCCAATTAAAATTAGTACCGCAGGTTCATTAGGGGTGGATTTGGTTTGACTGCGTGATGGCAGAAAATGAAGCAAATCCACGTGAGTGTCGGTTTAGGTTTGAAAAATCTTGGTCAACACCGGTATGAGATGTAAAGAGTTGTTCCAAAAATTTGGCTTCGTTCGAATAAAAATTTTTGGCGCACCAGGTCCATGACACCCAGGGCCTAGGTTCTCACGCCCATTTATCCCGTTTCCGAAGGGCGAATTGTTATTTAAGAAGGCTTTTTGAAGACAGACTCTCGGATGCTTGAGAGAGGTTAAAAACTTTAAGGTGTTTTGGCTGCGACTCGAACCTCGAACCTCTTGTTCCGTAGTTCAACGTACTATCCACTTGAGCCACGGCGCCCACATTTGTTCGAGTTTATTTATTGCAAAAAAAAAACAAGTTTGGATAATATTACTATAAAAATATGGATGACATTGGCTGTATAGTACCATCTACCCATTTTGGTTCTGTACCTTGTAGCATTGTTCGAGAAAGTGACCCACAACTAGGAGAACAGAATGCATAGAATAATCTAGGTGGTACCACATTGGACCTACTATTGCCTGCGATGGTGGCAGTCATTTTTAACTGTAATCCAACTAACACGGGCTAGTATATTGAGGTAAGAGTTTTCACCTAAAAAGCACCATCAAGGATGGATATTCTGTCACTAATCGATATCATCACCAACATTTTTTTAGATGCTAGGATATCCAGGACGTTTTAGGGCATCAACAACATGCCATTACATCTTATGCGCTTTAAGAGACATAACCCAATTTTCTGAACTACGTGTAACCTTGGGAGGTACTAGGAATAATGTTAGAGAGTCTATTAAGAAATAAATACATTTTGAAGGATATATCGTAGTACAACAAAGACTACATGGGCCACGCCCTAGTGGACAATAGCAGGACAACAATATTCTGTTTGTAAAGAAAAGAGAAACTGTGTAGGTTTCATTATATTGCTATTGGCTCCTTTTTTTAGGCAGTTTTTGCATCCCAACGTCCCAGTGGGAATGACATAATTTTCTGCCAAGCCATCTGATGAGAGACCACTACTTCGTATCTGGGCATATGATGACTGAAAGTTTTATTAACGATGATGAAGCTGTGCAGCAAAGAGCTTCAGTACCCTCTGCCGCTCAAAGCTGGATGAATGATTTAGAAGAAAGTACCAGAAGCCGGAAACAGAAATCCTGGATTGATCCGTTTTTGGAAATAATAAGACACCTTTCACATTTTTTGGTTTTAGTCATATAGTGAGAGGCAACATTATTTGTTTGGAGCCGTACGATTTTTTGTCGTACGATATTTTGTCGTACGATATTTTGCCGTACGGCTAAAACCGGATAGTGTGAAAGGCTCTATTGACAGCCTGTCTAGATAGTATAGGATTGCTAAAAATCCAGCCATGAAAAAATAGCACTTTGAGACCTTACGTAAGACTAGGATTGTAAACTAGCTTTGGACTTAGCAGCTACATATGTATGCACGTTGTTCTCTTAGACAGGTTGCTAAATATTTCTATAATATAATAAGTCTCCATAGCTTCGGTCATCCATCCTAAAGCCATTCATGTATCATACCTGATTGTGTTTGGTGAGGCTCATACACTTTTATTTCCCTGCTAATTCCTTGAATAAGTACGTTGTCCAACATATTTTAAGGTCTTGTGAGATAGTGGAAATGTATTCTGCAATATGTTGACAAAATACAGAGCTTACTTGCAGATCTAAGCAATGTTTTTGGGTCAAGCTTCAAAGCGGCTTAAAGTAAAACGTAATCCAGTCCTGGTACATTCCCGATTGTAATAAGTAGTTTCAAACGTTGAACACTTCTCATGACATAGCTACATAAAAGTTCCAAAAAAGTATTCCTTGGATCGTTGATTCTATCTGAAAAGGAGTTGGATAGATGGAAAGACAAACGTACTGTGTTGTTCCACTGTACAGAGCCGAGGAGAACTCGATTTAAACGAAATTACGACACTATAACCACTGAGTCTAGTTCTTGGCATCCCGCATTATGTCAGTCCTCGAAAGAATTTCAGAAAAATAAGTAAAAAAAAAACACAATGACTTAGCTTAGGATAGAAGCCTGACAAATAGTCCTCCTCCACTTGCACACCATTGAAACTAAGTGCGCATATGGTACACGCCATTCCATCAACTGACTACAAAATACCAAAACCAAACACAAAACACTAAAATCCCGACTTACAATTCGAATAATGTACAATTTCGTCACAGCATAATCCATAGTCATTTTTCATCCAAATCCTGTTAAGAATTGAGAGCCAAAAAAAAAAGCACATTCAATAAACCAGTACATCCCTGACTTTCACTATTCAATGCTATGTACCTACCACCCCATGAGACGCATTTAAAACACTCGCTCTCTCTCTCTCTCTGGACCGTAATGCCCTTAAATATAATTGCAAATCCAAACCATCTTTGTTGTCAAAATAGAGTGTATTTATCTAAATCATTCAACAGTGAAACAATGTTAAGAAGATAAATAAACTTTCCGCCCCCTTAAAAAAAAAAAAAAACCAGAAATTCTTCTGCGATAACATTTTTCCGCAAAACACGCAGCCATCCATGTTCACATGACAAGTGAAAACCACCCTCTAGAAAGTCGTCCTACAACAACAAGGAGCCTCCTACCTCCCCTGTGTGTCCTTTGCTTATGCTCGTGTTGAGTTTTATTTATTTATTTCTCTTCCTTCTCTGTGGGAAAATAATAACAAATAGCAAGCAGGCTTTTCCAATTTTGTTTTCTTTGCTTTTGTATTGAAAAATGAATAATACTCCGGCAACCATAAATGCAGTTTCAAAGTCAAGGCCATGTGGGGCGGAATTTAATAATGCAAATTGCCCACCACATGCATATGCAAAGAACTCGAGGAAGGGCACAGGCAACACTTGTCTTTCCTCACAATAAGGGCACTTAATTATTAAGGGCGACAATTTGCGACGATGACGACAACGACAACAGCAGCGGTGGGGTTGGTTCTAGAACGTTCTGCGTTCACTGGCAATGTGAGACACATTAACCGATTGCACTGTTCCCACTGTGGAGATCAATCTTTTAACTAACACCTCCCAGGACTACGAAGAGTCACGACATGCTGTAATTAATTATATCAGCATGGTTTGAGGTAGGGTACCCCTACTCCTGGCAGGAGAATAACCAGGAAACAATGCATCTAGATGGAATATCACTGAATTGCAAAAAACTGCAAATCAATAATTCGACGCAGTTGTTATGGGGTCGAACTGTGGCATGGGGGTCGTTTGGCTGCTGGTTTTGAGGGATGGAAATTTGTTTTTTTTTTTTTTGTTATTTTTTTAGAAATCAGCCCTTACTTGACCAACTGGCACCGAGAGGGCTGCTCCTCATATGGTAGTCTTCTGCCACGCGACCTTGACGAAGTGTATTGATTTCCTGTTGCGCTTTGTAGTGCCAAATTCCATGTATCTACTACATGGTATAGTATTTTTTTTCCATCCTTTTGAATTCTAAATCAGATATGGGAGCATAACGTCGGTGTTGGAGAAAGCTTTCTGTTTTTAGATACTTTCCCTGTATCCTCTGAATGGGCGGGCATGAAAGCCTTCCGAGCTTCGTCACATGGTCGAACTTCCAAGCTAAAGTTAGCTTTCCATGAAGTTTCCCAGCCGGGTTGACGTTTTGCAACCAACCCTTTGGGAAGCGCGTGCAATGACAATTGAACAGGAGGGTTGCGGAAGTGTTAAAAAAAAAAAAGAAAAAAGAAAACAGAATGCTGCCAATGTGATAAGAATGGAACGTGTTTCAACAGGCGGATTTTATTGATGTGATAACACCACACACATACGTACATCTATACTTATAACTTTGTGGTTTATGAGAGTAGGTAGGTAGTCAGTCAAGTTATAAGCGGTGACCCATTTTACTCCTGTCGAAATGGATGATGACGGTGATGACAAGTGATTGTTCCATGGTAGCACATATTATTTTATATAACCAGTTATTTCGGGTATGATATCGAATCGGATCTGATGGTTGAATAGATAGGAACAGGTGACATCCAAAGAATTAAATATAGAAATTCGGACAGACAACCTTCTAGGAGTGTATTAAGATATTTATCTTTCAATCTATGGAATAATAAATCGGAAATGATTTCCAGAATGGACGTGTAAGCTTAATCATTAATGAGATCAGGTATTAATGAAGAACTGAGAGGTTTGTTTCAGACTTTGCGCTATAAGTAGATATAAGTTCACTTGAACCGGTGGGGTACTCAATACATCATATTTTTAATTGAAAAGGTTTGACACATGATACACTTGTTTATGAATACCGACACATAATTCTATAAATATGATTCGTTAGCAAGAAACTAGAGAAAGAAATGCTTCCATCTTTCATTATGGGTTATGGATAAAATCTGTTGCATCACTATTAAGTGTATGTCCGACTCTGGAGATAAATCCTTCTAAACTAATAGTTCTCAGTCTGGGAACTGACTCATAGTCAACTAGGAGTTGATAGAGAATTCAAGCTCCTACTGGCTTTTGAGAAGCACCGAGGGAGTGTGAAACATTGGTATGATCTTCTTGACAATGGAATGACATCAAGAGCATGAGAGACACTCAATCGTATGCCTTTTAGGAACAAACGAAAACAAGAAACCGCAGAAAAGACTGACAGGAATATACAAAAGACTAGGTGTAGTCCGAACTTTTTGACATCCCTTGAAACTAAACAGCTATTAGTTGGCCAGCATGGTGTTCAAATGTCAACCCCGAAGAATTTCTTCGACAAAGACTCTCAAGAACAAGTATAGGTTCTCATGTGAAAAACATGTAGTGATGAAAGCAAGATTAATCGGCTGGAACCGGATGAGAAAAAGTATCTCAGCAGACCATCGAACGTAGAATGCAGTCCCGGGCAGGTACACCATTAGGATGATCTTAAACATAGGATGGAGCTACAATGGTGAAAGCATTCTGTTTCAGCATAGGTATAAGACAATCCTGGAGAACCACAAGGAACTTCTTTGTTTAAGAAAACAAACTGAATGAACTTTGGTGGGATACTACATCAGCGTGGGACACTACCCTTCGTAGTGATGATGGCACTAGTTTCTCTCTATGTCCACAAAAGAGTGGACATGAGATTATAAGGAGGAAACGATATCCAACTCTCTTCTTCTCTCCTTGAGACAGTTAGTCACCAAGGCACAGAGAATAGTAGATGAATTTAAGGAGGTTCGGCAGCTGCTACTTACTGAGTATTAAGTAAAGAGAGTGGTGGGGCAGAAAGAGAATCCGCGTCCAGTCAATGAAGAAGCCATCCTCTTACCCAGATTTGAAGAGATGGGCCCAGCTATCAAAAAGCTGTGATGGGCTTCCAGCGTAGTTTTTTAAACATGGTGATGCTGTTTTGGTATGGTGCATGCACCAAATCATCAATCAATGACTGGAATTTCAGCTCTGTATGCCTCATCTTCAAGAAAGGTGACCCGATGTCTTGCAAGAACTATGAAACTTGTAGGATCATATGAAGATCTAAAACCTATTAGTGTGGTTTCCGGCCCGGCAGATCGACGATCGACCAAATTTTCACTCTAAGGCAGTGCCTGCAAAAGACCAACAAAGTTCAAGTCGAGACTCACCATCTCTTAGTCGACTTTAAACGTCTGGAGCTCTACAAACCGATGGCCGAATTCGGGATACCGCCAAAACTGATCTAGCTGGACCGCGTGACGCTGATGTTGTTTTATTTAAATTTTTTTCCTATCGCCACACATACTGGACCGAGTCATCAAAAATGGAACCTGCCAGGCGAAGTGGCCTTCTGAATGACGTGCTTTTCCACACATAATGACATGAATGTATCTTTAAAATAAAGCCAGAATCAACTGGTCACTCTATATTTGCATGAACAGTTCTGTATATGTATCTTCCACTCCCTGTACCAAACAACCTACATATCTTAACTCGCTATTGTACCAAGCCCCTTCCTTAACATCTAGGATTTCCCATAAATTGTATTTCTAAATAGAAACTATGATGTAAGCTGGTACTGATGACAGCTATATTCCATAAAAATATTTACAAATGCCAACTGCAAAACGTAATCCCTTCCAATAGTGCGTAAACCAATAAATAGTAGACATACTCGAGGCAAATAAATGCGAAAAGTTTCCACCCAACAAAAGCTATTTGTGCCCTTATTCAAATCGATATACCTACATAGATACATAGATACAATGTAGGCCAATAGATAATTCGATTAGAATCAAATTTAACTTTTGTTTTCGTTTGTACAATTTTTTTTTCTATTTTTTTTTTTGCTCTCCTCTATGACGTTCAGTCAATTGATTCACAGATAAATGTGATAAGGAAAACCTTGAACTTAATTTGTTTGTTTTCTTTGATAAGTTTAGCGATGATTTTTTGACGTTTTTTTCCTTTTTAACTGGTCGGCTGAAATAAATATTGAGAGTTATTTTGATCTCTGACGAAGTGCTTTCGAGTAGAATATTCGAGTGAATTAGCAATTTGGCGATAGTAAGTAGATTTGAAAAAGTGGTTTTAGTTTCGATTGGAGAAATCGGGTCTTATTGAGAATTAGTCATGTTTCTATTAGACAAGAGTTATGACGTCATGCTTAGTCTCATTATTATGCATTGCAGACATTTATCCAGATATCGGTCCCTTTGACTCAGAAATTGAAGGCGCACGACCATCCGCATCGGTATCGCTTCTCAGTTTGGGCCTTAGAACAGCTTGAATTGGACAACGATGTTGGGCGAAAAACCATTTTTCCCGCTTTTTCATATCGGCGGCTTAGCAAACAAAATTGCCGAATCTGGGGCTCGGAAAACCCGCACGATACTGTCGAAAAGAAAGTGGCATCATAGAACCATTTTTCTTTGAAAATGAGTCTGGGAACAACGCTTCGGTCAACGCTGGGCATTACAGAGCCATACTAACCGACTTTTTGTTAAGGAGACGAGAAAAGGGGCGACATTGCATTCTGAGTGACTTTTTCCATTTTCCACCGTGGTACCCCCCATTGCTTACGAAATGCGAAGTTTCGGGCAACCGAGTACACCAAAATCTAAGTCATCCTCTAAACGTTTTTCGGTTAAGTTTTTTGTTCATTTTCACCCATTTCACGTAAAACGCTAAGGGAGAGGAGAAATGAGGCGACATTGCATTTTGAGTGGATGAAGGGACTTTTTCCATTTTCCACCGTGGTATCCCCATTACTTACGAAATGCGAAATTTCGGGCAACCGAGTACACCAAAATCTAAGTCATCCTCTAAACGTTTTTTGGTTAAGTTTTTTGTTCATTTTCACCCATTTCACCAAAAACGCTAAGGGAGAGGACAAATGAGGCGACATTGCAATTTGAGTGGATGAAGCGATTTTTTCCATTTTCAACCGTGGTACCCCACTTGCTCACGAAGTGCGAAATTTCGGGCAACCGAGTACACCAAAATCTAAGTCATCCTCTAAACGTTTTTCGGTTAAGTTTTTTGTTCATTTTCACCCATTTGACGAAAAACGCTAAGGGAGAGGAGAAATGAGGCGACATTGCAATTTGAGTGGATGAAGCGATTTTTTCCATTTTCAACCGTGGTACCCCACTTGCTCACGAAGTGCGAAATTTCGGGCAACCGAGTACACCAAAATCTAAGTCATCCTCTAAACGTTTTTTGGTTAAGTTTTTTGTTCATTTTCACCCATTTCACGTAAAACGCTAAGGGAGAGGAGAAATGAGGCGACATTGCATTTTGAGTGGATGAAGGGACTTTTTCCATTTTCCACCGTGGTACCCCCCATTGCTTACGAAATGCGAAATTTCGGGCAACCGAGTACACCAAAATCTAAGTCATCCTCTAAACGTTTTTGGTTAATTTTTTTGTTCATTTCACCCATTTCACCAAAAACGCTAATGGAGAGGACAAATGAGGCGACATTGCCTTTTGAGTGGATGAAGGGACTTTTTCCATTTTCCACCGTGGTACCCCCCATTGCTTACGAAATACGAAGTTTCGGGCAACCGAGTACACCAAAATCTAAGTCATCCTCTAAACGTTTTTGGTTAAGTTTTTTGTTCATTTTCACCCATTTCACCAAAAACGCTAAGGGAGAGGACAAATGAGGCGACATTGCATTTTGAGTGACTTTTTCCATTTTCCACCGTGGTACCCCCCATTGCTTACGAAATACGAAGTTTCGGGCAACCGAGTACACCAAAATCTAAGTCATCCTCTAAACGTTTTTGGTTAAGTTTTTTGTTCATTTTCACCCATTTCACCAAAAACGCTAAGGGAGAGGACAAATGAGGCGACATTGCATTTTGAGTGACTTTTTCCATTTTCCACCGTGGTACCCCCCATTGCTTACGAAATACGAAGTTTCGGGCAACCGAGTACACCAAAATCTAAGTCATCCTCTAAACGTTTTCGGTTAAGTTTTTTGTTCATTTTCACCCATTTCACCAAAAACGCTAAGGGAGAGGACAAATGAGGCGACATTGCATTTTGAGTGGATGAAGGGACTTTTTCCATTTTCCACCGTGGTATCCCCATTACTTACGAAATGCGAAATTTCGGGCAACCGAGTACACCAAAATCTAAGTCATCCTCTAAACGTTTTTGGTTAAGTTTTTTGTTCATTTTCACCCATTTGACCAAAAACGCTAAGGGAGAGGACAAATGAGGCGACATTGCAATTTGAGTGGATGAAGCGATTTTTTCCATTTTCAACCGTGGTACCCCACTTGCTCACGAAGTGCGAAATTTCGGGCAACCGAGTACACCAAAATCTAAGTCATCCTCTAAACGTTTTTGGTTAAGTTTTTTGTTCATTTTCACCCATTTCACCAAAAACGCTAAGGGAGAGGACAAATGAGGCGACATTGCATTTTGAGTGACTTTTTCCATTTTCCACCGTGGTACCCCCCATTGCTTACGAAATGCGAAATTTCGGGCAACCGAGTACACCAAAATCTAAGTCATCCTCTAAACGTTTTTTGGTTAAGTTTTATGTTCATTTTCACCCATTTCACCAAAAACGCTAAGGGAGAGGACAAATGAGGCGACATTGCATTTTGAGTGACTTTTTCCATTTTCC
The DNA here is from genome assembly GCA_963583995.1 of Xylota segnis. Taxonomy (NCBI): domain Eukaryota; kingdom Metazoa; phylum Arthropoda; class Insecta; order Diptera; family Syrphidae; genus Xylota; species Xylota segnis. The sequence goes on along the minus strand of OY757238.1, from coordinate 37,506,008 downwards.
ACCGTGGTACCCCCATTGCTTACGAAATGCGAAGTTTCGGGCAACCGAGTACATCAAAATCTAAGTCATCCTCTAAACGTTTATTGGTTAAGTTTTTTGTTCATTTTCACCCATTTCACCAAAAACGCTAAGGGAGAGGACAAATGAGGCGACATTGCATTTTGAGTGGATGAAGCGACTTTTTCCATTTTCCACTGTGGTACCCCCATTGCTTACGAAATGCGAAGTTTCGGGCAACCGAGTACATCAAAATCTAAGTCATCCTCTAAACGTTTTTTGGTTAAGTTTTTTGTTCATTTTCACCCATTTCACCAAAAACGCTAAGGGAGAGGACAAATGAGGCGACATTGCATTTTGAGTGACTTTTTGCATTTTCCACCGTGGTACCCCCCATTGCTTACGAAATGCGAAATTTCGGGCAACCGAGTACACCAAAATCTAAGTCATCCTCTAAACGTTTTTTGGTTAAGTTTTTTGTTCATTTTCACCCATTTCACCAAAAACGCTAAGGGAGAGGACAAATGAGGCGACATTGCATTTTGAGTGGATGAAGAGACTTTTTTCATTTTCCACCGTTCTACCTAAATCATCCTCTAAACCAGTTTTGTTAAATCGTTGATCTATGGCAATAAGCCGGCAACGTTAGAGGAGCTCAAGAACAATATCAAAAGCGAAATTTTTAGAAGTTTTAGAAGTTTTTAGAAATAAACAGTAGGTGGAACAATATCAGCACTTGCCTCTCTTCCAAACAACCAAGCCACCCAGCCAGCCCAACAAATCTAATCATGGGTACTATGTTCAGAATAAATCTTGGCCCGAAATCTCAATCATTCTGTGTTTTATTTAAATACGAAATTGTTATGTCCTTATTGAAAAACCCTTTAGTATGTTTGGTATGGAAGTGAAATACAGAAGTATCTACCTATGCCCGCACACAAAAAATAGCCTCTACTTCTGTTTATCCGTTCCGTACACTCTCAGCACTTAATTATTTTCACTAACTAATGCTTTTCCAAATCTATAGATACGTACATACCTCTGTGTGTATGAAATTCATACGTCAACCCCCCGTTCCCCACAACACCCTCATTAGATATCCCTCGCAAAGAAAAAAAAACCTAATCCCATTAAAATCCAATTTCGGATCTCTGTTAATTTCATAAATAATTCCATTTCAGCCCTCTTTTCCGCCAAATCAGGGACCAATCGACTCTATCATTATATTTTTCTATTTAATATGAAACGCTATTAAATCGCACGTGCTTATCATAGTACCCTCGACGTCATTAGGTTCGAGGGGCACTTTGTTTGATGACTTCAAACAGATATTCGTCAAATATACGAAAAAAAAAAAAGAGAAAACACCACCAAAACGTGATGCGAATTGGCGCGCTGTTGTGTCAACCTAATCTCACTGATAACGACATCGCTCACCGATTAACATAAACCCAGTCGTGAGTAATACTCTTGGGTGAGTGTTGCTCCCAACTAACAACAAACTGATAAGTGCGCCTGATTGCTGATTTCGATTTAGGGGTACATGTCCGCTGTTTGTCGGTTTTTTTTTTCTGTTTTCTGCCTTCCCAGCACTCTATCATCGCTGTAGCCCTCGATAAATTCCAATGACCTTGTGACGATTTTCGTTGACTATTACTTGACAGATAGACAGCTGTCAAAGCGAGCTCACTTTTTCCCCCTTTAATTGACGTTTAATTTACTATGCACAATGCTCGAGTTATTGATTGGTATGACATTTAAATTCAGACGTTGTGATTTTTATTTGCTGACCTAACGGTGAACGATGGGTGTTATCGAAATGGGTTTTACATTTATCGATTGAATGCATTTTAATTAATTTGAAATATTCAACGAGACTAAATCAAAGTCATGAGGGGAAAATTTAATTAAAAGTACATTTGGTACTTTCACACCTAACCTATGATTATGGAAGGCTTACTATGAACATATGCCGGTGTAAGTATGTCTGAAGACGTTGGGCCAATTAAGAATTAAAAGCTTATGAGCTGATTGCATGAAAAGTACTTTGATTAGAATTTTGTTTTTGTGAACACAATCAGCGAGTTGAAAAATTAAATAATTTCTTTGTAAAGACTTTCAAATTGGTTAACACTACGGTACGGCACATGCGACCGTACTTGGGGGTAATAAATCTTTACCGGCAATGTATGTTATGAGACCTATCCCAGACAATCGTTATTGTGTGTGATTTTTATCAAGTGTCCATAAACTTACCTAATTAAGATTATTTTTGAAAAAAAAATCACACACCACATACCTGTAGTATCGATATGCTGTGACGAGCGAAGTGATTTATTTCTTTAACGCCCTACACTTAACGGTGTGGCTGGGAAAGCTCATAAACCGAGGTGACCAGGGCTGATTTACTGATCGTAAATTTTGAAAAAAAGATCGCTTAGTGGTGTTCTTTTAAATTAGTTTGATCTTACATAGAATGGCTTTGTTTCAAAAAAGCAACTAGGGTTCCAGCACAATTATCTTGGAAATAGTCAAAACATAGTTCGAATAAGGCGGTGTTTATGTAGTCTCAGTGTCTAGAAATATGGGCAAGATCAATCAGAGGTACAAGAAGATACGGGGAACATATTGATTGTTTGGTGGAAAGCACTCGAAAAGAAGTATCATCTTGAAGCCGAGTCAAGGATTCAATGGTCAGTCTGTTTGGGGGTAACAGGATCGATGAGATATACAACACTGCGCCTTCTTGACATTTACTGCGGCAGGTCGGTCGGCAGCTAAAACAGCGTTAAGACTGCGGAAAACCTAACTATGGTTACCTAAACCATATGGTCATGTCTCAATTTTAAACAAGATTCCGGACGGAAATCCACTAGCAAACTGTAGTCGGAGATTTGCTATTAGGATTTATAGCAGGAAGGATTTATACTACGAAGCTCGCAGTAGATGCTCGCATCAGTACCTGAATCCATTTCAGGTGCAGATACTGGTACTGGCATCTACAGCGAGTTTCAAAGTACAAATCGGTCCTTCAGACCTAGATACGATTGCAGACCTTTTCGATTTGAGACACTGGAATAAGAAAATAGGGACCATGACTATTGAACAAAATATATCCGCCAAGGTAATCAGTATCATTGATATCTCAGTAACCCACAAGATAATGAAAAATTGGATGAACTGACTAGATCAAGGCTACAATACCGCTTAGTACTCTGAACTGGCGGAACTTCGGTGTCGTGACAGGAGAGCCAACTATACAGCACGACTAAGACTACCCCACAATGGCTTCTGTAGAAACTACTTGGACGAAAAGGACGAATAGTCTGAGTATTTTTTTAGCGGAGGAACGCCAACCGATCAAACACTAAGACATTCAGCCGATCGAAGAGACTGGAGCAACAAGGTACAAAAAAGGTGCCGAAGGGCTCGTAGTACTCTGCTCGTTTGGACAAAATATCGCTGGTTTTGCTGGACGCCGAGTTGGACTGGTAAAAGAGACAGAGCCGTGACTTGGGATGCACACACAGTTCGCGTGACAATGGGTTTTGGAAATATACGTTACTAGGCCATCTGCAGTAGACAGCAAAGCCGCCCTATTTGACCTGCTGAAGACATCTTTCTTTGGGACTCTGATTTGGATTAGATTTGTGACATTCTTCTGATGTTCCTCTTCGACATTGTGACATATTTTCTATTCCTTTTACTTGGATTTGTAGTAAGAAAGTTATATTTTTGAAAAAGGGGCGTGGCTGTTTCAAAACTTGGTGCATATGTAGTAAATTTCACAAATTTTAATGATCTTCAGCATTGGAACTTGATTTTGGTTGAATACTGTTTTGTGTGCTTTACAGATCCTAGGTTCAAATTTCTTAAAAAATTATGCCGTCCAAAACGTTATAGTCATTTTCTCTGACCTTTTTGTTTGCCAACTGAACGGACTTTAACATCAGAGCTGTGGTTTCAAAAAGACGGTGCAACATGACATATAGTGCGCCTTACAATCAAATGTTTGAAGGAGACATCCAATGAGTGTAGAATTTTTATTTAATGGATCTTTGAATTGGCTTCCAAGATCGTGTCACTTAACACCTCTGGATTATTTTCTGCGGGGAGCTGTGAGGTCACTTGTATTTGCTGGTAAACCAGGTAAGATGGAGGATTTAGAAGCCAATATTCGCCGCGATATTGTTGCTCAAAAAAGTTGTCTAAAACTTGACTTCTAGATCTTCACCCGCGAAGCTCAAAAGCACCCTTTATTTCTAGTTATGGCAACAATTTGGAATATTTTCAAACCCGGCAGGAGCGGTCACTTTCTCTGAATTCAGCCTTCAAATCTGAGTCACAAATAGTAGGTACATACTTCCGGGCGTTAAACTCCTTAGGTGACATAATATTGGCTCGGTCTGGGCCGCACATATACCCGGTAAGGGTCTCCATGTTGACAGACTTGCTCTATATCTTTATAGCTAAGTTTCCACAAAAAATAAAAACAAAAGAAATCTCAAAAATCGCTTACAAACACTGCAGCAATTAGCACCATCCGAACATAATTTTTTTTATAGTTTTACTATACACCGTGTACCCCGAGGAACTTTTGATGACTTCAACATTTTCAGGAAAAGCAAACAAACTTTTTAGCACTGTGATAACAGGTTAAATTGTTTGTCTGCCTGAGTCGGGGCTTTATGGGCCAATAATTTCTTTTTAGATATCTGCTCTATATTGGAGTAGGTAGGTTGGTACCTAAATATACTTGGAATGACGTCTATTTAACCGCTAATAACTTCAAGGCTTTAATTTCGTGCGCTATGAGACGATGATTGGTAAGATATTTGCAAAGTTTCTTTGTTACGCAATTATGTGGATGGAATTTTATAAAAGTTTACGATATTTGAATGCATGATAATTTTTTAGGGCTGTTCAACAGGGTGCTTGTGTAGAGTGAACCTATGTGTGGCCTTGGTACTGTGAAGAGGATTTTTTTGCTGGCATAGATTTTGATTAAAAGGCTGAAAGCTCTGGTCTGAGGTGACAAATAGGAAAAGTTCATATGCAAGGCAGGCATGTCCATCTACAAATCACTTCCTGTTCTTTCTTCCTAAAGAAGGCTAAAAGTTAGGTCAAAACTCTGTTAAGATCTTACTCCACCAGTGAGAGCCATTCACTATGAGATATTTCTTTGGCATTACGTCTGTACTGCTGCCTACGTCACTTCAGTATTCCCATGACGGTTACGATTATGGAAAATTACCAAAACTACTCGCTAAAAAGAAAGTTTTGTCTCTATTCTCCGAATTTCACTTTTTTGGCTACGAACCCACGTGATCACTGACATATACTCGAACTCGTATTTCGTCGAAAACTTTACATAACCACGGATCAATGAACCCTATTCGACTAGGTTGCCTACAATTGGTAATATTGCAAAGAGCCATTGCCCCAGGCTATTATTGTCTTCCCGAGAGCACATGACATGATAGATACACTTCATCCGGTGGAGGTGAGTTCAAAGAAAGTTACTGCATACGAAATCAATTCAATCGTTCCCCCAGGGGTATTAACTGATAATATGCGTAAAATGAGTTCAATGTAGACTCACACGTTCACGCTACTTACCTTCTTTGTATTGAATCCTAGGAAAGAGAGTTTCCTCCTGTTGTTATCTGGCGGTGGGCCACTCATCTTGTGGCGTGGCCTAGGTTATCTTTTTTTCTGATTTATAAATAAATTGGGTTTTTCTTTTCCTTTTTTTTTTATTTTTTTTTTTTTTTTTGATTTATTTGGTGGTGAACCGGATTATGTTAATTGGACGTGCTTCCAGTACTCGTCTTTGAAAAATCTAGGCATACGGATTTGACTCCTTTTTGTGGTCTAAAACGAGAAAATGAGAATAAAATAAGGTGTTAGTTGATAATGCATGGCTTATGGTTTCATTAATATCTAAGTCTTAACATAGAGCCCAAGTTAGCAGCCAGAAGCAGAATTTAGTATCAGGAACAGATCTGCAAATCTTTAAGGAGGTGATGAACACAGCTCTGTCCATGCTCGGCTTATAAGGAGACATCTTCAGTTAGAGTATTGACCCTTCTAAAACCAAATTGGTACATTTGACAGGGATTTACAAGATGAGGCCTATACCTTAAGAGTACTCCTTCACTTACAACTAGATGTAAGATTTGGATTTGGAGATATGAGCATATCTACAACCCTTATAGAAAGTTAAGGGTGCATTGTTCCAGAATGTCCTGCGAGGAGCTAACATGCCTAGTTCATGATAGCGATACAGCGAGAGATGAGATTTTTAAACTAAAATAAGCCTTAACACGGGCAATACTTCTTGAGAAGGCACTGCTGAACAACGCCCAACGTCCAAGCAATATAGAGCAAACCTTCGAGACACTAGTTAGTAAAAGGTCCTCAGCGAATGCCTCTTCAAAGACCTGGACGAGCTGTCAAGAAAGCCACCATCGATTGGTCTGTTCGTTTAGAACGGGCCTCGGTAAGGGTGGGTGGATCACCCTCTTACTCTCTGAACCATCTTCTCATTTGTATGAGGGAGCTGGTCTTCGTAAAGGTCGTTGAAAGGTATTCACTTAGTGTAGCCTTGCTGATATTGGCAAGTGGTGGGCATTAGCATAGGAGGTGACAGATGTCCTCCTCTTAAAGTTTCTGCAGAGGTCGTTGTAGGGGATGCCCAGTTAGCCATCTAACATTTTACGCGTCTTTAGGTAGAATTCACAGATCTAGATACAATGACGGCGACAATCCAACGTCAAAACCAGGACTGATACATATATGCACTGACTCACGGATGCGATGAATCCCTCGTTTTGTTGAGGGATGTCGTGTCAGTTTGCTTACATGAATTTTACTGAAATTTTGATTGTCATCGACACTCTAGGAATCTGCAGATACTCTGTATATCTAACTACAAAAACTTTAAATCCTTGAACTATAACACTTTGCCGATTTTATTTATTCCAATAAAAAGTTAAATAAAAATGGATCGAAGGGAATGCAAGGCTACCGTGTCTCAGGCAGGGACTCTTCACTGGTCGGGTGCCCGTTGAGTAAGTAAGTAAGTAATAAAAAGTTGCCTCAGCCAATTGAGCTAGATTTAAAAGGCTTACTGAACTGAATTTATATTTCTGAAACCACCAGTTTATTTGCATCATCCGAATTAAGTATCTGAGATAATAATACAAACCAAGCCGCGAAAATAAATCAGCAAATACCATAATAAAAGCTGACTAAAGGAAGTAAAAATTATTACACAAAGGTTTTGACCAATTATTAACCCAGTTAAGGTAGTGTGAAAAAAAAGTAAGTATTACTCATCTGAATAAGGGCAGCAATTAAGGGGTTAAGCGCTTTCCACATAAAACTTAAGCAACTATGAGTAACAGATATAAGTAGTACTCGTATTCTTTACGAGGTTTTTAAATATCTGGGAATTCCGTGCGTCTTGATTATCGTCAGCTCAAGAATGACTGCAAAATGAGTACAGAATTGCCACTATCACGAGGAGGTCGATTTTTAATAGAAGACACGATGTGTGGCACTGGCATCAATCTGTGGTATCTAATAAAGTCATCCCGTTGCTATGATTTGCAATATCATGTGATGGTCCCCACTCTGCAAATTATAGTTATGTGTGGAAGATCAGAAAACTTTTGAGGGCCAATGATGCTAATTCTGCAAACTATCTCAAGATCTTTCCACATCAATTCAGTCTTTATTTTACCATACTGTCGAGGACTTCATAAAGTAGATTTGTGTCATGTAGTGATTGAAATGGTTTTTGGTAATAATTTACTCGGTTGGAGTGTAATTCTAGCACATATTGTAAAATTGAAGAAATTTTGAGATACAACCCGGAAGTGATCCAAAAATAAGGATATATGGATACAAATTCAATAAATTACTTGGTAAGACTATTGTTTTAAAAAAATTCAAAGTCAAAATACTGATAAAGTGACACAATTTTGAATATTATTTTTCTAATTTTATAAGTTTCAAAATCTAGAAAAGGAAATGTATTTCCTGTTTGTTGTTCATGTTCCTGTTCCTTTACCATGTGTGTTTTTTGAAGACCCTTGCCTATATGGGTGAACCTACGACCTAATTGATATTTTTAGTAACGAAAACATGATTCTACGTACCCATGTATGTACATATGTATGTAAAAGCAAGATCCCACTATCTAAGGCTTACTAGCTCAACCCCACTATCAACAAACAATTTAGAAGATCAGTTCTAAAGCTTTGCTTGTTTTGCAGAGTTCTGTAGAATCTACTATGCAAGGCAAATGGATGAATTCCAAAATGCATTGTTTGTGATGAGACAAACTGGATGTTAAATATTTTATTTTTAAGACCATCAGTGAGTAGATTCATTGCCATCATGTCACACCAGGATGCACATCTGCAATTCGCAATTTTGTATTCAGCACAAAACTCGCAAGGAGTGAGTCTATTTTGTCCATCTGTACCTCCTAACATCGGGAGTAGAATTGGGCGTATGTGATACATTTTCCTAAGCTTCTAAGTCCAAATAATAATCCCCTAAAAAGTAAAAGGATACACTGTGCCCTTGGTTTTACTTTACCACCAATTCCTTAGATTTAAAAATTTTTTCATTTTCCTTACTTCTAGGACAAGAATTGGTGCACGAAAGTCCACGACTGGGTCCTACGTACTTGCATCCTAATGCTATAAGTGTATAATCTTATAAGGATGGAAATGCAAGGGTTGCTCTTCTCAGTAAAGTATGCGCAGCAATTCGCATCTACTAAGGAATTATAATCACAAACAAATCTTCTTTCTCTAAAAAAACCTTCTTCTCTGCGTATCAAATAACTGTCTAGTCTCTGACAAATACGCAATCGCTGAAGCATTTAATGACTACTACACAAATATTGCCAGTAGTCTACAACCCCGTCCAGTCAATTCTTGGTGTGCTCTCTGTCCGTGTATTGAACCATTCCAAAGTAATAGCTTTGTTTATAACCCTATAACATCTCTTGAAATGTTTAAAGCTATTCACAGCCTAAAAAATACTAAGTCAAGTGGCGCAGATGGTATCTCAAGTCTGATTTTAAAAAAAATTGCATGGTCCATTGTGGATGTCTTAACGGACATCTTTAATGGCTGCGTGTTTTCAGGGGTTTTCCCTAATGAACTCAAGTGTGCTGATGTTATACCTATTTTCAAAAAAGGTGCTACTGAAGAGCTGGGTAACTACAGACCTATTTCTCTCCTCCCTGTTCTAAGTAAAATTTTTGAAAAACTTATGAAAACCAGAATTTTGAAATTTTTAGATATCAACAATTATTTTAGTCCTAATCAGTTTGGTTTTCGGATAGGCAAATCTACTGAAGATGCTCTACTGCAGTTTTGTACTCAAATAATGTCTAATCTTGATGGTAAAAGGTGTACAGCTGGCTTGTTCATTGACATTACCAAAGCCTTTGACATGGTGAATCACAATATTTTGGTTGGAAAACTGGAAAGAGCTGGATTTCGTGGTTTTATGCTTGAGTGGTTCAAGGATTACCTAAAAAATAGGTCACAAAGTGTGAAAATTGATGGTACAAGAAGCGAAATAAAATTGTTTAACTTGGGTGTACCCCAAGGCTCCGTCCTGGGTCCAATACTATTTCTCATCTACATTAACTCGCTCTTTGCACTTGACTTCAAAGGAAAACCAACCGCTTTCGCGGATGACATAGGTTTTTCATATGGTCAGAATAGTCCTTTGGAACTCGTGGCCGACATAAATTGGGATTTGAATTTGTTGAGAATCTGGTTTGCAAATCATAAGTTGTTAATAAGTTCTAAGACAAAAATAATGTATTTTACCTTGTCATCGGTACAGACTTTAGGGGCAAATGTTCACTTTCATGCACCTGAGTGTCAAAGATTCAGATTTTCCAATTGCAATTGTACGCATAAATCTGCTAATTCCACTTTTTGTAGTTCTCTTAGTTGTCATGACAACTGTTTTCTTATCGAGGAAGTAGACGAATATAAATATCTAGGGCTTATTATCGATTCCAATATGTGCTTTTCGAACCACACGGAAACTTTGAAGAAGTATTTACGTTCCACTCTGAGATACTTCTATTATTTGCGAAATGTTTGCTCTCCAATACTTCTAAAAAAAATCTACTACGGTATTGTTCATTCTAAACTGCAATATGGAATTTCTTGCTGGGGAGGTGCTTACCTTAACAAAATACGACCGCTATTAGTTTTACAGAAGCATATAATAAGAATTTTATGTCGCAAACCTGTTAGATATCCTAGTTTTCCTTTGTTCTGTGAACTAAAAATCCTTCCTGTTCGTCATCTGTATTGTTTTAAAGTATTGAAGTTATTCTTTATGAAATCTGGTAATCGGAATTTTCGATTAATTTCTAATTACAATCTACGTGGAAACTTTTCGTACTTAGTATCTATTCCTTTTGCTCGCACTACTGCATACCGTAATTTTTATTCCGTTTTGTCTTTTCGCCTATTTAATAAACTTCCACATTCCATCAAAGCAATAACCTCATCTGGATTGTTTTCAAAATGTGTGAAAAATTGGATTTTCAACCTCAACTACGCTAGTTTAGAATCTGTTACTTTCGACATTCTGATTTAACTCTTACTTAAGTTTTTTTTTTTTTTTTTTGTTTGTCGTTGATTTTTATTTTTGAATTTTTGAAATTAACTGAGTTTTTTTATTTCCATCCTTCTTCTTTGTTAATTGATTTTTTTACTAAGAATTACCTTTGTAGTTTATGGCCACCCCCTCATAAACTTTATTTTAAATTTTAATAACTGTTTGAAGTGGCATTCAAAACTATTTTCACTACTTATGTTAGTAAAATACAGAATGTCTCAACTTTTCATATAAGTAAACTTGTAAAAGATCAGTTTAACGAATTGTACTTGAAATAGACTTGTAATACTATATGAAATAAAATTATTTATCTATCTATCTATCTTATCATAACCTTATACTGATGCTATGTACTCACAAAGGTATGAGGCAGCTTATACAATTTTTTGTTTTTATAAAAATGTCTTCAAAAAGTGGGCGTGGCCATGTAAGGTGTTTGGGAGAATTATAGAGCATTGTGAGCCATATTAATTTGGTTTTAATTTCTACTAAAAATTTTGAAAAACAAGCAGAATTAGCGGCCTAATTTTTTGAGCTTTCCTATCATAGTAATGTGAAATATGAATTTAACCTCAAGTTGGCAAATTTTTAAAAAACCAATACTTAACCCAAAGGTGCAAGTAAAAATATCAAATTCGAGGCTTCAAATCAATCGACGCACAATTGCAGCGTAAATGGACAAAAAGTTTTGGTCTGTGGGTTCACAATTTTTGGTTGTGTTTTAAAAATGAGTGCCTTGTACTTTTTTCCTCAACAAGTCTCTTATATCAGACTGCAGTCAGTGAGGATTCACACATAGGATCAGTTCCAATCAAAGAATATTGAAATGGTTGCACGTGAATATTAAGAAATGATTTATATATGACAGTAGTTTCTGATATGAGTCCTTCAATTTTTGGATCTACTACCTACTTATCTGCCAATGACTTCCAAACTTAGTACTTCAAAGTTCTACGCTGGGCCTAGAACACTCTCGGCTTTTAAAGTCACACCAAGGAAAGTTGATCACGAAGCGGGACTGTGAAGCAAGGAGCAGCTGAAAGAGAAGATTGTCTACTCTTACAGGACTGATTACTTCATATTGATATGAAGAAATCTAGGATCTCTCCCTACAGCTTGTGGTTGACGATACTTAAGAGATATTTGGCAAACCTCTGAGTGCTGTTGATATGATAGTTTAGTGTTCGAAACTGAATGACGAATTTTTTAGGTTTTGGCCAGAAATTGTTTTCCAAGGAATTGGTACCTTGGAAGAATGAAAAATTGACCATTCCATAACGTTGGTCACATATTATGTTTTTTTCAAAGTTAGAGACGTTGTTTATATGATCAGCTAGTAGGAACGCCTCCTTCGTTCGTGTGTTTTAAAAGTTGCTGTGTGAATACGTAGGGAAAAATAGAAATCCTTTTTAGAAAATCGATGAAAAGTGATTATTTAAAGAAAAACGCTCCTACAAAGTGGGCGTGGCTATAAATATTGTACGAACGTGTGAATTTTTTTTTGTGCTTCTTACAAAATTATTGAATAGATTGTTATTTTCTAAAAATGGGCGGAATAGGGTATCTCCGATGAGTGATTCAAAAACTCATGAACATATAGGGCCCATATGACCTCCATCAAGTGGTTCACAAAGTTTTACAGACGAACACTCAGTTTTTGTATAGAAAGTTGATAGGTTTTCAATTCCTAAACTGCGTTGATCTCAGGTAAAACACGAAACTTTTTCTTCGTCAGAACGTGACATTGAGTCATGAGGTAGTATTTGGAACTGTCCTTTGCGTGCAGAATATTTACGTGAACAGGGAAGATACAGCTCGAAGCCTTAAGAAGACCAACAGCGAACAATATTCTCGTAACTTTGGTAACTGATAGAATGTCTCTGATGCCAAATTCACTTGGCCACTTTAAAACTGAGTCCACAAACATTTATTAAGTCATGGATACGGATAAACTTAATCAAAAAAATTTAAGAACTTGAAAAAGTTATTCCAAGGCCTTGTCACTCGTGTGACTTCTTTTGAATAGAAAACAAAATGCAAATCGATCCAGTTTCGATTAAAAAACTCACTTTAATCCCGTAATCGAACTGACTTCAACACAAGGGCATCCTTTTTTTTTTTGTTTTGGATGATACCCCAAATATAAATATTAACACAAACACTAATCCATCTTATCAATTCGAGAACTGCCGTCGAACTGAAATTCATTTCCACAATTTTTTTTCTGATTTCCCCATACACGATAAGAATTTAAGTGTCTTAAGTGTATTCTTAATTTCGATGGAAAAATAAAATAAAAATAAAGCAATAAAATGTCAAAGCAATCCGCGATCATCCGATAACCATATGCTATATGATCCTATGATCCACCTCTGCTGCCCTCACTCCATCAAGACTCATTAACATGGTTTTTTTTTTTTTTAATTTTTATGACATTAGCAGACAGAATTAGAGACTATCATCGGTTGGCGAACAAAGCAGAGCACATGATCACGTGCTGAACCATATTAAAGCGACTCGGAGCAAACAAATTAATTAGAAGCGCCATAAGCGGCGAGTCGGGCTTTAAGATTCGCCAACCTTCGCGGTCTTGGAAGTAGCAAGTCACATGCTCTACCCTATTTCCATCGTGAGATGGCATTTTCCGACAATTTTCGTGCGTAGCCCATGGGACACCCATCCATCATGGCTCATGGGGCGCTATCGGTTGAAAATTAAACGGAAGTCTGCTATTCTCAATCAGCCTCAATTGATATCACGCATCTTGATTAGTCACACACCATAGTCATAGTATCTCAACTGGACGTGGCGAATCAAAGTGCGGCGCGGTGATGTGATCACTTGATGTGTACCATCATCGCCACCACCAGTGCTGCTTAATTAAGTGGCGGCAAAGAAACATGAGGCAAATCAATTACATCCCGAGGATCTCTGTTTTTGTTTTTTGGTTTTTTTTTTCTATGGCGAGGGTATGTTGACGTCGAGCGCCCCGTCATTGTCGTCTTGGCTTTTGTTCGACAAGTTCTTCAATGAATGTGATGTAAACAACTCAGAGACAGCACATTAACCAAGATGTGAAGAAGCGCGCACGTTTGGCACGTGATTCGGGTTCAATTGAATGGCAGCTCTGCCACCAGCCACCATCCGCCAGTAGAAGCACTCAGCTGGTTGTTACGTACCATGACTCCTCCGATGTTACTACTTGATGTAAGCAGCAGCAGCACACCGCCACCGCCACCGTCAACCCCACCGGCCGGCCGATCGACCGACTGACAGTATGCAATTCAATTGAAGTAAAGCGCTCATGTGAATTAAGGCACCATACTGTTCATTGTTGTTATTCTTTGGGTGATAAACGTCATCCCCTTGTAGGTAGGTACGTATGGATGTGTTTAATTCATTTTATTTCTCATTGATTTCACAATGCACTCAGGGGCAGCAATTGCGAAGAGTGCTCCTCAGTTGGTGGTAAACTTATTTTTTGTGTTCGACGAATCGTCGAATGTCGATTTAAGAGAGTAGCCCGCACCACCATTGTGCAAGTACAAGTAGCCGTGCGATGCGATGCTCACTCGCAGTCAATTAAAAATCAATTAATATGATTCACTGAATTGATTTGCAATAATGATAAATCACAAATGAACATATTTAAAGCGAGTTCGATTGCATTGAAAGCGGTCTGGTCATGCATGCATGAATGTTGTCGGCCTTGATGAAGTGACGTAGATGCACGAAAGAAGTGTAGCGAATGTGTTTAAAACTGTATTTAAGGATACCTCGCTTCAGTCAAATGATAAACTGCCAACAGAACTTGACCCAAATATCTTAGATACAATCCACTTACTAAGAAAACCTTTTAGACCTAGGTCGACGAGAGACTCTTGAATAGCTTCAGTATGGATGTATTTAAAAGTTTATGTCCTTGTCCATACTATTCTTTATAGTGGAGAGTCCGTTCTATCATGCGCTCTCTCAAGACGAGGCTTCTAATAGACCGACCTTTCAAGTAAGTGTGTGGGGATTTCGAATATGGAGGACTGTTCAAACTTTCGCGGATGTTAAGGTCCGTGATGAGTTTTAGAGTTTTCAAAGCAAAAGAAGTTAATGGTCGTGTGGACCTGCAATCCTTCACGGTTGCATGACTTTGACGGCCGTATTTCGTAATGAAAACCACGCGTCTGGATGTCAGGACTGAGGGATATGATTGAAAAATACTTTGTCGCTATAAATCGGTAGAAGTTAAAGGATTGCAGCTTCTGTAGTATGCATAGGTATACTAGTATCAAGGCCAGACTTATAAAGGGAAGAAGCTATTTGTGAGCCAATAGATTGTGTTCTTCCTGATGTTTATGATGCCATTCCACGCTGTGGAATGTGGATTAGGAGAACCAGCTTGTTGTGCATCATCGTCACTGCATTTCACAAAGCGTACTCTTAGAAGTTACAGTGATTCCGCATTAGAGTCAGTTCAGTTCACATAGGATAACTTCGACATCAAGTCTCGACTTTCAAACATGTTGGTCCCATACAACAGTCCGCATTAAGACTGCATTGATTAACATTGGCCTAAGATGCGCCCAAGCCGCCAATGGGGGAAAAAGATGATACAACTAAAGACTCTTTCAACGAGTTTCTCGATATATCTACATATGTGCTACGTATGACGTTAAAACCAAATCAGAAAGGAGAGCATTTTTGGTAGCATCATTAGAAAGTGTAGCCTTTACGACACCATGTTGTCAAGCGGACTTAAAGGAACTGACTTTTTTGCAAGACTGTGAGGAGATATAACCTCGAACGACGGTAACAGCAACTGACCCCGAGAAACCATCAAAAACACAGCAACAGATGTACTAAGTTTGTCCGGCCAACCACACGGAACTCCTGATTTTATAAAGAAACAAACAGAGGGAACTATTGAACCTGAACGATAAGAACCAAGACTTTCGTCCAGTTAACCAGAATGAAGTGAGGATAGTAATATCGAAACTGAAGTCTTAGAGGGTTGACTTCGTGAAGAGCACATACTAACTCATTTCTAAGATTTGATCGGAGAAATGTATGCCTGATGAATGTAACTTAGGTATCGACTGCTCTGCAAGAAGGGAGATCATCTTAACTCTCCGAACTATGAAGCAGCATACAAGATCCCGTCAGCTGTACTGTGTGAAAGCTTGAAACCATTTGTCAAGGATGGAAGTCCACAACCAATTAAATATTGATACTATGTCAGATCCTGGAGAAAATTCAGAATTTTAATCAATTGCAAGACCCATGTGAAAGTTTGTATAGAGACGAGCTATACAGAGACTTATCTAGTTCTAGCATCTCTCCCTAACACATAAAACTATGTTAAATGACGCTTGGTGCTCCATAAGGGTCGGAAGTAATTTCATCGTGATCTTTGATGTCTGCCAGGATTCAGACAAGGTAAATCCCTATAGAGTGACTTTTTCAACATTAAACTCACAAGCCAGCTCCAAAGTCACGATTATTCGAAATTCAGATGACATTGACATCATCGGCTGAACGCAGTGGTAGTTAAGAACCTTGTCTGCCTCGACTTCGCTATAAACTCAGGTGAGTAGCGATGGGCTATCAAGAAACACTAGGGAGACTCTGTCTAAGACCCTAATTATCCCAGCCCAGCTCCATTAAGATACGCACACATTCTTTATCGATTGGAATGTAAACTTTCAGTCATGTTTTCATTAACTAACTTCTGTAGAGCGGATAGACTGATGACGGTCAGGGACAATTAGTTTTCGAATCCAACCTTAGATGCATTAGATGGGATTCACAACCAACTTGGAGTGTATAACTGGAGGCAGTTAACCAAAGACCGTGTAAATTACTCAGCCTTGTTAGCATAAGTTCACCCCCTACAGTTGTAGTTGGCAGTTCAATGAATAATTTTGAGGTTTGAGATAAGTCTCTGATCTTTTACAAAAACTGTCGACTAGTTTCAATGAACCTTTGCATAAGTATCTACATACCTTGTCGTGGTGTAGGCGCTTACAAAAGTCAATGACCTATCTACTAACCTCGGACTACAACTGGGTTAGAATGAACATCTGACATTTCCCAGAATTGGACGTAACAAGTTTGAAGTGCCCACTTTTTAAAAATTGTATTTTTACTAGAAATCGGTGAAACCTACCACACATTACAAAATTTATACAAATTAAAAAAAAATATCCGAACAAGACTTAAGTTGGAAGTTTAAATTTGAATTCAGTAGCAAAATGCCACGCCCACTGTATCTATCATAGTTTTTCCCACGAACTCTAAATGTTTATCAGTTTGTTATGCCACAAACTTTAAAATACTACGTTAACTGCGTTCATTTTTTCACTTTCATACATCCATCCACTGCGCAATAGAATTGTGCAAGTTTGAGATAATAAAATCGCTAAAACGAATTTCATATCTAAATGTGCAATTGTACCTAACTCAAACCATGTAAGCTTTTGTTTTCTAATTCATGAGAAAGTATACAATTTACAAGTTTATTTGTTATATTTACAATTGCAGTCACTCACGTGCTATTCGATTCACTGAAAAATTAGTCACGATGAGTTGTAAATAATATAAGTTGTTGAAACTCAAATAAACCGACAAACAGTTTTCTTTTTATTTTCAATTTTTATTGTTTCACAAATGTATTTCAATGGGAAATATTTATTGAACAAATACTGCTAAAATATTTGCATAACAATGGTTGTCGCGAAAACATCTAACAGTATCGTTAAACTTTTAGAGCCCATACTTAATGGGATTTTTTAAAGGTATTTTCGAAGTGTAACACGGAAGCAATAGTTAGATACAAAATTCAAAAAAGGTGTGTGTAAGTAGAATTGCATATTACTGTACTGACGTGCCTTGAAATTTATTTTTTTTGCTCTCCTATTCGTCACCTGAAATACTTTTCGCGTGACTGCTAGACTTAGGTTTCATCACAAACAGAGTTGGAGATTGTTGCATTAGTAGGAGAAGTGCAGTGAAGTTTTCTGATCTCAAAGATCAATTCAATCCAACAGCAAATAGATATTGTCAAAATTGCTCAGGTATTTTTGAAAGACTTGTAGTTTCCTTCAGCCTGGTACCTTACTTGCGCACTCTATTTACTTAAATGTATGATGAAGGCACTCAATTCCTAACATGAACAGTGACGCTAGATGAAACAAGAAAATAAAGGGTAGGCCATCTAGTGGTTTCTTTTCAAATCAAAGGTTATTTTGACACTGACAGCTGTTTCCCGCTCGAAATCTTGACAGAAAGTCAGTATTAGACCTTCGCGGAACGTAATGACTCGCTCTACGCTTGAACAGCGTTTGGAAATATTGAAAATTTATTTCCAAAGTGAGTGCTGTGAAGCCCAAACAGCGCGTTATTTGAAAAGAAGTTTTGGCCTAAATGAAGCACACACCGCACCTGCTATACGCAATTTTGTGCAAAAAAATCGTGAGACTGGTATGATAGTGGACAACACTCATGGTCTTCGAGACAAGAATGTGGCTGCTTTAGCCAATAGTGTGACACTCAAACATCACGAACATCAACTCGCCATCGATCTCAACAGCTCAATATTTCACACACTAGCCTGAGGAGAATTCTGCACAGAGATCTCGGATTATTCGCTTACAAGGTCGTTATGGCTTCGCAGTTTGGGCCTTAGATCAGCTTGAATTGGACAACGATGTTGGGCGGGATATCATCTTTTCTGACGAGGCGCATTTTCATCTCGTCGACTACGTTAGCAAACAAAATTGTCCCATATTAGGCTCGGAATACCCGCACGTTACTGTCGAGAAGCCGGTGGCATCATTGGACCATTTTTCTTCAAAAATGAGGCTGGGAACAACGTTTTGATCAACGGTGGGCATTACAGAGCCATATTAACTGATTTTTTATTACTGAAGTTAAAGACATGAATTTGGACGATGCCACACAGCCCATGGCACAATCGATCTCTCGCAAACCAAATTCCCAAATTGTGTTATCAGCCGTCTTGGCGATGTCAGTTGGCCGTTTTGGAGCTGTGATTTTGGACTTTTTTTGTGGGGAACCGTGGAGGACTGATCTTATGCCAACAACCGGAAACGATTCAAGCACTTAAGGCCAATATCATCCAAGCAATCCGTGAGCTACAGCCCGAAACCATCAACAAGGTCTTGGAAAATTAGAGTGACATAATGCGCTACTACTACTAAGCCAACAGAGGCAGAGGCCACAATACATAGAAAAAATTTAAGTTTGATAATTTTATTGCATTTTTAAAAAGAAACTTGTATTAGGCCCACCCAGCAGACTTTAAAATAGTACGTAGATTTATAAATGCTCCTCCAACAAGAGATGTCATTTCAAACAACGTGCCATTGTTGAATTCTCAGGACTTGAATATCCTGCGATGACTTCTGATTAGTAGAAGCTGGGAGATTATTTAGGATTTTGTACGACATTTCGTACAGCTCGTACTGCTTAAGAGCTAGCTATAGTATATTTCACCGAAAAATTTAACCGTCTAGGACAAGTTTGTGATGAAATAGTCGAAAACGTGTTCGTTCGGGAAGGTCAGTTGAAAATATCGACCTCGTAGCTAAGAAGTGGGCCTGGGGCCTATCCGCAACCACTTTGGAGCTCAGTTTTCTTTCAAATCCTTGACCTACTTGCTTATAAGGTCCCAGTTGGACCGAGCAGATCATGCCTTTACACAAAACTATCCCGAGTGATAGGATCAATTTCTTTTGACCAACTTGTCGGATCTGAGGCTTCGAAAATCCAAGAGAAGTAGTGGAAGCAGCTCTCCATCCACAACAAGTGACAGTTTGGTGCAATGCTTGGACTGGTTGTGTCATATTTTTTGTTTGAAAATGATGAAGGTAGGACCGTTTCAGTGAGATTGTGTTACCAAAGGATGTAGCCTGTTTTTTTTTTGCCTGATATTGATACAATGGACGTGGATGGCGTTTATTTTTAGCAAAAGGATGCCACGTGCCACCAGCTGGTGAAACAATCCGTGACAAGTTCCCTGCATGTGTGGAAACGTGATGAAAAATTTTATCAAAAAAATGACTATTTATAGGGAGAGTCAAGGCGGATGTTTGCTTGATATTGTATTCTATTGTCGTGCTTTAGACCAAAATGAAAATATTACCACTTTTCATACAAATGCTGCGTTTTTGACTTTAAAATAGGATGGGGCTTTACAAGACCACAAAATATAGTCCCACTCCTTGTAGAAGACATGCTCATTGTTCATTATTTTGTGAACGATGTTTCTAAGATTTCAGGAGGTGTTTTAGAGTCCTACTGCAAACTAGCAAAATTGTCAAGTTAAAATGTCGCTAACGGTTTTTTTTCAAATATTCGTTTCGAAGAGGTTCGTTGATGAATGTAGCTATTTGGCCAACTGGATCCTCATCCAAATGGTTTTCGTCTAGTATTCAGCTTTAAGACCAAGCAACTAATGTCTTTCTCTGCCTTTTTCATGGAAGGCTACAAGGGTTTCAAAAAGTCTAAGAAAAGGTTTTTTTTCAGAGCCATGTTCAAGTCATTTACCTTCAAAAAAGGCCAAAACTGTAACTACAGTCGCTCAGTGGCAACCCAGGATCACATTACAGTGAAGGCATATCACACACAACACGATTGGTTTTGAGAAGCTAGAGGGTCCCTTACAGACCTGTTACGTCATGTATTTAAATTTCAAAATATTCATATCCTTTACAGCAGGTCTCCAACCATTTTACAAAAAAACGTATTGTTATAGCCCACTCGCTTGTGAGTCATTACATTCTGATTCTAGCACGAAGACTATAAAGGCAACTACCTACCCCTTGTAACATCCAAAAATAAGGACATTTTTTTGTTTTCTTTTGTTTAGTTCTGTCGAGTCGTTTCGTCCTTGGGGATTACTTTAGTATCCGAATGGGTGCTTTCTTACAAACAACTATAATAAAGAAAATACACTCTACGTCACTTGATTAAGGCTTAAGTAAAATCAATTCGATCAAATCAATTTCTCTTTCGTCATTCCTTGGAAAAAAAAAACATTAATAGTACAAAAGATTGTTTTTTTTTAACTCGAATAATGAGTACTGCCCCCAGACTTCATTATTAATTCAAAAAGCGTACATGGAATGGAGTCATACAGTCACTTAAGGAAGTCGAAGAATATTTCGGTTAGTGTCTGCAATCTGTATTCTTTCTTTATAGACGTTTCTGTTTAGTCATTCTTAACCATTTCTCAACCAATGGTCAAGTCCATGCAATAATTTACTCCTGCTACCCTGGGTCTATATTTACATGCACCTTTGTAACGAGTTTTCAATAAGGACATAACAATTTCAAATTTTAATACAAACGGACCCTAAAACGCATTTCAAAATTTGTCAATGTCGAAACATCAGTCAAAATCAACGTTTTTACCATAGTGATGTTCACGAACGAATAACGTTGAAAAGTTATTGAAAATTAATACCAAAAATTTGAGTTGGTACTCGCAACTTTAAGAGAACTTACTTCAATTTCTGGTCGCAATAATCCACCCACCAGACAAGCTGTGCGTGCTATAGTGGATAAATTCGACTCAACATATTCACCACTGAATGTTTCTGTGCAAGTGAGACAGCTCATCAGTGGTAGTTCCAACAATATCGCAGCCAAGTGAAAATAAGCCAAGTCATTGGGATTGGAGTGTATTTATTGTCGAGGAAGTTATTCCCATGTTACGGTCAATGGAATTCGCTATCGTGACCTTTTAAAAGACTATTTCTGACCAGAATCGGATGGGTATGTGGTTCCAACAAGATAGTGCCACATGCCACCACACAGCTGCTCAAACAATTGATCTATGGAAGGGGAAGTTGAGCGATCGTGTAATGTAAAGAAGTGGTCTGGTCGAATGGATCACCCCTCACATGCGATTTAATCCAGTTGGATTCTTTGTCATTAGGTTATGTTAAGTCGTTGCTTTAAGCCAATACGCCAACAATCTTAGAGAAGCTCAGGAACAATATCGAACGAGAAATTGCCTAAGTTCCGGACGATATGTGTAAAAGAACCGATGGCTGCAAACATGTTCAAAATGGTCATACAAGTAAGATCGAACCCTACATTAAAACTGTAGAATGTGTGCTATAACTGGAAACAGTTTCAGCTCGATATCTCAATTGTTTTGTATTTTAGTTAAGTACAAAATTGTTATGTCCTTATTGAAAAACCCTTTTCATGGTTACGTATCCAAAGGTGGTAACGTACGCTTGTCCTTCATGACAAATATGGCATTTATTGGTAAATATATTTGTATTGTATTACATCATACTCACAACCCATTCGACCACCTGTTGAATGCAAGTGCCTATGAACTATGACAACTGACGTTAGGATCCTTTAACCACTTTCTTCAGTTCATGTCAATTTCGTATCCAAAAATATTACCAAAACTTTCACAAAATGATAAAATCGATTAAGTTCATTACACAAAAGTACCGTTAAAATGAATTAAACAAATTAGTAACACTGAACAAGCCCCCACTTGCTTGCGCGCACAACACCTACTCCGAAACGCTTGAACCACACTAACTGATTCCTTCACCCCACGAATTATTTATTTATTTATTATTTTTACTTGTTTCTTCGTACATTCGTTCTCCTGAACGCTGTGAAGCCCAATGCTGGCTAGCTCTCTTTTTAATTAAACTCTAATTCGGTATTGGTCTCGTGATAGGGAAGGCGGTGGAGTGGGGGCCTTATCGAAACAATTACCTGTCCAATGCGTTAGTTACGCTAATTAAACGCAAAGAGACGTCACACCGGTGCAAGTACCTACACTCTCTTGCGGGCTGGTAAGTATCTTTATCTAGCGATTCAAGAAATACCATCTATCACAATCGAAACAGCGGATACCTTTCGAAAGACTTAGACACTTTTGAAGTCTCGAAGTTCATTTAATCCACCCTGTACCTGTGTACAGTGCCCCTATCAGCCAGTGGTTATCTATCGATCTTGCTTAGAACCAAGTTTCGTGCGTAAATAACCAAAAACAGCAAAAGGGAATCAGATTTAGATTTTTTTTTTTCCCCCAACAGCAGCGGGGGAATGTTGACAATTGAGCTATCAATTTTATAATGGAAGACCCGTTGGCATTCTGAGTTGCCAAAATTTCGAAAAATGATTTATTAGATACCGAGGTGGCGAAGTGTGATTTATCTTCGTTGCTCAGCTGATTTTTGCTCGGCCCTGCTGCTGAGTTGAGTGTTGACACTTTCGAGAGTAATGTTGGCAAATTTTGAAGGTTAAACAGTACCAATAGGTAGGTAGGCGGAAGCAGTCCTCTTACGGCCAACCTTGGGAAGGTGTTCGATCATTGTAGACTGTCGGGGATTTGTTTTAAGTTCATTGTTTGTCTGTTATTTGGTGATTGCGTGTTGGTATTCTGTTTTAATTGATGGTTGGTGTGGTTCCGACTGGGATTTAGGTTTATGCATAGAAGGGCTTAGGCTGTGACTGATAGACCGAGTAAGGGACTACCGGCGGTACGTTTAATGTCGACATGTGTTTTGATAATAAACAGACGCTTTTATGACACGAGCGTCTCGAGACACGTTTCGTTTGGTTGTAAATGAATTAGTTGAATGGAAATTTATTGCCAGTATACTTGCTTAGAGGTTACTGCTGTTCTTCTGGTGAGGAATAAGTCTAATTTTGTGTAGAGAATAGTTTTATTTATTACCTTACTGCTTAACGGTTTAACATTTCAACAGAATATTATTTCATTGATTTATTGCCAATATTTATCACACGAGAGACGTTTTTCGTGCATTCATGCAGAGTACGTGGTATAGACACGGTTGTATCCATATCTGTAAAGTAATCAATTATTTCAAGTACTACTTCGAAAGAATTACAAGTCCAAGTACGATTTCCGGTACTGGTATTTGAAAATTTGTAAGTACAAGTACAAGGATTTGTACTTACACTTGTACTTGTATTTTACAACTTGTATCTATGAGTCAATACCATGACACCAATCATGTGAATCTGTGTATAGTCTGCAAATACTTTACACTAAACGTCTCGAAAGTTTCAACAGCTCGACCAAAGAAATAGTGGAAAACAACGATCGACCTGTAGCAGAGTCTCTCCTAAATAACTGGGTACAGCTGCTCACTTACGGAGTAATGCGACGTCCTGCCAGTGTGTCATGCCATACGGCTGTGCGGCAACCAGTGAAAGGGCAAACCTAGTCGGTCTTAAGAAAAACTAAGTCATAAATAAGCCATTGTCCATCCCCCAGAATAAGACGCATTTATTGATAACCGCATCTCAGGAGTGAGAGTAAAGAGGAAAGACGGACTTCAGGATCTTAGGAATCGATTACTTCCTAGGTTTGGCGAAGCATTTAGGCTGAAAACCCTTTCGTTCAAAAAATCTTTCGTTGAAAAGACCCTGTACAACCAGGTTGACCAGATAAGAACGATAGGAAAAAAAATTAAATAAAAGAACAAAGGTGTGAGACATGAAATTGATTTTGGTTTCATTTCGAAGCAATATTCATGTCATTATGTGTGATCGGTCAAGCGGTCGGTCTCGAATTCTGGCCTTAAGCTCGTTCAAAGTGGTTGGCTTGTTGTACATAGCCCCAGAGAAAATAGAGAAAATAATCAAGTGGTGTCAAGTCGCATGAATGAACGCGGCGGCGGCCAATTTATGAACGCCCACCGTAAGATGATCCAGTTGCAAAATTTTACTTTACAACTTCATCGCTTGTATGGCAAGAAGCGCCGTCTTGTTGGAACCACTGCTATCGGTGTTATCGAGCTCTGGCCACAGAAGGACGATTAATATTACTCTACACTTGAGACCGTAGACGGTAAACCGCACCAAATAGTCAATCATCGTGGATGCATTGATGCTGTGTCGAACACTTTTGGATTGTGTTTGCTTCAGACGCCAATTCAGCTTGTTGACGTAGCTGCCAAAAGCCAAAAGTGAGAATCGTCCGAGAATATGATTTTTTTGGCCAAAATCCGGATACCCAGTCAACGTTTTCAGCAGCGAATTAGCGAACTCAAGGGGTTGTTTATGATCGTCTGTCAACACAATCTTATACGGATGTCGGCCCAATCGAACCGCACAATTCAGTTGATCGGCGCCGAATCGACATTTCTGGGTCTTCTTCGATACTGGCCGCTACGGCGGTTATGTTTCCTCTATTTCGCACCAATCTCTGTCTGGGTGATAGTTTATGGTCCAAATGAGTGTACGAATTGCTTGCACACTGAAGCCATGATGACGACTGATCTCACGCGTATTTACAACCGTGTCGGAATTTCGTTATTTTTTTTTATAATTTCTGAACGTGCGATAGGCGTGAAACGATGCATGATAGAATGGCAAACCCTACTGAATATTTTGACAGCTGAATGTCATTAGTAGCTTTAACAACTGCTGAAACATGATAATTTGAAAAAGTATCACTTCTATCTGGTCACCCTTTAAAAATAATCTTTCAACATTGTCGGTATCTATGTACTTAAAACTTACTCTTTACGTGTGTTTGTAATTTGAATATCCTTCAAAAATTTCCTATTAACAAAACATCTGTTTTCTTTTCAGAAAAAAATCCCCAAACAACAATTTGTTTACAACACCTATCGTACACGTTCGTGTGCAACTCAAAACCAAAATATTTACATTTTCCATTCAATAACTTATCCCCCTGCAGATAGATTCTCCTCCCCACTAGCTGGAGCACTCATCAGACGTCCTAGATTGATTAACGATTGCAAATTAATTCAAATTACTCGAATACAATGGAGTTCTAGAGAGAGAGAGTATCTTCGGATGCCCAACTGACTAAGAATTTCTATTTTCAGCACTCGAGTGCGAGTATCTTAAAGCCAAGCGCACGTGAATTTGCCTGATAGACAATGACTGGAGCAGTGAAGTGATTTTTTTGCGACGAAACTGAAGGGTAATCAATCAATGCCTCAAATTTTCAACTTCAAATTCATATTTCTATCGAATTGCGTTGAATTTTGATTGAGTACTGCGATAGATAATTTTGTTTGTTGTTGCTGTTGTTCTATCAGTTTTGTTGAAATACAATTTCAATTGAATTATTCACACACAGGGAGAGACAGAATGTCAGTAATTCAGTAAGGGGGTGGAAGGACTTCCAGGAGTTAAATTACTTCTAATTAAATTAAAAATTAATTTGTTGCATCGCAGAAGCTGTTTCCGTTCTAATGTGGCTGTGACTGTGGCTGAAAATTGTTTCAGGGGGTGGTGGTTAGACATATCGGGTATCGAGTGGGATATCTGTGCAACCACAAATGGCTAAGTTACCTGTCTACTTTATTTCACAACAACAGTGCCACACATTTTAACTGCCCTCCTACCGCATCGTTATTCATTGAATTGATTGTTTTTTTTTTTTTGTTATTTTTTTGTCTTCTCTTCCTCAAGTTGTTTCGTTGCATAAGAGGGTTCAAAGTTTTGCGGTTTCAGATATATGTATCTCTATACATTATTTATTTACTTCGACAACACAAAAGATACTCGAAGAAAACTCATGAGTTATGAATTGTAAAACTTCTGAGGAACAGATATTCATATTTAATTTTATTCAGTAAATTCGATCGCCCAAAGGAGTGTTATTGACAGCAGCAGGAGTAACAGACACCTTGGAGACTTTGAAGCGCAGTGTCAATTAGATAAGATAAAGTTCCAAATATAGTGCTGAACATCACATGTCGATAGAAATCGCATGGAAATATTGCGTCACTTTGGGTTATCTTACAGGTACCACTGTTTCCATGGAACGCTTTATGCTACTTGGGTGTGTTTGCCGTCGGATGATGGGGTCTTTGGGTTTCGTCTCTTAATAGCGATTAGAGTCGAGATATTTTGTTAATTGCGTAATGCAGTGAGATATTGAATAAAGTAAATTGGCAGGACATTTTCGAAATGCGAACAACAAAACCGATTTTGTATCCAAAATAGTCCTCTTCCAACTCAGTACAGCGATTTTCATGATTGAAAAACCTGTCGAATGAGTATCTTAAATCGTTGGGATGTCCGTTGGCATGATATACTTATGTAGGTACAAGCCCTGTGAATGCATTTTATGGGTTTTTCAAGAAGGACATTACAGTTTTGTATATAGGTGTAGCAGACATGCTAAATTTAAGTATGGATCTCATTCATAAGACCACACCGAGCACCCGTGCAGCGATCGATCCTTTGGGGC
Organism: Xylota segnis; assembly: GCA_963583995.1. Taxonomy (NCBI): domain Eukaryota; kingdom Metazoa; phylum Arthropoda; class Insecta; order Diptera; family Syrphidae; genus Xylota; species Xylota segnis. The sequence continues at coordinate 37,479,085 of OY757238.1, read as the reverse complement.
CAATTTCCACCACTTTTTCGGACATATCACCCGAATGGCTGACAATTTGACGTTGATATTGTCCCATAAAAATAAATCCAATGGCGTTAAACCACATGATCGAGGTGGCCATTCAATCGAACCATTTCTCTAAATCACACGATTACCGAACTTCCCGTGGCACCGTGTTGTCGAAACCACACACCACTGATGTCATGTCCATCTAATTCGGGCCAAAAATAGGCTTCCGACATGGCACGATAGCGAATTTCATTGACCGTAACATGGCAATGACTTTCATCGACAAAAAAATATGGACACCTCCGCCATTGAATCCACACCACACGGCCATTTTTCCAATCCCAATTGAGTCTCTTGAAGCGCATGTGGTTTGGTGGCTTATTGACAAAGCCATTAACCCAAATGTGGCCTTCATCGCTGAAGATGATTTTTCGATGAAGTTTAGGATTTTTTTCCCAGCTTTTATCAAGGATGTAGCCTAAGGTCTATACGTAAAATCGCCCACAATGTGGTTGGGTTTGCTTTCAATACTTTGACCAGTGCATTGTCTCACTGGCACAGGAACAACATAATGAATACGTCCTTTGAATTCATCTACTGTCGGACCCACAGGCTGTCTGATGGGACGATAATTTCGCCCGAAAAGTGGTGTAACCGCTCTTAAAGTTGGACCCATAGACTTAGAAATTCGGTAGCAATTTTTAATCATTTCTAGGCTTTGTTCGTCTATGGGCTAGTCACTATAAAAATGTTAACTTTAGACTATGTGTTGATATTGACAAATCTTAAAAAGGATTTAAAAGTGCGTTTGTATTAAAACACAAAAATGTTATGTCCCTATTGAAAAGGCTTTGTATGAATGACTATGTTGTATGACTGTGTTGTATGAATCACATGTTCAACCGAAATCTGAATAAAATTTACATATATGTTTGACCGGAAATATAATCATACATACCGCCACTACTTATGTATATATGTATCTACGCATGAACCTGCAAAGTATTCCAAAGTAAAATTTATCAGCGATCAGTCTGGTTGTAGCCTCCCAGTTTTTGAGACAATTTGCCAACTATAGAGTTTTGAAAATTTAGAAAATGGCTTAAATATATGCCACGAAGTAATTTATGGGAAGACACAAAATATCTGCTTAAGAGAGTTGTGCGTTCTCAAAAATTTTAAGAGAACTCTAGATGTCCAAGTAGTTATTGTAAATCAATAAGTTTTACCATAAATTTTAACTTTGACATAATTGCCAAATCAAAAGCCAATAAGTTTTATTAATTGCAAAATTACCGCTTAAAAAAGATAAGATATTTATTTTTTGTTATTCGTTTCATTTGATTATCGCGATTGATAAAGAAATCGGCGGCAAATTAACGCGCTAGTCGTCATTTAATTTAATTTATGCGTTAGTACAAGTAAAAACCAAAATAAAAAAAAATCCAAAAAAATTCTGGGGTGTGTGCAAAGATATAGAATTTTTGGGGGCGGCTGATAAAAATTTCGTTCTGTATGTACAAGACACACGGTTTATTGTTATTATTTTATGACGTCAAGTATAGTTTGTTTTTTTTTTTTTTTTGAGGTATTTAGACGAGATGTTTCGCATTTATAGATGGAGATACTAGAATGCACGTAGTAGTGCCATAAGTTAAATATTCAAAAAATTGATACAAATTCTATTGTGAGGAATGTGAGTCACTGTGGGTAGTAAACGCGATGCCCTTTCATGATAAAAATATCATATGGCGAATGGAATCTGTTTAATTATATCTAGATCTCCGAAATGTTATGACGTCCGACGGTGACTACATTCAAACAGGTACAAACGAACGTTGACATTTCATCAGGAACTATTAGGTAACATTTTATTTCTTATCAAGGTTTTGGATTTCGTAGAACCCAAGGAGAGGAGGGGCACTAGACCGAGTTCTATTTTTATAATTTCATTTCCTTTTGTGGAAAGTTACAAATATATTTTGAAAGATTGTAAATTCTGAAACAGAGTGGAGGTTGATGAGGGGAGAAATGATGAATTTTATAGATAGAAGCCTTCTTCACATGCTATCAGTCCCACTCTGAATGTCAGGAGAAAGTGTGCACTTCCGTTTTGCACAAAAGCTGGAAGCCAGCTCTTAAATTTTTATTTAGGGAAGTACTCTTCACTGGGCACTCTATTATAACCGGTTATATGCTAGAGTACCTCGAATTAGATCATCGGATTCCAAAAAGAAACGAAAATATGACTATGTTATGCCCAAAAGCATAACAACAACGTTGTCATCCTGGACAAGATATTATTCTTGGTGACTAGAACAATTTCGATATATTTCACGGTGAGGTTCGGTTATGGTAAGAGGTGCATACATATATTCGAGCACCTTTACTGACGAGACAGTAAACAAAACTAGATATTAAAACATTCAAAGGGGAAAACTTACCATGAAAAGCTGGAAAATTGTGATAAGATCAATCGACCATCAGTAGAACAAGGATTTTAAGCAAATGGCCAAATTTGTAAAGGTATGCTTACTTTATCGGACACTTACTGAGCTAGACGATCCTCCCCAATCCGCAGATCTTAACCCGATAGAGAGAGTCTGGATCCATATATCATGGTCATCCATCTCAAAGGAAAGACTGGAACAATTTTTGAAAGAACAGACATCTAGAAATTCCTGGTGATGGAAAAGTTTAAAAGAAAGACAACCATGCCATTACCATCGACAGGATTCAAGGTACGTATCGGACTTAGGATTACCAAAGTTAGAGATGGCACCTATGCCAGCTAACTGCTCAGCAGCACTTTGTTTTGATTCTCAAAGCATACATACATGATTGGAATTTTTTGCAAACCTCAATTGGTTCAGATACATTCCTTACAAGTGTACATTTGCAGTATTATCGGCAAGCCTATGATTAGGGGTTCCAAGCCTCCCATCGTTTATATAATAAATAGATGCTTATATTGTTTAGTAGGATAGGTCCTAACTCCAATCCTTGTGGAACTCCGGCATCATAGGTTCGACTCCACGAATACCCATCGATTGCTACTAGATAGAGTGAAGGCTTTCTAAATCGATGTTTTGACTTTCGATACTGGCTTACTTTCATACGGACGTGTTAGGGTGCTAAAAAGTTCTCCAAAGTTTCGCTGTTCATTTTCATTTAACTATTTCTAAGAACAATTTTGAAACTATCGACCAAGTTTGCAATTTGCACGATAAGTACTTTTGTACGTGTATGTGACGGCTTACTCTATAGTGTCCCAAATTGTTCAAATAACGTGACATCGTGTTTTTTTGCTTGGGTCAATGTAGATTAACTGTAGTACTAATGTTGTTTATTTGCTATAATTGTCAAAACTGATTATCTCTATTACTAACAAGTTTTCAAGCCAAAGAGGTGCTAGAGGGCGGCTTGACTATTTTCAGTAAATCAGAATATACAAATGTAAGCCTTGACTGACGTGCTGATATTGAGAAATCATAAAAAAAGGTCAAAAATGCATTTGTATCAAAATACAAAATTGTTATGTCCCTACTGAAAAGCCCTTTATAAAGTGATGCTGGATGCCTTAAATATTTCAAAACACGTGAATGGTTCTCAATTCTATGAACTTGACTATGATGTATGAACTACGTATTCAACCGAAGTCTGAATAGGATTTGCATAAGTATATCTAAAATATGGTACATCCACCGAAATTGGATCAGTTTTTTGAAAGAAAATAGATATTTTATTGTTCTGGGTATCGATCTTTTTTTGAACTTGTCATGCTTTACATGCATATATGAGATCGCGTGGAAACCGCTGCATATTTACCTTACTTTCGTTATTCTATGCCGGAATTTCGCTCCTCTTATACCGACTTTCATACCTAGATTTGGATCCGTAGATACCTATAGATACCATACATTTTGTAGGAACTGCCACTCCATATTTTGATTAGTCTACAATTGGTATGATCTTTGAGCTATCTCGGTTACACAGTTGCAGTGCTGGTCCAACTTTTGAAGAGTTTGGTCAGTAAAGTAAAATAATCTCGGTGTTCACAACCACTTAGGATGTCACCATACGTCAGAGAGTTTTGGGAAACATCGCATGTGCATTGAAACTGTTGTTTCTCATTTCAAAAATAGGTTCTAGTCTATACTAAAGATGGACGATTTTAGTATATGCGGTTCCAGTTTGTCATATCAAATACCCAAACACACTTTTTCACGGAAAAATGTATAAGAAATCTGTTACCCAAACGCCACCCAACCAGATACTGGGATCTCGAACCTGCCATCTCGAATCTCCATCCGAGAAAAGAGTTACGCATACCCCAATGAAGCAAATACTGACATCTCGACTCTGGCATCTCGAGGCACAATTTTAGCCAGATTTTCTGTTTTTCTGAATCCGAAGCGCAAACGAGCATAGCTGCTGCCTTAGTTCACGTGAAAATATAGGAAATTTTTGTACCGAAAAATGTGTAAGAAATGGTTACGCATACGTCACCGAACCAGGTATTGACATCTCGAGGCACAATTCGAAAAATCGGCTACGCATACGCCACCGAACCAGATACTAACATCTCGACTCTAGCATCTCGAGGCACAATTCTAGCCAGATTTTCTGTTTTTGTGTATCCGAAGCGCAAACGAGCATAGCTGCTGCCTCAGTTCACGTGAAAATATAGGAAATTTTTGTACCGAAAAATGTATAAGAAATGGTTACGCATACGCCGCCGAAGCAGATACTAACATCTCGACTCTAGCATCTCGAGGCACAATTCTAGCCAGATTTTCTGTTTTTGTGCATCCGAAGCGCAAACGAGCATAGCTGTTGCCTCAGTTCACGTGAAAATATAGGAAATTTTTGTACCGAAAAATGTTTGAGAAATGGTTACGCATACGCCACCGAACCAGATATTGACATCCCGAGGCACAATTCGAGAAATTGGTTACGCATATGCCGCCGAAGCAGATACTGACATCTCGACTCTGGCATCTCGAGGCACAATTCTAGCCAGATTTTCTGTTTTTGTGTATCCGAAGCGCAAATAGGAAATTTTTGTACCGAAAAATGTATAAGAAATGGTTATGCATACGCCACCACCAGATATTGACATCCCGAGGCACAATTCGAGAAATCGGTTACGCATACGCCACCGAACCAGACACTAGCATCGATAACCATAACGAAATAAGCGTATATCGCAGTATCGTCCTTCTGCGTCTGTTTGCATTCTGTCTCAGTAAATCATAAGGCGTGTTGAGTAGTAGTGCAATGTAGGGGGTTTTTCAAAAAAAAAATTTAAACTCGTATATCTTCTGAAAGAGTTGGCCGATTGCGATAAAATAAAAACCTAATATTGCTCCATGGTAAGCCCTGAACAATTTCTGAGAAACTCGCACGAACTGGGTGAGTATCTTCAACGTGATGCGTGTTCAAATGATCAGAAAAAACGTTCCAAATTATCTATTTCATTATGTTTTTCCAAAAAAATTTCCTGTAAATGAAGATGGCATTGAAAATTTCACAACTTTTTGTCAAACTTCGTCAGGATATCCAAAAATCGCTAAAAAAAAAAAAAACATAAAACTTTGACTGACTCTGTGTGCGCTTACTCACGAAAACTAGAAGACGAATATCGCACAGACGAACTTATTCAATAAGTAACTTTTCCCTTGTGTCACTTAGTCAATGGGATAGTTGTGTAATTAAACACGAAAGTTAACTAATTTGCCTCACCTTTAGAACACGGCGAGAACGACGACGACGTATAATGACTGCTATTTGACTAGCATGCTACTTTAAGTGGAAAATTATCCCCATTGTCTTATGGACACTAGATCGCAGGGTAATTGCAATTGAAAATAGTTTAAAATTTGTTTATTAAATCATCCGGCAAGCCTGGCTAATTTCAAAGCGAATGTCAGGTGCGCTATTTGTTATCAGCGATCGGGCGATATAATGAATCGTCGTCGGTGGAACACTTATTCAACATCACGCAATATTTTGTCATGAATTTGTTTAGATTTGTTTGAAATGTGCACAATGGCTAGAAACTGGGTGCATTAGCCTATGGCTATGGCTCGATTGGATAGACAGTGAGGTGGCGACGGTTTGTCTCGATTTGGAATGCATTGGTCGAACTTGTGATTCGTTCTGGTGCAGCGTTCGTGGCGAACAAGTTTTTCAATGGCGTGTTTGGTATCGGGCGGGGGCGCTAAGTGATCTCATTTGGATTTGTCTGTGAATAATATAGAAATCAATTTTGCAGGCGTTTTAGATACATGTACTCGCGGTTGTCTTAAATGTCACGGATGGATTGGCACATTTGTGGGAGAACAATCGAGTAGCGTGGAGAACTAAGTGACAATTTATGGGATCGTGGTCAATGGGGAACGGCACTGTTAGACAAGGCTCTTATGTTAATGGTAATTGTTGTTGAATCGATGATGGACACGTCAATCGTTGTAAGGTTTAGCATAGGGTAATACAAGTTGTGATAGCCATAGGGGATAGATGTCCCTTGCCGTTGGTTAATTCTGTGCTGCAAGTTTGGTTATTCCTGTGCTGAAGTTGCATCCCAACCGGATCAAAACCATGTGCTCGTATTTCAAGATCGTCCTTACTTACTTATACTATAGGTCGAGTTGAACCACTAAGAGTCAGCCCAGTCCTTAGCAAGCTGCCACCACTTGCGCACTCTGCATATGTCGGTTGAGATCCCTTTTACTCGTGCGCGCCACCTTAGCCGAGGTGTTCCTTGACAGCGTTGTTCCTCCGGGTTCTTCATCATGTCTTAGACATGTAGAGTTCGTCTTTGATTCTCCTCCTTCAAAGCCGGTCAACGCAAATGGGGCAAACAATTTTAGGAAAAACCTTTCTCTCAAAGCGGCCAAGGATTTCGAGTTTCGAAGTGATGTCAAAGCTAGCCATATCTCTAAATATGTAGCTCAACTCTATAGATGCTGTCATATGCTGCCTTGAATTCTATGAAATAATAGTGGAAAAGATTTCCTGTTTTTTCTTCGTCAATACTAGGACCTCCTTTCGGTTTGGCAATACTATAGTATCTGAGTCAATGCCTATATTCGTCTTCAATGCGTCTGTCCAGGATGAGATGGTTCCTAGATATTTTTCTAAATCATAGAATGACCCATTGAATTTCGTCTTCATCTATACGAGTGATTTATTCCTAGAGCTATATATTCGTTGGGTATTTTCATGCAAGCCTCCAATAGATGCAGCTCCACTGCCACTTCTGGTGCTAATGCAAGCTAATCTCTATCTTCGTGGAAGCTTTTAAGTAGTTGGTGAATTGCTATCGCACAAAACAGTCATACGTCAGTAGAGATCTTACTATGGGTAGGTAGAGGGTCAGTTCTTGGAAAGACAATCTAAGACAAGGCTTCCTTGATCGCGTGAAAGAAGCTACAATACTCTGAGAGGCAGAAGAAGATCCTAAGGTTGCGTTTGTCAGAGAAAACATCGCATCCCACACCTTCAACAGTCTTGGAGCCGTCCGTATAGAACTGAACTGAATTGTCCTCAACACACGTGCATAGTTTAGACCCAATCTGTACGGTCAGATACTTTCGTTCAAATAATAGAGTCGACTGCGTGTAGTCGGTGTAAAATTGAAAAGATCAATGACCGAGGAATGGCGCTTCTAATAGATCTTTAGAGAAAAGACTGGTACCACTACCCGATGGAGTATTGCAAAAAAAAATATATAACATTCCGAACTTTTCTGCCTCAAAATAAATTCCATTTCCATCATTTCTGTGCAGAATAGTGTATGAAAAGTGTACTGGAGCTGGAATATTTCTGAGAACACCTTCTGGTCACACTGGTCTCTTAGTGATCAAAGGTACTATTCTCTTCGATTTGATTTTGGATTCTGCCCTGCACAAGAACTATGTTCAAGTGGGTTACACGACTCCCTTACCAAAACAAGTTCTTTTACTCTCTCTTAACGATCGCGTTTTCATTTCTCTTTGTGCTTCTCTTACCATATACCGCAGAAGTCCAAGCAAAGCACACTCATAAAACTTTCAGTTAACAGATAGCAGATAGCCACAACTTCCGCCAATAATAATTATTTATTGACACTCCATGCGGTTTGTACAATGCAAATACAGCATCGTCATCAGCACCATCATCATCATCCGTCTCTCGCTGGTCCAACGTGACGACTAAGCATGTTGATAAACAAACAAAAGCCAACAAGACACCGAACACATTGTTTGTGATTAGCAATTTGTTTAAATGTTTGCTTAATTCGTTGAGTCTCCGTAAACACACTGACTAGAGGTATAACAATGAGTTAAATAAAAAAAAAAAAAAAAAATCTAAAGATTCGATTCAGAAGCTAAGTAGGTGCGAATAGCCACGCATTATCATAGAATTTAATTTTTTTTTCTCATGATCTATGAGTTAGCACGTGCTTCGGAGTGGAGCTGACTGGTTATAATTAGAAAATTGTCTATACGTTCGTTGTGGACGATAAAAAGATACAAAAGTATCTATGCTGTGTGAACACGTGCACATTCGTCTCTCATGAATTATGTTGCACATATGCTATTGGTATGTGTGTGTTAGTGGTTGGGAGATACACTGAACCGGTGCAACAGCTTCACCTGTCGACTGTAAAACGTGTTTTCATTATGCACTTTGAAGTTCAACCGTGTGATGCTATGATGTAATATCGAGGGGATAACATAGGTGCTGTGTTTATCTCTTATGTGGTGTAGGTATGTGTGTGTAGTAATTAAAAGCGTAGACACGCAATCTTACGAAATCATTGCGTTGCAAGTTGCAGTTTGTCATTATCGTCGTCGGTGGGATCCAATGTTCTTAAAAAAAAAAATAAATGTTCGACAGGCAATCCGTTTTCTCAACCATTCTCAATGGCAACTTTGAAATATGTCGATTTTTTTTTTTAGATACATAATGCGCTGAACGCGAAGCGTTTATTTGGATCGAGGTTGGCCCAGTTCGAAATAACTATCTGGTAAAGGTGAATGGCTTATTGCGCGGAGAGTGACGGTGAATGGGACTGCGATACGGTGAAATACGAATTGCTTTGCTGTAAATAAATATTGAACAGATTTGAAGGAGTTGCCAGATGCCAGAGAAATTGATTGCAGGTATACCCTTAAAAAAAAAAAAAATAGTTCTTTAGGTTATGGTTCATACAATTTTGTCATTCAGATGGTCGGAATATATTTTAGCTTAAGTAGAGCCATTAGATACATGGGAGTACCACATAAGCCAGAGAGTTCGTTACTGTACTCGCCAGCTTGAGAAGGAAAGCAATTTTGAACCATGAAACTAAAGCTAGTTAAGAACTAAGTGTGGGCCACTGTGACCTATGCCAATAAGCTCGACATCGGGTAGTCTGTGAAAGGATGTTTGATGGAAAAGTACTCAAATCCACTAGGAGGCCTAAAGGTCCATTGTGAGTTCCCTTTCTATCGTGCTAATCTGGTCGAATTGGTACTTGGTACTTGTAAATAAGTGGAGGAGATCCGATATCAAGAAGACTGTTAACTCTGAGGCAAAAAAAAAAATAAAAATAAATACTTGGCGCTACAGGTCGATGGGACCCAGGGCCTAGTTTCTCACAACCATTCGTGTTGTACGTGTTATATTCTTTACACGAATGGAAGGGGTCTACTGTTTAATGCCGTATCCGAAGGGCAATTTGGTATTTGAGAAGCTTTCTCAAGACAGTTGTACTCTTGGATGTTTGTCAGACGCTCGCGAGAGATGGGGCCGTGAAAAAACTTTTAGGTGCTCCCCGACTGCGATTCGATCTCGAACCTTATGCTCCATAGTCCAACGCACTAACCACAGAGCCACGGCGCCCACGTTAACTCTGAGGTGCTTGCGAATAACCTGTATGCTGACATACGTAGGCGTCATTCAAAAGCTGATATTGGATTGTCATCACCTTCTTCACCTCTCTGCGGCTTTTGGAATCTACTCTCCATTTATGGACCATGACTTGAACGGGACAGTGTCCTGTGACTATTCCAGTTAGCATGCTTAAAAGTAAAAGGAATCCACATGCTGTGTCACTAAACATAAATTTTTATAAACAGAGCTAGCACTTGCTACCCCACCCAAAGATCTACTTGGATTTACATTCAGTCATAACCCACTTTCGGTCCCTAGACAACAAGAACGAACTGGCCTCCTTCTTTGAAAGATTTCTGTTCCCATACCTAGCTCCGTTTTTGAACAATCCGTGAGGATCGTGATCTGTCCAGCTTGGTTACAGAAGATCGGGATATTGGGTTAGAGTAATTTTTTGGAACTTTATACTCCCGATGCGGCTGTGAAAAGCTTACAGAGTTTCATATTCCACTAACTGTTTTTATTGTGTTTAGTATCATGTCTATAAGTTGGTCATCTCTGACAGTTCTTTCCTGGAATCGTGGAGACGTGGAATCCTTTCTTTTCACCACTTCCAGTCCACGAACAAAATAATTCGAAAAATAGCTCAAACAAGTGAACTAAGTGAACTATGTAGTTCCCAATGTCATGTTATTTTAGTTCATTTAGTTCAGTAGTTCAACAAGATCAGGTACACTTAGCAGTAAGCAGTTCAGTAAGAACAACTGAGTTAAATAAATTTTTGTCTATGTGATTCATATATCAGTGGAAATAGACTGAATTAAATGAACTTAAAGACCGAACTAGTTCAACTAAACTGAACGCTCTTTGAACTAAAATTTTAGACTAAAGACTAATTAAAGGTCTGATAATTGCTATGTACAAAGCCCTCTTCCAGGCATAGAGAGCAGTCACAACATTTTTTTTCCAAAATATATTAGAGTCTTGAATGTCGCTAAGTTATTTCACCTAAGACGTGAGGTATTTTATGGTAACATCTAGCTTGGGTTGTATGAATTCGGGTATCTTTCTTCTCCTAGTGAATAGAACAGGTTCAATTATCTGATTAACATCCAAACTGCTCTTTTTTCGTCACACAGAGAGCCCTTTTTGCTGTCAGATATACTTAGTTCACTGATTCATCTTATTCATACTAAGTTCTCTGCTAAAGCTGTAATATTGATTGTCTTCTCTGTGGGAATACTCAGAATTTCGTTGGCGGTAAAAAGCTAAAGCAGTGAAGACAAAACACCTCCCTATGGCGAGCCTCCAGTAGACGTTTTTCTCAGAGAACTTGGCCCGCCATTCATACCCATGGTTGCCTGTTCAGAAGAGTTAGTGTCATCGGTTCAAAAATCGGTTAGAGTCGCAAAAATATTACTTCAAATCTGACAAACCTAAGTGCGATTATGAGAAGACCTTTCTTCGGATACGGACGGAGAAGTACCTAGAAAGTTCTGATTAGGATTTACATTATGAAAAGCCTTCGTGATACGTTGATACACAGTCTCTCTTAGGAACCAGACTTCCTAAGAAACTTCGTTATTTCAAACAATGACCTTATCATGCCTATCTCCGCCTGTTAAGACACCTTAGATAAGTGTGCGACTGTCATGCAATAGCCTACGTTATTCCTGGAATTGCAATTCGCAAAAAAACAACTTCAAACCAAAACTTTCACTGGATAGACATATATATCGATCACAGGTGACAGTCAGATGACTCTTATACGAGCACTGCACACTGATAACAGCCTTCAATACCAAGTTATCCATTTAATCGCAAAAAAAAACGTTAGTTGCAAAATACCTCAAGTGATTGTCAATACAGATAGCTGTGCTAGGTACTTTTTAATAATTTTTCACCACACAATGGCTCCGTCACTGTTTATCGCGCCAGTCATCAAAATGCCTCTCGATCAATCCAGATAACGACAAACGACAAAAAAAATTATACACACTCTGGAGACACACACTTGAGTTGTCCTAGTTCTAGAAAATTGAATTTATTACCAAAATTTTTGTATTTAAATCCACTGAAACAGTACAGAATGATTGACAGCAGGTGATTTCTTTGCAATTCTCGTCTCATTTTGATTGAAAGTGAACTATGTATGTACCTTACGCAATAGCCAGTCCATTTGTGTATTTTATAGAACATAATCGTCGTGTGAATACACTGCAACACCTGTGTATCGCGCGCAAAAACAAGGAACATATCACTCTGAATCTGAACCACAAACGTCACACAACCATTGCGCACTATGAGCTCGAATTACAAGCTACCTAGCACGTAGCAAACATCTTAATAATAATTAAAATAATTAATAAAATCGAAAACAGTTGTTTGCTAATGATTGATGGCCCGCGGGGATTAATATCGAGAACAACTCATCAGTGCAGTTCTGGCTACTACTCGAGTTATTAACTGCGGTATCAAGCATTACAGCGTATCTCACCTACATGACCGATAGAGGTGGTAGTTGTAAAAACAAAAAGATACGCTTTATTTCAATTTCAGATTACAATCCGCCGGCGAGTATTCGGTAGTATAGTGACTAATTGGTTAGTTAGCGGCTTGGCTAGAATGGAACCAACCAAAACTGAATGGAACTAGTGCGAGCGGAATCGAACTAAAACAATTGAATGGAGTTAGTTTATTTGGCTCTTATCGGAGTGTGGGTGGAACTAGGGAATGACCGTTGAACCTGCCGTGATTAACAAACAGGGCTATCAACTCAAAGTTGGCAACCTCGTTGCAGTTTGGAGGTTTAGAAGCAGTCCTGGTGATGAAATACTAATCCTGGAAGATGAAGGTTGTGATTGCTATTTTTTTGGAAGATCCTTGCCCATTTGTTGCCCACTGGTTGACTCTGTGAAAAGATCTATTTTATCTAATGTTGTGTTTTATTCTAGGAGTCGTACCACCTCCTTAAAGAAAGTGCACCACCAACCAATGTTAGGCTAGCAATTCACAGAGAATGTGCCCAGACGTTTCGTCATCTTCACAGCAGAACCTACCGCATCTGAGCAGAGGTGGTACCTCAGGCCACAGTGATCTGTGAGAAACCTCATCAGCTTCCTAATGATATACTTGTCTAAGGTAAGCATATTCTTGCAGAAATAAGGTCTGAATAATACAGTTGACACCTACATATGAAAGTAGATTCTGAGTCAGCCCCAACAAGTTCGTCAACAGATACGTTGCCTACAATTCCTTAATGACCAGGGGCTCATTCGAGTACCATTCTGTTGTGTCTGGTAAGAGATTGTAGTTCTACATAGCACTGCGCTTAAAAGCAGCCTGGCTATCTGAAAAGATATAAATCCCAACGCCCTTGATACCTTTAATAAGATTTAACCTAGCATGGATCTTAATGGCGTGGATGTCAGCCTGGGTCCAAATAGATCAGCTTTAAATCCCAATTCCATATCCTATCCGTCCGAGAACTAGACCAGACTCATGGGGTCCAGTGGCGGAACACCATTAGACCAGTTTGCACGGTACAATATTTCTACCTCAAATAACCTTCCGAAACAGTAATCTCTGACTATAATGTCGGGGACAATGCAGAGCGTGTCCCTTCCTGTCCCATACTATGGCCCACTATCACGAGCCTCACCAGCATTGTATACATCCAAAGTATAATTTCTAAATTTAGACCCCAAGTTCGACCGTAAAACCGTCTACTGGCGAACTTGATATGAAAACTCTAACTAAACCATTTAGCATGGATGAGCCGAGATATTTTACCGAACTGGAATAAGGTAAAGGGATGCCTTTTATGGTCATATGTTCCAGATTGATCAGTGTTCTTTGAGAAAAAGGCACTAAAACGGGTTTGGAACAAAAAACTTAACTGAAAAACGTTTAAAGAATGATTTAGATTTTGGTGTACTCGGCTGCCCGAAATTTAGCATTTCGTAAGCGATGGGGGTATCATGGTCGAAAATGGAAAAGGTCGCGTCAGCCACTGAAAATGCAATATCGCCTCATTTCTCCTCTCCCTTAGCGTTTTTCGTGAAATTGGAGAAAATGAACAGAAAACTTAACCAAAAAACGTTTAAAGGATGATTTAGATTTTGGTGTACTCGGCTGCCCGAAATTTAGCATTTCGTAAGCAATGGGGGGAACCACGGTCGATAATGGAAAAAGTCGCGTCAGCCACTGAAAATGCAATGTCGCCTCATTTGGCCTCTCCCTTAGCGTTTTTCGTGAAATTCGTGAAAATGAACAAAAAACTTAACTAAAAAACGTTTAGAGGATGACTTAGATTTTGGTGTACTCGGTTGCCCGAAATTTAGCATTTCGTAAGCAATGGGGGGAACCACGGTCGAAAATGGAAAAAGTCGCGTCAGCCACTGAAAATGCAATGTCGCCTCATTTGTCCTCTCCCTTAGCGTTTTTCGTGAATTTCGTGAAAATGAACAAAAAACTTAACTAAAAAACGTTTAGAGGATGACTTCGATTTTGGTGTACTCGGTTGCCCGAAATTTAGCATTTCGTAAGCAATGGGGGGAACCACGGTCGAAAATTGAAAAAGTCGCGTCAGCCACTGAAAATGCAATGTCGCCTCATTTGTCCTCTCCCTTAGCGTTTTTCGTGAAATTGGAGAAAATTAACAAAAAACTTAACCAAAAAACGTTTAAAGGATGATTTAGATTTTTGTGTACTCGGCTGCCCGAAATTTAGCATTTCGTAAGCAATGGGGGGAACCACGGTCGAAAATGGAAAAAGTCGCTTCAGCCACTGAAAATGCAATATCGCCTCATTTCTCCTCTCCCCTAGCGTTTTTCGTGAAATTGGAGAAAATGAACAAAAAACTTAACTAAAACACGTTTAGAGGATGACTTAGATTTTGGTGTACTCGGCTGCCCGAAATTTAGCATTTCGTAAGCAATGGGGGGAACCACGGTGGAAAATGGAAAAAGTCACTCAAAATGCAATGTCGCCTCATTTGTCCTCTCCCTTAGCGTTTTTCGTGAATTTCGTGAAAATGAACAAAAAACTTAACTAAAAAACGTTTAGAGGATGACTTAGATTTTGGTGTACTCGGCTGCCCGAAATTTAGCATTTCGTAAGCAATGGGGGGAACCACGGTCGAAAATGGAAAAAGTCGCGTCAGTAACTGAAAATGCAATGTCGATTCATTTGTCCTCTCCCTTAGCGTTTTTCGTGAATTTCGTGAAAATGAACAAAAAACTTAACTAAAAAACGTTTAGAGGATGACTTAGATTTTGGTGTACTCGGTTGCCCGAAATTTCGCATTTCGTAAGCAATGGAGGGTACCACGGTGGAAAATGGAAAAAGTCGCGTCAGCCACTGAAAATGCAATGTCGCCTCATTTGTCCTCTCCCTTAGCGTTTTTCGTGAATTTCGTGAAAATGAACAAAAAACTTAACTAAAAAACGTTTAGAGGATGACTTATATTTTGGTGTACTCGGCTGCCCGAAATTTAGCATTTCGTAAGCAATGGGGGGAACCACGGTCGAAAATGGAAAAAGTCGCGTCAGCCACTGAAAATGCAATGTCGCCTCATTTGTCCTCTCCCTTAGCGTTTTTCGTGAAATTGGAGAAAATTAACAAAAAACTTAACCAAAAAACGTTTAAAGGATGATTTAGATTTTTGTGTACTCGGCTGCCCGAAATTTAGCATTTCGTAAGCAATGGGGGGAACCACGGTCGAAAATGGAAAAAGTCGCTTCAGCCACTGAAAATGCAATATCGCCTCATTTCTCCTCTCCCCTAGCGTTTTTCGTGAAATTGGAGAAAATGAACAAAAAACTTAACTAAAACACGTTTAGAGGATGACTTAGATTTTGGTGTACTCGGCTGCCCGAAATTTAGCATTTCGTAAGCAATGGGGGGAACCACGGTCGAAAATGGAAAAAGTCGCGTCAGCCACTGAAAATGCAATGTCGATTCATTTGTCCTCTCCCTTAGCGTTTTTCGTGAATTTCGTGAAAATGAACAAAAAACTTAACTAAAAAACGTTTAGAGGATGACTTAGATTTTGGTGTACTCGGTTGCCCGAAATTTCGCATTTCGTAAGCAATGGGGGGAACCACGGTCGAAAATGGAAAAAGTCGCGTCAGCCACTGAAAATGCAATGTCGCCTCATTTGTCCTCTCCCTTAGCGTTTTTCGTGAATTTCGTGAAAATGAACAAAAAACTTAACTAAAAAACGTTTAGAGGATGACTTAGATTTTGGTGTACTCGGTTGCCCGAAATTTCGCATTTCGTAAGCAATGGAGGGTACCACGGTGGAAAATGGAAAAAGTCACTCAAAATGCAATGTCGCCTCATTTGTCCTCTCCCTTAGCGTTTTTCGTGAAATTGGAGAAAATTAACAAAAAACTTAACAAAAAAACGTTTAAAGGATGATTTAGATTTTTGTGTACTCGGCTGCCCGAAATTTAGCATTTCGTAAGCAATGGGGGGTACCACGGTGGAAAATGGAAAAAGTCACTCAAAATGCAATGTCGCCTCATTTGTCCTCTCCCTTAGCGTTTTTCGTGAAATTGGAGAAAATTAACAAAAAACTTAACCAAAAAACGTTTAAAGGATGATTTAGATTTTTGTGTACTCGGCTGCCCGAAATTTAGCATTTCGTAAGCAATGGGGGGTACCACGGTGGAAAATGGAAAAAGTCACTCAAAATGCAATGTCGCCTCATTTGTCCTCTCCCTTAGCGTTTTTCGTGAAATTGGAGAAAATTAACAAAAAACTTAACCAAAAAACGTTTAAAGGATGATTTAGATTTTTGTGTACTCGGCTGCCCGAAATTTAGCATTTCGTAAGCAATGGGGGGAACCACGGTCGAAAATGCAAAAAGTCGCGTCAGCCACTGAAAATGCAATGTCGATTCATTTGTCCTCTCCCTTAGCGTTTTTCGTGAATTTCGTGAAAATGAACAAAAAACTTAACTAAAAAACGTTTAGAGGATGACTTAGATTTTGGTGTACTCGGTTGCCCGAAATTTCGCATTTCGTAAGCAATGGGGGGAACCACGGTCGAAAATGGAAAAAGTCGCGTCAGCCACTGAAAATGCAATGTCGCCTCATTTGTCCTCTCCCTTAGCGTTTTTCGTGAATTTCGTGAAAATGAACAAAAAACTTAACTAAAAAACGTTTAGAGGATGACTTAGATTTTGGTGTACTCGGCTGCCCGAAATTTAGCATTTCGTAAGCAATGGGGGGAACCACGGTCGAAAATGGAAAAAGTCGCGTCAGCCACTGAAAATGCAATGTCGCCTCATTTGTCCTCTCCCTTAGCGTTTTTCGTGAAATTCGTGAAAATGAACAAAAAACTTAACTAAAAAACGTTTAGAGGATGACTTAGATTTTGGTGTACTCGGTTGCCCGAAATTTCGCATTTCGTAAGCAATGGGGGGAACCACGGTCGAAAATGGAAAAAGTCGCGTCAGCCACTGAAAATGCAATGTCGCCTCATTTGTCCTCTCCCTTAGCGTTTTTCGTGAATTTCGTGAAAATGAACAAAAAACTTAACTAATAAACGTTTAGAGGATGACTTAGATTTTGGTGTACTCGGTTGCCCGAAATTTCGCATTTCGTAAGCAATGGAGGGTACCACGGTGGAAAATGGAAAAAGTCACTCAAAATGCAATGTCGCCTCATTTGTCCTCTCCCTTAGCGTTTTTCGTGAAATTGGAGAAAATTAACAAAAAACTTAACAAAAAAACGTTTAAAGGATGATTTAGATTTTTGTGTACTCGGCTGCCCGAAATTTAGCATTTCGTAAGCAATGGGGGGTACCACGGTGGAAAATGGAAAAAGTCACTCAAAATGCAATGTCGCCTCATTTGTCCTCTCCCTTAGCGTTTTTCGTGAAATTGGAGAAAATTAACAAAAAACTTAACCAAAAAACGTTTAAAGGATGATTTAGATTTTTGTGTACTCGGCTGCCCGAAATTTAGCATTTCGTAAGCAATGGGGGGAACCACGGTCGAAAATGCAAAAAGTCGCGTCAGCCACTGAAAATGCAATGTCGATTCATTTGTCCTCTCCCTTAGCGTTTTTCGTGAATTTCGTGAAAATGAACAAAAAACTTAACTAAAAAACGTTTAGAGGATGACTTAGATTTTGGTGTACTCGGTTGCCCGAAATTTCGCATTTCGTAAGCAATGGGGGGAACCACGGTCGAAAATGGAAAAAGTCGCGTCAGCCACTGAAAATGCAATGTCGCCTCATTTGTCCTCTCCCTTAGCGTTTTTCGTGAATTTCGTGAAAATGAACAAAAAACTTAACTAAAAAACGTTTAGAGGATGACTTAGATTTTGGTGTACTCGGCTGCCCGAAATTTAGCATTTCGTAAGCAATGGGGGGAACCACGGTCGAAAATGGAAAAAGTCGCGTCAGCCACTGAAAATGCAATGTCGCCTCATTTGTCCTCTCCCTTAGCGTTTTTCGTGAAATTCGTGAAAATGAACAAAAAACTTAACTAAAAAACGTTTAGAGGATGACTTAGATTTTGGTGTACTCGGTTGCCCGAAATTTCGCATTTCGTAAGCAATGGGGGGAACCACGGTCGAAAATGGAAAAAGTCGCGTCAGCCACTGAAAATGCAATGTCGCCTCATTTGTCCTCTCCCTTAGCGTTTTTCGTGAATTTCGTGAAAATGAACAAAAAACTTAACTAAAATACGTTTAGAGGATGACTTAGATTTTGGTGTACTCGGCTTCCCGAAATTTAGCATTTCGTAAGCAATGGGGGGAACCACGGTCGAAAATGGAAAAAGTCGCGTCAGCCACTGAAAATGCAATGTCGCCTCATTTGTCCTCTCCCTTAGCGTTTTTCGTGAATTTCGTGAAAATGAACAAAAAACTTAACTAAAAAACGTTTAGAGGATGACTTAGATTTTGGTGTACTCGGCTGCCCGAAATTTCGCATTTCGTAAGCAATGGAGGGTACCACGGTGGAAAATGGAAAAAGTCACTCAAAATGCAATGTCGCCTCATTTGTCCTCTCCCTTAGCGTTTTTCGTGAAATTGGAGAAAATTAACAAAAAACTTAACAAAAAAACGTTTAAAGGATGATTTAGATTTTTGTGTACTCGGCTGCCCGAAATTTAGCATTTCGTAAGCAATGGGGGGTACCACGGTGGAAAATGGAAAAAGTCACTCAAAATGCAATGTCGCCTCATTTGTCCTCTCCCTTAGCGTTTTTCGTGAAATTGGAGAAAATTAACAAAAAACTTAACCAAAAAACGTTTAAAGGATGATTTAGATTTTTGTGTACTCGGCTGCCCGAAATTTAGCATTTCGTAAGCAATGGGGGGAACCACGGTCGAAAATGGAAAAAGTCGCTTCAGCCACTGAAAATGCAATATCGCCTCATTTCTCCTCTCCCCTAGCGTTTTTCGTGAAATTGGAGAAAATGAACAAAAAACTTAACTAAAAAACGTTTAGAGGATGACTTAGATTTTGGTGTACTCGGCTGCCCGAAATTTAGCATTTCGTAAGCAATGGGGGGAACCACGGTCGAAAATGGAAAAAGTCGCGTCAGCCACTGAAAATGCAATGTCGCCTCATTTGTCCTCTCCCTTAGCGTTTTTCGTGAAATTCGTGAAAATGAACAAAAAACTTAACTAAAAAACGTTTAGAGGATGACTTAGATTTTGGTGTACTCGGTTGCCCGAAATTTCGCATTTCGTAAGCAATGGGGGGAACCACGGTCGAAAATGGAAAAAGTCGCGTCAGCCACTGAAAATGCAATGTCGCCTCATTTGTCCTCTCCCTTAGCGTTTTTCGTGAATTTCGTGAAAATGAACAAAAAACTTAACTAAAAAACGTTTAGAGGATGACTTAGATTTTGGTGTACTCGGCTGCCCGAAATTTAGCATTTCGTAAGCAATGGGGGGAACCACGGTGGAAAATGGAAAAAGTCGCGTCAGCCACTGAAAATGCAATGTCGCCTCATTTGTCCTCTCCCTTAGCGTTTTTCGTGAAATTGGAGAAAATTAACAAAAAACTTAACCAAAAAACGTTTAAAGGATGATTTAGATTTTTGTGTACTCGGCTGCCCGAAATTCAGCATTTCGTAAGCGACTGACTAAGATGTGTGGCTCGCTGTGAATTCTCAAAAAAACAAAACTTGTCCTGAATTTTGACCTTTCAAGGCTATATGGTAATAGCCTGTCCCTTGGTGACAAAGGAAAATATTTGGCTATAATACTTAGTAGGTACCTTAGCCGGATACCCAAGATCCTCGAATGCATGAAGGAAGGCACTTCAGCCCTGTACCGCTGTAAGAAAAAAATAGCAAATAAATGAGGCCACTTATTGCATATAGGTTCCATATATCCCCCGTCAGATCTCTGCTTATATTAGGCGCGGGACGGCTTACTCTTCTAAGAGTGGTACAAAGTTCGGGCTGCATATGCATTAGTAGATCACTGAGATCGACCACGACAGGGGCTCTGGAGGTGTTGTTCCACTTGTCGTCTTTGGGTATCTATAACAAACAAGTCTGTCGAGCTACTCGTTTGAAAGCTATGTACTTCTCAGAGGTGTAGTCTAAGCACGGGACACACTTCTATTCTAAACAATCTTCCATTGCTTCCGCAAGATACCGATTGTGAGGAATTCACCTCATTTGGATCCCGGGACACTATGCCATTCCAATGAATTACATGGCCAACGAACTTCGCAAGGAGGATACAACCTCAGATTTCGGTATGGCCCCAGCTACAATGAGCGAGTACAACCAATTGAAGATTTGCAGACGGTTAAGTCACTAGGGTAAGCCTTTTTTCTAAGGTTTACTCCAGAAGTTTCATAAACCAAGAGGAAGAAGAAACTTTACTCTACCACCTCTGCACGTGCCAAGCTCTCTCTGACAGCAGAAGATTGGGTCCCTACTTCTTCAATAACCCAGGTGAATCGGCTGACGTCAATACCAATGGCCTCCAGTCCTGTGTATTGAGTTTCTGCTGGTTCCAAATGTAGTCTTACAAGGTTTTCAGATCCATGTGGTACTACCAACCTAAGGACTGACCGAGAACTGACTTATTTGTTCGATAGCTTAAGCGAACCGACTAATGCTAATCTTAGCCAGGCCTTAGTGTCTGTTGTATTAAGCTCCTGATGGTTCCAAAGGTACTTTAATGAGGATACGACCACAATGGACCATGACTGATCTATGTAATTGTGGCTGCCTACCTATATAAGGCAAGACTCGAAAACTACCCTCTGTATCCCGACAAATGTTTTTATGGTTCCATGTGTCATTTCATTCCTCTATTCTTAGCCACACTAACTGATTCATTTGACAATTAAAAATGAAAATTAGCAATTAGAACCAAAAAAAAAATCATTTCTGGCAGCGTCCTGATCGTCATAAAATCTCAGAGCCAAATCACACACATCTCCAACCCGCTGTGCCACCCAATCGATTGACGCAATTATTGCAGTACCTGCAGTCGCTGCACTGATCCGCATCCACAGACAGACATCCATCCCATAAATACAGACGGCTGCGGCTGGCCTCTAGAACGTCAAGTGACAATCGTCAAAATTGCGCATTTTTTTTGCAGCTTTTTTCCTTCTCTCCTCCATAAACCCCGCTTTTAATGAATCATTATTGGCAGTGAATTAAGTAATTGAACGGCGATTGTGCGGAGAGACTCTGTCTAACTTTGTCTGTTTGTTACATTTTATGGAAGCAAGAAGCAACATATTTCAACTAAAAATAAACCCCATAGACGTACATACATACATCCATTGGATTGGAATGAATGAGAAAAAAAAAAAAAGTAAATAAATACACGTACCACCCCCGAGCCGAGGCGAGTCTATTTATTTTGAAAGTATCTCATGGGAGAAAAATATACTCAGAGATTCGCATTTCGGCGGATTGTATGATGTCTGCACTGTTGTTCTCGGCTATAGGACACATCCATCCGTGAAAAAAATATTGCCTGTTACGAGGCAAAAATTACTGAACCGGTATACCCAACGAGAGACCCATTGGAGAGTTCGTCAGACAGTCATTTTCGTATCGTATTCGTATCTGACAAATGAGGTGTTACCTAGCAATGTTCAGGTATCTCTTGGTTGTTCTCTTCGATTTTTTTTTTTTACCTATCTTTCGGGTTGAAAAAGCGACAACACTAATTGCGGTGAATGAACTTTCGATTTCGTCTCTGTGCTGGGTGAGTGGACCAAGAAAATGATGTTCAACAGAAATACTGTAAAAAAAAAGGCTTGTTCTTCAAAACGAGGTAACAACAAGCGGGACCAGCTCCGGAAACAGGATGACAGATAAGAAATTATCGTTAAATGAGATACAATTCATCATCTGGATCTCGAATGATTATCTTAACACTCATCAAGTACCTAGCAGTTGACGAAGAACAATTAAAACTAGACTTATGGGACACTACCAACAACTCAATGAACATATTACATATAATCGCAAGTCCTGAAACCTGCGTCAAACATAGTTAGACTCATGTGAATCTCAAGACTTGCAAACTGGGTTAAATGTAGTTAGCTTCATGAGAACTTTTACTAAAGAAACGTTCGACGGAACTGAAGAGACATTCGACAAAATCCTTTAAGAAAACATCACACCAGCTTTGCATGATTAAATGAGTCGAGTGCAGTATTTAAATGAAGGTATAAGCTGGTAATCACAAACTGACCAGGGAGCAGTACTTCTCATCTAAAGCAAAGCTGGGTTGTGGATGACGTTCCTAAGTAAGGCACCAGTTGAGCAACCTTCTTTCAAGACATAACCAAAGGAAGATTGAAACAAACCCATTGAGAGAGCATACGAAGACTAGGTATGGTAGGCCTATGAGATCGAATACTCAAAAATCAGGTTAGACAGCTTTTCAATAAAGTTAAAACCGTCTAATTCCTGAAGAGCTACTAAAAAAGTCATTTTCCTGATGCCCAGACTACTGATACATGAATTGAATTCAGTCAACATCCTCCAAAGATGAACACGAGAAACACTCCAAACTGATGGGTCATCTCCACACAGAAGTCATACAAAGCTTCTAATGGAAGATCCTCCCATTACATCCTTAGGTCCAGCTGTGAACGTAGCTACATCTTAATAGTTTTAGGGAATTTCAACGTAGTGTTCATAGTCAAAGCTGACAGTGGATCTTACTCAGACCCAGTGTTCGTAAAGGAAAAGAAAATGAAAAATACTACTTTAACTGAAAACTCCTTAAAGGGTCACCAATCCGTGTATCAATCAAGTAAGTCGACAGAAACAACTTTACAGAGTCTTATTGTCCAAAGTCTTCATCCAGGAAAGAAATCATTTTCCGTGCTTTTCTGGACATCTCTGGAGCCTTTGATCCACAGGAACTTCTAATGTCGAAAGCATTGACTGACAGACAACCAGATGGATATGCTTCATGCTCAGCAGCAGAATCGTTTTGGGGAAGTCTTAAACATTTTTTCAATTTCTGCCAAAGCTACTAAAAGCTCTATTCCTCCTACTATTCATCGTAGGAGATCCTTTTTTAATGAGCTATGGCCTAATCTAAGTGAATGACCTATAGACCCCTGTGGAACTACTCAAGACATTTTTGGAAACAATGGGAACTAAGACCAAAGATTCACTGGACTTACTCCACCAGGTAATGAAAGACTAATGAGGCTCTGTCTATCCCAGAAAAGGGGCAAAATCTAGTCTGGAAGTCCGCCTACACCTCCCGCCTTTCCATACAAATGTTATGAGAACTGCTTCACCAATTCTGCAACATCAATATCACGAGTCTAGTAAGATGCCGGAAGATCCTTGGGATAATTTCACTACTATCTCGCACCTCATGCCGAGAAGAATCAATCCCTATTGCCCCTTTAAAGTTGTTATTCCGAATCACAGTTATTGGGATAAGCCTCAAAGCCCTTAGTTGACACATCAAGCTGGTTAGGAGTGGTAACGTTCGGTCTCAATTATAAATTGTTTCCGCCTATAGGACACTTTACATCTATCTCGCAAGAATAAAGTTCCGCTTTCAATTACTGGCCCAAGGAGTGTATCAGAAGAAACCTCCGAAGATGTCAATGTTTTATCCGATAACCCAGCAACTCTAAAAACGCTCATGTTCTTCGAGTTTCAGTCTTAGTGAGTTTTAAACTCACTCCCAGGACATATACGTAAATAAATACATAAGTACCTCCGCCAATGAAACTCCTAACAAATTCCCCGAATCTATTGACCCTGAATTCGTACGTGGTCTAGTGGCTCTCGTACTGGAACTCAGCCATATGAAGCACTTCATTAATTTGTCAAAAAAGAGATTCTGAATGACCAGATACAACGTCAAGATCCTGACGAACTTTTTACTGAAATATTGCTCTCTCAAGTGTCACCTCAAAAAAATTGGTATCCGCCAATAGAACACGTGCTAACTAAGCCTTGAAATGGCTGAACCATTCCTCGAACTAGGTGAAAACACTTCGACGCAGGTTTTATCCTGGCTTCTGATGTCAACCTTTCCTATACACAAACAATGCTAAGCTTCATTGCTTCTAAACTTGGTTTCAGCTAGTAGGCAAGTCCAAAGAGAATCGTTAGTCGTAGTGGTTTTTGTGGATATTTCAGTGGACCTGAGGATAATGACTTGAGACTGTGGCTCGCTAGGATGGTTGATGTTTTAAATATGCGCCCCGAGGATCATGACGGCTTGTAGGTTTTCAAATGAATAATCCGAATTCAAACACCTTGTCGTGTACCTGAATGTTCCATCCCATCTATTGTATTTTCCAGCTCAATAGCTCGTACTCTTTGAAAAGCATTAACATGCACCATCACGCCGGATGATATTGCAAAAAAAAACTGTGTACTGAGACATAGGGAACTTCTTATTTTTTCCATGAAAGGTGTTCAAAATCACCCAATCATTGTTACGATTAATAGAAGCACGTGTACCTGAACAATAACAAAAGTAGAAATTCCAGAAACACAAATAACTTTTCAAAAGCAGAAGCAGTCATCCGGTAAACAAAAAACCTACTTAACATATGTGTTGTGAACTCAAAGGTGCAACTATACGTTGTTGTGACTAATATGAATGTTTTTATTTTTTGCAAAATTTATTCTGCAAACTGGTTTTGTTTACAATTGAAAAAATTCAAAATTTTTTCCAAAACGCTAGATGAAAGGAGAGTAGATACGCGATAGGACCGAATGGCTCGGAACTGGTATTTATCAAAAGATTACTCGTTTTTATGAGCAAAAGACTATGGCGTTATAGAAGTTCTAAAGAAAGCAGTGATGTGTATTGCGAACCGGCCAATATAAAGGCTGACACATCGGCCATAAGAAGTTGTAGTTTTCCGTCTTCTGTATAAAGTGCTACACAAGACCGTGGAAAAAACGCGAAGGTCCTTTCAATGTCCCACCAAGTTGAATGCCAATGGCTCTGCCCTTGGGCGAAAAATTGTAGAGATGAATCCTGCTTTATTCGAGTCTTTCAAGTAGTTTAGGAACCCAAGGTAGAACGGTTACACATATGTTACAGATTTCCTTCTGACTTGACGGAGGATATATTTTGCAACAGGAAGCTGTAGAGCCTACGCTTGCAACCTCGCCGCCCGTTCATTCTAGCCTAATTCCAAGTCGTACTCATAATCTCAAATTTAGCATCTTTTCAGATGATCATGTGAAACCCATTTGTCGTACATTTTCAGATGCAAAATCTTTCATTTTCTACGACACCTCGCGAGGCACCAGCTAAGCTCGTTTGTGCCTAGAAAGCACCGAAACAGAATAAATCACTCGAAATGGGTCACGAGAAGGTAGAATCTGGATGCCAATATCTGGTTCGGTGGCGTATGGGTAACAATTTTGTTTAAACATTTTCTTTTACAAAATCTTTCTTCACTGTGTCCGGAGTCTTGAAAACTTGAGTGTTTGTAACAACAGTGGTGTAAGTCCTGTTTCAGTCGTCAGGATATATGAGGTGACCAGATAGGAATGATACTTTTTTCAATCATTATAATTCAACAGCTGTCAAAACTATGAATGACATCTAGCCATCATAATACTCAGTAAGGATTGCCATTTTATTATACGTCATTTACTTTGCGAAACGTGCCAAAATTATTAACAAAAATATCCAAATTCCGGCACAGTTGTGAATGCGTGCATCATGCGACTCGACACCACTCGATTATTTTGTCTAAAACTACGTCAAGTCCTTAGTCTGCGCTAACAACCGAGCTTCGACGAGCCAATATTTGCCAATATACGGGACACCGAGACGCTATGTTTCTGAGTTGCAAGGTCTGTAGAGCACTATTAGAACAACATCATCACCATTCAGAATGCAGGGGTATCTGCGTATCTACCGGCCTTGCGTTAGAACATTGTCAGAGATAGGACTCTGTGTCTATGCCACACTCCTACTTTTAAGTTTTTGTGATACAATCCGTATTGATACAGTCTTGGAATCATTTTTGCCGGTCAATGGTATCTTAACCATTTTATAACACATTTTGTGGAACACTTATGAAACCTTTCGGTGAATCTGACGAGTCGCGTTTCTTGGAAATGAGGAGCATACTCGTTTGATTGAAACTCTCAGGCACGTTTCCAAATAAATCAAATTATTGAACCGCCCCGTGGTATTCAGAGCAACTGAAGCCAACCCAGCTTCAATGAGATGGAGCTACAAGATGATCCACAGACGGTAATAGGAATTAGTGTGAAATATTGGAATGTAGTCTCCAAGTTTAACCAAAAAAAAAAAAATACTCATACGACAAAGAAAACGCAAAGTGCGACAGTAACTTATCGAAAAAATGTCTATGTACAGTGATCAGCTGCAGGGGTACTTTTTTGACGGAATAACTTACTCAAACAAAGCAACATTTAATCATACAAATATCTAATTCTGTTGACTGTAAGTGAATACAGTGATGTAAACGATTTGAACCGCCACAACATACAGGAATTAAGACTCGTCCAAGCCATAAATAGAAATATCTTCAGATTAACTTAATTTTTTTTCTAAAAATAGTTTCAAAATATTTATACTCTTTCCATGAGTTACTTAATTAGACAAAGGAATGATAAAGTCTTGTACAATTGTGGCAAGGAACCACTGGTCGTACAACTATAAATCCGCTTAACAATTATTGAGGAAAGAAAAACCCCACACACAGATTGCCTATGTACCTCAACCATTAATCAGATAATTCTAATGAATTCGCTAAGAGCTTTAACATACATATTTAGTAGAATGAAACGTAATGGGATATCTGATCTTTAGCTACATTTCCAACCTGATTGAGTTAAGTACTAGAAACCTTTGATGGCCTTAGTCGGGAAAATATTTTCAAGCGAAATGCACTTACATAAGAGACATACTGTGTGAAGGCCGTGCAATGTTTTAAATCACAAATTTTTGTTTTACATTGGCAATCGTATAAACTTTTGGAAAATCGGGCGCAAATAACATACTCTTAACAGAAGGACCCACGACAGGATGATGCTAATCGTGTACCAAGAGAAACTCCACATTTTGCACATCGTAGCTTGCTACAGATTCCATGCCTCATACTGAGACCAGCTCCCATATTGTCTCATAATAAATGGGGGAACGTTCACTAAAAGACATCTTCCACGGTATCTACAACATCAAAGTATCTACAACAAACAGTTTTTCAATTCCTCAAAGAAAATTAAAGGTTCACCTATGACACTACTCTACAGATCGCGGTGGGAAAGACCATCAGATATCACTGTTCCTTCTCATGTCACATCTTCCCAGAAACCTCCCAAACCAGGTATACTAAACTTTCCCTAGAGGTCTTTTTCTTTACTCAATTTCAAAACATGAAAGCTAGTTTTTAATCAGTGAACTAGAGTACCCAATCATGATGCAATTAAAATCAAACTCTGTCCTCTACCGATGGCTCCAAATAGCACAGTGAATGTGGATCTGGAATCCTAGGTGAGTTATCCGCTTGTTGAGTCCAAACCATATTCATATTCCAGAACGATGAAAACAAAACTAGTTCTGGGAACAGTAAAATTGCTTTCAAAAGTAGTTAACAAAAACACAAAGGTCACAGCGACAATTTTGGCTAGAGAGTCACGTAAACGAAAAAGCTGACTCTTTAGCCAAAATTCTTGCATCATCCCTAGTAACTGGTCTTGAGCTCTCAAAACTGATAGCCCATCTCTAGATGTTGTCTGAAGAAGCATGGTACTTCCCTCTACATCTTCACATAATAGCTCGCTTTAATTAAATTGACCAGAGAAGTTGCTGCACTTCTCTGGATTGACAGACAGATCTACAGCGACATCGACCTAGTCACTTGAGATGGCTAGGATATGTAGAACGAATGGGCACCAATAGTCGCAGAGTCTTCGAATAAAACCCTGGGGGACAACCCAGTAGAGAAAGACCTCGTCTTAGATGGCGCGCACAAGAAAAAGGGGATCTTAATCAACTTAGAGTGCACAACTGGAGGCAGGCCCAGGTTCACCCTAAACTGTAGCATCACCGAAGAATGTAATTCTCTGGGTTGAACACTTACCAAAGTCACAATAGGTAGCTCTATGGTAGACTCAACCAAGAATTGTCCAATAAGTAAAGCATAGTGGAGGCACTATGGGCGAAATCATACAGAAGAGACCTCAAAAAGTTTATCGCTGCAAGTTTGTTAGAGGACAAGCCAGTCAATGAACTCTGCCAAAGTTGCTGTTCCAAATTTTACAAAAAGATTACAGCTGGACCAAGTCTTACTTTGTCCATACACCTTGTCTGATACTCTCACATCCGTTGTTGGATAAACGTTAAAAACTAAAAGCACTGTCATCAGGCTGTAATGCCTTCAAAGACTATGATGCAACGTTGACATTAGATCCTGCAATGAATCTTTTTGTCAGAAAGGTGGGACATGATACCATTGCTGAATCCAAAAGAAGTCCTGGGAATGGGCTAATAATGAACAAACTTAGTCAGAGTATGCTGGCGGTCTATACTGGCAGCCACTTCAACCAACCAACTAACTCTATCATATAGGCTGACTGAATCATTATATTCACGGACGTCTTATTACCCACTGGCTACGTAAGCCAGAGAAAGATCACCGGAAACATGTGTAATCCTTTCTCCAAAATCGGTTAATTATTCCCAATGACCGTATCAAACTGGCTTTCCTTTATAGACTCGGTCCATTGTGCTACTAGACAGAATTCTTTGAATAGTGAGCGATTTAAGGATTCCTACTCCCTGCGCTATTTCGAACAGGATCACTCTTTGCTATGTATGCTTTAGAGACAACAAAAAGCCATCAATCCCTTCCACAAGTTAGGAAGATGGTATCAGGATCAGTTAACCACTTAGATGTTAGTAAAATGGTACAGAAACTCGGCTTATTCGAGTGGCATACTAGGAGAAGGAAGAGGACTTCCTTAGTCTAACATTCGACTTAAAATAAGAATCCTTTTTAGTTAAAAAAAAAAAAAACACCAAATGTTGCATGATTGAGAGCTGCCCATTCTGACAGAACATTAGCCTTGCATTCCTTAAAGTTGCGGACGTAATCTAATGTCTGCAATCAACTAGCATCTAGTGGGGCTCTACCCTAACTAAATAAATTTACTAAACAAATTATTATCGAAATTTGTTCAGTTATCTCGAATCTACCAAGCATTATTCCATTCGTTGACTAAATTATAGCAAAATGAATAAAAGATACAAATCACTTACGCAAGACTAGACCAATTATGGCTCTGAAGTGTGCACAACTATCCCAGGATCAATTGTCGTTATAAGTACGAATATTATATGTATATCGACTGTAGCAGAATTTGTTGCATAAATGCATGAGTTGTAGTCAAACTACGACGTCATTGTTCTATTTATTCAGCAAAATCGACATATTTTCGTCAAGTGTTTGCCAAAATTTATTCAAAATTTAGTTCGCGATGCGCATATCTTAAAGTCTTACGCACTTGCTCTTGGATGTGTGGATAGAATGAATTCGTATCCAATTAGTGCTTGCAATTATTTATCAGAGGAGTAGTTTTTCTATAAACAATGACCTTACAGAAGCTTATCGATAGCGTTGGGGTATTCCAACTTTCGATACGCACTAACCCAATTTTAATTAACAAAAATAAAAGATTGTCGCGCCTGAGTCATTATCGTCGAAATTTAAAAGTACATAGAACAATGGAAGGCAAACACTAATTTACACCATCGTGCTTTATCTGCGAAGACAGTATGAACCTGTTTCTAACACCAAATATTGGTACTGAGCTAATATTTAGTATCTAAACAAACGCACAGCTAGTCAGTAGAGTCTTATCTATAATTGTGGCTAGACTAAGAATTGCTCATATCTTGAAGCAATGTTTGACATTAGGAATCAAAGTCTCTTGTCAAATCGATTTTGGAAGAACTCTTAGCCTTTTGATGGATTTTTGACATTGAAAACATGAACTGATGTCAAAGGTATATGCCCTACTGAGTCCACCAGAGTCTAAATCATGCGATTTGGGTTTTTGTTCAATTTCGTCCATTTGACGTAAAACCCTAAGAGGGAGGAGATATGTGGCGATATTGCATTTTAGGGGACTTTTTCCACGCCTAACCCTGGTACACCCCATTTCATCACATAGAGGGCAACTGAGCGCACCAAAGTCTAAGTCATGCGAATTGGGTTTTTGTTCAATTTCGTCCATTTCACCCAAAACCTTACGGAAGAGCAGATATGTGGCGATTCTGCACTTTAGGGGACTTTTTCCATGCTCGACCCTGGTACACCTCATTTCATCAGAAGTCCCACATAGAGGGCAACTGAGTGCATCGAGGTCTAAATCATGCGAATTTGGTTTTTGTTCAATTTCGTCCATTTGACCCAAAACCTTACGGAAGAGCAGATATGTGGCGATACTGCACTTTAGGGGACTTTTTCCATGCTCGACCCTGGTATACCTCATTTCATCCCCAGTCCCACATAGAGGGCAACTGAGTGCACCAAAGTCTAAATCAAAGTCTAAATTTGGGTTTTTCGGTTAAGTTTTTTGTTCAATTTCGTCCATTTGGCGCAAAACCCTAAGAGGGAGGAGATATGTGGCGATATTGCATTTTAGGGGACTTTTCCACGCCTAACCCTGGTACACCCCATTTCATCCCAAATCCCACATAGAGGGCAACTGAGCGCACCAAAGTCTAAATCATGCGATTTGGGTTTTTCGGTTAAGTTTTTTGTTCAATTTCGTCCATTTGGCGCAAAACCCTAAGAGGGAGGAGATATGTGGCGATATTGCATTTTAAGGGACTTTTTCCACGCCTAACCCTGATGCACCCCATTTCATCCCAAATCCCACATAGAGGGCAACTGAGCGCACCAAAGTGATTTGGGTTGCACAGTTTTTGCAGATACTTGTGGGACGCTAACTGGGAAAGAGACTGGAAATTGTCTTTGTAAATTAGCGTTTGTACTTACAAAGTTCTGTCCTACATTGTTTGCATCTAGACAGTCATCAACGCTGCCAAGGTAATGTCACGACTCAAGCCGATTCGAGAGAGGTGCACTAAAGAAACATGAGTGCCTGCTTGAGTTCATAGTAATATTCACCTTAAATTCACGTTCTACAAAGATGATAAGATCTTAGATAAGGTAAGTGTGGACTTGCAATAGGTAAGTGCTCTCGTGATACTTGAGGTGCATGTGACTTACTCGTACACTTAGTGCGTAATTATTGCAGACAATTCTAATCCCGTGCCTCTCTGAGGTTAAGTATACTCTCAAGGACCGTTTTTCAAGGATTATTTATTGCCAGCTTTATTTCAACAAATTGTCAAGTATTTCTCAAAGGAAACCGATAGTGTGTGGCATTTGAAATACAAAATGTTATTTTAAATCGCTGATAAGCGGGCTGTAATGCAACTTAAGTGGAAGCAGTTCTACGTGTTTAACGCTTATACCGCTGAAAGTGAATAATTTAAATTTAATCTTAAATGATTGACATAACTCAATTGTGTAATGCATACTCCAGTGGCAATACAAAGAGTTTAAAAAAAAAAAACCAACAGAGTGGAAAACACGTAAATATTATCACGATAGTTGTAATGCATACCTCTGGTGGACTGTCAGCTTAATATTGACTCTTGACAGGTAGTGGAAAATTGCAATAAGAACGGAAAGAATCTTTTCAACTTCAGATACAATGGATGACTTTACTGTTGAAAACCCCGGCAACGTAATATGAACAGCGACAGAGTCTAAGGGAGATTTATTCGACCTCCTAATCACTCGCAGTTTCAATAGACAAGAAGTCTTTGGTAAGCGGATTCTACAGGACACAAATTCTGAAAACGAACAAGGAGTAATAGACGTTGTATACCCTCAAGCAAGTTAAGCACGATATGATAGAGACAAGACACTTATGTCCAAGTCAAGACCACTCTTATGGCGAACATCAACTAAGCAATGAATAGCTATTAGAAAATGTCATATTAATTAGCTGAAATAGCAAAAGACTATTAGTATCTGCAACTACCTAGGCACCCTTCACAGTTTAGCAACATAAAACCGAAGACTCCAAATGACATCTCTGATTTGCTCAGTATTACCCAGGGAGAAGGGCAGCTGATGGCTTAGCTGCTGAGAAATTCAATGACCAGCAAGATATGATTTGGCCCAAAATAGGTATACAACATGTTTGGACGAAAATTTGCCTGCATATTGGACGCTACCTGATCAACTAAGGAAACGCGATTTGCCAAACAAATGATAGTAATGCAGCCTTAGACCAAGAGGTGTAAAATGGAATTCAAATCCCTTTATTCAGGCCACAGCATGACATTTTGCTGGATTTCGAAACAAATGAGGTTCCAAGGCAATGAAATGGCTTACAAGGTAGCTAAAATAGTCTCGGAATCAAATACCCTACCCATAGTCCTACCACTCAGTCCCAAAGCCCAAGGAGTCTATTCATAACTGAAATTAATTGGGACTTTCGCAGCATGACCAATGGAAGGTGGAGCGCGCTCTCCTCGTGCCGCGTTCCCGGATTACTAATACAACAAAAAAACGACCGAAAACCTCCTATCACTCAATAGACCACAACTGGAAGTTCACAACTCGATGAAGGCCCACCTTAGGAGAATAGGAATCAGGACCACACATCTATTCTGAGGCTGTGGCGATGCAGAGGTAGAAAAGACAGGACACACATCCTTCGCGAATGCCCAAGCCTCAACAGAAGTAGATATTAAAGCCTGCTGCCAAGAACTAATCTGTTGGAATAATTATTTTTCTCTCTTTTCAGACATCCCACACCGGGAAACAG
Organism: Xylota segnis; assembly: GCA_963583995.1. NCBI lineage: Eukaryota > Metazoa > Arthropoda > Insecta > Diptera > Syrphidae > Xylota > Xylota segnis. Next base: position 37,445,879 of record OY757238.1, on the reverse strand, counting down.
ATTCATTGAGATCTGAGTGAAGCTGGACTCCTATGGATGCAACCACTCTCTAAACTACCTACCTGAGCTGTTGGTCAGGTCAAGTCTGGCTTCCTCTTGGGAGTCAAAAATATTTTAATCATTATGAACTCAAATGAACGATGAGGGTAGCCTTTGGTTTTTTAGACGAAACACCAAAAGGATTGACTGCCATTACAGTACTCGCAATGCTGCATTTTAACTGATAATGCAGCGCCTTTGGCTCAAATGACACTTTAAACTGTGCATCTGTTAGGGTCATGACCACGTACTGTATCTGCTTACAGAAGCCGGAGTGAGCAAAAGTAGGTCAATCACTCTCTACAGAGTCACAGAAAGGAGTACAGCCTAGCCCTTAAAGTTTTCTATAAGACTATAACGACTGTTCAGTGTTCACTATCCAGCCTACATCCTGAAGGATTGTGTACGAGTAACTCTCGTTTTTATTCATTCAAAGTAAGTTTAGGTCCAGAAACGTCTGACGGTTGCAGAAAACGACGCTCCATTTTAAAATAGGTTCCTTTAAAGTTTTTTCACTTGATTAGGAGTCAGGTTCCTATAATGACTAGTAAGGTCTCATATTGTGGGACTTTATGAATGCAACTCTACATTCTCGTCTATCTAGAAATCAGAATCAGAAAAAAATTCTAGTGAAACATCAACAGGATCTTCTCTGTTCTGCAGAGAAGTGGAGGAGTTCACCACACGGCTGCCAGACCAGTGTGTTTCAAGCAAACCTCACTGAAGTCAAAGAAACCGCCACTTGACTTTCAAGTGATTCGATAGAATCCAGAGCTATTGTTTCATTCACAAACAGCTAAGCATTGACTTAAGCCTTGGAATCGTCAATAGTATGATACAATCCAAATTGATCAAGCATGCCACCGATTTATTAACGAGATCGTGGTTAGAAGAGTCGTGTCCCTATGTTGGGTTCAAGGCCACAAAAATATTCCTGGTAAAGGGATTTCTGACCTTAACTTCCCTGACCATAGGGTGAACCATCAGCCCCTATTAGATTGATAAAATGCCAATTAGATACCACAGCCTTCAGAGACGACGAAGAACAGGAAACACTGACATGTCTTCTGTGTACCTGTCCTGACCTATGAGTTACGAGAAGGATAACCCTATGGGAGTACTTCTTCGATGATCTCAACAATCGACCTAAACTCTACTTAAACAAAATTCAAAACTTCGTTCCCCGATCGAACTACTTGGATGGGTAAACGGCGGACCATACTTTTTCGACATGGTTTCACACGGAATCTTGTTGTCTGGTTATTCACCCTCCTGTTTCATACGGGAAGTTTCCATACAGATGTATCTCGGGTCCTAGTAATCCGGTTTTTCCATATTGATAACACAATGGACTTTCCCTTGGCTTGAATGTTTTACTGCTGATCGGAAACAACCACCGCACACAACATATGTATGTATGTTGATGTACATAGGTCAAGGGAAGGTTATGTATTAGATCCAGGAAACACCCTTAGATTGCAAGTTTTTGACTAAACACTTTGTAGTATTTCACGTTTCCTTCACCACGGTGTGAGCAAAATCCGTGTTTATCGTATTCCTGGTAAAAATGATGAACTTAGTTTTGTGTAGATACAACCCTTTCCTATGTAACCACCCATCAATGTTCTATCTGCCCATCAGCACAGGCAGTCTCTAGACCCACAGACCAACAGAGGGTATCGCGTCTTACCTTGTATTTCAAAAGAAGGTCCTCTAGACCTACCCACCCACATTCTAATGTCTAACATCGATAGCTCAGTCAATGCGATATTCCAAGTTGTTTTGTTAAAACATCTTCTCTGCCAAAACTCGTACAGTTTTCAAATCTTTCGAATTTCTATTTTTTTTTTTTATTCGGTTTTCTTTTTGATTATTTTACTTGAAAAGATAAATAATGAAAATGGGCGCAGCACACACAAGAGAATCTGAGAATCACCGTCGATATCTGTATGTGGCAGGAACACATGTACACTCAAAACTTGGAATTTAATTTAATTTCGTCTCTGGGTATTTACATAGAAGAAGGAACGGAAATTAAGTTTTTCATTTCCGCATTTATTTCCAAAAACAAAACTTATACCCCATATCCATACATGCATACGTGTATCTGAATATATTTTGCACCTCGACCTCACTGCATACCTACTTGCGGATAAACATAAACAAGTTTTTTTAGGTTTTGTTTTTCTATAGTAAATCACCCCAAAATTAGGGGTGATTCAGCTGAATGATTTTCTACACACGACAGGGTTGCCATAGACGTTTGTTGAACACATCCATGAACACCGCTCATATTACGATTCGGATCTGATATTCTGTCCTGACAAAACAGATGGCCGGCCAGCTAGGCAAGCGGAAGGGACGACTGTTACTGTTCTTATTTTTCTACTTTAATAAGCACATGCCGCTCATCCGAAACGGTGTAAAATTCCACATGCACCATACGAGTATGTGACTCACGTGAGTGCACCGGGGCGGCGGACGTGCCCAGAGGAAAAGCAATTTAGAAAACTCTGAAGTAATGACATTAAAATTGGCTACCTACTACCTACTGGATATCATTTGAATTATTATTAAGAGATCAGTGGAAATATCTCCACAAATTAAAAACATAGCTACTCTGCCCATGTGGCATGTAAGCACAAAAAAAAAAAAAAGTATCTGAACGTCTATCCATTACATGGAAGATTAGTCTAATAATTTTGGTTTTTTATTTCGTTTTTTGCTTTTGTACTCAACTGTGATACAACAAAGTATCTAATTGCATTGTGCTTGACGTGCACTCACTTTCATTCATCATTTCCCAACAATTAGATACAAAGGAATGATTTCATGTTGAACTCGGATTTCGTGGAAAATGAGTGTCTCATAACGTTGAGGTGTTTTGTATTAGGTTGCAGCTCATAGGTTTTGAATTAAATTTGTGTAGGAGACTCGCAGAATACCAATTCGAAGGTCAGGGGAATTCTGATAGATAAGTGCGCAAAATGTATGTATCTATAGGGCTTTGGGTGAAATGGATTAGTCGGAGTTGGACTTGAAAATGGTCAGTAAGTTGATAGGGAACGTACAAGTCTTAATAGAACTAACTTTTTTTAACATTTCTAAGGTTCACTATCTGTAATTGTAAACCTTATGGAGGCTTAAATTGAAGGCTTGTGGGTGGGTTCTTTTAAGTTTATTGCGATGGTGGGACTGATACCCTCTATAAATAGCACCAGAACCTCATACAGACTTTTTGCTATCCCTGGAAAGGTACTGTATCTGTGTAGATTCGCAAACTCGAATTCGAGCAATGGCATCGCTCTCACATAAAATAAGTTCAGCAGATTCAGTGTTCTAAAGACATAGTCGGCAAGTGTCAGATTTAAGAGACCAATGGTCAGAAAGGAGATCCGTCTTAGCACCATTTTTGGTCATAACTCGCTTTTTTTTTTGAAATTTAATGAATTTCTTGACATGTCTTAAGGCAGTTAGACAGAAGAGTTCAGGACTAATATATGACGATCGGGCACCGGATTTGATAAGTTCGTCTTATTGCCAGGGATTCTTACATATATATCCTGGGATCCATGTTAATGTGAATTGGTTGTGGGAAGGTTTAAAGTGCAAAATCAAAGTCAAACAGCTTGGCTATCTGACAAAATATTTCCTCTTCTAAAACACCTCCTGGCACAGAGCTCGATAGCGCATAGCTCTACTTGGAATGTAAAAGTAAAGTCGCAGACAATTTCTAATTGGAACCGGAAACTTCGACACCTGCTTTGCTTGAAGTGTCAATTGAGGGACTTGAGCATTATATGGATTAGTCATGAAGTCCGAAGTGCATACTGTAGGCGGATACTGCTGGAGGATAGCAGCGAAACTATTTCAAGTATCTCCACATATCCAATTGATTTGAGGCCTAGTACGACTTCCAGCACAACAGTCGGATAGGTAAGCTTAGCATTGCACTTGTAATACATAGAGTGGTCAGTCTTTTCAGGCTTTGTAGTACGGAGCTTGAATAGGCTTTGCACCCTGTATTAGAGATGATGGGGAGGTAAGTTTAGTGAAATGTCTTTGGTTTTAAGCCTCATTATTCCCCAAAGGTCTAGAACAAGCCCAGGGGACAACCATTAGTAGTTTTAGCCGAAATCGAGAATTGTCTGAGTTTGGCAGAAACGATCCTACTGCTCAACATGGATCTGGGTGTCTGTGCAGCAGCTCTAACGGTTTGAAAAGACCTCCATAAAGGGACAACAGGTGATTTCTTCATTTGATAGGGACTTTTTGATTGTCCCAACAAGATGATCGGATTCATTGTTCCACAATGGCACATAGTTTTACTCTGTGGAATGGTGATGTGAGATCTTAGCTTTTCCATGGAATGCATGTAGAGAGTCTATGTTGGAACAGCACGGATTCAATTCACAGCTTAGAGTCCTATGTAGAAGATCCAGTTGGTGCATTCAGACATCCTACTGAGAAAGGTCTGGTTAAGCATGATCAGTATGGAATCAGGGATTTTCACAAAAAAAGTTATGTCTGTCATATATCAAATAAAGGATTCAAAGTAAATGGCAACCAGAAACTAGCAACATTATACCAAAAGCTAATACCAAGACCTAATAGCAACGATTCAGACTAAACAATTTGGTGAAGGGTAAGATTTTGAAGCCTTCGTACGTTAGGATTGTATTGTTATCAACATATAGGGCGTGTGATGGTTTCCCAAAGAAAGTATAAAGAACATAAATGTTATCTTCAAGGCGAAAAATGACTCACATTTGATAGATTGTCACTCTGTTGTAGAACAATCTCACATGGTAGCCAGCATTGAAAACATAGTTTGAGTAGCTCATTGAATCCGTCAGAGACTATAAAACAGTTGCACTGTTCTTTAGTATTCTCTACACTATGCTATGCAATATAGGCTACATGGCACTTGGATAAAACCGTCATGACGGTTGGTAATGGGTATCCAGTATCTATGGATATAGAGTATCTATAATTGGCAATCCTATAAAGACCACTTAAGCGGCTAATCCTTATCGACCTAGAGATCGATTTCATTATCAATTAGGCGATTTCAAGACCACAAATAACCATCTTTAGTAGCAGCTACTGTCAACAAATACATTCGACGTTGAATTGAATGGTAATTTCGAGAAAATTTAATGTCGAACCGACGTAGTCGATAAGTTTTAAGCAACAGCTTCTAGTGCAAAAGATCAGTGGGAGCATCACTTAGCTATTTTGCCTTTAACTATTCAACATATTCAATAACTTGATTGGTCTTTATTCGGTCTTAGTTCGATTGCGGATTGAAAAGACTACTACCTGTCAAATGTGTACATTACAGTAGATCCTTAAAAATACCTTAAGCCCTCGAGTTGATTCAGAAGAAGATTGTGCACCCAAGCAGGGCGAGGATAGAGAACCAACCTTATGATCTATGATCTAGCTATGATCTTACTGAATTTAGTACGGCTACTTGCAGTTAGAACTACAAACAGTAATACGATTACCAACGAAGAATTCTCCTCAACCGGTGTTTCTTTGGTATCCTTCCAAAGGCCCTTCCACAAACGAATAGGAAAGCTGGATCATGGACTCTTCGCAACCTGGGACCACAAAGGGCTCAGATACTCTTGTAAGAAAAAAACACAGTCACATGGATAAAGAATGGAAATGGATACTTGAAGTCGATATCAATTTGATCCCGTTTTCAGTGAGCTCACGCACTGCATTCACAATGAAGTTACAAAACCGAGTGCAATTCCAAATAGTTGGCAACTCTACTCTCAAAAATTTAAAACTATTGAGATTCCCAAGAATTTTTTATTGTTTCATGTTATCTGTCGCACTTACCTGTCCACTTCGAATAGGTAGGTATTCCACTCGTAAATATACAGCTGCCAACGTACAGTTACGTTGTCTATCCACAAAAAAAAAAACACAAAACTATACTCACACACAGCCTCTAGCCACACAAAGTACTCTCAAAACACTTTCGAAATATTTTCAAAAAACTAATTCGACGGAAAATAACATGTCTTGTCTATCTTTTCGTCAGTCACGGTCGATTTGGGTCGCGTGAGTTTCACCGTTTGGTCCTGTCCCGCGTCTGGGCTTAGTATCTAAATTTACAAAAAAAAAAAAAAAACAGTCCTCTCTGCTATCATATGCTACACACAGTTTTCCGCGGCACTACTACCACCACGAAGGTCTTTATCAAACAGAAATAGAAATACATACAAAAAAAATGTAAAAATATTGCACGATTAGGTGTGGACGACCAAGAGATTCACACAAAAACCTCTGCACTATGCGACAACGTTTATCGCTTCCCTATTTTTTATTTTTTTTTTTTTTTTTTCTGTCCGTTCTTTGTAACAATTTGTTCGGAAAGTGTGGTCTAAACCGAGAGAGAGGACAAAGACACAAACTCGAAAAAGAAAAAATGTATCTTTTATTATTTTCGGTGTGTGTGCACAAATTTATTCTAGAGAACAAGAATGGAATAGCGAAGGGGGGGGGAGAAAAAAAAAACACAGTGATATGTAAAAACCCGAATCGAAGATAGATCGACGATAACAAAACACGATATATACGGAGAGTACGACTCCTTTGCCGATTCTCGCAACAATGATTTACTGTTCCCAAGCGGAGCACGTTTTAAGTGAACTTCATGTGGTGCTCTTGTAGAGCGATGATGACGATGACGTGACGACTATGAGGGCATGAGACGAATACTATACACTCTAGTGTCGAACGGGTTGATTTCTAGTAGGAAGGCGAGCCGTACCGCATGTGACATGCCGCCTCTTACAGTGTGTGAGTGGCTGGCTCTTTCAGCTGTTTCGCGCAACAAAGCGCCTTTTCTGCTTATCCACGCTACAGCTTAAGTGCCTGCTTGCCTGCCCAACAAAACTGTGCACACCACGATCGCCAACGGTGGTCATATCTTGTTTTCTTTACTTACCCTGCGCAACTCGTACACCCCTACATAAGAATCACCCTACACTTGTGGAGGATCGCCGAAGTAACTTTTCTTGATCTTGCACAAGAAGAGATGACGAACACTTTCGTATCTCCCGCGGAGTGATAGTGAAAACGACAGTGACAGTGACGGTAGACGGGGAGGGGGGGGGGCGTAACACAACGCGCATACAAGTTCTCTTATCGACACGGCTGGCGGTCATTAGAAATGGATTAGAGAGAATGATCTTTGCGGTGATCGTGTTTCGAAGAGAGTGGCTTCAGTTCTGGGTTCTCTCTTAAAAGCTTTAGAAAGCTTGAACACCATGCCTTCCTAAGAGAAATTGACATTATCCAGATTAAGTAATACATAAGTATGGGGAATTGTTGATATTGTGGGAAATTTGACGTTTTGTAGATTGTACGAGTTCAAATGCCTCTCGTCATACGAAAACGTGTGTATTGTGCAATGGTGTCGATAAGAACTCGTATCTCATCGCGGTTTTATGGTTGTCATTCTGGATATTTCCTAAGTTGCATGATCTTCATCAAAATTGCTATAATTTGTATCCCATTGCCCTTGTTTTCTAGAACACACCTCCATTACGACCATAAAAAAGATAAAGAAAACGAATTTAAGAACATATTCAGATTTCTCTGACCCCACTGACTGGCATAGACACACAATAGTGCATGTTCTTGAGGAGAGATGTCATTGGAACTTACGCCCAAGTCATAGACAATTCCCAGTTTAGATACTTTCACTTGTTACTTGAACTTGTACATGGGTTTCTTGAACACGACCTTTCCAAAGAATCACACCACTTACAATTATTTGTTTTATTATATGTTTTGTTCTAAGTTTTGTGGTAACAGCAAGACTTTTAAAAGGCAGATGGGACAAGGCATCGTGGTGGAATATGTCGAAAGATCGGTTTACTATCAGCGTTGATCTGGAAAACCTATTTTAGGTAACACAATAGACAAATCTGGGTAGAACCCTAAACAGTAATACAGTTTAAGTATCTACTAAATGAGCCAACTAAAAATATAATATTAGAACAACTTTGTGGCTCAATCGTAGGGAACAACGAGGTATAGAGGGCACAGTAGATACTCATGTAATAGCGTTTCTAGTTTGCACTCGTAGAATCTTCCAATGCAGACAAAAATTATCGAAACTTAGTTCGGTTTAGGATTATATACCAAAAAGGAATATTAATGGCAAACTCACGCCATTGACTAAAGAAAGATAGAAGCCCTCTTACAGTCTTTTGCAAACTATAAATCGCTGAACTTCTAGTCCTGCACGATCAGGGAATGTGACAAGATCTATTGGTTCTTCAAAAAATTAACAAACCACGCGAGGAATCATCGTCATTTCAGCTAGTCTGAGTCTAATTTGCAACATGCTAGAGGCAGTAATAAGGAGTTAAGAACACACTGGATGCTAAAAAAGAATGAAATGGATAGGCGCCTCTAAAAAAGTCTCATATATAACGTTGTGTCCGAGTTCTTCAAGCTTAACATTCTTGTGAAACACAAGATCGCTGACTGTGTACCACAAGGCTCTTTCCTTGGGCCACTACTTTAGTAACAATTAGAGAAGATGGAACAGATATCTAAGTAGTGTCTTAATAAGACAGAAAGCCAGATCCATTGGAATGCGGAGCAAGAAGTTCGAGGTTCGAATCTCAGTCAAAACACTTAAACATTTTTTCATGGCCACACCTCTCGCGAGCGTCTGACAAACATCCGAGAGAGTACAGCTGTCCTGAGAAAGCTTCTCAAATAACAAATTTCCCTTCGGTTACGGTATTGAACAACAGGCCCCATTCCTCCATTCGTGTAAAGAAGATAACACGTACAACACAAATGGTCGTAAGAAGGTAGTCCCTGTGTCCCATAGACTTGTCGAGCCAAATGTTTATTTATTTTTTTTGAATTACTTCCTCTGCCTGCAACCCGACAGCCTTTAACTGACTTCGATCACAGGGTCGCTGCTTCTAGTTGTCCACGCGCTCTGGTATCCGCGATAGCTTGAAAAAAGAGGTTTGGTCTTTCTTGTAGTCTCGATTCGGTCGATGTGGCCTCGTCAGTGTAGCTTAGTTGATTTGGCTTTTTGGTATTGCTCATAGGTTTCGCGGTTATATCTTCTCCTAGATAGAAAATTAGACAATGAATCTTCTTTCCAGGAAAAAGCACCGGTTTCCTAGGATAAGTCTTTGCCCAATCTGCACTAGAGTCTCGTTCTTGGAGTTGATATTTCCTCCGAGGTAGGCTTACTCTTAAATAGTTTGAAGTTGCTGTTGCCAACAGTGACGTTTTTTTTCCTATGCGGTGAACCGGAAGCCACACTGGTATATATGGATTAGTGTGTTGCAAAAAGGTTTCAGACGTTCATACACAATACGTTGGATATGATCTTACATGCGACGTTAAGCAGGGATACGCCTCGATAGTTCTTACAAGACATAGGATCACATTTTTTAAAGATGGGGTATATAGAGCTAATAGTCCAATCATCGGCTATGGCTTCATGAACTCTTGGTTGATGACCTGCTGCATGCACCTTACCCACCATTTCAGCCAACCTTTCCAAAACTCTGAGGGGGAATAAGACAGACAAAGCAGAAGCAAACTTAAGAAGTTCAAAAGAATCAGAAACAACCTACTGCAGTGCCAGTTTAGGCTAAAAATTCTACTTTGGGTCTATTCGCACCCACATTGCAATGTTTTTTCTATAACGACTTGGCATTCCTCCATATAAAGGGTCCAGTCCAAGAATTGAACCCAGATAGGGCTGATTTCCCTTGGACTCATCACACAAATGATAAAATCCGTCTCGTATTTACAGCTGATTTCTATTTCCATGTTCGAATTAGTTAGCAGTAATGTTTGTGTAAATGGCCTCGAGATATCCAATAAAAATTAGTGAGCTGCGAATTTTAGAGTCCAAATAAATGATCATAATCAAAGCTGAACAAAACTGTGTATTACGCTTGTATTTGCATTTGTGGCACGAGTCATATGCGCAGTTTTCTTTTTACAAAATATCTCTGTTTTCAAATCAAAATACTAATGAAAAGCTGTAAGATATTTCCAAGAAATATTTATTACCCTAGGTGTCATCTCCGATAGGGAGCTTAACTTCCTTTCGTATATGAACTTCATAACAAGGGCCAACACTTTATTTGGCAGTGATCCACGAAACTCTACATCACCATCCTCGAACAGGCTAATAAAGTTTGATGCTCTCTCTATGCTGTCCATGTTCCTCGTATGGAAGCCATCCCTGGAAGGTTTACAAAAAGTGACCAAATAGCGTAGATACTTTTTTCTATTATTATGTTTCAGCAGCTATCAAAGTTATCAATGTCTTCCAGCTGTCAAAATGTTTAGTAAGATTTGCCATTCTATTGTGCATTATCTCACGCTTGTCGAATGTGTGAAAAATATCAAAAAATTGTATCAAAACTCAGGGTCAATTTTAAATACGCAGCGTCAATTTCGTCGTGAGATCTGTCCTCATCATGGTTTCAGTGTGAAGGCAATTCGTCGCACCGTGAAAAGTTTGAGCGTGAGTACACTCTTTTAGACCAAAAGCCACCAACCAGACAGAGATTCGTGCGAAATGAAGAAAATATAGCCGGCGAAGCGGCCAGTATCGAAAAAAGTCACAGAAATGTCGATTCGACGCCGTTCAGCTGAATTGGACATCGCCAGATGTCCTGGCTTATTTTACGGTTGTACTTGATCCTATTTACGTATAAGATTATGCTGACTGAAGAATTGAAGCTAAATGATTATAGCCAACGCCGTGAGTTCGCTAAATGGGGCTGAAAATATTGGCTGGAGATACGAATTTCTGCCGGACTTTGACTTTTCGGACGAAGCCCATTTTTGGCTCATCAGCTATGTCAACAAGCACAATAGCCATTATTGGACCAAATACAATACATAACTGTTCGACGAAGCTCCAATGTAACCAGAAGTATTGACTGTTTGGTGCAATGTATGGCTAGGTGACATTATGGGACCTTATTTCTTGCAAAATGAGGAAGGCGACAACATTAGAAACAATGGTCTCAGTTATAGAGCGACGTTAATCGTCTTTTTGTAACCAAAACTCGAGAACATCGATATATACGGTGCTGTGGTTCAACCAAGACGGCGCTACTTTCCATATAAGGGACGCAATGCTCGAAGATGTGAAGGAGAAATTGGGCAACCGGATCATCGCACGGCGAGCATTGGTCGTTGTGATCATCCGACTGGACGACCCTTCATATTTTTTCTGGGGCTACGTCAAGTTTTTAATCTACGCTAACAAGACAACCAATTTGGACGAGCTCATGGCCAACATTCGAGATGATACTGGCCGAGTCATCAAAAATTGGCAGACCGCTGAAGCACTACCACCGAAGGGGAGTCGGTACGCCACCGGCAAAACATTTTCAACCCAAAAATGTATAAAAAAAAAAGTTACGCATACGCCACCGAATCAGATACGCACATCCCTATTCTACCTTCTCGTGACATGATTTAGCCCAGATATTCTGATTCTGTGCATCGTAAGTACATACGAGCTTAGCTGAGACCTATGTAACTGCAAAATAAAACCAGAATCAGTTTCATATCTCGGACCATTGTTGTTTTTTTTTTTAAGTTTCTTTTCCTATCGTCCTTATCTGGTCACCCTTGGATTGAAAGTCTTGATGTGTAGGAAGCCACATTGCTTCCTCCGCGCTTTTGGCATCCGTCTCAGTTCTCATCGCACCATTTATGGATATAACGCACCTTTGCCCGCAATGCTTTATTTGCCTATCAATATGGTAAAGTGGTTTGGTTTGGAAACCCCCTTCCACGATTCCGTCTAGCCATAGCTCCACATCTCTCCCTTCTCTTCCTAGCTCGTCCCTAGTTTGTCTCTAGTTTTTGAGTTGAGTTCCCCTAAGTTGATCTTGTACAGTCAAGTCAAAATAGGATCATTAAATGTATCAATTGTGTATCAAATCTCTGTATCTCCAGGCTATTTTTGAAAAACTATCAGAACCAACTGTGTGTAATCAGAATGGCCAGCTATTTGTACTCCATTTCACATCCTAACATGTCCACTTCCAATAAATGTTCCTTGATTATAATTCATTACAAAACATAGAATGCTACAGCTGTCACCCAACTCCATACCACGTGCACGGGGAGGACAATCCCCATTCAAAACCAATGCACCTGCGACTTGATGATCTGAATCCCAATTTATATTGCCACATTCTTTCTACGTTTTGTCCACGTACCTCACCTGTAAAATAATTTAAATACAAGGACACATAACAAACAAATATTGTATGCTCCACAGGAGAGCAAGGATCTAGAACAAAGTATTTCTTAATTAAATTCCTTTCGATAAAACGAATAATAAGGCAAACTGGAAAAAAACAACAAAAAACAACAAAAATACAACAGGAAGGACCTTACTTTGCATAGGTATCCCAGCCAATGCAATGGTTGGAATTCGTTCCCTATTCCTGGCACATTTTCTGCAATGCCCCGGTACATTATAATTACTTATATTTTCCGAATCAAGCAACTACATTTCTATTCACTTCCGTCAGTTGTTGCATCAATCGGTCTGGCGGCACTATCTCTCCTCCCTGCCGGCAGAGCATGTTCAAATGGATTCCATCCTGGGAAAATGGTGCACCTTCCCAGTTATTTATTACAATTTAATCATTCCAAAGAGCATTCCCCAGGACTCGGCTACTCCAGCTACCGACCGGCCCCACCTGCTCCCAAACTATTGTCAACAGGGTGGTAGGCGCGATGAAGGGGTGATATTAAAAATTCTGTATTTTTAATTACCCGCTTGGGTAGGTAATTAAAAATCTCTGGTCATCGGAAGATCTGGTTTGGTCGGCGCTGTATCTCGAACGAACCAAGTTCGTTTGCATAACCAATAGAGTTAAACATGCCGCCTCGGACTGGTCTGACGTACGAAAATAGCATACTTTGGCTAAAAATAGTCGACGGACTTAATTAGGCGAATTAGAGGGGCGGTGCAATGTTTGCGCGGTTGTCTTATTATTTGTACGTGTTATCAATGGAAATGTTTTTATCGGATACGGAGCTCTGTCAACGATCAGGGTAATGTAATCATCACGATGAGACGCTTCGATGGCGGCCGGTACCAGGGTGTCCCACTCCCATTGGAGGGGCTTAGGTGTTCCGGGGCGCGCACAGTTTTGTGATTTAATTTCGTAGTCGATTTAATAAACACCTTTGGAGGTGACGGAGTGTGTTTTGTGAGTGGGGTGGCTAGGGGGAGAAAAATGTATCCCCGGGGGGTGTAGATTAAATTAACCTGAAGTAATTGTATGTAACGAGAGTGTTTTACTTCGTCGTTATTCTTTTCCTTTTTCTGTTTTCCCTGCCAGTCCCATGGGGTGTATTCATTTTAATGAATAGTTCGAGGCAGGGAATGGAGGGTGAAAAGTCTAAAGTTGAGTGATATGGAAATTTTCTTTAAAATCGATTTTATGGGGAAAAGTATGTAATCTCTTGGAAAGGTGCTGCAGATGACATTGTTATTGCAGCCTCAGGCTCTCTATACTCACTTCTTGCTCATCAAATGAGGGGGAAGGACCAAAGTGTCCTTATTAACCCATCAACTTTGCTGTAGCGATGCCACAGAAGTTCCTTCTTGTAGTTAGTGGAACCTTCTTTAAAAACAAAAAAAAACTCGAAAAGTGGACAGATGGCGTTGGTAATCGGAGTTAATCTGTCCAAGACTGAACTCGACACAAGAAGGTATATAACTCCTCCAAAGCTGAATGCTCTTGAATTGGATTGTGCGGATCCCTCTAGATACTTACATGGATGTTGTTCTCGATAAGAAAGAAAAAACCTCAGCTAGACTCATGTAGCTAGGGGAGTCTCTACCCCCAGATTGTTCACGGGATGCAGTCATCAAAGCTATCCTAGACTGGTGGACGGTACTTGAGAAAGTTCCTGCCTCTGTATAATGAACGTCCTTAGAACCACTCCTACAACTACGCTATATACTATGTTCAGTCTTATTTCCGTTGATATCTTTGAAAAGCTGATGGCAGGTAAAACCAAGTTACGGCTTAAAGAATTTTCTCGTGGAAATTAGGCCAAACTACCATAACACTATTCCTAGTAACTTGAACTACAATGTCCCGTATTTGCTTGGAAGTCTCTGGAAACTTTGAATGAATCTGTGATAGATATCAACACAAAAAGATCCCGGACATCCTGGAAATCCCGGACACCATCTTAAATAGATGCCTGACCTTGTTCCAGTATACTGGACATTTGTATCACTATATCACAGTTGAACTACTGCAGTGTATTTCAAGCAGATGTCACAGCAGTGCCAAAGCCGTGATCTGGTATTCAAATGACTCAGTGAAAGCCTAGGAATCGTCAATAGTATGATCGAAGTTGGTAAAGCAATGCCGTCGCTGTCAGATGAGTGATGCGTCGGTTTTCTGTCCTAAGATTCAGGACAAGACAGCTGACAATAGGGGGACCGAATCTATTAAATGCCAGAGCTCTTAGAGTGGCACAAAGTTAGTGGAGCAACATCTGCCCTTGAACCTCTTCCTAACAAATCAGGCCAGAGCTGGGTTAAAGAAAAATAAAATCTAGGAAAGATAATTGGGGCCATCATGGGATACACAGAGGCTTTGGTACTTTTTTCATATATTTTCTGTAAACGAGGAGGAGCAGGAAACCACTGGAACCACAAGGAAAAACCAATACTTCTTGGAATTTGTTAATAATTTAGCCCAACTTGGCTCAACCAAAATAATAAGCTTCATCACCGAATCAAACTGGTTTAATCCCTAACAGGCGAATCATACTTCTTCGGCAAGGGTTCTCATCGAAAATGGGTGCCCTGTCTCTTGCTCCAGTTGGGAAGTAGACATTTTGAGCTTCTGTCTCTGTCTCCCAGTTCAACTTCGAAGACTTGTCCTGGTTGAAACGTGTCAGGGATATTAGAATAGGCCAGGGAAATCATCATTCACTTCCTATGAACCTATTGGAACCTGTGCGAAGAAAGGCGGTCCTCGACACTCTCACTGAATTTGTCATCATCAAGGTTGGTTTTATTAGGTTCTGGGTAGCCTTAATAGAAAGATCGGTAAGATCTGGTCTTAATATGTCTAAATTCTTAGGTGTGGTGCAGACACCCAAAACCCAATAATTCATAGTTTGAAGAGTATTAAGCCAAGGTCGGCTTTACCTCAAGGCGGCTTAACGACCCCAAAAGTAAGAGACATGCTCAACCAATTTAATTTTTTTCGAAACTGTTGTGGAATCGAGACGGTAAGGTAGGTCCTTAATAGACCCAAGGTTTTCGAGGGAAGTCCTGTCTATCTGAAGAAGTGTCGCTTCTATAGCTTCTATTGGTCCCCTGTGACAAGATCTTCAACAGTTAAGGCGGTCCCCTTTGCCCACCTCAAACAATCTGGAGAACTTAGACCTCTTCAGGATAGTACGTGGATCTAAATCTTGACCTTGAGTAGTTCTTAATGTATTCTACTTAGTATCGTCACATCGACTGTATCAAACTGGGACTTCTTGGGGTAATGCAGTCTTCTCTACTGCAGAGTGTAGCTGTTTGGGGCTAAGAATTATGTACATTCAAAAGTTACTCCCCCTGACCTGACTATATACTGTCGATTCAAATTTCCGACTTCTCAGGTAGCTTCACCGGATTGGTCAATACGTATTTGTCTAAGGTAAGGTTCTCTCCTTTTTGGAAGATACAAGGACTAACACTCTAGAATCTTGTGGCTATCAAGTTATCTTCGAAAAGAGAATTGCCGTGTTAGCCTCTATGCAGATGATAGATAGCCGAATAGATGATAAATCGACCTAATGGATAGCTCTTCAAGATGAAGACAAGGTACAGGAAGAGAATTTACAGGAACTACTATTACGTCCATGTTGTAGCCTAGTCCCAATCAACTCGGTATTTGGCTAACTTCCTCCAGTTTTGCAGTCCTTTCCTAATACGTTATCACTCGGTGTAATATATGTGCTTTGCAAGACCAGGGTGGGGTGTCCAGTCAATCCATTCTGTTGCACATAAATTTAGATTTCTCTGTATATCTTTGTTTAGAGGATACTGCTTAAATTTGTAAGTGATGTGTGTCCTGAAGATACATATTGATGGACAGATTGAAAGATGAGTTTGTTTAAGGTTTATTCCGTTTCGTTAAAAAATCCTTACATCCCTTTTCCTTATAAATTCACAACAACTATTCAAAACTGTGGTCCGATACTAAATTCTAAAACTCATCAACAATTAAACTTAAATTAATATTCCTTAAGGGTATTGTTTCGACTAAACTCAAATAGGAAACACAATATCTGACTCAGTCAATATGCTCACGTTTTGTCCTGCTCATCTTGTTGGTTCCACCCCTCATGGTTATCAACCACCTCTCAGCCACACTCCATAGGAAATGAAAGAAGAGGCAACTCGGTTTGTGTATGCAGAATGTTATAACATAACCATGACCTTGTTCTCAGTAATTATTAAGTGGTTGCAGATTAATAAAATGTATCCTGGCTTAGGTCAGTGGTGGCTACGCCTTCCAGTACACAGGACACCCTTGAAAAAGTTTGGAAAGTTTTTATTGATAAGCAATTGAAATGTTGTGCTTTTTACTGAAACAAAATTCACTGTGTTTGGTTGATGATAAGAAGGGTGGTTTACCATTACGAGGCATGGCACTTGAGTACATCAATTGGGGGTGAACATTTCGGCGAAAAGGTAGGCCACATGAATAAACTGAAAGGTGAGCTAATATTCGATCAATTTTGGCCCACCACTCCAGTCATTTTAACTAGCTTCTCAGGAAGCATGAGTCTAAAGGCGTGTAAAGGCGTCTCCAACCACTAAAGGGAAACTCTCTAGTGAAGACGGAATGAGAACGAACATGAGCAACGTGAAATCGAAGACATTGCGGTGCAAAAGATATCCAGGATTTCAATAAAAGGACAAAAAGGGCAACCAAAGCTTTCGCTAACCAAACTGGAGCACCGTAGTAGAGAACCAGTTGGTGTGTAAATGTATGGAAAAAATGTGAACAAATCACAACTACCACTGGAAATTGAACCACCCACAGACAATCTTCTCACAGAATTGGCTGACGTTTTGCCACCAAACATCGAATCCGTCCGAAATCCGGAAAATCGTCTAGTTAGGCTGTCGTCTGTCAATGATATCAGCACTATATGACCTCATCCCTTCTCAGAGTTTACTTGGTGTTTCTTGACAAGGTCTTGGCAATTCTCTTCTTAGGCCAACAGCAATTGGCAAGGCAACGTATCGGAAGTGTTGTTGTCAGAGTGAAGCAGGGGAACGAAGTCCCTAACTAAAGTTAAAATAGCTGATAGTATGGCATGACAACTATCCAGCAGAACTCTATAGGCAAAGCCCAAAGATACTGCACATATCATTACCATTTTGCTCTATGTTACAGAATCACGAACTTTGTCGAAAGCGATTGAAAGCCCTCTTGGAAAAGTTCTACGTTCGGTTTATAATCCGACCTGGTTCTTGATCATGGAGGAGAAGATACCAACTTGATCAAAAGGATTCATATGCACCGATTGAAATGGCTAGATCACGTGGAGAGTAGGGATACCAATGCTCCAGCCAGAAGAAGTTTCGACTTCACCCGTAAGGTCATATCCGAGTGAAGAGTGACCTCAACAAACTCAGCGTACACAGAGATCATGTTGGTTGGATAGACTTTTGGTTGACTTGTAGCGCCATCATAGGTAAAAAAAAAAAATGATTTTGAGAAGACATGTCCAAGCTGACCAGGATATCAAAATAGTTTGATTGAAAACTTGAGAACTCATAAGGGATCTCAAGCTTGAATGTCGATCTATAATATTGTCTGCACTACGAGAGACTGCAGCAGATCTGGAGCCTCAGATCTCCTACTATATGATTGTGTATTTGAACCATATTAACCATAACTTTCCTTCCATAATGGTTATCTAGGTTTGCGTTGCCACAGTCTATTCCTTAGACGTCAAAGCCTTTAAAAGCATCTGACATGTTAAGAGTTTTGTCATTCTACGAGAGCTGATTTGGAACATATAGTCTTCCTAAAATTATCAGGGATTGCAAGGTAACAAGGCAACCCTTGTGGTTGACTGGTATGTCATGGCACCCACTTATCAATTCTTAGAAACAGCTAAGCATGTAGATCGGTTTATTATTGCTTGAATTTAAAAATAAGTTGGTACTCGCGAATGATTTCCATAATAATCCTCACCTTGTTGAAGGAATATCTTCTTGAGATTCTTCTTAACGCCGCCCCTGACCTAGGTACAGTATTAGCCTGTAATGTAGTCGTATTGACGTGTCATTAAAGAGGAATCTCAAAAACAAAGATCAAAATTTAACACCTATTGTCAAATTCCTAATTTAATACCACTATCGCCACCTATTGACATTACAGAGTTTCTGTGGATAATACCGACTATCCATAC
The DNA here is from genome assembly GCA_963583995.1 of Xylota segnis. Taxonomy (NCBI): domain Eukaryota; kingdom Metazoa; phylum Arthropoda; class Insecta; order Diptera; family Syrphidae; genus Xylota; species Xylota segnis. The sequence continues at coordinate 37,427,333 of OY757238.1, read as the reverse complement.
ATAAAAAAAAGTGTATATAGAGTTGTCCTCATGTTTCCGTTCACTTGTCTCTTGTTGTAAACGCCGACAGGTGTCTTTCGAAGGCAGAAGCTTTTTCGAAAACCACTCTGAAAAACATCGCATAAGAGAGTTCCAACGAAGAGAACACACCGCGTCGACTCAGTGAATTCCACTCAACCAGTGTGGTAAAAAGCTTTGCTCTCATAAATGACAAAAGCTCTTAAAAAAAAACACACATTTGTGCGGCCAAAAACTAGGCAACGAGTTTCCCTTTGGATGTATTTTTGTTATGCTTACAAAATTCATGTGTTTTATATGTTTTTTTTTGTGTTCTCTCCTTGAAGGACTATCGAAAGAAGTGTCTGAAAGGTTTTCCCGTCTTGAATAAACCATACCCCATCCCCTTCTCAATCTATCAGCTTATTCGACCACTTGAAATATTATGGAGAAGTACATATAGTTGATACAAAAAGGATATTTTGTTCTTTTTTTTTTTTTTTTTCTGTATTTGTGGAACGCATAAGGGTTGGGGTAGGGAGGGGGTCCAATCCAGTCGACTGTTAAGTGCCTTCTTTTCTGGAAGAAACAAGAACATCCAACATATGCGTGGAAATTGGCTCGGCAAGGACTCATATGTGAATGAATGTTTTTGCATGTGCGTTTTTCGTTGAAATATTCCATTTATAGGAAAGGAACCATGAGGATAAGAGAAGATCCTCATGGTTTAATATATAATTTTGTTTCTTGTCTTTGTTGTTACTTTTTGTTATTGTTGTATATAAATTCGTTCGGATGTTTTTTGGTTGAGGGGGAATCCTTCTGACTTCTTTTCTTTTAGTGGGTATATCCTTTTGGCAACACGTGCACCACGAATCCCTAACAAGCATTTTATTTATTTAGTGAATTTCATTTTGTCCTTGTGCCGCCTGAAAAATAATACACACGAATGAGTGTGGACGAACATTCCGAAATGCAGAATAATGGAATTAAGAATTCGCTAACAGGGAAGGGTTTTTCCCGAATTCGTTAGGCTTAGGTACTTATTTAAATTTTGAACGTAGAGTCAGTAATGGTCGTCCGAGGGAATTGGTGGATTGAGGATAATTCCGCGGAGAGACAATGCGAGAAGAGTTTTGTTAGGTTTGGCACCTCTTTACTCTTTAGAAGCCAGTTTTAGGGATCCCGCTTTCTAACAAGACTAGACACGTCGGAAACACATATTTTCATTTTGAAATACATGCACTTTTCGCGTACTATGTTTCGCCCATTTCCCCTAAGCCCCCAAGGAAGAGGAGATATGTGGCGATATTGCATTTCAAGAGACTTTGTCCATGCTCGACCTTGGTGCACCCCATTTCTTCCAAAATCCTAGACAGAGGGCAACTGAGTGCATCAACGTCTAAATCATAAATTTTTGGGTTTTGTGGTTAAGTTTTTTATTCATTTTTTCCCATTTGACCCAAAACGCTGAGGGAGAGGAGAGATGTGGCGATTTTGCATTTTAGGAGACTTTTTCCATGCTCGACCTTGGTGCACCCCATTTCTTCCAAAATGTTAGATAGTACATCCTCTAGACTCTGATGGCACAAACTACACTTTAAGGCGGGTTGTTTCGTCTTAGACTAGACTATTGTCTCGCCAAGAGGTCCATTTGCTATCTTCGCTCTTATAATGAAGAGTTAAGGCCTTCACTGGGTTTGATCGACAGGCTAAGCTCTCTGAATTCATCCTTGGATTTCACAACAGAATGTAATGTCAGAAGTTAAGCCATTCGCAGTAATTGATGGACAAAGCTATAGAGGGAATTCTCAGAACACGAATTCCTGGTTAGCTTGAATTCTCGGTAAGGACTTTGATTGAAGGATTACCGCTAATCACACGAAATGTAAACAATCTTGCCAGCTGTTACCAGAAAAGGTCTAATACTATACTGGTCTGGAAGAACAAAAGGACATTAAATAAGCAACACCTTCCTCCATGAACTCACAATCTGTCGAATCTATTTCAAGCCGTACTGTAGGACACGGCCAATAATAACCGCCACAACGTGCCACTACCATATTTGGTAACTAACCAGGCAAAAAAAAAAAATTCGAAAAAAAAATTATTATGACCTTTTCTCCGTCGTCGCCCTATTTCAATTGGAGGGCGCGCACTGCCAAAAAAGAGGGCAAAAAAAAATCATATCCAGTAATCTCATGCGGCATTGAAAAGTACAAGGACAGGACAATGGCTCGTTCGTTGTCCTGAAACCAACTACTACCACACCGTATGGAACGGTGTCTACGCGACAACGAAAAATCTGAAACAAGTGACAATAAAAACTTCAAAGTTCAGATTTAAAGTGTGTTCGAATCTATGGCTTACTCGTTGGTATCCTGAAAAGTTTGTGTCCTGTAGTTGTTCTTGTTCATTTGTTTTTTTTTTTTTTTTTTTCCTTTTCCTCTCTCTCTTTCGTTTTTTTCGGGTCCACACCGTCTGGTTGTGAGTGTGTTTCCTGCCTTCTATTTTTTTTTTTTGGTCCTGGTTTTGTAGGTTGAATTTTTGGTTTCAGACTTTCTACAGTTTGTCTTGTTTCGTTTTGCTTTGTAGACTCGACGAAGAGACAGAAAGAGAACCGAACAGAGAGAGAGTGTGTGTGTTCTGGTCCACAGAATTTTCGTTATCCTTCTCAGGTATGCTTTACCTATGTTTTTCGGTATTGCCGATAAAACTTTTGCCATTCGTTTCACATGCTGGACAAGTGGACACGTACCGGAAATTGTCTGTGTGCATGTTGTTTTATATTTCATTTTCTGTTCGTTGCATGGTACTCGGCTGCAGCCGCTGCTGTTGCAAGGCTGGAGAGCAGGTCCTGCCGGAATGTGAGTGGGTATAAACGCCTGGAAGAGGATCAAATATTTGAAGAACTGAGTTATTTTGTTTTCATTCATTCTACGAGAGGATATTAATTAGTACAAATATTGAATTAACAAAAAACCTCAAATGCTGAATTGTATAGGGAATGTATTAGTTTGGACAGTATCTGATTAAAGTTGGTTAAAGTAATTAAAATGCAAAATTAACTTTTATTAGAATTTGGGGAAAGTTTTGCCGTATGAACATGATGTGATTGGATGTACCACCAGTCGGGTCGGTTGGAAATGAGGTTAACATGGATTTTGGCTTTTATTTTGAACAGATCCGCTAATTTGGTTTACAGAAATTAAAATAAATTTTGTAAGTGGGTGAGGAATGCCAAGAGTTTCATTCAAAGGAACGATGTCAATATACACCTCCTATGCACATGCCCTGCAGTTGCCAACATTAGGAAGGCCACACCAGGTAAATACCTTTTCAAGGATCTCAATGATTTGAGTACCGCCTGCACGGCTAGCATTGGCGCTTTTATAAAAAGAAGTTCCAGGAGTAAGAGGGCCGGTCTAAAGCAACCATCGCACAGGGCTGATATGACAGAATTTTTGGGAATCTTTTAAATGCCAGCATTCGACTAACTTAAGTAATGATCCAAATATTTCAAATATTACCAGGCGAGATATCAGACCCTTAGGAGGCAATGTGTAACTTAGGATAGTCCTTAAGCTAGACTCTAGGTATAGTTAATTTTCTACGATCTAGCTGTAATAGCCACTAATATACCAGTGGCGTCTTAGAGACTGTTCTGCACTCTAGTCACCAGCGATATGTCGACTTTAATTGTCTGACAACTTAGGGATTAAAGTATCTGATCTAATTGGCTGGTTTCCTAATACTTACTTACTTATGTCCTGTATCCCCTTGTGGGCCCTAGGGCCTAGGCAATGCCTACGCGCCATAGTGCGCTTTTTTTTCAAATATGCCTCAGTTCTCCCAAACTCCTTTCCAGTAGCCGCGCTTCCTTCTCAACTGTTCTGCGCCATGTACTCCTAGGATCGCCGCGTATCCTGCCATCCTGAGTAGGCCTGTCACCCTTTCGGAGAGTATGTCCAATCCATTGCCACTTTCGTCGTCATATTGCTGTGCCTATAGGTTCATGGCCCGTTCTCTGATAAAATTGTTCGTTAGAGATACGGTTTGGCCAGAAAATCCTAAAGATACATATATCTAGGCACCTTTTGACGAACGTTTTTGACATCCATATAGCAGCACGGACTCAACGTTTGGAACCGTCGTAGCTTGGTGGTTGAGCTAATCGCATTACTACGCCAAACAGTGGATAGTATCTCAAACGCAGATGGTTTCCTAATGGCTACATTTGAACCCCTTTTACTTCAACTTTTCACTTTTTGATTTCTTGGCAGAGTGACTTTTCGATTTATATTATTCACTGGGTCGTCTTAGTGTCATAACCATGCCCAGCTACACTACATTGGTTAAGAGAATGACCAAGAACATAGAACATCTTCCTCACAGATTAAATGGAAATGTGTCCAGAACTGGTAGGGGTAGAAGGCTAAAGGTTGTCCCGAAGTTAAACCCCTCCTACTCCGGTGATGCAAAAGACTACTAAGCATGTTCTAAAATCTTCTCTAAAAACTAAAACATTGGATTAATTCCAACATCATGATCCCAATTATTAGCCATGATCAGCCCTGCAACCACTTGCTTTGGTAAAATATGATGGATGTGATAAGCAGCACTGAAAGCCCTCTTAATACTAACAAATCTGCTGTGGGGAATGAAGACTTCTGCTCCTTTAAAAACAGAATCCTTCATAGTTAGTTAGTTCCAGTGGCCCCTTGGTTTTTTGCAGCATGTTTGAGCTCTTTTCAATTCTTTCCAAGTGTTGTCCTTCTCTACTGTTCTGCGCCATGTTGGCCTTGGGTGACCAGACCTCTATAGGCCCTCCACTACACACAGGTCGTCGCAGCCTCGGTAAAGATAATCAGTGTCTAAAAGGTACATTTCTACAGGGAGCTGTTGCCTGTAGTATTTAATCCCAATGAGGAGCGTTGACTTTGTTGAGCGCAAGGATTTGGTTGTCCAGAGGTTCTTTGAGATACGACAAGATGAAAGGGTCTCTCATTACCAAGTTTTATGAAAGTTTGCTCTTCATTGGATTTCACAAGAGCTTGGGACGAAAGAATAGATGTGAAGACCATTGTCAGGTACTGTATGGACCATTGTCTTGCCAAATCGTCTGCTCTTTCATTTTCCTTAATGCCCCTGTGATCTGGAACTTCAAAGAACACAGTATCGTTTCATAATTATGGGTTTGTCAACTCTAGGTGAGATGGCCATCTCCTTAAAGCCTCCATCACTAAGTTTTTTTTACAGAGTACTGAACCTGATCCTCTTCGTTTTTACTGGATCAACTGATAAGACACTTTACTTGGTTACTTGGTTACTTGCATTTGAGTACACTTCTTGAGTAAGTATGTAGGCTTTTAAAAAAAACCGATATGACCACAAATACCATTCTCCTTATGACGAAATCCTTTATAAAGAAAAACTGTTTTCATGACTCGGGCTACAAAAAACCCCTCAGGTTAAGTGAGTTAAGGTTCGTCCTACGGACCTAGAAGGCCGACCCAACTGAGAAAAACTACAAAATCCCAGCAATTATAGCAATGCTCTCAATTGCCTTGTAAAGTTCTCCTTTGATCAGAATTGTATGCAAGAAATACTGTAATTTTCGATCATTCGTGAAAAACAGTAGAAATTGTGCCAAACTCTAGACTTTCTGTATGTCCTTTGCATCCCTCGTACTTGAACCTATCGAATACCCTATGAAAGAAATCGATTTTCGGACTCGTATAGTAGCAAGAGTCCTTAGTGTTCTTAACACAAGCAAATCCTCCGGTCCAGATGACATCTCAGCCACAATTCTTAAGGAGTTCTCTTCCACCCTGGCAAAACCACTGCATAAGGCCTTTCATCCGTCCCACTCCTTCTGGAAAACAGCATTTATCCAGCCCGTCCCTAACAAAGGCCAATTTTCTCCTCTCTGAAACTACCGATCCTTTTCGTTTCTGTCGCCTCCTTACAAGATTATGGAAATCCTGATAACTCTGCAGTTTTCTGAAATCTTGAATCTCGAAAACTCCACAATGAACTACTCTGGTGATTTGATGGTAAATCTCACCGAATGTTGGATCACTCTCTGCATCATTCTGCTGACTATAAGATTGTTGCATTCGATAACTTCAACGATGCGACATACTTTGGCCTCAAACTATGGCATCGATGAATCCTTCAATGCTTTCAGAACTACCTTTCGATTCGTTCAGTACAAGTTACTTTAAACGGCTTCAAGTCTACTATTTACCATATAAACTCTGAGGTCCCTCAAGGTTCTGCTTTGTGTCCTACTCTTTTCTTTATTTTCATAAATATTCTTCTGCCTACTAGTTCATTCAGCTTCTCCCAGACTGAAGCGGCGTGTATAATCAGAATAAAAAAATCAAATAGATGCATCAGAGTATAGAGTCTTATGCCGCCTAATCCTTAGGTATCATATCATATCCCATATCCCCATCCACGAACATTTAAAACCAATACCGCCTATGCTATGTTTAGCCATAATCCTTTGAGCTCGCGCAAGTTATAAGCCATATCGAAGCCAGAGGACAACTCTTTTGTTGCGAATCCTTCCTCTCGCTAAACAAGGACATCATTAAATCGAATTTCCATAAATACCGCCTCGAGTTCAACTACACATAAACCCTTTTCAATGTCAACCCACCAAAAATAGCATCGGCAAACTATTCCTCTTTCGAAAGAACTTTTCTTTTAGCAAAAATTTCTGCACACAGTAACGCGCTCCTAAAAGGAACACAGACCCACCCATCTTAGCCACATATCGATTCTAGGACTTCCATGCAATAAATCTACGTTAAAAGTAAGAAAAAAAAAAAAAAAAGAAAAAAAAGGGGAAAAAAAATCGCAAAACAAAACAAAAGTTTGTTTCAACGCAAGAATCTAGATAAACTATCGCAAGCAAACATGAAACCGAAAATAATGCCAATGGACTTCCTGCGGGCAGAGAGCGTTAATATTCCTACACGCTTGTCGATTACGTGAACTCTGTATATTTTCCCAACCTCAGGGGCTACAGACCTCCACCCCCAGCAAGGAGCAAAAGGGATTTAGGCTCAATCTCTCTCTCTCTCTCTCTCTCTCTCTGTCCGCCATTGTTACATAATAACCGATTACATGGTGTTCACATAAATTAAATGAGCTGTGTGCGGGCCACTGACTAGCGTGCAGAGGCGTTCACTTTCGGTTAAACAAGTCCTTTTTTGTTTTTTTCTCCGTTTTTTTTTTTTGAGGGCATGGCGCGGCCCTTCAACAGGACACGAAATGTATAAAATACAGGCTAGGCTAGGAAAAATTCCAAATCATATGGCACGAATGACAGAAATCTGTTGACTTTTTGATTTCTTTCTCTCGCCCGTCTGATTTATTTCAATTGTATGTAGGCAGGTTCCTGTGGTCGCCGATTTGTACTGGATTTACAGGACACACCGTATGCCTCTTGTTTGAACAGTGATTTATGAGATAGTCGACACCACTACCACTGCCACCATCAGCTAGGCGCAGGGAAACAGTATAAATACGCAGTATTCCATGCAGAAGCACTTTAGAGAGCCGTTAACACGTGGGTTGTTGTTTTTTTTTTTGTGTGCTCCTGTTGGTGAATGCATTGCGTGTCCTGTCAAAAGTGTCTGTCGTTTCATTTTCGTTAAATGTATCGTTTTCGATATCATTACAATTTTGTTATCCTGTTTTATGGTTCTAATTTTATTGCTTTGATTTCGATTGTGTGAGCATACATTAGGCAGCGGGTTTTGGCTTAAATTCAAATGCGGTTCGTATTGTGGCGGAAAGGCTTTAAGACAAAGGGTATCTGGTGGCATGGTGAAAAGTTGAAGGTCAAGCAATAAAAATCGCGCGATTTCAGTCTGTAGTCTGCGCGCGTAGGTGTAGCAACCCTTTCTGGGGTTAAGCGGTCTTCGCAGTTTATTTATATGGCTGAGACTAATGGATTGGGGTCAAGAGTTGATTTTGACGGATGAACTAAAAAGAATCATCAAAAAGCTGGATGAAGCTGGATGAAGCTGGAGGTGTGTCAGATGTCCAATCGAACCCGTATAGTACTACATTAAGCAGGCAACAAAATAATGTGACTTTAAGCTAGTGCTGGACAGTCTCACAGCGCATGGCGAATGGACTCCATTTCCTCTTAGTCACTGCAGTTCTATGGGGTGGTGTCTTGCCACGACACCAACAACTGTCTGAGTATCCTTGCGACTCAGTTTCTGGTCATAGATTGGACATAACGATTTGGTTGTAGTTTGCCTGTTAGATTCTTCGTTGGATTCAATATATATTTCCCTGTTTAAAGGGGAGACTCGCTAGGCGGTGCTAGTCTCAGGATGACCTTGCTTGGATGTGACCTTACCTTGGGTAGTTTTTCATTGTCGTTTTTTCCTTTCAGTCTTTTCGAGTTTGGACCTTACCGATGCTGATCGGCAAATCATTGGCTTTTTTAATGGTGTTGCGACGATAGCACTACCGACTAATGAAAGTACCCTGCAAGAGCATCGGAAGATTCTACTAAAATGGTAAGTCAGGAGCTCAAAGTAAGATGGTTTGCTTACAAATTCGGCAGGTTGACCAGAATACTTTTAATCCACCCTCAAGTAGTCATTTTTCCTAGCAAGAGGACAATCCAATAAGACCAGAACTTTTGGGCTGCATACTTGATCGTAATCTGACTTAGAAAGACAATGTATCTGCAAGAATGAGATATAGTCTACTAAGTATATGCCCAGCAAAATGGTTGATGAAAATAGGAGTCCCAAACATCATCATTCATTGGATGAAGGCAGCCATCGTTATCAAATTAGCCCATTTACCAGAGGGAACTAACCAAAATCCATAAATCAGGATACTATTACGACCACCAAATCCATTTTGGGACTGATTCAAACAGACTTGCACCTAAGGACAACAGTTGCAAGAAGTGACACCGATTTAAAACTATCCAACTTTTGGATAGAAGACAACACCGGCCCATGGTAGACCCATGATTATAAACCATTTTTTGAATAATTGATGATTTGAATTTTGATGATTGAATAAACAGTTGGGCCACCAACCCGAATAGGATCAGAGTTTTCACGAAACGACCAAAAACTGATGATGTTCATGTACCCGTCTGGACCTGCAATTGCTTACCCAGTAAGGGTAGTGTGAAAACTATCCACGAAACTACTCTCGATGTACTTCGACAGTTTAAACGATGCCATGAACAGGTCACGACACTTTCAGTTCACACTGGGAAGTTAAACAGGACGTTGTTTGTCGTCAAAGCTGCTGTGACCAGGAATCCAGGCCAGAGTTACCATTTATTAATTTTCCAGCGAAGACAGCTCCGTTTAGCACTCTTTAACTAGTCCGCATGATATAATTGTCGAGCCAATTGTTTTGATAGAAACTTGGCTATCAGTGAAAAAAGCGATTTTTTGTCTGGGTGTGTACATATATTTGTGTCGGCTTAGAAGTCTACAATACTTTGAGGTATTTAGGGATAATGAAAGAACACCCTCACTCGCTAGTCCGTCAATCTTTCGATACGAATTCCCCTGGTAGATAATCCAAAAGATTACAGATTCTCTGAGTCTGAGAATAGTCTATAACAAGACTAAGCACCTCACGGAGTTCAACACAGAGAGTATGTGGTGTCCATCTACGCTGGTTTTTGGTCCTTACTCAGTTTGGCAATGTCTTAGGCTTGTCAAGGGCTTGAACGTACAATGGGTGAGGATTGTATGCACTTTGGCTGGGTGCAGATGTTCGTTTCAGATCCCTAATTTGCCAAAGGTTCTGTTGCAGGAATAGAAAGGTCTACATGGTTCCCTTATTCGTTGGTCCATCTGTAACCTCCAGTTATATTTAATTTAGGAAATAAAATGTCGTCTAAGTGGTTCATACTGGAAGATAAGTACAGTAGCTGAAGCGCAAAGGCGAGGAATTCAGTTTTGGTGGTGAAGCACATCAGTTCAGTTTTATTTGGATTGACTCCTAGTCCGGAGTTTTTAAGCCAAGCGGTGACTTTACTCAGACCATGTTCAAAAGATTTTCTTCATGACTATTAGCCAAAGTAGAAGTGAAATGAGACCTCCTTGGATCGGCTTTGTTTATGGTTCTCTTACCTAGAGATGCCTGAATTATTCTGGATATTAGCATAAAAACTATTGAATAAGATAATTCTCTACGTTTAGTTTTGTGAAGAACTCCAGAATTGCTTCTGTGCTCCTTCTATGTCTACAAAGGTAACTAACGTGTATTCGTTATGAATTTTTCTATAGCTCGTACTGCCTCGTGTAGAGCTGTTTCCCTCGATCTTTCTTTGAGTGCTGGAAAATGACCCGATTGTATTTCGTTCTCCTTCAATATGAAAGAGATCAGACTAGTGTCCAAGCTTGGCCCAGAAAAATGTTTCTTTAGTAAAACCCACAATTTAAGGTCTCGGCGGATACCCCGTCTAATCTCCATCCATCCTTTTACAGAGAGATTGATTGGAATGATCCTTGGGTGCCATCATACTGAGCCTAGCAGAGTCGATAAGGGTCTCGGTTGATTGGCAATATTCTACCCAGGATCATTTTTTGGCCACTCTTATAGGTTTCTTATACCTTTTAAGGGAGTCTATGCAAAAATGTATATCTGTAGCAGATATTAAGGGTCTGTCTGGTCTGTTTCCTGTGGTTAGAGAGCTCTTTACTCCAACTTGCGTCTTTACTCTCTTAATGTATGTACTTCCAGTCTAACCACCCTATGCCGGTCATAGGTACGTCAACACATACATATTGTATCTCAAAACAATACAATTCATTTCTCTTTGTCTTGAACACCATAAGCTGCGTATGCTTTGCTCCTAACCTAAGAACCATCATTAAGGGATACCTGAAATGATGACCTGCAATGCTAAAGATTACTACATAGAGTACTCAAAAATCCACTAAGACCTGCGAGATGATATCGTTTCGTCTATTGTCAAAATCCCCAGCATGACGAATGACTTTTATGTCCTACCTCACCATTATTTTCACTTTTCAAAGGATCTCGTCACTAGACTGCCAGACTGTTTCAACTGTTTTTTTTTTTTTTTTTGCTTTTCTTTTATCTTTTATAGACATTTCTCCAACCCCGGTGAATCCTCCTAACTACGCAGTACATGAAATTTGCTCACCGAAATGATGGATACCCTGTTTTATATCTCAATTTCTTTAGCAATCCCTTCGCTACTTTTGTGTACGCGCACCGCACTCTTCTCAACCTTTACACTTTTGGTTTAGGATTTCTAAACAAACACAACACAAAAGGTAAGCAAGTAATTGCTAGAAGAAAGAACGAACCAAAAAAAAGCTTTCGACCAGCAACAATAAAAAAAAAAAGGACTCACGTGTCCTGACAAAACAGCACAAAAAAAAATGAAAAATACATCTATCCCGCCTCGGGTTGTCCTGTCAATTTTCCCCCGAAAAAGGAAGAGGCGGAAAAAAATTGAAAAGAAGGGGTGTCATCAATGTTATCATAAAAAAAAATCCAAATTTCGTCCTCCCTACCCAAGGATATTCATTTCATTTTCATTGGAAAATTTTCCATTTTCACTTATAGTACCGACACTCTCATTCGCACGCATTGTGCGTGTGCTATACAGTGTGGCCCGGTAGATGATGAGCCTGTTGCGCTCCCGTTATCACCGAGCACTTCCGGAAGACGTGTAGAAAATATTGAATGTTATTATGGCACAATGAATAGATATTCTCAGACGATAAGTATTTATTCGAATACACACAGCCGATGTTTGGGGTCACTCTGGCGTATGCGTAATTTTTCATAAATTTTTCCATTGATTTTCGTTTGAATTGATTGCACATTCAGTGTGTACTCGTCGTACTGGTGTACTGGGTGCTGTTTCCGGTGGGCGGGTTACACGTGCTCGAGTTTCTGCGGTATTTGGGAAGAAATGAAAAAAAAAAAAAAACTTTTAATCCGATTACGACGAAGATTACATTACAGAACTATGATGTGCAGATTCGATACAATTTTCATTGACGATAAACATGTTTATCTGTTTGTTGCTGTGCGTATCTGTTGGGCGAAATCGCAAATGTAATCCGATGAATTTGGGATTAAATAAAATATGGTCCACTTAGAGTGGTTAGACTCTATGGTTCTTAGGGATTATTGGGGAGATTTGTGGAATTTGCATGGACATGACGATTGAGCAAAGTAAACAAGTGGAACGCATTTAAGAGGTTTTTCAATAGGGACATAACAATTTGGTATTTTAATAGAGACGCACTTTTCAAAATATTTTATGATTTGTCAATACCAAAACATTGGCCAAGGCTTACCTTTTTATCGCTGTGTAGTTCATAAGCGAGCAATGATTCGAAATTATTAAAAGTTATTATCGAAATTCTGAGTCCGTAGTCGGAACTTCAATAGCGTTTAATCCAATTTTCGGTCGTGAGAATCGTTCCACCAGACGGGTTTTTCCTGCTCTAGTGGATACATTCGAGTGAACATAATGAGTATTGAATACTCCTACCCCCGTGAGACAAAGTGGCGGACAGAGCAATGAAAATATCGGAGCTGTAAGTGCTTCAGTTAAAAATGAGCCAATTCAGTCGATTCCACGCAGTTCAGAGGAATTGGGAATCTCTTTACGTACTTTGTGGCGAATTTTACCCAAAGATCTTAACTTACGCCCTTTGAAGATCAAAATAACCCAAAGACTGAGGCCTCTTGATCATTTGAAGCACTTCTCCAATTGGGCTCTGCAGAAGTTTGGACGAAAGTCCTGAATTTAATTGAAAAATCATCTTCAGCGATGCGGCTTATTTCTGGCTTAATGGATTTGTCAATAATCGAAATATGCGTTATTGGCAGAATATAACAGCAGACCCACATGTGCTTCAGCAGACTCCATTGCATCCACAATAAGTGTGGTGCGGAATTCATACCGGAGATGAACATGATTGCCATGTTACGGTCAATAGGATACGCTATCGTGCTATATTAAAAGACTACTTCTGGCCAGAACTGGATACACTTGAGCTCACTGACATATGCATCCAAGAAGATGGTACCGTATACACACAGAGCTGGTCAAACAAATGATCTGCTAAAGGAAAAGTTTGGTAATCAGATTATTCGAAAAATGTCCTCGAATGCCTACCTCGATCACATGATTTCATGACTTTGAATTTCTTTTCATGGGACAAGCTTAAATTGTTGGTTTATATCAACAAGAGTTAGAGGAACTCGGGAACAATAAAGAGCGGGAAATTGCCAACATTTCTGCCAATACGTGTGGAAGTGTGGTGGAAAGCTGGCTCCAAAGAATCAATCTCTGTAAACGTGCTCACGGTAGTTATATGAACAATATAGAGTTTTATACTAAAATGTGTCATGTGTACTATATCTGAACTGAAATTTCAGCCCAATATTTTAATTACTGAGTGTTTTATTTAAGTACAAAATTGTTATGTTCTTATTGAAAAGCCATTTAAAATCAATTTTCATGCTGAGGGAACGGACTTATTCTTTTTAGCTTCGCGACGGAGGGTTTTGTACAAGGGTCTTCTAATCATGAAACAACCAACCAAACTTATCGTATTGTGGTAGAGTCATGTGATCCGAGTACCCTACATCGACTCGGATAAGGCAGTTGCAGTCAAAGTATGAATACGGACGTTCCAAGTACCACACTTAGTTGGTGCTAAGAATATGGAATAACTTCTACTGAAGACTGTACCAAGACGACGAGGGTTCCGCCCAATACCAGGCAGAACGAAATATCCATATGGGCATATGTAGGACTATCATGATGGTTTTAGCTGTTACTATGGACAAAGCGAAGGATGTACTGTCAATAGAAAGAGCGACAAGAAGGATACTATCGAAAGGGAATCTACTGAAGTTCTAGATAAAAACGCTTCGTAAGATATTCCGTCCCTACTTTAAAGAAGTAGATTCAACAACGAACTTCACAGGACAAGTGAGTTCTAAAGTATGCCAGCATTGGTTGAGAATAGGGTACAGACTGGTCCAAAATCACTCACCCAATGGTGTCTTGCTATATCTTTAAATGAAACGACAAAAGTTCAGGCAAAAGTTTGGTCCCTTTAAGAAGATTTTCATCTTTTTTTTAACAAAATTAAAGGCTAGGTGTTAAAAATTTAGGTTTTTTTTTCACCGTACTTTCAATAATTTTGGCCATAACTTCGGGCGATGAATTCAAGCATCCTTGACGGTTGTTCTGTTTGAGAGCTTTTAGAGTCTGTGGCTTGTTCTCACAGATTCGTGGCTTTAAAAACCCAAAATTAAGATATCTTGAGAAAGCAAATCGGGCGATCTTACCATCCAGTGTAAATTGCCAGAACAGGACATTAGTTGACCTAGACACGCATCATCGTGCGCTCTGTGTGCCCAATCTCGATTCATCAACTTGCGACTGTAAAAAGTCACAGTAACCGTGTTGCCAGCAATGGCTTCCTAGAAAGAATGACGTCTGATGACATTTTTGGTATAACTGGCACGCCATGTAGTGACTTTGAGTGGATACAATGGCTCTTCTTGAACGATACATGGATTCTTAGTACCCAGTTTAACTAATTTCAGATGAAAATGTGTCTCAAAGCTGATGATGAATTTCGACCAAAAATCGTCCTCTGCGTCGTTGAGATTCAAGTGATATTTAGGAGATAGTTTAGACGCAATTGGCGATCTGCAGGCAGTATTGGATGGACTTTTTCCACTTTGCAGGAGAACATGTTCAACACTTTTACTAAAATCCGCTGCACAGATGAACATGTAGAAGCCAATTGCATGGTACGACGTCTGATTGACGTTGCCGGCTCATCCGCGACATCTTCATTTTCGTTAAAACGAACATTTCGAGGACTTTCGGCACCTCTTGTGTCACGTGTTGTTCCAGTTTCTTGGAGACAGGCTAAACGCTTTAATGTTTGACCAGTTGCAGTAGGACGACCCCCCCACGTTACGCCAAAATGGCTTATTTGTTACTCTTACTTAGTGTTTGGCCCAATTCTCTTCAATTACATTGGTCGCTATGTTATTGTATGACCAAACTGTATGTTTGAGTATGTTAATTCCGTCAATGATCGTCAATCGCCAGAATAAGAGCTGCTGATCGATAAGATATTCTATGTTAATGTGCTGCAGATACGAATACGTACTTGTACATTTGGTATGCCAAAAACGTCAGGCCTCCGACTTAATTTATTCGGTACGTACGTCATTATGTTGTGTTAATAACAAAAATAGATACATTGTTTATTTACCTATAAGTTGGTAAATATCTAACGCAAAGCGTCAGTTCCTTGGTTATTCAATTCAGTTAGTTATGCATTTATCATGAGAAGTTTTATTTACAGATACATTCGCAAATGAAAGAGTTGACGGTTTCGTTTTGCAGAAGAGTTTTATTTGACGTAATTATTGTATATTTTAGCCCCAGACATACGTACATATGTAGGTCGAAAGACGCATAATGTAGAGAAATGAACAGAATGATGAAAGGATTGATACCTTTTTCTATCAGGCTAGGAAGGATTCCAATGGATCACTCAGTTGGTTGTATTTACTTCCAAGAAGAAAGACCCTGTATTGTCCATTTCAATGTATGCTGACCAAATAAGAACGATAGGAAACTAATTTGCAATAAAACAACAACGGTTTGAGATATAAGATTGAATCTGGCTTTATTTTGAAGCTACATTCATGCCATTAGCCAGGCTTGTATATGCTTACGACGCACAGAATCAGAATATCTTATCTGCATTATGTCATTAGAAGGTAGATTCAGGATGTGCATATTTGGTTCGGTGGCGTATACGTAACTCATTATTTCATAACTTTTTGGGTTGAAAAATTTTCCCGGTGGCGTATGTGAAACCGACTCGACTTTGCTGGTAGTGCTTCAACCGATCGGTCTAGTTTTTGAAGACTCGGCCCAGTATAGTATTTGGCTTTATTCTGGCAATAGCGTATCGAATGTTGCCCTCGTCTCGTCCAAAGTGGTTGGCGAAGACTATAGACTTGACGTAGAAAAAATAATCGAGTGTCAAGTTGCATGTCGAACTCGCCGTGAGATAACCCAGTTGCCAAATTTCTTCCTCAAAACGTCGTCTATATGATGATGCTGCCATGCCAACCACACCATACAGTCAATCTTTGTGGATCCAGTGATGTTTGGTTGAACACTTACTTATTGCGTTCTCTCCAATAATGGCAACTCTGCTTGTTGACATAGCCTTACGTAGCGTGGCGCTACAGTTCGGGGTGAACTCTGGCCTCAACCAACAGAGTCGCTTAAATAGTCGCTGAACCAAAAATACGGCTCGTCCGAGAAGATGATTTTTTGGCCAAAATCCGGATCTCCGAGCAACATTTTCAGCGAGTCCCCAATAAGCTAATTCACCGCGTTGTCTAGGGTTATACGGCTTCACTCCTTCAGTCAGCGTAATCTTTTACGTATGTAGGCCGAACTCCAAAAGCAAAATAAGCCGAGCCGAGAGAGTCACTCGGGCTGATGACCAATTTAGCTGATCGGCGCTGAATCGTCATTTGTGGGTCTTCTTCGGTACTGACCCCTACGGCGGCTATGTTTTCTTTATTTTGCACCAATCCCTGTCTGGTTGGTGGCTTAAGGTCCTCAAACTTGTCTATGGTGCGACGAATTGCACATTGAGGACATGATGAAATTCACAACTGAGTCGGAGTTTCGATGACATTTTTTAATCATGTCCGCACGTTTGATAAGCGTGAAACGATGCGTGCTAAAATGGCAGATAATGTTGAATTTTTTAATAGTTCAGTGTCACTGGTAGCTTTGACAGCTCCTGAAAAATAATAATCAGAAAATGTATCATTACTATCTGGTCACGCCATACCTAAAGTCCTGAAATTGTGACCTTACGAAGAATTCCTATGAACCACTGATCTCTAAACCTTACTAAGTACTACTAGGAAACACCCATAAAGGAATAACTACCCTTTCCCGTGCCACAATCCCGACTTCAGCCAACTGCATAGAAAACCGTCAAGTCTCTGGAAAGCATCAGTCGGCTGGCTATCTCCTAAGTCCTTCGACGGTGTCATGAGCACAAATACACTTCACTTTCCAATATGCTGTCATTTAATATATTTTTTTTTTTATATAATTCAACGGAAAGGACTTCGGCTATAAAAATGTGTTTTACCACTTTTAATCAAAACGTTCCCGCCGCCATTGCCACAGCCTACGTTCCTCAAGGGAGCAGGGAGCGCTGTTTTTTTTTTTTCAATTTTGTTTGATTAAATTTTACCCTTCCTTGTGTAGGCAGTGTGTTTGTAGAGACTTCCTCTACGCCATCTGATAGCTTGTTTTCTTGTTTTCTTTTCGTCTTCCGCTTCGCCTATATAAGGGGGACACAAAAGTGAGTACAAAAAAAATTGTGTTATAATATTTATTTTTATTTTTGTTTTCGTCCTTTTTTCACATTCATCATGATGGCTTTCATTCATTATTTGTACAAACACATAAAATGTACAAACGAATAAAATGATGCACCTACCGGAAATTGTTGATGTTGATATTGATATTGGGACTCGAAAAATGGATTTGTCCTCCTCTCCCTGTGGGGTGTACACACGTTTGGAGCAACGGGAGGAAAAATGGGAAAATTTACACAGTACAAGCCGTGGCTGGTAACTGATCCAGTCAGGCTGGATCTGGCGTGTGGACATATGGTGCCATATGGAAGGCAGTTGCGGAGTATTATGATCCTTAAAGGTATTTATTTTCGTAGGACTGTAGTACATATGTACATATGTACGTCCTATGAAAAGTTTTGGAGAAAATTAAGACATGGCCTTTAAAGGATGTATTTCCTTAACATATTTAAAACGTTATAGTATCGTCTGACGTAGTCATAACAAAGTACGTTCTTAGCAACTCTTTGTTAGGGTTACAAGAAAGGATATGATAGACGCTGAATAGCGACCAACTGAGTACGCCAAAGTCTAAATCATCCTCTAAACGTTTTTTGGTTAAGTTTTTTGTTCAATTTCGTCCATTTGACGCAAAACGCTAAGGGAGAGGAGATATGAGACGATATTGCATATGAAGTGCAATATGGTCAAGAGATTTTTTTGATTCTGGACCTCCGTATACCCCACTTCTCCCAAAAGCTACATAGCGGCCAACTGAGTACACCCAAATCTAAGTCATCCTCTAAACGTTTTTTGGTTAAGTTTTTTGTTCAATTTCGTCCATTTGACCCAAAACGCTAAGGGAGAGGAGATATGAGACGATATTGCATATGAAGTGCAATATGGTCAAGAGATTTTTTTGATTCTGGACATCTATATACCCAACTTCTTCCCAAATGCTAATAGCGGCCAACTGAGTACACCAAAATCTAAGTCATCCTCTAAACGTTTTTTGGTTAAGTTTTTTGTTCAATTTCGTCCATATGACGCAAAACGCTAAGGGAGAGGAGATATGAGACGATATTGCCTATGAAGTGCAATATGGTCAAGAGATTTTTTTCACTCTGGACCTCCGAATACCCCACTTCTCCCAAAAGCTAAATAGCGGCCAACTAAGTACACCAAAATCTAAGTCATCCTCTAAACGTTTTTTGGTTAAGTTTTTTGTGCAATTTCGTCCATTTGACGCAAAACGCTAAGGGAGAGGAGATATGAGACGATATTGCCTATAAAGTGCAATATGGTCAAGAGATTTTTTTCACTCTGGACCTCCGAATACCCCACATCTTCCCGAAAGCTAAATAGCGACCAACTGAGTACGCCAAAGTCTAAATCATCCTCTAAACGTTTTTTGGTTAAGTTTTTTGTTCAATTTCGTCCATTTGACGCAAAACGCTAAGGGAGAGGAGATATGAGACGATATTGCATATGAAGTGCAATATGGTCAAGAGATTTTTTTGATTCTGGACCTCCGTATACCCCACTTCTCCCAAAAGCTACATAGCGGCCAACTGAGTACACCCAAATCTAAGTCATCCTCTAAACGTTTTTTGGTTAAGTTTTTTGTTCAATTTCGTCCATTTGACCCAAAACGCTAAGGGAGAGGAGATATGAGACGATATTGCATATGAAGTGCAATATGGTCAAGAGATTTTTTTGATTCTGGACATCTATATACCCAACTTCTTCCCAAATGCTAATAGCGGCCAACTGAGTACACCAAAATCTAAGTCATCCTCTAAACGTTTTTTGGTTAAGTTTTTTGTTCAATTTCGTCCATATGACGCAAAACGCTAAGGGAGAGGAGATATGAGACGATATTGCCTATGAAGTGCAATATGGTCAAGAGATTTTTTTCACTCTGGACCTCCGAATACCCCACTTCTCCCAAAAGCTAAATAGCGGCCAACTAAGTACACCAAAATCTAAGTCATCCTCTAAACGTTTTTTGGTTAAGTTTTTTGTGCAATTTCGTCCATTTGACGCAAAACGCTAAGGGAGAGGAGATATGAGACGATATTGCCTATAAAGTGCAATATGGTCAAGAGATTTTTTTCACTCTGGACCTCCGAATACCCCACATCTTCCCGAAAGCTAAATAGCGACCAACTGAGTACGCCAAAGTCTAAATCATCCTCTAAACGTTTTTTGGTTAAGTTTTTTGTTCAATTTCGTCCATTTGACGCAAAACGCTAAGGGAGAGGAGATATGAGACGATATTGCATATGAAGTGCAATATGGTCAAGAGATTTTTTTGATTCTGGACCTCCGTATACCCCACTTCTCCCAAAAGCTACATAGCGGCCAACTGAGTACACCCAAATCTAAGTCATCCTCTAAACGTTTTTTGGTTAAGTTTTTTGTTCAATTTCGTCCATTTGACCCAAAACGCTAAGGGAGAGGAGATATGAGACGATATTGCATATGAAGTGCAATATGGTCAAGAGATTTTTTTGATTCTGGACCTCCGTATACCCCACTTCTCCCAAAAGCTACATAGCGGCCAACTGAGTACACCCAAATCTAAGTCATCCTCTAAACCCTCTGTTGAAACTTCGGAAAGTCATTCATTGCTTCTACAGTTCTTGTCCATTTAAATACCCCAAACCTTGACCTGCAAACCACTCTGTAACTCTCCAAATCGTTTTGCTTACTTAGTTTTATAGTCTACGTGATCACGTTTCAAATAACAAAAATTAGTAAGTACTGTGTACAACATAAAGCAAAAATCTAAGTGTCAACAGGTCTACCTGAAATAAGCCACGCGGAGGCTACGAAATTTACGACAACGGCGGGCGGCCAAGTACCAATAAGAAATGAAAACGTTAACGGCCGGAGTAGGTCATCGATTTCATAGAGGAATAATTTTTGCGAGCAGAGATACGTGCGTGATTAGCTCTCTTTTCAAAGAGTGATCACTCCTTTCGAGTACCCGACGACTATTCGGGTCGACACTTTAACAGCTGCTGTTGCCAATGGTTGTAGCCCCCAAAGGAGAACAATTTCATGTCTTATCTTCCACGAAGCGAACGTACTTAACCCCCATTGAAGGGAGGAAATCACTCACATAAATAAAAAAAAAAAAGTGTTTTTATGGCATAGGCTAAGCACCCTTTAGGTCAATGAATTGGAGGTGAAATGTTCACTTCTAAGTGGCTTATTATTTCCATTGAGCCGTGTTGCAGCAAGACGAGGACACATTGTGTGAACAATTAGAACAGTGCCGTAGTGTAGTTGTTTTGTGGCTGTGGGAGTTCGCTACAAGGATGTGGCAACCTTTGGCATTTCGTAGACAATCGTAAATTGTTCGAAATTAGTTGGGTATGCATCTTTGCAGTGAGTTTATAAAGCCATTTGAATTACGTTTGAAGAGAGGTGACACAAATGGCTTAAACCATATATTGGACCACAAAAAGTCGATTATAACTAGCTTTGTAGCTTTGTAGCGTCAATGTTAACACTTCTCATTGGCGTCCTTAGAGGCTACAATCAAATGAGGCCCACCTCAATGGAATGGGTTTCAACGCTCAGGCATTTGCAGGGGCTGTGGTTCCACTGAGATGGAGGAAGACACGACACACTTCCTCTTCGAGTGCCCAAGTCTCAGCAGAATCCGACATCAAACCTTCGGAAAGACATTTTTTAACCAGCTCTCCGAACTGGTGAGCATGCCCCCTAAAACCACCTCAGAATTCATAACGAAAACGGGTTGATTCAGGACGGCCGCACTTTCCAGATATCCCACACAGGAGACCACAATGGATCCATTTGCGATCGGCGTGAAACTGCCCCCACCTGATGGATGTTGCAGTCACCCCCTCAACTTAACCTAACCTAGACCGGCCCTCGATAAGGATGCACTTAGACCAGAAAAAGTCTAAAAAAAGGTGGGTGGGTCACCCTCTTACTCTTGGAACCATCCGCTCCTTTTTATGAAGCAGCAAATATTAGCGGTGCCTTTCTAATTTTGGCAAGTTCTGGGCATATTCACAGGAGCTTCTGCAAAAGTCGTTGTTGAGGATGCCCCGTCTTTGAGCATGCCTCGCAACCTAATAGTGTCTGTTCTAATTCTGAAGGGCCGTAGCAGACAGTTGGTATCAGGATGGTATCAGTTGTCAAAGAAGGGACTGACTTATAATATCAGGCGGTACGAACTAATGGTCTATAGTCTCTACGGTAGTTTGTCATGGTCTGTAGATATATATTTTTTTTAATATAATTCATCGCGAAGGACTAAAGTCCTTTAAGGTTGTAAGCCCAGTGATGGAGTGAAAGGAAAGGGTATAGGGCATGACCTCCCACCCAAACATGTGAGTTGTATTCCAGTTTTAGACGAATATAATCATTGTAGAAGAATCTGCCAAGTCTGCAGAACTGAAAAAAACACCTCTTAAGGAATCCGAGGCACCTAGCGCCAGATTCGGACTGATGATTCCTCATTATCAGCTCCATTAACTTTTAGTTTGGCTATAGGAGTATCCTGCCTGAAAGATAAGAGACAACACTTGGTTTTTGACGAACTGAACTCAACCGATGCAATCTACATGCTAAGGTCTGGTTCTATACAGAAGACTTTGTAAGCCTTTCCCATCATAGGTCACCGACTACCTGCCCAGCGAATACAACTTCAATAGAAGTTTGGGTACTTTCGATACCCAAATGAACTAAACATGAGATCCTGTACGCCGAATCTCTGTAAATTTGAATCTCTCAGCATTACGAGATGAGTACAACGAGCTCAGTACAACTTCTCCCTTTGCTAGGTACCAGGTCACTGTAATATACCGAGGAATTGTAAACCTGAAACAGCATAGCATTGACTAGAAGTAGCTTCTGTGGTTTAGATAGCTTAAACATCACCGACATCGAGGCGCCAACGTCTTATGCTCAATGCCTCATCAACGTCAACGAGTTTTTTTTTTTTTTTTGGTTGCACCAACGTATGTGTGATCTTCAAGAGATAACCCGGGCTACTGGCATGCACGATTCGCAATCGAATACTGAATACTCGATGCCAGGAATACGCCTACGTACTAACCCACACCCCACACACTTCAACCACTCTCCCCGCGGAACTACCGTTAAGTATTACTTTGCGGGGCTGGTTAGCACTTTATGCTCTTCTTAACCTGTTCGACGTTTCTTGTTCTGAGGGGGCTTCCATTTGCGTTTGGTTGCTCTCCCTGAGCCTTTCCAGCCGCCGAAGTTCCTTTCAGCATATGGCTTACGATGTTCTCCGGATTTAGTATTTCTCCAATTATTTCCTCAAGACCTCTGCGTTCCAAGCGAAAATGTGGGCACTGAAAGAGCACATGCTTTGCATCTTCTCTCGCCTCTCCACAGTTTGAGTAATTTGGAGATTCATCTAGCCCAAACCTGTTTAGATAAGCTCTGAAGCAGCCGTGTCCGGTTAAGAGCTGGGTGAGATAAAAATCCACTTCTCCGTGATGCCGGTCCATCCATTTATGTATATCCGGTATAAGTCGATGGGTCCATTTTCCCTTCGTTGACTGATTCCATCTTTCCTGCCATGTTCTCATGCTTCGCTGTCTTTCTGCAGGTTAATATCTTTGACTGGAGCGTCAACGAGGTAAGTGTGGCCAATCGTCATGGCATCAGTTTGACCAATGCAACACCGCTAGACTGCTCTAGCTGACCATAAACGAAAACAGGACAAGCAGACTCCTAAAACACAGGAAAGGAACCCTTTCTAAGATAGGTAACTCCCTAACCGGATTCCCTCTGAAGACTGACTTACTACATGTTTTTTCTAACTTTAGGCTGAAAAGGAGCATAGGGCTCGCCTGCGTTCTAAAACCAACTTGAAAACAAGGAATCCCACCTATCTATTCTAGAGGAGTGTTTTTACTACTATGATGGATTAGTTCAGACGCACCAGTTGACATGGTAACGACAATATCTTACACCTGCTGGCCATTAAAGAGAACAAACAATCAGAATCAGTGACAGTGACCATAAGGAAGACTAAAAGTAATCAATTCTAAGTAACTCCCTCTGTTCCTGTCAAATAGGTGCAATAAGCATCTCAAAGTGTCAACCCTAACAGCATTACAAAGCAAAGCTTCAAGTCCCACCTGAAGTGGCCAATACCCAACCACTTGAGGGGACTCTTAATCCCCACCGAAATACTACAAATTTAAATCGATTAAAGCTAAACGAAACCATGAATACAATAATAACTGAGCCATTAGTGTTTAAGGAGCAAAGCTAATTGAAGCATCGGTAGACCGCAACAATTTCCCATTCAACCAAAACTATGCTCCACGGAATTCGCATCTTCATATCTCAGGCTGCTGTCGTTGTCGTCATCGCCATTCTCGACAACGACAACGTGGTCGTCTTCGCCTCGCCACTACTAGTGGTGCTGCTTGTGCTGGGTTGGGGAACAACCCAGTGACACCGCATTTGTATTTGAGTTTGAGTGGATTTGAGGAGAGGCAGTGGTATTGGTAACATCATCATCATGCACAACTGTCCCGTCCATCCCATTCATCCATCCAAATCGTTCGTTCCAAGTCGTGGTTGCTGCAGCGAATGTGAGACCTAGGTGGTTGGTATCCCTGACATGAAGAGACAGCACCAGTACGGGGGCGGAGCAGGCAAATTGTGGCATAAATGATGAGAAAGAAACCACCGGATGGTTGTGGGCACCATAATAGAGAACCACCCTGTGAACATCATAATGCGGTATCTGGGGGTATTTACCCATACAACACATGAAACGCCCGAGCGGTTTTCTCATGGCCTCATGATTCTCCATCATGACGGCGACACATCTTCTTCTGCTTCTTCTTCTCGTTCATGTTCATCCTTACCACTGGAGCTGTCTCCTGCTGTCTCCTGGTGCTTTTTTCTTCCCCCCACTACACTAAATTCTCTGAATATGATTAAAATAAATCACTGGGAACAGTTTTTTGTAACATTTTTCCTACCCCCCATGTGTTTCCGTGCTGAATGGTTCGGGAGGGTGGTTTTTGGTGGGTTGATGGGTTGATGGGTTGATGGCCCACTGTGCGACCTTTGCCTTCCATTAAAGGATGCAAATAATTACACAATGGCATCGCCAATTTTACTGGAGGGAACAGTGTTAGATAGGTGCAGGCTGAACCGGAAATACTACATACGTAGCCCCCCGGTTGGTATTTTCCATTTTGGGGTGGCAACGGGTCTCACGTATTGGCAACCCTTTTTGTTGCCTCATAAATACCCACTGTGTATACGGAACATGCTCTGGTGGGTTTTTTGATGTTAGCTTAACTAGTTATGGTCTCGTAAACAATTCAAATTTTGGTTTGAAAAACCTCGGCGTCTACGTGACAAAACTTTGAAATACTGCAGCACTTCTCTGGCCGTGATGGGGAATTATACTCGGATAGTGCGCTTCCTGTCAATAGAATGCTCGAATATACAGGACATGGTGGTGAGCACCAAATTTAGTCATGTGAAGGGGTTCGTTCTGTTTCTTTTTTTTTTTTAAGCCGGGATGCGATTATCAAATGTACTTTCTTGTTCAGGAGAATTAACTTGAATAGTGTGTCACCAGGATTTGGATAAGGGAGCCCCATGGGACTGTAAGGATTATGATAGGACCTTCTGTGAGAGAAAGTAAAATCGAGCATTTTTTGGAACTTTGACTAGATACACTGAGAAGTGGTTGTTTAGGACGGTTCGCTGTTCCACTTACTTACTTACTTACTTACACTACAGTTCGAGGTGAACCTGGGCCTCAACCAACAAGCCTCTCCAGTTAGCCCGGTCCTTAGCTAACTGAATCCAGCTGCGCACTCCAAGTCGGTTGAGGTCCCTTTCTACTTGTGCGTGCCCCCTATGGCGAGGTCTTGTCCCTCCAGGTTTGATTCGAAGACTCTACGGGCCGGAGCATTGGTGTCAATTCGCTTTACATGTCCTAGCCATCTTAACTAAGTCGATGTCGCTGTACAGCTCTGCTGTTCCACTACTTTGCTTATTTTAATCTAACCTCTGGATCGGCAAAGGTAGAACCTACGACTAGGAAACATAATTCGGGATATGGTCTTTTAAAGACCTCATAGGGACCTTTTCTCATTACGAACCTTTGTGGTTTTGCCTAACTAAGATCAAGGACATGAAAGAAGGTAAGGTTGTTTGAGATGAAGAGGAGGTGGCATCAGGAAGAACGGTACAGCCTTTGCCTAGTCTGAGCAATAGTGAGACATTCATATAAAAGTTGTTCGGCATTTTCAGTGTCCTCAAGGCAGAGTTGGCATGGGCTTGAGGTGATATGTGAGCCTGCAATACCAGATATGAAGTTCGTTAGGTGCTTAGCTTGAATCGCTTTCGTTCTTTTTTTCGAAAAAGATGTGAATTTCTTGGCAAGTCTTGAGCCAGTTTTCACATTCCAGTAAGAGGGCTTTACCTGGTTGATATGTAGTCCCCAGAAGAGTTCAAGGTCAATGTATGGAGATTGAGGACCTGATGTACCAAGTTTCTCATTGTCGGGGATACGTATACGTCCTGCAATCCATGTAAATGTGATTTGGTTATGTACAGTACAAGAACTATTAAGACAGTTCGGAACTAGTTTAGGCTTAAAGTTAATGGACATCAGAGTATTTAAGGCCGCTTGGCTAACCTTGAGAAATATTTACATGTGATCTCCGGAGGTTCTTCTGATAGAAGCAGATAGAAGTAGAATGTCCTAACAAGGCATACAATTTGTTGTCGGCGAAATCGAAAATCTTATTCGTGGTCCAGTTCACATTTTGGTCCTTAAGTATGCCATTCGGCTGAAGGTATCAGTTGAGAGATTTAAGTAACAGCCGGTAACTGCGACTCGGAATGACAACTTTAAAGGCGCGATAGAGTTTGAATCAGCATGGAATCCCAGAAACATACCGCTTGATAGGATAGGAGCGTAATTCTTTCAAGGATCCTCTTATGAATGTCCAATCAGGTTGCGGGTTTTGATAGCAAAGCTTGCTTCTTCGCTTTATATGTAGAGATGGGAGGTTGTAGAAGGATTTCCAGCGCATCAGTCGGATAGGTACCCATTGAACTCGTAATACCTACACAGCTTAGTCTTTGCAGTTCTTGTAGGATGGAGCAGATGCAGGTTTAGTTAGATTTTTTTTTCACTATACATCCAATGAGGCAAGTTAATTTTCCTAAAATTCTAGAGCAGGCCCAGGAGGCTTTAGTCACATTTTTCGAGGTTCTGTTCAGAAGACGTTTGCATATAAGTTTTGTGAACCAGAGTTACCCCGAATTATTTTGTTTCTTCAGAGAGATCAAGTTGTCCATCGTTTAGAGTAAGAGTCTGAACATGTCCTCGAGATGACTGTTTAAGTTGGACCAACTTTTAGCTCGTCTGGTTGTTATCAGTCATAAGGTTGGTTTAGAGCATAATGGTTTGCATTTGTCCAGTAATACGATCTCCTATGCATAAACTTAAACTAGAAATCTAGACTAGATGCATAGACATGCGATGGATCACAGTAGGGGTGATAGAACTCCACCTTGAGGACAACTTGATAGAAACAATTCTGCTGATGAGCATGGAGCATATCCATCTGGGTGTCTAAAACTCATTGAAGTCAAGCAATCAGCGGAGGGTTGGTGTCCATTCGCTCCACATGCCCTAGGCCTCTTAGCCGACCGACGCATACTTCCAGATCGATATCGTTGTACAGTAGGTAGCTGGTAGCTCCAAGGAATATCTTTTGAGTCTTCGTGAGCAGCCATCCTACTGCACCACTAAACAGGACGATGAGGGTCTTATATAGAGTCTCTTCTGTGTTTTCTGAAAGGGCCTTGCTACTCAATTCCTTTCTTTGTCCAAAGCAACAGTGGTTGAAAAGAGCAATACCTCGTTTGATCTCTGAAGTAATACCGACGTAGACAAAGTTACTAACTAGGTTCAAGCTTGATCTCCAATGTAACATTCTGTCCTATTCGTCCCCTTGTTCACAGAATAAACATGGTTTTGTCCTCATTCACAGCTAAACTCTATTAGCCGCGTTTATTTGAAAACGCACCAGTGCCCTGCCGGTAATATCAATGTCGTCAGTGTAATTGGACAGACTTCCGGAAAATTGTGGTGTTGGCTTGTGAGCTTCGTACAATTTTCTCAAGTCTCAAGTCTCATCTCTTGACATCAAAGGTATCGATGAGATTGGTTCCAGCCATTATGGACCAACAAACTTTCTCTATTGTCATTCTGCACAATTAGACAAGTTTGACAGGAATATCAATACAATAAAATCCTGTCATATGCGGTCCTGAGAGCGATTAAGGGATGGTGAGTATCGATCTGGACTTTTCCAGTTTTTTCTAGGATCCATCGCAGTGTGAATACTTCATCGATTGTGGAGTTACACTGTCTAAAACCCCACTGATGGGGGTTAATCAGTTCAAAGGTATTTTAGACGTTCACACAATATGGTTGGCAGGATCTTAATGCAATATTGAGAAGACTAAAGCTTCTTTAGTTGCCGCACTTTAGAGAATCTCCTTTCGTGTGGCAGACGATGCTGAGGATCCATTCATTAGGCATACGTTCCTCCAACCAGATCTTAGAAATGAGTTGGTGTATGCTCTTTACCAAGTCCTTCTATATGGTTGACTCTTTTATGGACTGCAACCATCTGCTTAAGTTTCCTGGCTATCATGACACTAGGATACTCTGCACTATCAGATATCCTATCGATAGGGCATGCATAGGGCAGCTATCTAAATCACCCAGTTCTAGACGTTCTAGTAGTGCCTGACTAGGATCCAGAGAAAGGAGAGATCCTTGTATCATGCCTCAGGAGGCAATATGCATACTAATTGATACATTCACTTCTAACCTTTGCACAGTCACAACAAATTAGCATAACAGAAAAAGACAACAACAAAAAAACCCCCCTAATTCCCAAAGCAGTGCAGCAAAATTCAAAATAATTAATTTTGATCCTTGCCAACTGTTTTGTATCCACTCTCACACAATCATCCGCGGCGGCGGCAGCAAGGCTGGTACACAGGATTGGTGCTTAGCTGCTGTTTGCTTGCAATTAAATTAACCAAATGTTGACTAAAACAATAGCCGCTGGAACTAAAATTCGAAGCAATTTAGTTTATTTAAATTAAATGGAAAAAAAAGGTCGAACAAACTAATTCAATTGGCCACGCTTGTTCGACGCGCGTGTGTACCTATCAACACCGTTCTATTATCCTAAATCCTCTGAGTAATTTCCGCGGGGAGTTTTGGTATTTTTTCATTTGCGTGCCACACTAGATACGGCCGTACCTATGCACTGGATTGTCGGTATTAACAAACGATATTGTTTTAATTACTAAACAGGATGTTGTTTCACAATGGCGTACTAATTATATGTGTAGTACATGGCGGTGGTGGCGCTTATAATTGTATCCGTGGTATGTTGCGTATCATTGGTGAGCGGGTTATTATTACCCAATGAACGGAAGTTTTACACTGTCGAACTTAATTGAAATTGAGCTTTAATCTGTAAATTAATTTCTGTTATAATTATTTGGTTAAATGACTCTCGGCTATGGAAGCGCATTGTTCCAGAGGAGCGCCGTTTATTTAGTGAAATCAATTGAAATGCGTAGATGGCTTGGAAGTAATTTAATGGGAAGTTTTGCGATTTAGCAAACTAAAGTTTATATCAATAAATTTAGCCTAAGAAGAGTCTCTTTCTGAGAAAAGGCAGTCACCTAGACCAAGAGGTCTAGCATAAGCAACAGTTTGATCCTCTAAAAATATACAAAGGTTGTGACTTGAAGATCCTCTTTCAAAAAACGTAAAGAGAATGATTTTGACTTTGGCGTACTCACTTGGCCGCTATTTAGCGTTTGGGAAGAAGTTGGGTATATAGAGGTCCAGAATCAAAAAAATCTCTTGACGATATTGCACTTCATAGGCAATATCGTCCCATAACTCCGCTCCCTTAGCGTTTTGCGTCAAATGGACGAAATTGAACAAAAAACTTAACCAAAAAACGTTTAGAGGATGATTTAGATTTTGGTGTACTCAGTTGGCCGCTATTTAGCTTTTGGGAGAAATGGGGAATACGGAGGTCCAGAATCAATAAAATCTCTGGCCATATTGCACTTCATATGCAGTATCGTCTCATATCTCCTCTCCCTTAGCGTTTTGCGTCAAATGGACGAAATTGAACAAAAAACTTAACCAAAAAACGTTAAGAGGATGACTTAGATTTTGGTGTAATCAGTTGGTCGCTGTTTAGCTTTTGGGAAGAAGTGGGGTATACAGAGGTCCAGAGTGAGGAAAGCCTCTGAACGATATTGCACTTCGTAGGCAATATCGTATCATATCTCCTCTCCCTTAGCGTTTTGCGGCAAATGGACGAAATTGAACAAAAAACAACCAAGAAACCCAAATCGCATCATTTAGACCTTAATGCATTCAGTTGCCCTCAATTAAGTAGTTTTGAAGAAAAGGGGCATACCCGTGTCGAGTGTGGATAAAGTCTCTTGAAATGCCATATCGTCGCTTAACCTCAGCGTTTAGTGTGAAATGTTCGATACTTTATAGAAGAGTTTGGAATTTTGTGCTGTCACTTGTCGATATTGTATTTCAACAGATTTTTCCATCCTTGACCGATGTGAATCCGTGGTTATGGATAGTAGCAGGATCTAATCAACAGACATTCAATTTCATGTCACCTCATCCTGCCAGAACTTAACATCCCCCATCCACTGAAACTCTATTAATTTCCCATAAATCTGCACAAGCATCCATGGACTGCATAACTCACAAAATCCCATCCTCCATCTCCTTGTTGCCGACATTGTACAAATAATTAAAGCGCTACGCATTTAGTAGCCCCATATAATCTCTAAAGTATTCAAAAGCGAACTCTCTTAGCCAACTATTCATGAAACGACAAAATCTCCCTCAAATACTGGCCAATTTGCTCCGCCGCCACCTCCGCACACACAGAGAAAGAAGTGAAAACAAAATCCCAGACACATTTAAATGTAAGTCCCTAAAGTCTTTTGCATGCTAAGACCTCATTCACTCTAATACTCCCCGAACAAATCTCTTTCTCACATGGCCTCCTGACAACCACATCGGACAGCCCAGGAGTCTCCTCCGCACAATATGTTGCCATACGAACGTCATCCCCACCTCCTCGCCCCCTCTGTCATGTACGTCCAACTGGAAACAAAGAAAAATATAACACATCCCTGCGCCAGCCCCCCCCCCCCCCAACTCCAGCCAAATAAATTATGAACTTCAAAATAGATTTGGATATATTGTCCTCCGAAGTATACAGCACTCCTTGGAAACTTTTTAGCAAATAATAAATTATGTGTGTGTATGTGGAAATTTTTATCCCATGACAGTACCAGTCGCAGGAACCATGTCCTGGCCTCGACCACCACCTCCACCGACCACCAACTTTTCATTGACATTCGAGTCGAGAAATGAGCATAAGCATGAGCATGAGCATGAGCATGAGCGTGAGCAACCCGAGCAAAGCGCAGAGCGATGAAATAAATAATTTTTAATGGATTTTATAAATTCCTCCCGTCCTTGCATGCATATATCCTGCCCACTACCAGAAATACATAAGAAATTCATAGAATGTGGTCAATAAACGTCTCAAACAAAAAAACAACAAAAAAAAAGCTCCCAAAAGTCAGTCCAAACCACTGCCATTTGGGAATTAAAATTGGGCCAGTCTTGTCAGTTTGGGGGTAATGCAATCAAGGATTCTCTCTTTGAGGTTTGAATACGGTTCGATTTTTGTTCTCTGTTTTTGTTTCCTTCCGAAATATTAAATAACATTGGGCTGTGGATAGCCTGGTGGACTTATACTGACATAGGTAGCAGTTTAGAGGTCACCGACTGACTATACCCAAGTTTGTGTCTGTGTATGTGTTTGCCGACAAATGGTTGATTTAAGACATCCTTTTTCACTTTTCCTTTGTCAGTAAGTACGTGGGATTCTTTTTTGTCTGCTCCTGTCCATTTTCATTCATTCTTGAACCCCGCTAGCCACGTGCTCTACTCGCCCTAACCGTGTTGGTTAGGCGGACGGACGGACGGACGAACGAAAGGACGAACGGACGGACTTATGCTAGGAATCAAATTTAAAGTGCTCAACTTTGTACTATGTTCGAAATTAGTTGGGATTCAAAAACTCCAGAGAAATCAGAAGCTAACATTTCCATTTGACTTTGCAAAGAATCCGCATACAGAGAGTAGCAATGGTAGTAGGTAGCCTCGGCTGCAGAAGAGCCCCCGTTTTCCAACCCACACACAAATCTGGGTGGTGATTCCGGGAATTGTTTGTTGCCTTTTGTGTGTGGAGGGGGGGACTTCTTTTCTACTAGGAATTCCCTTAAGGATTTTTGTGTGAATGTTGGTTTTCCAAAAGAGCGGTCCTCACGCAAAACTTCTCCGAAAGATGAAACTCACTATTTTTTTTTTTCTTTTCTCTTTTGTTACTCTCGCAATGGTGTAGTTTTGTTTGTTTGTTGGTGCTCTCCCCGATAGCGGTTAAGGATATGAAGGATGCGTTCTGAAGTCAAACGATGGCGGCTGGTTGGATTTTTATTTTTTTTTGGTTTTATTGATAGAAAAAGTGGAAAGTTTACCAAAGCAATTGGATAGGTCAACGGGTTTTCATTTCTGTGTCCTTCTTGCTGGTGGTTTTCGAAAAGGAAATTAACATTCCTTAAACTGGACTTTGATTGGATGTCCGGACGGAGTTTTTTTGGCGAAAGGATTTGGATCAGAAGTTCACGAATTGTCTTTGAGGTTTGCTTTGAGCCGGATTGTCGTGAGGGTGAGTGAGGGTTTTCGTTTAAAAGTATCTTTCATACGAGTACATTGTTTTCGAAATGAAAAAGGAAATTTGGAGCTACAACCCCATTTTACGTACGATCTCGTATTCAAACATACTACTGGAGGAATAACGATAACTAAGTCATGGCATCGCTGTCATGGCAGTAGCTAAACACATTCTTGCAGTTGAATCAGCTACAAACCAGGCGATTGACTGGATACAAGAAATAGGAATAGGACTAGTCAACCTTAAAACAGAGGATGTCACCATACGTAGTCAACAAAATTTGTCAATTTTCAGGTAAGTATCCACACAATTAGCTCGGAAAAGCTATTAAAAACCTTGGAGTAATTCTGAACAACAATCTCTAGCACAAGTAGACTTCTTGACCAAAAAAACTTCGCAAGTGCAAGTATACATTTCTCTCGTGTATAATGGCTAACATGGAGGGACCTGGATCTCCATCCATATCCTTTCAAATGAAACATTACAAGAGAACCTGGGGTCAACACGATCCCAATAGTATTAAGAGGAACTAAAGAGAAGAAAAGGCACTGTCAGCATCTATGTGGTAAGCTCGACGAGGATATACAATGAAAGGAAGACAATCCAAGCCTGGATAGATCGTATGCTAGGAGACTGAAACTATAACCTCTACTATACCCTCTACTGACGATAGTTGACCATCATGTCCCAAGTACCCAAATTTAAATGAAGGATAAGGAGCATGCAGTACAAGGGGACTCCATCCAAAGATGACCCTATGGCCATCGTTTATTGTCCTATCTTGAGCAGGAAATACAAATTGACAAAGTTAACAGTACTTTAATAAGCGTATGTGGGCATAACTGAAGGTTTGAGGTCCTGTACACCAAAGGGCCTAAGTATGAATCTACACCCAATCCCCCTGGGAGAACATTAAAGATTCAGCTACATGTAGTGCTGTCTAACTCAGAGAATCTGAATTCAGGGCTGTAAGGCCATAGGGACACTGTAGGATCTTGGAACGATTCCTTCAATTTTAAGAATTTATTCTCGGTTAAAAAGACTACCAGAGAAGTATGGGAGAACGGAGGCGTTCGAAAATGGATTGTAATTGATGGCGCTGACATCTTCTCTGACCAAATTAATTCATCGAAGTCTCTTCATCTTCCAGACTTTACCAAGAGGAACTTCAAGATCTCTCTACACCTAGTAAAAATATTTCTGTGTTTTCAGATACCCAAGATGCTTTCAATGCTTTTAATGACCATGTCCTCGAAACTGATAGAGCAAAGACAACGCTAAATTAATCACTAAAGTGTGCACTCATCTGCGTCCTAGAGTTGGCCGAAATATAATCGGACCTTAACGCCGCACCAGTGAATATTCTGGTTGGTCCCCCTTTAGAGCAATTTCTGTACCTCCTCCAGTATGCCAGTCAGGGTGGAACAGCCAGACTAGTTATGCCATATCTAGAAAACCATAGACCGACCTATGTACCCACCCAGTACTGGGTGGTCCTCGATATTGGCCAGATATTGAACTTGGAGGATGTAGTTATCGATAAATATTAAAAATGAAAAAGTGGATTCTCCCTTAAGGGATTCATATGCGATAGCTTCTCTCTATCATGGAAGAAATATGGAATCCTAGGAAAGAATCTCTCTAACTGATGCGCACGAAATGAATACAGTCATTGCTTGAACCTTTACATAATAAAGGATCAAATTAGGTATGATTTGGTCTTGTTATGCCACGTGACTTATACTAGAGAGAACCATTGCAAAATTGTAATGGAAGGGGGACTCTTACAAAGATACAACTCGACTTGGACTCAGTAATAGCGCAGCACTTTTACCCACTTAGTCAGTACCACCGTAGTACAGAACATCCACTTACACAGGAAGGCCCAGATGGAACGTTATTCTTTCTTTCACTCCTCTTCTAAATCTTTCTGGTATGGCTTCAGGAGTTCTTGACTTGAGAATCATTTATTTCGTTAAGCTTCGGATATTCTCTATTCAATCTGTGCATTCCTGGTCAATTTTTAATAGCATCTCTTAATCTATGGCTGGATAAAGAGTATGTGACAGTGGGATCATCTCCAACTCATCCCATCGTCCTTGCCATATTCATCCTTACAAAATTTTTCGAAAAAACTGTTCCATCTCTTCACTTTTCCTTCAGTGCACGCATGCTGACTCGAAGTTATGTCCTTATTGCATAATCTGCTTTGAATATCTTTGTCACTTAGTCTCTTGAATGGGTTTTGCACGCAGAAGGTCGGAAGTTTTAATTATTGAGGCCACTATCTTCCTCAACCTTAGGTATAAACACCATCTAGACCTCTTTTCATATAAGTGGAATATGCCTTGGAACGAGGCTGCTTTTGCATAGTCCCTTGAGTAGTATTCTGTTGTAAAAATAGTCAGATTAATACCATAGAGTCCTAAGGACTTGTAAGGAGGGAACAGTCTACATAGATCGGTTGGTAGCTCACATTTTGTTTTACTCCTGCTGCTGGTCCTATACAAAAATTAGATCCTGCTCAATACGGAATTACCAAAGCCAGTTTTAAATAATTTGAGAAAAACACTACTCTATTGGCCTTATAAAGTTACTTGAAACTTATGTCCTAAGATCCTTAAATATCTAAAAAGATTGACGCATCGTCACTAATATTGAGTTTCATCTCACATCACACTTTACCTAAGTATGTAAAGGGTTTCCAGTAGAGACATAACAATTTTGTATTCTGACACAAACGCAGGCTTAAACTATTTGTATAATTTATCCATACAAAAACATCAGCCAAAATTTACATTTTTACTATCATGAAGTTTACGAAGGATTAATGTATGAGAATTATTAAAAATTGCTGCCTAAATTTTGGGTCGGTGGTCACAACTTAAATAGAGCTAACTCCAATTTTCGGTCGTATTAGTCGTCCACCAGAGAGTCTCTACGTTCTATAGTAGACAATTTCGAGTCAATATATTCACTATTCAATATTCCTGTGCAGTGAGACAAGATACCAGTTGAAGTACCAAATATATCGCAGCTAGAAGTTCTTCAGTTCTTAACCAAATTAGTCAATTCTACTCAAATCAGGCAACTCTCAATTCACATTGTGGCGAATTTTGGGTAAATATCTCGGCCTATACCCTTAGATGATCCAAAAAAACTTAAGAACTGAAGCTTCTACGATTGAGTTCTGCAAAAGTTTGAAGAATATCCTGAATTTTATAGAAAAAATCCACATATCCTTTAAGAGACTCTATTGCGTCCCCAAAAAGTGATTGTGTGGTAAGGGTTTCATGCCAGAAGTGTGATCAATGGACTTCACTATCGTACCATCTTGACATAGTTTTTTTAGGCCAGAATTGGGTAGACTTAACATCAGTGACATGTGGTTCCAACAAGGTGGTGGCATATCCCACACAGGTAGTCAAACATTTGATCTATTGAAGGGGAAGTTCGGTAATCCTACAATGCCGCGAAATGGTTCGGTCGAATGGCCATCTTATGCGATTTAACCTTATTGGATTTTTTTATAGGGTTATGTTAAATCGTTGGTTTTATGCCAATAAGTCAACAACGTTAAAAGAACTCGGGAATAATACCGAACCCGAAATTGAAACAAATGGAAGAGCTGTGAAAAATTGGCGCCAAAGTATCGATCGCTGCAAAACGTATTTATGGTACACATATGAACAAAATCGGATTTTACACTTAAATTGAGCATGTTGCTCTATATATGGAATAGAATTCAGCCAAATATCTCCGTTATTTTGATACTTTGCTAAAATACAAAATTGTTATGTCCTTATTGGAAAACACTTTGTTTCTCGAAAGACTTAACATTGAAACCAGATAAATGGCATAAAATTGCATTTTGATTAAATGTGCAACCCTTAAAAGAGACAATGAGCTCCATATCCCTTGACTACCCAATAACGTTCCATCTAAAGATACCCATTCATAATTCAGTTTAATAAATCTCAAGAAAGATAAACACATCCTTGACGGAAGTTCTCCCCTCTACAGTTCCTCTCGAACGAGTTCAATTATTTTTCATTTGTCTAATCGAACGAATTAAAACTTAGAGCAAACTTTTGACCGTGATACACCGAGAATTATATCCACAACTCATCGACCACTCGAGACTCATATCCCATTGCACCGATTGAAATGATCTGCAATTAGTAACGCTCCCTTTGAAGTTAACCCAGAAGAGATATTTTTCTCAATTCGAACTTCACCTCAACTTAAGGGTCTCCCTGAAACTTTACTTAACATCCCCCACTCACAGCCCTAACCTTTCACAATCTATGTGGTAGTGTATCCTCCAAAGTTGATTGTGATCCTTAAACCAAAAAAAAAGAAAAACTCAAGAAATTCCAACTAAAACTCAACTCAAGAATCGATTATCCCTTTAGTCGGTAAACTTACAACATACATCTTCTCGTCCTTACCCACAAACACACACATACACACACACCCACAGAAACATACAGGAGACTCAGAGTTCATTTAGCAAATTGAATAGAAAACAACATGAGCCCTTATTGGGATTTTCATGGACGCCCAGCAAACTACAAGGTCTATTACCCACCTTCAGTTTGATGGCTAAGAGGAGCAGGATGAGGACTTCCTTCGGCGGCGCATTCATCAAACAAAAAAAAAAAAGCTAAAACCGAGTGGCAATAACAAACTGCAAAGACTAGCAACTTTATTTATTTATGCGAGGTGCATTGGACTTTTGTTCCCGTTTTTGTTCCGAGTTCCGAGATGATGTAATTTATTCATAGGGGTTGTTCAGTGAGTCGTTATTTATCATGGAATGATTTGCATCGATGTGGAACGTATGTAGGGTTGCTACCAATTAATTAATTAACACTTCGAAAAGTGTCAGTTACTGCTCGCTCCTCTGTGTGTGTGTGGGTATGTGTATTGGCGCGCGATTGCTGCCGAGGGACACAAGGACTTTGATTTATACTGTTTGAGTTTTTCAATGAATGTGCTAATATGCGCTGGGGAATTTATGATTTATGCTGCAATTAGAAAAGTCTTACAACACCAAACGGCGAAGGAGTGGAGATGAGATATTGAATTGCAAACTCGGTGGAAACTTTCCAATTGAATTATCGAGAAATTTATGTAAACTTTAACCAGGATGGTAGCTAATGCAGTCATGATAGAGAGTATCTAGTTGCTTATGGTGAAAGATGTTTCTGGAAAAACTTGACATTACATGATGAGTGGGCGCCGTAGCTTAAGTGGTTAGTCGGTTGGACAACAGGGCAAAGGGTTTCAGGTTCAATCCCTAGACAACACCTAAAAATTCTTTCAATGCTCCACCTTTCGCGAGTGTCGGACAAACATCCGAGAGTACAACAAGAAATTTCCCTTCGGATACGGCCTTGAACATTACGACCCTTCCAATCGTGTAAAGAATTTAACACGCCCGGCACGTCATAGTATAACTCACCCTTTATTTTGTTGGATTCCACCTACATCTATGTGACAGGATAGTATCTCATGTTTGACCAAAGTTCGTTCAAGGTGAAGACCTAGAATTGGATTATGAACTAGTTCTTTGGCTGGCCAATCAAGTACCAGGTCATTATCATGATCTATGTACGATTCATGCCTGGACTCGATAGTGTAAGGCTGTATGTGGTTCTCTAGGACGGTCTTATATTTATGTCGAATCAGAATGTCATTGATTTTAACTATGAGTCCAATGACACCAACTCATGGCAGCGGAGGGCATATATGAAATTCCAAGTTACACTTCCATAGTAGTGATTAGTTGGTCTCCTAACATACTTTGTGTCATTTAATCCCAGCCGTTTAACCTTACTTTCGTCGCCTAACAAAACGTTTTTCCAAAAGGGGAGTAGTCCTGTGCGTTTTCATGGTATTATTCCTCTTGACGTTACTTCTACTTACTACTACTTCAGGTGCATTCACGAACCTATTCCCTAAACTATGCCCCCTGGGAAGTGGTCGATATCTTGTTAGACTTCAGCAAACACAGACTCCATAGATAGTACTCTGAGCACAGATCTGTTAAGTTAGGTTAAATGACTGGCAAGGACTAAAGTGAAAGTTCAACCTGATACTTCATAAGGAACACGAAAAGGATATCAATCCGTGTCGCTGGTTAGTGGCAAGACCGAATGTACCAGGTCTAGCTACATCACTTTGAAAACCTAGAAGGGGGTTCGTCGTTTCCCAATGACTGTAAGCAGTAGTCTTTGGCTCGAAAACACTACAGTGATTCAGCACTCGTAGGACAATACTGATCTCCACATTCTCACCCATTTCTATTAGAAAGCCTCCATAGTTTCATATTTGGCACTGAAGTCCCTATAAGAGTCTAGAGCGGCCCATGTTAGCACAATTTAGTTGTAAAGGACCAACTCTAATGGACTTCGATAAGATTTCGTCAGCTTGACGAAAAAAGGTTGCATATACGCCCGCGTTTGTTATATTCCTCCTAGTTCTACCTATATGATGATTCCATACAGTCATTCAGATCCCATAAGTTCTATGTTCCACTTGTGCATTACTTTGGCGCAGACAAAAAAATGGAGAACTTCTGAATCAAAAAAATGTTACGTATACGCCTCCAAATTAGGTATCTTCATACTAAATCTGTAGTAGGACCATTTTGTGACTTACTGGTTGCAGTAACTGCCAATTGTTGGCCGTGTGAGTCCGAATGTATGAAAGGTCAATTCAAGTATACCTTGCCTCCAGCTCTAATGTATAAAGTTGTTAAGGTTTTATGATTGGATTGTACGACTTTAAAGAGGCTCATATTATGTTATAAAACTACCATCTATACCCTTTATCAGTGTAAGCCATTGTAAGCTACCATAGATTGCTTTTTATATACCTAGGTACTTTGGTAAGAAAGGTCTAGTCGAGATGCCTTCGCCTTAAGAGGATGTTTGTCCACACCATTTGAGACTGCGTTTCAAGAAGCAAAGTTCAGTCCAATCCTGCAATCAATTATCACATGAAAAACACTTCCCATGCGCCTTTGGAAATCGATTTTAAATACACACTCCCACCCAAATCGTCTGAAGGCTAATCCCATTTTAAATTCCCTTTCATGATCCCCATTTACGCAGGCATAAACCCCATTTACACCCTAATGGAAATAATCCCTGGCAAACGTTATGCTATCAAAGTCATGTCATGATTTCGTTATCTGCTGGCAAAATATTGGACCGAAAACCATCAACAAGGTCCTGCCGTCTTAATTGTTAAAATCTCTTTTTCGTATTAAAATCACAACCCTCAGCCGGAAAAGATTTGATATCTTCACAATAATTGAGCGAGTAATAGAAATCCGTTTACCTCTCCATTATTGTCCATCCCTCGGCTCCCACCACGTGCGGGGACATAAATTTCATTTCTAAAATAAGTTTCGTCCCTCCTCCATGGTCGTGACCAACTCTCGGCCAAGTTGGGTAATCTCCATTAAAATTTAAAATCCCAGTCCTTGTAAGTAGGTATCTTTTCCTGAGTGTTTCTCCTCTCGTCGAATGAAATTACCGAACATAGGATATGTGAATTTTATGTTAGCTTGGCTTAAGCTGCTACCCTTGTATGCTAATCTTGTGTAGTGATTCCTTTTTTTTGTTTTTTTTTTTTTGGTGTGACTGACCCAACCACCCTCTGTCTCGGACAGGTGTGTATGAGTGTAGTCATTAATGGCGGAAGAGTGTTTCCGTATTTATTTACTTCTCTGTTTTTCTTCTCTCTGACCAGAAACCGTACACAGGACTACACAGGACTGTAGTGGTAGGCTGCAAAAACCCTGCGAATCCTTGTGGAAGGCTCGTAACTTGTTCGCTTTATCTGACGGCTTAATCGCATTCAATTCTGAGTTTTCTCCTTTCTTTTTTTTTCATATTAGGCGAATAGCCAGGTGTATAGAGAGAGTCCTTTGGCATTTTGTGCTGGTAGTGGTGGCGGTGGGGGTGGTAGTTCATTGGTTTATCGTTTTTTGTTTTGTTTTCTAGTAGAGGAATTCAATAAAACGGAGACCCTAATCCGATAATTAAAATACAACAGTCCTGAAAATAAAGGAGCTCTGGTGAAAAGTATTTTTGTGTTAAAAGTTTTTGAAGTTGGCTTGGGTGGGCATTTTTTTGTTTTGTTTTTGTTTTTGTCTCTCCTTTTTGATGTTTGTTTGGGATAATTGGAGAATTGGACTTTTAGGGTGCTAGGTAATGACATCGGAATATTGGAAAAGTTTTTAATCCTTTGAACTGTCTGTTGAGAACGTATTGATCATCATTTATGTCCTTGTATATCTATGCGATTGAAAAAGTTGGACTAATTTATATTTTTGGGATGAACGAACCTGGTGATGTAGGTCACGATGGGGTTTGAATTGATTGGTAAACTCTTTTGCATACAACGGTTGAAACGATTAGACTGGGACTACGCTGTGTCATAGTTCGATAGTACTATGTAGATCACCTGTTACTGATGGCACAAAGGCTTTTGGCTTGTCATGTCATGTCATGGTGAACAGCTGGAGCAAAAATTGATGGAGTTGGCTACTTCCTTGCCAAGAGCAAGTTGCTATGATACTCTGCATCTAACTAGGTAGTGGCTAAGTAGATTTATACATAGAACGCATGGGAACTCAATGACTGCATGGGATCATCTCAGCAGAAGGCAGAGCTAGGAAGAATATACCAAGTTAGGTGGCGTATACGTAACATTTTTATACATTTTTTTTATTTGGAATTTTTGATTAAGCTGACGAAGTCTCATCGAAGACCATTAGAGTTGGTCCTTTACAACTAAATTGTGCTAACATGGGCCACAGACAAAGAGGAGGCACAGAGAAAGAGGAGGAGCCCCTCTGGTTGCTCATGTCGTGCCTTTTACGCCTCCTAGATCTGAGCTTATACTAGCCATGATATTGCTAATGATATTGTCCAGTTGCTAGAGGAGTTCTTCACCTTAAGGTCTACTAGAGCTCTTTTCTATTGTATCGACTTAGACATTAGTGTAGCCCTTCTTGATATCCGGAGAAGAAGTTACAGTGTAGGCCGTGTCTATGGATTTTCATTTTGGAATAACAATGTTGGGTCTGGAATCAGTTAAGATCGTCTTCAGAACGAATAAGGTTAGGGTTTGGTTTAGCGATAGTATGACTTGAACAAACGGCTCTTGGTTTCAGTTAACCAAGTTAAGACAAGTAGAAAAATGTATTCAATGTGTGGGGTCATAAGATGCTCATATTCATAGGTAGTTGGGTTGGCTAAGAGGACAAAAACCCCTCTTTACCGCTTTCAGGTCAATAGAAACCCATTGTGTTGCCCACTTAAGAGGGAATGTGTACTACTTACTGCATTTAGCAAAGAAATTATCCTGTCGATTGAACATAGTTGCAAATGTTGTTTACCAGTTTATCAGGAAATTCTATGATATCCTGGTACTAGCATCCTCGTGCCCACCACTCGTATGATGGGAAGTTCTTTCTTTCTAAATCTGTCTGTGCTGTCATAGAACTTGAATTCCCAATTTGTGCGTAAGAAGAGATGTTCACTGTGCGGTTCCAGTCCTTTCTGATCAGCCTTTCCATTTCACGGCATACCTTCATACCCAGAGATCGAGTAGAGTCTGTCCTTATGCTGTGTTCCGAGAACCTTAAGTTGTTCTCGACAGCACTTTACAAGCTTCGTTCAAGGACACACTTATTGGGCTTTCATTGGGATCTAAGCATTTGATTGCTTGATTCTGTCCGATGCCCGTGGGTGTATGTTAGAGACCCTAGGATGATGAATTCCTTGGCAAGGATTTTTCTAAGCTTTACTTTACGTTGTTTCAGATGTTTCTCCATGAAGATCGTTTAGGTCGTTGATTCTCTGTCTTGAACCGCCTTTGACTAGATTTGTATAATTTCCAGTCCCTGCTGTTTTCTGTTTGTCTAATGAAAGGCTGTCCTAAGGCTGTCCCAAAGAAGACTGTTCTCAGAATTTGTCCTGAGATTCATTCGCTTCAGAAGAACCCAAAGTGAAAAGATCATTGGTGTAAGAGTGTCTATATCTAGGTACAGATAGCTAGTTAAGGGTTTGTACGCTACATGTAAGACAAACTTATGCATGCAAGTAACAACCCAATCCGAAGTGTTATACCGACTTTCACATTTGATTCTCTGAAATGTCAAATGAAACTGTGATTTACGTCACACCTTAAGCTAGAGCCTTC
This sequence comes from Xylota segnis, assembly GCA_963583995.1. Lineage (NCBI taxonomy): Eukaryota > Metazoa > Arthropoda > Insecta > Diptera > Syrphidae > Xylota > Xylota segnis. The sequence goes on along the minus strand of OY757238.1, from coordinate 37,384,785 downwards.
AAGGATTTATCACCGGACGTGAAAGTTGACAGTTGAAAGTGGTTATAACAATCATCGCAACAGCTCGTCATTTTTAAAAGACTCTACCTAAAGTGCTCCTGCTTCCCAACTACAAGGATAGGTAAAACAATTCACTTCTAAGTGAATAATAAAACTGGCTCACACTCACACCTACCCACACATCCTGTCTGCGAAAAGTTTCCACCCTTCGCAGTGGAAATGATTTGAAGTGTCAAAGCGGTGAAAATTTATGCTCGGACCAAATTGCGAAATATTTCTTTACGTTATGGCTCCTTAAGGCGACTCCATCCAACATAAGAATCCACTTCTCTCCTGGGAGTCCACCTCCAGAGTAATGCTATATGTTACCCCTTTCTCCCGGTGTTGGTCCTTTCCTTATAGAAAAAAACTGCCCCAATGCGATAAAATAAAAAAAAAAGTGTAAACTCCTTAATGGATACCTCTGTACTACCAACATCGCCAACCCAACGACGACGAGCGACGCCATCGTGAGGCGACAAGAAAATATTGAAAAAAAAAAGAAAACTTTATATGGCGCCACTTCGAGAGTCCTTAAGATCTCGCGATAAACATTGTTTACCCCGACATTTCGTAGCCAAAAAGATATTCGACTTACGAACGTGTGATGGTCGTCCTTGGCCAGCATTTTAATTTTCATTCTCACCCTGCCCCCTCCTCAAGTGGATAGTCTGTAATGTAATCCTGAAACTTTAGCCAAAAGGATAATATTTAACTAATACATCTGATCCAATTGTCCTTTCTCATGGCAGTGGTGGCGGGTGGGTGGTTCGGTTGGTTGACGTCTTGTTCCTCACGTTTGTTGAGAAGGAAATCAAGTGAAGTCGTTTTAAGCTTTTATCCGGCCGAGTTGGACTGTTCGCCGGATATTTTCAAGGCTTAACTAAACGTTGATAATGCGCCATTTTCGGGTAGTTTTGCTGTAAGCTGTTTCCTACCTTTTTTTTCGTTTTTTTTTTTTTCTCCGCCAGCATAAGGGTCGACATTTTTATCCGGAAATTGGAAAATAAAATTTTATCGAGGTGAAATTCGTGGAGAGTTTTCTGGTAAAAAAAAAGAACAGAACTGGAGGATGTGTCAAACGTGGATTCGGGATTTTATTTTTCGGTTGGCAAGTATGTTGTCACTCAGTGGGGTGTTATTTTTCGTCACATAACCGTTTCATTTAATGAGAAGTCAGATTCCGGATTCCGGGAATCGATTGTCAATTTAAGGCATATCCATAACACTTTGGGATGGACGAACAGGAAAGCGAACGAAAGGACACTGAATTGGAATGAACGGGATGCGCGGTATTAGGTAGAATTAAACAGGAACTAGCATCTCTCTATCTCGGGGAAAAAATTAAATTTCCTTCCACTTTTCACTACAGGATGGGGAAGAGGAAATAGAATTCATCGGTTTTGGTAACAAAGGTAACAGAGCCAGAGCCGCACACCTATTTCCTGTGGATTGGCTGTGCACTACAGATGACCATGAGTAGACTTCAGGTTCTGTTCAAGGAGCTTCTCCTAGGCAACATTGTAACGTTTCCTGATGTCCTTTGGAAAGTTAAAGAATATTCTTCAGAACAGATCATATCCTTCCGTTCATGTAAACTAGATCTCTCGGATCTTGGATCGGAATTTTGTCAGACGAAATCCTTTGAATGCTTATTGTCGAATATAGTTTCTTTTACTCCATACACTTTCAAGAGCCTCTTCTTACCGAAGCTCCAACTAAGACGTGAATGTAATTTCGAAAGCAGTACTGGTGCAGCCCGTCCATCGTCCACCGTTCCGAGGAAGATAAAATCCTTAAGTCCTTACGTTATGGTCTTTAGTTTACATCAAGGCATCTACTGCCAAATATATGTATGTATGGCATAGTATATGGATCAGTACTGCACGTTCCAGCACAAGAGGACCAGCTTCCCTTTGCTGAAAACCTATGATCATTTCAAAAATGCCATTTCTATAGGTCTCTTCTCTGGAAGAAGCTCTGATGCGAAAACCTATTAGCTTCGTGGATAGTACCAGACAAATGTACACATATTCATCTTTTCACATTTCATACCTAGGACGTGGATTACAGCCATACGAGAGCATCCTTACTCGGATCTCAACGGACCTATTGTCTTCACCTGTGACCGTCCTCCTGAAAGTATCTAATTCTGTCGAGACTTGTACATTGGCAGTAAAAGTGTGTTGTATCTTCCTCTACCTCTGTACCCCCAAAGCATCTGCATAGGTCTGTAGTCCTGATTCTCCTTCTTAAAGGTGGGCCGTCATTAGGTTGTAGTCTAAGGAGGCTTAGCAGTATTCTATTGAGAGATATAAGTTTTTCTGGCCTTTTTTGTGGCATTGGTTTTGAAGTAATCTTGAAACGCGGTGCGAAGAGAGTGCACTCCACCTTTCCACTCTTCTCTAGAAGGTCCTGCGAGAATTAAAATTATATCCCACTTAAGCTGATGGAGCACATGTGCGGACGCTGGCAAGAGCTGAAAAAATAACCGGAGCTGAAGGACAAATTGGAAGGAGTACCAACCATCTTTCACACAAAGATCAACTGGCACTCAGGCATCTGTATTTTTAAAATATCTAAGGATAGGTTAATCTTACTATGAAGCAGAGCACATATCCGCTGGCTCACCCAAACACATACTATACTTAGATTTATTGAGTACCAAGTATGAGGTGTAGCTGGTGGAAATCACTGTGCCTAGTGACGAAGTGCTATGTTCCCACATCTACTCAATGTATTTCCAAAATCTAGTCTAGGTAAAGCAGGTAGTGGCCCCATCTGCAACCAAAAGATACATTGTGAGTCCCTGTCTTGAGGTAACCTGAAAAAAAAACACAAAAGTTGATTAGTGGCCTTGGGATAGCTACACTACATCCCTGAACTACCCGGCGGTTGCTATACATTTCTCCTGATAGGTCGCCTAGGTCTTTGTATTCATCGAGGGACGTTTTCCTAGTTTTGCATAGCCTTGGGCATTAGCATAGGATGTGGGATGTGCTTTCTTCTACTTCCGTATCGCCACAGCCTGGGCAGAGGTCCCCAGTTTCGGATTCATCTACGATGGACCGACATGACGTTGTCGCCGGTAATGATCTCCATGGAGTGTCCTAAGTTGGGCCTATTAAGCGTCAAGATCTGTTTGAATTCGAAAAAAATGTATCGCTTTAAATCCTTGTTAACCCTATCACAGTCTTCTACCATAGACTTGTTCCCGAAAGGACTTCGTGTTAGTCATATTGCAACCGATCAGGTCCTATTCACATACAAAAGAACTTCGTACAACCTATTAGTTATTAAGGGGGTACTCCTAAGGATCTAATGGCGCAAAATCCCTAGAAGTCATACAGAATTATGCCAATGAAAGAGTTAAGAAGGTAGTGATCGCGTTCTGCACTTGCAACTGATTCTTCAGCTGAAGATAGGGACCAAACCCAAGGATTATTCTGTGAATTTATGCGGCAAAAGTAAGTTCACTACTCTCATGCAGCAAGGAAGTCAATTGGCAAGCTATAGACAAAGCAACCAAGACTTTGATTCAGAGACAGAGGCTAGCATGTATAGGCAGTACCAGGCCGATGAAACAGCTAAATGAGTCTGCCATCAAGAGTGTCTTAAAGAGAAACCAATCAAACGACTTAAACTCAAACCTCGAAGGCCAGTCGCAGATCTTAAAGAAACTCGTAGTAGACGTAAACAGCGACTGCTCATCATCATATGTATTTCGACGATTATTCCAAGGAGAGAAGGGTAGGAAACTAAGACAAAAACAAATGACAAATCTATAACAATTCTCATAGAGGAGGAGGAACTACAGCAGTGTCTTTCAAGATTAGGTTCTGCCAGTGACAAATGCAGCGATGAAGGCAATACCAATGGATGACATGACCATTTTTATTGACAGACAGGGGGCCATGAAAGCCTTAAAATCCAACATTATCGCGAAGAACATACGATTCTTGGCTCACAGCAAAATATAATTCACAGCTGAGTCCCTGGTCACAGGGATGGAACCTTTGGCCATGATGCGACAGAGTCAGAGCTAAGAAACTCATACAAAATGGAAAGAAATCTCTATCAATATTGGTAGGTGCACTCAATGGCCATAATCTTCTAAGGAACCACATAAACTTAAACTTAACAATAACAGCATATCCAGAGGATTCGGTGTCGAAGAAGTTCACTAGGATACACTTCACTGCTTGCATTACCTCCTAAAATCTATTTCAATTGAAAAACAGAACACTTCCAGGATCTAAGGTCTCTCTCACACGACAATCTTTTCAGGTTTCTAAGAAGATCGCTATAGTTGGAGACAAAGGGCTAGGATCATGCCTACGAATTGTGTATCCGTCCAAAGTGTGATGAGGTTTTCAGCCTATTTCCCTTCATAAACCCACCTTACTGCTCTAAGCTATCGCGTACCATTGAATCTGTAAATTATAAGGTTTATGTGCTGGAAGTCTGCCATGATCTCTGCTCTAAGAATCTTTTCCTTTTCAACTGTAGCTAGGTTCCAAGAGTGATCCTGTCATGTTCATCTTTGAGACCTGAAACCAGTTGCGCCAATCTGCTTCTTTTTAGGTAGTTTGCCTGTGTTTCTTCAGATTTTGAGTCCGTTGAGTCAGTCCCCCCAGCTCTCCGATAGAGTGCCTCCCAATAAGAGGCACATGTGTTGTGATCGTTTGGCGGTCTTTCTTTGTATCAATTAGACGACACATCTCCACTAAAATGTGGGACTACTGAGTAGTAAAAGAAGGCGCCTTTCACAAGACGGCCGGTGCCTTCTACGTGGATTCGAAGGACGATTTTTTCACGACCATCCATCCCATTCTATTGTTTGTTTTTCTTGTTTTTATTTTCTCTCAATTAAATAAGAAAATGGCGCAACCTCATCCTGTAACAATGTGCCATCGGTCCGATGCGAATTTTAATGTCACATCATCACTTTTATGTGTGTCAAACAAATTCCAACAAAAACACTTAACAAAACAAAAACTACACAACAACGAACAGAGTATTAAAAGAATCATACACACACACACAGCCAAACACATACAGAAAACAAATTCAATTTCCTGTCGAAACCGTAAAAATCTCACGCCGTGCTTTATACGAGAGCTTGGAAAAAGTTTCCGCAAAATCCACTCCCCATATCCTGGCACCCTCGTGGAACGCCTTATTTTATTCCCGTTATTATCGAAACTTGTGCACAAAACAATTTTAAACAATATTGTCCACTAAATAATAATGGCGAACATATTGTCCTTGCCACCGTAAAAAAAAAAAAAAACAAAAAACAAAAAAGGAAGAGAGAAAGAGGAATAAAAAAAAAACGATTTCAATTTTTCGACACCCACTATCGCCCGTCCGCGTTGTATCCTGTGTGTACTGTGTCCTTTAAGTCGACAACCGAAACCCAATAAATTGTGATCCTGAGAAAGTAAAGTTCTTTTTGGAGTTTTAGTTCATCGCCTATCCGCCCATGGATGATCCTTGGCTGCACCGCATCGACCGACATCCGTGCATCCTGATGAAGCCTCAGTTTTATAGTCTCAACAGTGATGTGGCACGTAATTAAGAGGTCCTCCTGCAGGTATGTATATGTATACAGAACTGTAAGGATACACCTTGAAACACCTGATTTGTATTCCTTTTTTGTGGTGCAAGGACAACAGCAGTTTTTCATCGCGGCGTCAAAGGGGTGCTTAAGTCAACATTGTACTAAAAGTCTGTCTCTTTCGTTCGTCCTGCCTGTGTTGAATCATCGCGGCCAGGAAGTGCGCCTCTCTTTATGGCGAATAAACATTTTCCTTCTTGGAAAACAGTAAAAGTCTACTTCGTTTATGTGCTTTCGTCTAAGAAGATGAAGAGAAAGTGGGCAAAAAAAAAAAACAAGAAGCAAAACAAATAAAGGGTAACAACAAAAGGACCACCGAAAAAAAAAAAATAACACCATTTACGTCCTTAAAGGATAAGAAAACAGGAAAGAACAACGAAGAAACCGATGGCAGGATAGTTTAGTTCCATATTTTGTTGTTACACATTCTTTTAGGGCCTTTCCTGGTTGATCCAGCTTCCAATACATCCATACATACATCCTTTCCTTTTTTTTTACGATTTTGACAGGGACGAGACGAAGACGACATTGATGGTGGCAGTCGGTGGAGGCACAAGCAATGATGTTGCTGAGTGGTTTCTGGTTGAATGCAGTGTCATCGAGCGATTTTATGACATCGCCAAGGGAATTGCAGGATGTGCCTGCGGTTCTATACCATTGTCTTGTCGCGTTTCGTTGCTAAAATATGTGCTGTTTCCGGTAAAAGAGTGTACGTGAACGAGGGTAGAAGGTGTCCTGTGTTTACCTAATGGTGCAGCGCCTACGACCATTACAAAGGATGTGATACTTTTAACGGTTTTGTTTTTAGTGCCCCTGCAAACAAAATGTTTAATAATTAAATTTTTCCTTTTACGGAGGAAGGATCCTCTCTGTTTATGGGATTGCACGTGAAGGTTAAGTTGCTTCTTCGATTATTGAGGACATTTCCTGTCTCATCTTGACTCAGAACTAACGTTGTCGGTTTATGTGGCAGTTAAGGTATCCCTGAGAGTTGACTACATAAGTTGTTCTTGGGTTTAATGGATCTTTGCTAGGTATAGGTAGAACGGGGTGGCCACATGTGCAGCCAAAACTCGGATCCATTGTGAGCCCCTGTCCTGGGTTGACCTGAAATCAGTACAAGGTTTCTTATTAGCTTTGGGTGACCTTCCTGAAAAGCTATAAATAGCATATAGGATAGCATGGCTTGTCGTTTTATTAGACAGCTCTTAGACGTTAGGGAAAAAGTACCATTTTAGGTTATGGTTAGGTTGACTATGTTTAAAAATACAAACACACGTAGTCCAGAAGAGATCCTTTCACTTTGGCTGTTCCAGGACTAATAAAACCAACCGAATCGACTTATAAAGCGTCTAAGGGGGCCAGTTTGCTGAGGACATTGAAGGAAAGAGCTTATACCCAGAGGAGCCTACTTAGGGATTCATGGCTTCCTCTTCCTCTTCCTATTCTGCATTTCGAGCTATCAGTCATGATGCCTATGACAAGTATGAGAATGAGCTCTGAAGGCAAGATGGAATGATGGAGTCCTTATGGCTTTCAATGTAATCACATCAAAATACTATAAGATGCGGGAATGGTTGAACCATGGAAAGGCATGCAGAGCCACCTTTAGGAGTAAGGTCTTGCAATACTCAAGAATGATGACACATAAACGAAAGCGGTTACAAAAATCAGGACACCCTAGACAGTACAAAAAGAAAAGTGAGGCATCTTCTTTCAGTGGGCATGGGCAGTCCTCGAACATATGAAAATCGGCAACTCATTTCCAACTTAATCCCAGGGTTAGACAGACGAAAAAATGCAAATAGAGTCAAATACATCTTTCCTAAGCACCTCTCACTGGTCTGTTGAATCCTATTTCTTGTCTCGCACAGTAAAACCCAATGCAGAAGCCGAAGGAAATTTTGGGGTTTACAGGGCCCGTCGGTAGAGACGGTTCCCAACTTTATAGAGCTCTTGGATTCCCTTAACTTACTTATCGACGAAATTCGAAAGATGTAGCTCCAAAACTTGGTCGTCATCGGACCTCCTTTAGAACCTTTTAACAACGCACCACGTTCGCTATAAGATTGGATATCAGTTGAAAAGTCGTTTCGGTGATTACACCTAAAACTGGACTCTGTAGCAGACCGTTCGAAAAACTAGGTAGCTATCACTGATTCCAAGAAGCGGAAGTCAGTACCCGCATCCTTGTTAACAGTTCGAAGAATGCTGGGAATAACACAGTCGATTAAAGAATAGGCAGTCTGTGATACAGTTTTAGTATCCTTAATGGCGAAGGTCCTGTCTGGATATCTCGCGGACGACATTGTAGATGCAATAAAGACATGTGAGATCTTTAGATAGGCAATCTGAATGAAGGATATGGCATCAGTTACTAGTAATAGTACGTACAATCGGCAGCTATAAGTGCCCTAAGAATAAGTCAGACAACAGGTCATTCCATGATCCTGGGGAAATATCTAGGAAAAGTCTATACTACAGATTACCTCACTCCGTTCCTAGATTTTCATAGACCGTTTAGTAGCTCGTTCCCAAACAGGGAAGAATGGAAGGATGGTCAGCCTGCTAACACACGTTCCATCTCTATCTATGCAGATGGATCTAAGATGGATGTAGGCGTAGGGTCTGGCATTTTGTCCGAGCCGCTGGGGATATCTAGATCAGTCCGCCTCCCGAACCATAGCAGTGTTTTCCAAGCGGAGGTCCTGGCAGTGACAATAGCTGCCCGTAAGACTGCGATGAAGGCAATACCACCGGAAGGTATCACCTTTTACATCGACAGCCAGGCGGCAATAAAAGCGACTACTGAAAACGAAATAAAATCAAAGCTTGTGAAGTGCTGTCGCGAAGAACGCAGGGTTCTTGGAACACAGCACATGGTTACACTCTGCTGGGTCCCTGGATACGAAGGTATTCCAGGCAAAGAGAAGGCAGACAAACTGGCAAGAAGAGGCTCTGAATCTACATCGTAATAGATAGACACCTCGGTGTTCATCCCACCTTGCACATTGAAGCAAGAGGCTTGGATTAGGGCCAGTAGAGAGATCAATAGTAATTGGTCGTATCTGGACACCTTTGGTGTTAGCAACCTAAAGTAGGAAGGTATGCACTATGGAGACAAAGTTCCAGGGAGCTCAAATATGTTATGAGAATTAGCCACAAGCTATAGCAGTAGAAGTAGTAGTAGTAGTGGAAGTAAGGAAATAAGAAGTAACCATATTCAGTATGTCTAGCAGGATCTACATATGTATGTTCCGTAGAGCATTACGTTGGGCCTCCGTGTTAGAAATTTTAACACTCTTTGTTTCAACAGCCGAAGTAACTTAGGGTGATCCTTCACGGGACCTAGAGATACTCTACTTCCTGTCATCTACTGCCAAGAGACAGTGGATCCCTCAGGATCGAATCGACGTTGGCACATCCAGAATGGTTGGAATCATTCCCAACTTTGACTTTTAAAATATATTTCCTATTCCTGACCCAACATGGTCACCTCTAGGGATAATCCGAAATCAGCATAAACAGAGCTATGAGCGTCCATTTCTGCCTGATTAGAGAGGTGGACGTTTGGATAAATTCATAGCGTTGAGCTTGAGCAGCAAGTAAAGTGAAAGGCATCCCTATACTTCCTTATTTCATAATTTTATGGAAAAAATTGGTACGAGCTAGTCGGGCATAGAATTCTCTGAAACGAGGGTGGATGTTAAATCAGCCGTCTTGAGATAGGCGACAGTTAGGGCAGCATTTGAATAGAATGTGAAATATTCCAAATTCTCTACCGTGGCGTGCAATCGGAATGTCAACATTGTGATACTCATACTTCAGCTACGACAAGGTTTCCTTGACCTCTCCCTACAGAAGCATATGCATCCCATGTTTTATAGCCACCGATTCTCGTCCGAAGTAACTCTTGGAAGGATCCGGGTGGAAGTGCTAAGACGGTGTCTTGTGGGAGAAATTCAAGATTGTTAAAAACAGAGGAGTGTCATATGTCCTTAGACCTTAGACTTCATGGCAGCAGTTGTTTGTTGCACCTATAGGTATCCAAAGGTGTCAAATGAAGCACTATATCCTTAGCTGCTGTCCGACCTTTGCACCCGCCTTAGGTGAGTTGTCCATCCACCAGACGATCACGCTATATATTAGTACAGGATTGGTTTACTTACTTACTTATGTAAATATGTCCTGTATCTCCTTGTACGTCCTAGGACCTCTACAATTCCTACATACCATCGTGTGTGATTTCTGGAAATGTGGATTGATGGATACATGGATTCCACTTATTTCCTCACCATTTCTTGCAAAACTACAGGATTGAAGGGGACACGTTCAAGTATATAGAGTGTCCAGCTTCTTACCAAGTCTGAGACTCAAATATTTTGCTATGTCGGTGTCAGTTTAGGACTAAAGCTGCGTATATAGTTTTGGAGGGTCGAATTGCGGAATTTTGTATTACCTTGTCAAGAGGACAAGTTCTGTTAGTGGGTTGACACTAAGCCGATATTCCCAAGTCCATTTATGGAGTTTACTGTGCTTATTCGAAATAGCAAAGCCGTATGAATGAACAATTTCATCCCAACGTTCATCTTCCAGGATAAAAAGGAGTTCATTTAACGCCCGGCACGCAGCCTTACGAACCATCGATCTGGGGTGGCACACGTCAAAGGACCTAGTTCTTACAAACAAGTGAACGTGTACCACTTTGTCTAAGCAAGGCTTTCAAACTTGTTACCATTTTCCGTATAACAGATCCTCGTTCAGAAACTCCATTGTCCTTAATTGCATCCACAGCATGAGCTCAACTCAGGAACTATTTGTTTTCAAGAAATTCACAGAGTGACACTCTACCCCCATTCGTGGGTCTACTTGGAAAAAACTTCTTCGAATGAAAATCAGCAACAACGCATCCCTAAATCCGACACACATGCCACCAATTTCCGTATCCGCTCCGCAAAAAGCACCACACACTGCCAATAAGTAGGAGTATGTTCGGTCGTGGACTTTTTATTCGGTCCTCTTTGATCCTGTTCTGTTGCTGTTGGTGTTTCATTTCGGCTCATTTTCCAAACGCTAAGATTATCGTTATATTTATTGCCATCGTAAAGCGGATCCCAGTGCGAACGCGTGTTGTATCCTGGTTCTGGTATGTATTTTCTGTTTTTTTTTTTTTGCTCGCATGTATCCTTCAATGTTTGTCTTGAGTTTTACTCTCCGGGTTTTGCGTTTTCTTGTTTTATTCCTTTTCGGTCTTTCACTGGAGTATGATGGTCATAAACATTGTGTCTCTGTGTGTCCTTGAACACCCGTACATGGGGGGAGAAAAAAATGTCCTGTGTATGGTGTCCTAACGCCCACCCAGCCCCGATAGCAATGTCATCTCCATCATCTTTGGAGTTTCTCTCTCTTTTTATCGTTAAATTGCGATTGATGCTTCATGGTGGCTGTGATGGTTGTAGAGCAGCGGTGCGATGGGGGTGCGAACTGAGGGATGATTTGTGGGAGGATGACAGTGTACTTCGGACGGTTTCCTTTTGTCGCCTTCGGATGATCTGTTTTATGTCGTTTCTGGCGACGTCACTTTTCTTTTTCTTTTTTTTTTAAGTCTCATCCTTATTCCTTGTCTTCTACAGATCCTGGATATCACATGGCATCAATGTACGAAGGTAGAGTTTGACAATGTGGGAGAGTGGGTGGGGAGCGATGTTCCTGCATTGCGGTTGAGGGTGGCGGGTTATAATGATGTTAAGTGAAACAAAATAGTGTCACAGGTATCTACATTGTGTCAACATGTGGTCGCATATTAATGTGTCAAAAGTGAATTGCATTGAAGCGTCAGTCATGATGCACGTCCTACTCAAACTTGTCATTTAACAGAGTGGCTGACAAGGAAGTAAGTGTTTTTTTTTTTTAAGTAAGATCTACGACTAGTTCAAGGATGTTCTGCAGAGCACTAAACTAAGTGTTTTTTCCAGGGCTTAGGGTAGTTTTCTAAAACCCCTTCCTTTTACCACGGTTCCCAGTGATGCCATAGTGTTGAAGGACTTGACTGGGTTTTGTTGTTTTTAGAGTTGACGGACAGATTAATTCCCTCCGCAGGGAGGCATTCGCGGTCAATCTTCCACTTCATCAAGAAGACTCCTTGTGTACCTATGCAATACCTATACCAAGTTAATGGCAAGGATTTAGGAACTGGAATCTGGGATCCATATGTTGATAATCTACCTCCACTAACCTCCATGAATAAGTTGCATATACTTCTCCAAATGCAACTCATCTGCAAGTGTATTTTTCTTTGAGAGTGGCTGTCCCCACAGGAATTCAGACACACTTGCCCACAAAAAGGTCCATTGGGAAGCCATGGATCCACCATTTGGTTACTCAGGACTAGTTAAACTAATTGGAGTTTTCAATATAGCGAAGGAGGCTCGTAACGCTTTGAGGTTCGAGGTTGCCAGCGAAAGGTACTCCCAGAAGGAGAAGTCTTTTATGAGACACAGTTTCCTTCTTCCTCCTCATAGCTACAGCTTCAGTAGAAGTCATGTCAAAAGAGGTCCAACCTGTTGAAATGCTGTCCTCTCCGACAGTGCCCAGTGAGAACCCTGATTACAAGGCAATCATGGCTCGATCGGTTCAAAAGAACCAACTGTCCACTATATTTCTGATCAAGCCTAAGTCAGATCTGACATGAAATGTTGAAAATGTTGCAAAATTTTGGAGAAGTGACTTTGCGGAACTTTGCATGACTTATTTGTCCTCTAAGTTAGGGCCAGCATTACGCTTTATTGCATTCCGGGATCAATGGACCTCTAGGGGAATAAAATTTTCGATGAGAGAGCTAGAAAAGACTCAAAATCAAACAGACCCTTTGGTCGTAACGTCTTATAATCTTCTCATCCCAAAATTTAGTTCGGATTTATACAATATGCACAACGCTAACTACAGCTGATTCTCCTCATAGGTATCCACCCAGGTTAGAACCCAATGGCAAGCCAATGAAAATCAGCACCACAGACCTTTGCAGAAGATGTGGTGACATGGAGTGCCTAAGCCTCATCAGGACAAGGTCACGATCCTCAGAAAGATATCTGTCAACGACTTTGGTTTGTTACTAAGCCAACTAAAATCAACTTAAAATTCATCGTGGAACCCGGTTGATTCAGGAGGGCGCCTCTGCCATAGACCGATAGCAAAACATTGAGATCCTAGTAACATTGTACTTCTGTAGATGGAGTTACTCCTCCAATCTGCCTACCTAGTTTCTTAGTCCGAAATCTTGATCAGGGTCACACTATGAGACTTGTAGAACTTTTAGGCTACATGTACGCCAGTACTTTAAAAAATGATAGCCTTCCTACGTACAGCCTTCATTTCAGAGCCCGAAAAGATTTGTTTGTCCATCTGTCAACTAGTCTGCGGACATATTCGCTTGAAGGACATACTGTGAAATCAATCTTCCTTCTGACTCATTACGATATAAATACTTTGATTGACATATCGGTGACATGTTCGAATTTTTGTCACTAACGTCAAATGGAGTAATTCAGTCATTACTGCTCTCACTAACCTATAGATAGACGTCTAGTGTCGTTGGCCTGCAACTAGTGAAAGTCAGCGTGTGAACTCCTGCAATGAACTCCACAAGAGTGTTACACTTAACTAGCAACTGACACGCATTTTTTCCCCCAACGAGAACATGACTCCATGGGTGCTACCTACTCCCACCGTGTACCTCAGACTGAATAGCTTGCTGGCTAGCTTTAATGTCTGCCTGTCATGGATTAAGTGGATGTTAGAAATCAACTACCAAGTCATTATGGCTAACGACGAGTGTAATACGACTTTAACGGTTTTGTTTCAACAAGAAATTAATGTCGATTGGCTCTCAAAATAAATACTTCACCTCAATGCGAGTCCCATCAGCGCCAAGGACACGCATAAACAAAACAATGTGAACGTCATGCAAATAAAGATAATTTCCTTCAAACTTCTAGTCTAAGGAATATCAGATGGGATACAAAATACCGCTAAAACCTGTACTTCTTATTCTTCTTTCATTTACCCACACATTTCGAGCAAAGGATAATATATTTAGAAAACAAAAATGAGGAGAAAAAAAACAAAACATACTCGTAAACATGATAATATGGCTTTCAAATCTTATGGCTCAAGGATGTCTGCCGTCAGTAGACCATAAAAAGGATATATAATTCTTTATTTTCGCATTTTATTGTGTGAAGGAATCACAATTTGCTATGACAAATACCGAAGAGCATTGAAGAAGAAACGCGCGCACTCAGCACACGTATACTAAAAATAACAACAAAGTAAGTTATTTTCTGCGTTCTGCCAATGGAGTTGTCCTTTTAAAAGATTTTTATTTTGTTAAAGCCTGCATGACAGTGCTGTGCAAGGAGTATGGTCTCTCTTCTGCACCCGAAAGTAGAAAATTATCAGGAATGGAATGAACTTCAGAAAATTTCCAGAAATTAAGGATTACTGAACGAATCCTTGCCGCCCTTAGCAAATATTTGAGATGTGCATAAGAAAACAGGACGTTTTAAAAGGTATATCTAGTAAGGCCATCTACCGGCAGTTACATACGTCAAAAAGGTAGATCTTTTATTGATGTGCTGTCAAAATTTCATGACATTTGGACGAAGAGAAACGAAGTTATTGCGATTAAACTGACAGTATGTTTGACAGTATGAAGACACAAAGAGGTGATTAAAGGTTTTTCAATTGGGACATAACAATTTTGTGTTTTAATACAAACGCATGGTTAAACTATTTTTATGATTTTTCAATACCAAAAGTGAAACCAATATCTATATTTTTAGTGTGGTGAATTTTATGAACGAGCAAGGTTTGGGAATTATTTAAAATTACTTTCGAAATTCTGAGTCGGTGGTCGCTGCTTTAGGAGTGATTTCTCCAATTTTCGGTCGTAAAATACGTTCCACCAAACAAGCTGTGCGTGAAAAAGTGAATAAATTCGGGTCAACATATTCACTATTGAATGTTCCGGTATCAGTGAGACAGCGTATTGGTAAAAGTATAGAAAATGTCACAACTGTAAGTGCTTCTATTAAAAATGAGCCAAATCAGTCGAGTCCCCGATGTTCACAGGAATTGGGAATGGTTTGGCCCACATTGTGGTATAAAAGTCCTGGCATACACTACACCCTTACAAGATTAAATTCACTCAAGAACTGAGGCCTTTTGATCAATTGAAGAATAGAAACTTCTCCGATTGGGCTCTGCAAAAGTTTGAAGAAAATCCTAAATTCCATCGAATATCTCCTTCAACGATGAAGCTCAGGTTTGTCTTAATGGCTTTGTCAATAAGCAAAATATGACATTTAGGAATGCTTTAAGAGACTCGCTTACATCCACAGAAAGTGATCGGGTTTGGAGTTCGTGTCGATGGTATGACTGGGCCACAGAGCCGGTCAAACAATTGATCTATTGAGAGTGAAATTCCGTAATTGTATAATCTCAGGAAATGGCCCGATCAAATGGCCACCTCGCTTACCAGATCGACTTTCGTACTTAAATGTAACATTTGTACTATATCTGGAATAAATTTCAGCCTGGTATCTCAACTATTCTGTGTTTAATTTAAGTACGAAATTGTTATGTTCTTATTGAAAAACTTTTAAGACGGATCCTTTTTATAAACCTTTCTAACTGTTGCCTAAACCATACCCAGCTGATCCTCCACGACTCCTTTTTTCCTGAAGTTGTAGGCTCGATCTGTTTTGAATTGACCCAGACAAACGAAGCGTGAGTCGATGAAGGTCCTTTTCTCTCAATTTTGAAACAACAACTCACAAACACAACACGAAAGCGTCTGCATTTTTAGAAGTCTTCCACAAAACAAGTGTTTCCAACTCAGTCTGCCATGCATATGCAAACAGTTTGAACACTGTTACCTGTTTGTCTGGAAAATCTTTTCACAATTTAGCCGGTTTTTTGTTTTCTTTTCCAAAAGTCCGTCTCATAACTTTTCATTTAACTGAATTTTAAATTAAGACGGCTTGCAAGGAAAAGAAGAATACGAATGAGATTTAGGACATTTTGCATCCTTGCAACCCGTTCTGTGTTCGAAAACGTTTTGTAATATTCTTTAGGTGTTTTGTGAAACAAAAATTCCCATGTTAACAGCAAACGCCAGAAGTTCGCTCTCTGTCGCTCCATTCATCAAGTTTATTTGAGCACGCAGTAATAGTCTGTGAATCGAAATTAAATTTTCATGGCAACCGTTCATCCTGTTTCCTCCTGGAAACCAAAACATTTGAAAGGACTAGAACAAAATCTGAAAGCTGTGTGTGAAAATAAAGAAAGGATCTCCTGTCATTATGCATTCAAATGTATCCGCTTTCAAAGAGCGGTGGGCAGGACGGCGAACGGAGGCGTGTGCTTTTCATCAATGAAAGACACAAGCGACAACCAACCAACCCCATCCTTGGTGGAGTGCAGTCTCGGCTGGATTACATTCAGGACGATTTCGTCGCCTGTACTGCGTTGAAGTGTGACATTAAAAAATATCCTCATTTTTCACCATTGAAGTGCCAAAGATGTAATTGCAGGGGGCCCGCAATTTGAAAAGTATTTCCCGCCGCACCCTGTGTACGTTTGTATGGGTTCTTTTTCCAGGATAATGCAGCTTATCAACAGGCTCAACATGAATACGATACGACGGGCTAACATACACGAGCGTGTGCATCTGCAAATGAGAGGATTTTCGCCAAGGAATTCTTTGCATATCCACCCCCAACTGTAGAGGTTTCCTTTCCGTTCCTTTTTTTTTTTTGACGACATTCATGGTCCTTCCTAGATAAACAAGGACCAGACGACGAGCTTATGTTTACAAACCCACTCTGCCAGCGTGGACTGAATGTGAAATTCCACACACTGGGGACTACGGCATCATGATATATTTTACTGCAGGAGATGGGGAGAGTGATTGCAGTTGAGAAACTTTCTAGGATGCAGTTGGGTTCTACTTTCTTTGTCGTCTTCGTCGTCATCGTTGTCGTTGTCGTCTTCATCGCCATCGTCGTCGTTGTCGTCGTCGCGCGCATTTGTCAAGTGAGATTCATTTTTAAGGCAAAATAATGACAACAATAAGTGCCTTCATCATATTCGCCTTGGTGGAACTTTGAAGACGCAGCAGGTCATAGGGTTATGTTTCTGTTTACTTGAGAGAGTAATTTCACTTCCGGAAATGATGGAAAATTATTAAAGCAGTGTACCGTAAGTTTGCCACGTAGTACAGTAGTGGCATATGCTAATGGTACTTTAAATGAATGGAGACGGGAAGGTTTTTCAGGAGAAGAGAAACAAAAGTTTTCTATTGAAAAACATTTGCAAGAAGTTGTTATTATGCATAGTTTACACAGGACACGGTCTCGAAGTGAGTTAAGAAGCTCCTAAGTCAGGTTAAAGTGGCGACTTTTGAGCACCACTCACCCCGAAGGTTTTGAAAGCACCAATGGCGTGTGTATGGACTGGAGCAACTTATGAACACGGTTCTGGTAACACTCGTACAAAAGTCAATGCATGACTTTGACGAAGTCATGATGGGTTGAGAAGGACTTATTGATTTTGTACCAAATGATGGATAGGGTGTACACCGGTCTTCTAATCATGGATCTGGTGATGTTCTAAAGTTTTTTGACGCAACTCTGATACATACTGCATACTAGAAGCATGGCAAAATAGTCTACCGCCCACTAAACAGAGAGGAGGAGCCGTCCTTATATTTGGCCACGAAGAACTCCGGATTGATGGTCACCTACATATGACGGCATCTACATATAGCTTCTCGCTTGTTCAGGATAATAATATCTCACCGAGACCGGGAAAAAGAATAACTCTTGCCAATTGTTATCTTTGGACTGAGAAGGAACCTGAGTAGTAGAGCCCTATCCAGATAAACTAGGAAAATTCTATAGAATACCTTGACCATGCCAATCCTGCTTTGCGGCCCAGAAGCTTGGTAAGAAAGATGTCTTTGGATATCTTCTAGGAGAGAAGATGAAATGGTGATTCTTTCTATTCTTGAACCATACAGCCGGGACCGGAATCATTCAAGATGTGCCTACCTAACGTACATACAATGACCAGTCAATAATCCGACCAGGGAACGTATGCGTGATTTGCTATTACGTAATAGACACGCTGACATGTATCTGCTTAACTATGGCTCTTTTTTTGAGCCACTTCCTAGTAGTTTGCGAGAAACCCTTCCCAATTTCTGTGGACGGCAACATTCAATAGTGAATATGTTGACTAGAATTTATTCACTATTCCACGCAGATCCTGTTCAGTGGAACGCATTTTACGGCCGATAATTGGAGAAAGAGCTCTTAAAGTTGCCAACACCAACTCAGAATATCAGTAGTAATTTTTGATAAATTCTAAACGTTGTTTGTTTACCTGCTTCACTATAATAAAAATGTGATTCTTTCTTGATATTTTGGTAGTAACAAATCATAAAAAGAGTTTAAGGATACGTTTATATTAGAGGACAAAATTGTTATGTCCCTGTTGGAAAGCCCTTTATGAAACCTAAGAATTTGGCATTTTCGGACAACCATAAGTGACTTCCCCTTTTGTCGGTGTTATCTCTGTAAATCCTTTAAATCCTATCTCTGTAAAAGAATTAGCATCGTTTTGAACGGATTGGCGCTAAGTCCGCAGCTACCTTTCCTCTTGACCAGTCTTGGGAAGACTGCTTCCTTGTGGAAGTTCTGTAGTGCTTTTGGGCGTTTTTCGCTGACTGCTATAGCAATCTTGTCTGGATAAGCTTCAACTTTGAAGCCTTCCTTGGGTAGAGATGTAATTCTATCACAGTAAGGACCCATACTCTACCCTAGTGCAAAGAAAAAAGGAAGCGCCCTTCGACTAAATAATCCTCTTCATGCCAAATCCTTGGAGGAGACCTAATGTAGTTTTCAGAAGTGCACATCCGACTTTATATTTTTTTTTTTTTACAAAATTAAGAAAGGTGAGGACCAACAAGTAGGAATGGCAGTGCCTACGAATACTCACGAAAAAACCGCGTTACCCGGAGCAGCTCAAAATATTACTCAAGTTCTTCAAGTATCCTTTCAAATCACAATCCTTATCCCATTGTGTCGCTGATTGCCGATCTTGAGCCACTGAGAGCATGTGCCTTGTGTGTGAAACACGTTCCACACAACATGTTAGTGTTGAATGGAAAAGTTATTACCCGAAATTACGGTACGAAATCCCGCTACAAGCGACTACAGGAAAACCTGCCAAATTGAGTGAAAACAATAACTTTTCATTGCTTCGTGTTTGTTTGGCAGTTCCTTAAATACGCCATCCTTTACCCATGTTTTCCTGTTTCTTTTGTTCTTTTTTTTTGTGTTCATTCCGGCAACTATTGTCCTCACCATCAAACCATGCCGAACGTAATCACTCGTAATTAAAAGCGCGAACCAGTTTGCTCTCGCGAAGGGTCTCCCGCCTCTTTCCCAGGATGGCGTCATTATAGAATTAGGAGGTCAGCCCGTCCCACACTCTCTTAGAGAGGAGTTATCAAGCCATCAAACAATCGGGTTGGAAATTTATCAAAATGTCACCGGCACGATTTTTCCTGGCACCAAGAGTTGAAAGGCAACGTTTCTAAGTGCAAACAAACACACATCCTTACGAATGTCGGATGTTATGGGTCCTTTTGGATGGGTGGTGGCTTAACTTGTTCATGTCGGAGCGATAGTGTGGTACCGCAGTAATTTGGAACGTACTGGCGTCGTACCCTGTGCCCAATGAAATCGTACAACACCCCATATATGTACAAGTTGTACTCGTAAGTACTGTGTACATTTTGGAGAAAATCAATTAGAGGTCCCTGCTAGTCCTTGCGAGAATATAGTGCACCGAGCAGTGGATGAAATGCAGTTCACGTGCAGTAAAGTTAACGATAAACAAGTAACATTTCGAAAATGGCTTAAATAAAAAGCACAATAAGAGAGGAAACGGAGGAGGAGAACAAGTAGAAGAAGAAAAAACCAAAATACGCTGTGTGGCAGGTGAGGTGAGCACGAGTATGTATGAGGAGAAGGATAATAATGAAAAGGACGCCGACGACGGAGATGGCTGCTGGTGATGGTGGTGGTGGTGTGAACTTCTTATCTGGTACGCAGAACTTTCAAACAATCCATTTAAAGTTTGGTGCTGTAATTTAAATTGCTCAGCTGCATCGGTAAATCTTAAGAAAGCGCACAACTTAAGGGCTTATCGTGGCAAGTAGCGATGTCAGGATCGGACGTTTTGCGTGGGGTATTTAAGGATTAAATGCTTTTGAAATTGTTGTTTCTTAATTCTGGTTGAGATTCTGTTATAATATGTATCTTTGTTATGCAATCCCACACACACGCATACACACATACATTTCGTTCTTAATTAGTTTCGTTTAGAGTCATATTTTTTGGAGGAAAGTTCCACTCGGTTCAGACATCCAGAGAGGTACTGCTGAAACGTGAGTATGATAATGCGGTCGAGAGAAAGGATTGCAGGAGCTGATTAATAATTGCAGACAATTTTATGTTTGCAATATGACTGGGAACTGTCTGTGGCATAGGGATTGTCTGGATAGACGCCCCATCAGGGCGTTTGGCAGAATTTTTCATCAAAATTGTGAGGAGCTCTTTTAGGCGCAAGTTGAGATGTGCAGTGTCGCCAAGAGCTCACTGGCTATGGAATAAGAAACGGAAGTCTTTTAGTCTCACATCAAACGATTCGGATCGGTACCTAACCTGTAATACAGTAAAATGGTAAAACCATTCACCTTAACCAGACCCAGACCTACAGACGCTGAGCAGAAGAACCAGCTACGTTCAAGACAAACCATTCACTACATACTATAGCGATGAGAGACCTACAATTTAACGATAGGAGGTGTTCTCCAAGAGTCTATCAAGAGAAAGGATCATTAATGGTTGTAGTTAGAACTGCAGTCAGTTGATTCCAGATGCAGAAGCTATGACTATCAAGTATCAGGCTTGGAACTTGCAAACGACAAACTAGAACATGTGACTAGTTCAGTCCACACACCAAAAACTCGGTGTCTAGAACACCAAAAACTGCCACGGCAACACAGGCAGCAACAGCAAAGACGGTGGAAATTTCCATCATCGTGCATAGCGCACACGCACTCACCAACGGTCGAGTGCTGGGCAACGGGAAAGTGCAAGCGCAGCTGGCAAAGATATACACAGCTGCGCAACAGCACAATATGAGTCACTCTAAGCGCAGACTCGAGAGCGTGCGGTTGTGCGAATATACAGTCCACAGAGCGAGCAATACAGAAATTATTCATCATAATTATTTAAATAATTATAGAGCTATTGAACACTCGGAAATGTTTCTGAGCCCCAGAAATCAATTTCAAAGGAAGATGGAGACATGAATACTGGACATGGAAACTTTTACTACTATCGGTGGTGATCTGTAGGGGGATAGATGGATCTGAGAGTATCTTCGTTGGAGATCGGGGCCAGGCTACCCCGAGAGGTCTAATGGGATCTATACCGGATACTACTAACATATGTATGCTCTCCTGGAACATCGATCGAACAAAAAGAAATAAGGAATCTTTAGACCTTGGCAGCGGAGTGAACATATTAATAGAACGCTAAGCCTGGCTTTAGAAAGGAATAGTGAATCAGTTCCGGGTTTTTTTCTTCATACTACGAGCTACACGGCATCTATAAATATTTTTTTACAGACGTCCTTCTACATAGTAAGGCGTTTAGGAAAAATTATCATCTATGGGAGTCCTACTCGTGAACGTAGTAAGACCTATAGCAAGGGAAAGTACAGTCTAATGTAGGACTGACAAGCGGTAAAAAAAGGAAACTTTATCGATGTTTACAAAGGAGGTGTTAAAATCTCCAGGATTATTGGTTTGAAGGATGATAACATTTGTTTTCTTTTAAGAAAAGATTGACGTTGACATTTATTCTCTGGAAGTAGTCCAACCCAAAGTATGTGATCGTATCTGATATGTGTACCAGTCAAGGAGGAATATCTCAGAAGTCAACAGGCTCCAAGGAACTTCCTCTCAATAGTTCAGCAAACAATTATTTCAATGATTGCTATAACACATCTTAACTTACAAGCGAGGATGATCTAACAACTTGTGCGATCAAATACAAAACAAGCTCCAGAGGATCATCAGAATTTCCAAACCATCACCGAGTAAAGTTTCTTTGAAAGAAAACATTAGGACTTGTAGTGGCTTGGTAAGACGGCCAGTTGTCAGCAGACTTGTCGGCGAATTTTCATTTGTTTGATGTCAAAATGAGTATAAATCATTTTCGATGAGAAACTCAAACACTGATCTTTCGATCCAAACTCCTGCCGGCTTGACTTTATTCGAAGTGTGGATGATGAAGCAGTTCTGCAATGGATGGGTAAAACTCCGATCGATGGTGATCCTTCTTCTTTAAAAAAAAAAACAATAATCCCATCCTTGGACCAAAAGACACGCATGGCTAATGGATCAAGTCTAGTACCGCCATCTTTGATCATCCTCCAAAAACTCCTTAAAATATACACCAAAAGAATAAAAATTGAAGGTGAAGTTGAGCTTTACTTTTGCATACTTTTTGATGTTTTAACAAATATAGGCTTTCGGATCAGAGGACTGTCCAGAAGACAATGCAACTCGCTGTCATATTGAGTTGATAGGCTTTAAAGGACGAACTGTCGACAGATGTTGTTTAATATGATTAGGAAGGGGATGGACACGAATGCTGTCTTTGAAAAATGTGTCCGATATGCTTGGACAGGCTATTAAGAACTCTTGACATCTCCCTTGACCAACAACAAGATGGTGCAGTGTTCAATGACTAGAGTTCACATACGCGGCAAACTCTCTCCAGATCAACAAAGCCCCTGGCCCTGACAGTATACCAGCAGATGTCTTGAACTTACCCTGATGTTCTGATGGAATATATTCTGTTTTAGAAAAGGGATTTTGTAATAGAAATGGAAAACAGAATAGTTGATCCTTTTCTGCGTACAGAGCTCTTTCCATTCTGCACACGGTAGGGAAACTACTCGAAAAGATGCTGCCACGAATCACAACAACTATCCACAAAGCAGGGGCTTACCCGACCGACAACACGGCCACTCCACTGTAGAAGCAATCTAGAAAGTCGTCAATGTCATCCACGCTGCCCGACAAGGAAATAACTTCTCCAGGAAAGTCATCCTGTTAACGATATGATCAACGTGCTCGAGCATACATTCTGAGTTCCGCAATATCTTCTGCAAATAGAGAAGGACTATCTTAAAAACCGGGCCCTATTATACAATAGTATAGAGGGAGGTCCCAGGTAGGAGATCACTGCTGGAGCAACTTAGAGCTCAATTTCGGGGTCTTACTTATGGAACATGTTTTTGGATGGAATGCTGTGTATGGATATTGTTGAAGATACCTTCCTTACCGACGCAAGAACACCGAAGATGTCCACCTGGGCGGACATGGGCTCAGTCTAGCGACAGAAAAAACTAAGTTAGTTCTTTTGACTAGGAGACATATTCCAATCATGACACAGTTCAGAGTAGTACAAGAAATGATACGCAGCTAGACGTCAGTGAAGTACCTTGGCATAGCTCTAGATCCCAAACTTACATTCTGTCAACAGCTTAGATCCGCAGCCGAACGAGCTGCAAGGATAACTTCCTCACTTAAGTAGTAGACTCGTGGCAACCACCGGAGGGCCTGTTATGAGTAAGGCTTCTCATTATTGGTGCAAGAAGTCTGTCTCTAGGCCTGGACTAAATCGTTAGCAAATAAACTATTTATGTTATGAGCTGAAAGAAGGTTGCTCTACGTTAGCTCAAACAGTGAAAATACTCAAGGACCTTACAAGAGTGTTGACGCTGAATGCACGGCCCTATGTACATAACTACCATATGTGTACATGAGTTGGCTAACGCAGAATTATATGCCAACACATGTGTCCTATCATGTCCTTACAAAACCTACCCACCACTTGCCAATGGGTCATTTCAATTCATGGTTCGTGGCTAAATGCCACTGTGACACATCACAGCTTTATCAAATTTGCATATTCCTCACATCATTGCCCATCACCGCAAGCTGAAATGTCCACCATTAGTGCCAGATTCAATCAATTACTTGCGTTGGTAGATTCCCCTCTGCGATAATCTTAAGCGCAATGGCACATCCCTCAAAGTCGTGTCCTTGTGCCTGATTGCACACAATGCAACGCTTCAAATGGTCCTTGTCTCTCGGCGGCAATTTTTCTTATTGATGACCGTTAATGCCGTGGTGAGCCTTGCAACTTGTTTACTCAATTCACTTAATGCGAATGTTAATGACGATCGTTATGGTGGTGATGACGTTTCGCACTCTTGTTGTGGTTGCATCCCCAGTGGTATAGCTTTAAAGTCGTAATCGATTGACATGACAATCACTTCCTGTGATTGCAACTATACACCCAACTGGTATAAGCCCTTTTGTGTGTTCCTTATCGATTGGAGGGGCGGGGAGGGGATTTCAATTCGTGAATTACTCGGTTGCAGTTGATTGCACCCGCACTTTAATCCCTGAAGGTTGCCATGTAAACGATGTTCGGTATTGTGATCCCTTAATGGACTCAATATAACGATGCATGCAAACTAATCACTTAGGTGTAGGGGTCGCATGAATAATGCTCCTAATTGATGGGTTCAAGCGAAAGGATGATGACCGACTTATGCGGGTATCACTTAGTCGCAAGTTCATATTTATTTCCAAGACCGTTGAAAGTAGGATCCTGGAAGGACGGGTTTTTAACGTACTTCTTCCTGAGGAAACGTAAGAGTCTTTGTAGGTATCATCCTACACCTGAAGTGCCATGGAAGTCTTACAAGAATCAGTGGACCGCATCGTCTAATGAATTTTCGATTCATGATTAGACTGCTACTGTTTGTAGAAGCTTAGGATAAGAAGTGGTTGACGTAAGACTTACTGTCCCCACAAGGATACAGAAGCACTTAGACCCCAAATTGTAATGCCTTGGAGCTTTTTACAATTCAATTGCACATCTTCAGGATGTCCTTAGATGAATCAGCCTTCTTTACGGCAGGCCTGACTAGAACCAAGCTTATCTCTTGTGTCGTGACGCGCTATAGAGCCTTGTGTCTCAAATCGAAAAACAAGGGACAGCTTCACAACATCCTACCTCGACACAGCATATAAGAGAAGCTTGGTTCTGCCTTAAGGGTAGTTCTGTGTCAAAGTCCTGATATGGCAAGGCATGTATTCATTTGTGGTTGTTCTTGCTAATAGGGTAATATCCTTGACAAATATTGCATTACATTTCGACCAGAACATGGCTCTTGATAGACAGGATTCGCATCTGAAATACGTTACCAAGATCTTGGTGGGGGCAACCTATCGCAACCCACCTCGCTATTAGTTTAAGCGCCATCTATGTGGAATTGCACAGTGCTATGATCCAAAATGGAACCATTATCACATTCACTATGAACAGGGATGGTCTCTCAGAAGACAGGGTGGTGAATATGTGACAGAGTACACATATGTCCTTCGAGTAACACCGACAACAGGAACAGGTGGAAGTATAGAAACCAAAGAGCAGAACCTTGCTGGTGATACGCTTCTCCACAGCAAACCACTAAACGGCCAAAAAAGTTGTCAACTAAGTGGTTTTTCAATAAGGACATAACAATTTTGAATCTGAATGCAAATGCATCCTTAAACTTGTTTCATGAATTGTTAACTTCGAAACTTCAGCCAAGCTTTACATTTTTACTGCCCTAAAGTTCACTAACGAACAACGCCTAAAAGTTAAAAAAAATTAATACCAAATTTTTGAATCTGTGATTCCACCCATCCGGACCTCAGGTTTTCCTTGGAAGAGCTCCTTCCAAATTTCTTTCAATCCTACCTCCACTTTAAAAAAAAAACGGGCACTATTGGATTTAACAAGTTTGGCACTCCTCATCAAAAATATCCAACGGGCTTTTGTAGTTCCACTTCATATCCTTGCAAACAGTAAATTCTTCCACATGCATCCTATCGTCCTCACACTTCCAACAAACTTTACTTCATTACATTGCTTTAACCATTTCTAATGACCAGCAGCCATTTAAAACAATAATTTAGTTAAATCTACCAAAACTTCATTCCAAGTTGATTACTAGTCGACCGGTGATGGACCAAAACGAAGTTACCATAACCGGGGCAGGTAAGTCCACTTCCAGACCACACACGCAAACACCTGAAGGCACTTAATGTTCCTCTATTCAATAAGTTTAGTGCAATGACACTTTTATTCGCCTCAAAGTTTCTCAACTGAAAAGTGGAATAAATTTACCCCATAGACATGTCCCACGTCATAGTCTTGCTGGACAAAATAAACAAGCATTCTCCTCCCGACCAACACCTTAACCAGTGCCTCACTCGCTCCCCCAGCAAACATAGGGTAGTAGACGTTTCACCACATGTACACTCAGCCTTTGTGGGAAAATCAAAAAGGAATAGGACATCAAAACAAAAAGAGGGAAAAAAAAAAACAACGGACGACACCATAACCCAACTATGTCACTTTATACGGCACTTAAAGTACTCCAACCTCACCATACCAACCCACCACACAAGCTACCATTTTTGCTCCTTTTTTTAGCCCCTTTAGCAGAGACTGGTCGTCCCTTGCAGGGAAATTCTGTAAACAGCAGCAAGTGTGTATTTAAATTAGCATAAAAGGAATGTTAGGCTAACTTTTGCACTCTTTTGAGTGGCAGGAGCATAGGACATGAGGTCCTTTCATCATCGTATCTATGTACATCAGGAACGATGGACATTTAGCACCAACCTATAGCGTCAAGTGGTACTGCACGAAGGAAAAAACTTGCCTTTGAATGAAGGATTCATTCAAAACAGAAAAAAAAAAGAAGAGACGAATATAATCCTGTGGTAAGTGAGCCAATAAATGCAATGAGATGCGACAGGTACTACCAGGGGACTCAGCTCCATTGGCCATTATCTCGAGGGGATTACACACTCAGTGACAGAAACATTGACGACGGCTTAAATTATTGTCGTTATGGGCTTTATGTTTTAGACTTTGGTAGGCCATCCAGGAGTCCGATGAAGCAAGAACGGCTAAGGTCTCCCTCAAGGCTTTAGTATTGAATAGCTGTGTCCTTCCAGCAACTTTTGTCAGAAACCTCTTCATTCTCTTAATGCTTTGGATTTGCACAAAATTTCAAAAAAAAAATAATATGAAACTCTGGAAGCAAAGCTTGAATGTCATTGTCAGGATATCAGGAACCCTATGTTAAGTAGGTACAATCAGCAAAAGTGGGAAATGAGAAAGCTGGACACCTTATAGAGGTGGAACAGTTTAGGATTTTTTGAACTGAGGAAGAGACTACAGCCATAGACTCGACTTTAACAGAAACTAAAGGAGACCTATGCTTACCATCTATAAGGTATGCAGAGTCATGCCACTTACGCTGCTTCGTAAATGTCGATGGTCATGTACTAAACTCACTCCCAAGACTAGAGGGGCACTAGTTCAAGATACTTCGGAGTTATTAGCCTCCAAGGACGATATTGACATCCCAGTAAAGTATTTGAATAATAAGGTCGTGTGCTAAACAACTTAGGGCTTAGGTGGCCCAAAATGTATCACCCTGTCGGAAGACGAATACACGTTGACAAGCCACGGAACTCTCTACATTTTAAGGTCATGGATTACTCTATCTGACTCTTCTTCACTGAATATATCGTCGAAGCTTTGAGGCAAAGTGAATTTCGGTAAAGATTTCCCGATCCCCCATACGTCAACTGATCAGATACTTAGCCATGGTACCTGCTCTCCTCGAAGAAACTGGAACAACACGTGGCAGAAGAGGCACCGAAAAGCCTTAGAGTACTTGAAGATTATCGCCGCTGTGGCTGGACGTCCTAAATAATTTGATTACTGTGCCTGACCAGCGATACCGAACTATGATCAAAGAGTTTTTACCGTCGAAAATTGATGAATCTGGACCAGAGCACATGTGGTTCGAAAAGGACAGTGCAACCGCATACAAGCGACATTTCAAAAGATCCTTTGGCCGGCATGATCCTTCAATTTGACAGCTCCAGACTTCTTTCTGTGTTTTTTTTATAAGAACAAGCCACAGACTCTGAAAACCGCGTGCGGTCAAGTTACTTCCCTGTACAAGGCTTCAGAATGAAAACAGCCTTAAGCCAGACACACAACACACGAAGACACGAACACATGTAAGACTGACGTTAAGTAAGAGCTTTCTAAGAGCCAAAGCTTCAGAAAATACTTTAAAATAGATTCGTTTTCTTTAGAAGGTTGATCTCTACTCGTAGTAGAGTACTTGGCTACTCAGGCCTAGTAGTGTCCATTGAAGCTGTCAAATATGCCTTTCGTGCCTCATGTCTAGAGAGATCTGGCTCGAACTGGATCAGAAACATGCAAACTGTCTGATGTGACAACGAAGGCTCATAGCAATCATAGCAGGTGTCGTTAGGGGAGTCTGTATTTTGGATAGGGAATTCTCTATCCTAATGACTTCTTTAGATGCTGCATGGACAAAGAAGAGGAGGAAACTCTACCTCCTTTACTCCTGGAAGATTGCACTTAGGTGTCTACTTGTTCAATAACTTGGGCGAACTGGCTAACGCAAGTTAGCTTCTGCAGCTTCCAAAGGCAGTCCTATAAGGACTTCAGGTCCATCGCGTACTCTAAAATTGACCTTTCCTAGTCAATGTGTGGTTGCTGACGCTGCCCGTCACCCCAACGTGCCTACCTAGGGCGAGAGTGACGAGAACAAAGAGTCCTGTTTGTCTCTGGCGTATGAAGGTGGCCAAGTCGGGATCTATTAGAAGGTTTCACTCAAAGAATTCAGGAAACACATTTCGTAGACTAAACGTTGTGGCATGTTGTCAATAGTCGGCCATCAATCCTTCCAACCCTACTGTCTGATTGTTGATTAGAATTGAAAAAAAAAGGTAAGCTATGAACAGAGGTATCATGCTTGATAAGTTCCACCCAATGGCTCTGGTAGAGTTCTAAGTATCTACCTCACTTAGAGCTGAGAGTTGAGAGCTAGTATGCTAGAGGAACGAATGCAGCTTCTATTACAATTTATTGGTTTCTAAGGAATATGTTACGACTTACCTTAGAGCTTGGACTTGGAGAATATAAGCCTTAAGTCCTTAAAAGCCGAAATCCACTTGACCATTGCTAGATCCTTCTTTGTTGGTCGACAGCATATATTTTTAATCTATCTTCGTTGACATACATGCGTTGTACATGTATGCGATTATGTTGGACTTGTCCTTCGTATTACCTCTCTACTTTGACCGAGTTTGCAGAAACAGCATAGTAGCGTTTCTTTTGCCCAAATTTTCGAGGAATTAATTCCATAACTGAATCGGATCTCTGTGTGAAGACCTTTCTAGTAAAAAAGTGACTGATTACATCCAAAAATAGAAGAGGTAAATGTATACATCCCTGCGGCACTCCGCTTTTGACTTCAAAATCATTCGACAACATGCGTTATTTTTTCCTCCAGATACCTCTCCTTCATATGTATGTCAAAACGTCACGGTTTTGAGAAGATTTTTTAAGTCGAAATGGACCAAGTGAAACAGGTCCTTGAATCACGCGGCACGCAAGGTGTTTATGAGACTGATGCGTCTCGAGTATAAAGATGGTGGGCTTACGGTAAGAAATCAAATAGATTGACGTTTCGTAGTAAAGTGCCATCAAATCGTTTTTCGGAAAATTTGGAGCAACAGCGCCAAAATGCTCCTTGCATCCTTAAAGGTCGTCCTTATTCGTTTGTTACCCTGTAGTCGTTCTATAAAGTCGTTCAGTATATCAATAGACCCATCTACTCTTGCATCATCCTTCCAGTTGACCCTTAAAATTTTTGTCGCTGAGTGTAGTTGCTCCTGTCAGTTTCCATAATTTTATTGTGTGAACTTCTCCAATGTATATGTGACAGCTCCTAAGCACTTCATGGGATAACCAATAGACTGGGCAAACGCCCAGTCAACTCAACGACTATGATGTTTCGATGAGGGTAAAAACTTTTACATCTGGCTAAACTTTTGAGGTTTTTCTTTAGGACTCTTGAAGAGGGTAAGAATTGAAATACATACTCTCGAAGGAAGAAACAACAAAAAAAAAAAAGAAAATCCACACAGAACTTGACCAATTGAGACAAACCGCACAACTAGGCAATTTTGCCGCTTTTTCGTCCTTGATAAGGGCGGGCCAACCGGCCCCGACGACAAAAACGAAGAAAAACCAAAAAGAAAATATTCATAGTGAACATTTAGGTTGAAGGATATTTGTTGAGATTGCGGTTGTTACTACTACTACCGTGTGTGTGTCCTACAACTTTTCATGTTCATTTAAGTTAAACTTTTAGTTTTTTTTTTATTTTTTCCTTCGTCCTTCCACCCTGTCAATGCAAATGTGGAGTAAACTGTTTGGAAAAATTGCCGGCATAACACAGAGAAGGAGAAAATTAAGTCCAAGTTCTGTTTTGCCATGAGAATGATATATAGTGGACAAAAGTTTTGACAAGCATTTTGCTTCTTTTTTTTTTTGTGGTTCTCTGGTAAATTATAACATTAAGGACGAAGTAGGTAGGTCCAGGACTTTCTTTTTTGAATTTTTTTTAATTTTTTTTTTTTTTTTTTCAGTGACATTTGCGGGCAATCTAATCATGGAACAAGGCGACGACAAGTGTCATTGAAAAGTTTCAGATTAATCTATTTGAATGTTTGCAGTTAGTTTGTCGTAGTTTTGGGAGTGATAAAACTGGTCGTCAGTTGTTAGGACGTCAGTTAGTAGCCTGAGATAATTTGTACGGTGAAGTAGTTTATGGCATGAAGGCTAATCAGAAGTTTTTTTCATTTATTTGTGGTTTTACAACTCCTACGTGACCAGTATGTGGTTCATCTTGACTTTAGGAAGTAGTGTCCTTGGAGAAGAAAGGTGGTAAAGTATTTTTTTAAAGTCATGCTACTCTTTGGAATATGGAGGACTGTTCCATAGATGAAATGACTAAATAGGAGATATACATACATAAAGGCGGGAAAGCAAAATAGCAGGTGTTGAGCTCGCATCTAAATGGTCTTCCAATAGGGACTTCCGAATTTTGACAGTTGATAGTGGCTATTCAGTCTGCTTTGCCAAATCACCACGGATGGATATAGCGCTCAACAACACTTGCAAGTATTGAAATTGTTTAATCAAAATTGGTGTTCTGTTCGTGCCACGTTCCCCGCGCTTCGCCATAATCGAGATTCCGAAAGGACTATTCGCTGTCCGTGAGAGTGTGCAGGAGAATCCGAGGCAGTCGATTTCATGTCACTCACAAGAACTCGGCCTTTCACAGACCACAGACCAACTTGGACAACTTTGCGTCGTGATTTGGGCCAGCACCCGTATGAAATTCAACTGACTCAGGAGCTGAAGGTAAACGGCTCTGGAGCAGTTGGAAACTGACCCTAACTTTCATCGAAAATCCGTCATCAGCGATGAGACCCATTTCTGGTCAACAAACAAAATTGTCGAATTTGGGACGATACCGGTATACATTAGATCCAAGAGCATCCAGGGCATTCCAAAAAAAAGTCGCTGTTTGGTGTGGATTTTAGGCTGGCGGCGTCATAGGTCCATATTTCTTTGAGAACGACGTCGGCTAGGCCATCACCGTCATTGGCGAGCGCTATAGGTCGATAATTACCAAATTCTTTTGACCTGGACACCAACAACATGCAGTTTGAACAGGATGGCCCTACGTACCACACAGCTCACGCCACATTGGAATTTCTGCACTAGCGTTTCGAGGGCTGGCCACCAAGATCGTGCAATTTGACTCCGTTAGACTTTGTTTTGTGGGGTTTTTTGAAGTCACAGGTTTATGCGAATAAGTCACAAACTACAACGGCTCTCAAAGCCAACCCATGCCAATGCCATCGGTCAAATTCAGCCTGATTTATGCGCCAGAGTCATGGAAAATTTGACATTTCGGATGAGCGCCACCCAGAGAAGCTGCGATGGACATTTGAACGATATGAACGATATATACAACTATGGAAGACTCTTGACATAGTTATTGGTGATACCAAGAGTGCAAAGGCCCATAGAAGGGACCCTCTTGGTCAGTTCATGCCACCGAATAACCTTTGTCATGGTCCCACTTCAGTGTCATATGCTCGTTCCACCTTAGAAAAGGATGTGCCGGCAGTATTCTATGAAGAAGTCTTTCTGTATATTGCTGTCAAGAGACAGCAGCTGAGCTGAGCCCCTTTCACCACTATGCTGTCTATATAGACTAAAACGTACTAAAATGTACATACCGTTGTTGGACGCGTTGTTTTCTGTCGGTACCAGCTTTTACAGTGGAAATCGCTTATACCGACGTTGAAGGGACCTAGGCAATAAGGTCGTTATAACTGGTGGTCGCTATATCCGACAGCGTTATATCTGAAGTACGAATAGCCACAAATACAATGAAACCAACCAAATGAAAGAACAGTGAACGTTACAAGCGACGGATCGTAAAACACGGGGTCGTTAAAAGCGACAGCCACTGTAAAGGATTTTCCAATAAGGACATAACAATTTTGCACTTAAATAAAATACCGAATACTTGAGACCAACGGGTTGAAATTTATTCCTGGAATAGTACGCATATTGAAATTAAATATGTAATTCGATCTTGCTCGTACGACCACCGTAAGCATTTTTGTAGCTATCGGTTGCTTAGAGCCAATTTTTCATCAGTTTTTCACACATATCCTGATATGGTTTCTGAGCTCCTTTAAGACTGCTGGCTCGTTGGCATAAACCAATAATTTGTGATAAATTCATAAAAAGGCTTTGAGTCGCATAAGCGAGATAGTCATTCGACTGGCATGTGGCATGTGGCATCATCTCGTTGGAACCACATATCAACGATGTCAAGTCTATCCAATTCTGGCCAAAAATGGTCTTCCAACATGGAACGATAACATGGAGATAATTTTCATCAACGATCACAGCTTCGATTACGAGCATAGGTGCTAGGCTCAAGGAAGATAAAGTACAACACCGCTGCTTCGAGTGTAATGTAGAACAGGTTTAGGTATGACGTATCTCCTGTCTGAAGCGGCACAAACTGTTCCAACAAAGAACCCTCTCAAGACCACAAACCATCCTCCTGGTTGCCTTTCTCTAAAAAAAAAAAGCCATCGCACTGTGCACACCAAATGAAAGGATCATTTAAATGTATTCACACTATGCGCGGCAATTTTCCGCTTGACAGGCATTCGTCCTGTGACATTCCCACACACATACATACACATGCAAGCCAACACATTCCACCTCTGTCTCAGTCAGCATCTGTCACTCAAAAACCAATTACAGGAAATTTCATTACGTTCTTCGGAATTTTAAATTATTTTTGCATTTTCCTAGTGAGCTGTCGTCTGTCGTTGCAGCTAACGCGAAACATCTACCACGCCCACCAACAGGTTTGTTTTTTTTTTTCTGTTTTGCGTTAGTTCCTTGAAAACCATGGTTAATAACCCAGGACCTATAAATCTGCTTGCAAGTCGTCGCCCGTCGCGTCGCCTTGATGTTAGACAATGTCAAGTGGATACACAGAGCATTAAGGTGGGGAAAAACAATGATAAATAGCTCTCGTGTATCTAAAGTAGTGTGTATCTGCAGAATGCACATCCGAAAATGTTTTCCTTTTTCCCAAGTTGTTTTAGTTTTCGAGGATTGCTTCCCTTTTTCGCTTTTTCTTTCGGAAATTATATTCAAATTGTGGAAACTGTGCCTTTGCGAGTATCCTGCTGCTGTTTGAGTTTTTATCCTTCGTTTCTGCTTGCCGTTGCCATACGTTGCGCGGTGTTTTTCTTGCGAAAATGAGAAGAATAAGATAAAAAAAAAGAAAAACAGGAGGAGGAATACTAATACAAGCTAAAATGCCTGAGGATTCGGGCGCAAAACAAATGCAGTAGACTGCATTTCTACTTACACGCTTCAGTAGTGTAACTCACATATTAGGATGTACTTCTGGGGCATCCTGGCGTGTCGTCCTGAATGACAGACGAGGAGACAGGGTGTGCGCATTAAGCCAAGTAGTTATAAAAATAACACTTGGGAAACACTTGGAGGGAATATTTCAAATTCGTGGCAAGAGATGTCACTCGGTGGCGGTGCACGCGGCAGTGCACGTCAAGATGATGTGGTGCTTGGATGTTGTCATTCTTGAGATGGCTGGATTTTTTTTTTTTTTTTTGAAATGAGCAACATATTCCAGGAAAACTGTGGATTGCTCATGCTCTGGCAAAAAGATCAACAACTTCAGTATGTCAGTACTGCACATGATGATGAGGGAACTTACAGTCTTAGTGGCAGTTTGGCCGGGGGAATGAAATTATGAGGAAGTGTTGTCTGCCAGGGATAAGGCAGGATAAAAGGAGTGGAGTTCTACATAAATTTGTCTATATAGCAGCAATGGGAACTATACCATCTGGCTTAGAGCATTTTAAATTGCTTTCTGTGGAATCAGATGAGTTTGGCAAGGACGTTAAGGTCAGTCATTGTGTTAATTTAGCTAGAAACGTTCTAAGTAAAGACTGAGAAACTCGGGATTTTCTCGAAGAGGTTTTTTTTGGCGTAAACCTGCTTTTAGCAGCTCCATTGTGGATCCAACTGTAGGAAAAGCCCAATGGAAGATAGAAGTGGCGGCCTTGTCTCAGAATCTTTAATAGGAGCCTCTAGATCCAGTCAAGTCTCAGAAAGTCATGCCACACACAATTGACTTCGTAAGAAATCCAATTGTCAATGGAAGCCCTGACCAAAGACGCAGCAAGACCGAACATAGATTCAGATCCTGAGAAATCATCGCCTGAACCTTTCTCAGCCATCTCATCTGAGATCTCATTTTCCGCAATAACAGTGTGACCTGGGACCGAGACAAGAGTCAAAGAACCTTGAGCCTTGCGAAGGAATTCAAAGAGTTCTTGGTTAAGGGTTGGTAAGGGTTAAGCAAGGTCCTAAGCGCAGTTTGACTGTCGCTACGGAGGTGTAGGTTCATACACTTTAAATATGAATTTATATCCGAAGCACATTTTTCTGTAATAAACCTCGTGTCTTACCAAAAGTTCGCTTACACTACCAGAAAACTGAGAGCTCCTTGACTTGACCGGCTAAGTCAGATCGGTCACAGACCTTTCAGAGGATAGACCAAAAGCCTATTCCTAGTGCAAGTCAGATCG
This sequence comes from Xylota segnis, assembly GCA_963583995.1. Taxonomy (NCBI): domain Eukaryota; kingdom Metazoa; phylum Arthropoda; class Insecta; order Diptera; family Syrphidae; genus Xylota; species Xylota segnis. Next base: position 37,349,791 of record OY757238.1, on the reverse strand, counting down.
GTCACAGACCTTTCAGAGGAGAGACCGAAAGCCTATTCCTAGTGCAAGTCAGATCGGTCACAGACCTTTCAGAGGAGAGACCAAAAGGCTATTCCTAGTTCAAGTCAGATCAATCACAGACCTTTTAGAGGATAGACCAAAAGCCTATTCCTAGTGCAAGTCAGATCGGTCACAGACCTTTCAGAGGATAGACCAAAAGCCTATTCCTAGTGCAAGTCAGATCGGTCACAGACCTTTCAGAGGATAGACCAAAAGCCTATTCCAAAGTAAACGGTTGCTTCTTGGGAAAAATTTGCACAACGGACGCAACATTTAGCCCAAGATGCCATTGGAACTCGTCAAGCATGGTACAATTTTTAGCTTCTACCGGAGAGGAACAATCTCAATACGCCACTCGGTAAGTGTACGCGTAAGCCGCCCTCAAGCTTGGGCTCCCGTCAAATGAGGAGGAAGAGACTATGCTTCACCTTCTACGCACCTTCCAAGCTATCTCCACTCGAAGAGAGCTATGTCTGGGAAAATACTTCTTCGACAACCTCCGTGAACTCACTATTGTAAGTACAACCGCCTTTAGGGCTTTAGAATAAGCTCCTGCTAGCACAAAGGGTAGATTGAGGACATCACATCCTGTGGTATCACAATGCGTCTACTCTGGCCTAAGTGTGGCTGTGCTTTCTGCAGTTTACCAACTGAACCTAACCTAACCTAGAGCTGTTATCGGTAGAAAAAACTTGTCTATAGAGCAACGTCCGAACCCGTCTTATAATTGCGTATGATGCACACATCATCATCATGATGATGATACCACAATCGGTATTATCGCCAATATTGCGAAATACCTTCTGAACACATCCATTTCCATTTCCGCTAAAATTGCAGCAAACGCACTTGGAGACCGAAGCCAATTAAAATACTCATCTGTCAACGACTCGAAATGTCATCCACCATTTCACGCCCAGCGATATAGTTCCGCAAACGGGTTGTGTTCAGTAAAACTTTTATTTGTTTCTATTAATTTAAAACAAATTTTTAAACACACCTCAAGTGAGTCTGCTCCTTCCATCCTTATACCAGAAAATCAGGTTCCTTGAGATCCGCACAGTAGCCAGTCAGGTTGAAAATCAACTTGGATGCAATACCGCCAGTTGGTACCGGACACTGTCCACCAATCACCACCACGTCACCACACGCTGGCCGGTGCTGCTGCTAGCCCAGCGACATTAAATTATGCACATAATCTTCGTCGGAACTAATGACTTCTCACTGTTTCCAGTTTTGTTATTGATATTCAGTTATTCACGTCACGTTTGTGCAGTTCGTCGTATATTTTCGGCTCCATGGAGGATTCGATCGATGACTCCCCATAGACAGTCGTGTCGGTCGTCGCGCTCTAGAGTGTGTTGACTGGTGGCTACAAATGAGCCTTCAGCAAATGTTAACAGGTATAGCTAAGTATGCTGATAACTGATTGGCGTTTCTTCCCGCTAGTGGTGTCGTTTTTGCCGCCACTTTGGCAGGAGTTTCACAAGTGATTTAAGCGAATTGCAGATTGATGGGTGAGATTCGGACAACTTTTGGAGGAGGCTCAGACAATTTGAAAGCAAAACATACAGAGATGGTATGGTGTTCCTCTGTAGTGAAATGAAGAAGGAAACTATTTGCGTGCCTTTCTCCGAGGAGGGTTTAGTGACACTTGGAACCTAGTATAGATGGTGGATGGCTTGGTATCTGTAAGCAAAAATAGTGTTTTCTGTTGGTACTCTGCAAGAGCGGAGTGGACCAGGGCTTATCAAATTGCATTAAGTACGAAGCGGATGCGTTGAACAAACTTCCGGGACCTGTTACATATAACTTTTTCGAGCTTCACAAATCTGTCTTGGGAAGTAAAATGATGCCTCACAGGCCTATGGAACCTCCCAGCTAGCGTGAATGTTTCTACCTATAACTCGTCCTATTCAGATGCAATTGCTTGTTACGTAAACATTGGATTACGATTTGCTTCTCTACATTCAAAGCTGAGAGTATCTCCTGGACCAAGTTCTGATCACTTGCTGCTTTCCTGTATATTCCATTGCTAAGCTGAAGACAGTGTAAAGGAGAAGTGTTGGATGGAATCTAGGAAAACCGCTGAGTTAACAGAAAAACAGAGGCTAACAGGTTTTTCAATAAGGACATAACAATTTCGTACTTTAATGAAACACAAAGTAATTGAGATATCGGTCCAAAACTTATTCCAAATACAGTACACATAATAAATTTAAGTACTACATTTGAACTCATTCATATGAGCACCGCGAACACGTTCGCAGCGATTGATTCTTTATAGCCAATATCCCACCACTCTTTTACACATATCGCCTAGAACGTCAGTAATTTCGCTTCCTATACTCGCTTCCTGAACTCCTCTAACATGGCTTGCTGGCATAATCCAACGACTTAACGTAATTCAATAAAAAGCTAATTCGCATCAGCGACTTGGCCATTTCTCGCGATGACACACGTTCACCGAACTTCCCCTGCAAGAGTTCAATTGTTTGACCAGCTGTTGGCATGTGGAACCATCTGGTTGAAACCACATACCACTGATACCAAGTACATCTAATTCTGGTCAAAAGTAGTCTTCCAACATGGCTTGATAACAAACTGCCTTGGCGAGTCATTTTCATCGACCAATCATACCTATGGCATGAAATCCAGACCACACGGTCACCTTTTGTTGATGCGAAGAAGTCTCTTGGAGGAGATGAAGCCTTTTTGCTGCCTAATAACGCATACTGGGCCTATTTCTTGAAACTTTTGGAGAGACTTGCATGCAACATCGATGATTTGGACAGTACGTTATGCTCCACAGTTCTAGATATGTAGGTTGAGGGATGACTGCAGCCACAATAGTGGAGAATCACTCGGATCTCAACGGATGCATTGTGTTCCTCGGTGTGGGATGTATGAATAGAGGGAACAAGAATTAGTCCAACGGATTAGGCCATCACAAGGGCGACTCTCCTGTGTCTTCCTCCAGCGCTGTGCCTTGTCGCAGTCCCTATAAAGTTCTGTAGTCTTCATTCCCATTCGCCATTGGGTTGTGGATTGTGGGGATAGCTATGAAAAGGATCTATTAGGTGAGGAGTACGGTGGTCCTGTTTTTTGCTGTATTGGGATGAAAGCAATCTTGAAAGCCGGGCATGAAAAGACTAAGTAATCTGTTCAGATGTCATTTGTTTGCGAGACTATTCTAGCTAGTTCATCGCTCATTTCATTCCTTTGGAAGGCCACGTATTCCGGAACCCAGCAGAGCGTGATGTTGTGCCTGGAGCAGGATTTCGGCTCCTCTTTACACCTCATGACGAGGCTGCAGGCCTCGGTGATACCATATATTTCCGCTTGAGACGCACAAGCGTGGTTGGGGAGTTTAATTGACCTTTCTGAGTCAGTACTTGTTTGTTAAGATGAATATGGAGGCGTGGTCGATGACCTCATCAAAAGTGCAGTTGAGGTTGAAGCCTGTGTATGAGATTAGGTAGTCGGAAGGCTTATTGACGTCCGATCACCTAATGATAGTGCTGATGGTCTGATATAGTGGTTTTCCTCATCCAGGTTTGTTACAGGAGAAGGGTGCTTCTTGCTACCATTCCTTCAGATCCAGACCCCGAGAATGGTTTCAACACGCCAGACGTTGTAAAGGTGTTCTGGTTTGTGATTTATGCCGCATAAGGCAATCCAATAATCTGCTGCAGGCATGAAAAGCTATCAAAGCCTTCCCAGCTCTCAAGACAGAATGACCAACACATTTCGGATTTTCGGATTTACTTACAAATTTCCCTTAGTTCTGAGAACGTCCTCAAAACGTTTCCATAACAAACCGCATCTTCATTGTTTGGATACAACAAGCCACTTCTGATGCATCACACTCTTCATAAATCCGAACCCATTGGCGTTACAAAATCACCTTTGCGGGGAACAACAAAGTGTCAAAATTTACTTTCGGAAATTAGTATTCCGAATATTTGTCCAAAAAATGCGAAAAGTTTTCATGTTTGGCACTTATGCACGTGCCTCATCCTTCCATTTCAGTGGCACTATTGTGCACATGGAACAGAATGCATGTGTCACAGGAGTTGATTTATTTCTCGTATAAAAAGTTTGTCATGTCAAAAATTTGAGCAGCTGAACCAGGAGGTAATATGGTACAGGAATCTATAATTTATGTTCCAAGCTCAATGTCAAACTAGATTTTATTACTGGGACTGTAGTCAACGGTCTTACAATGTAACTATCGCAGGAAATGGTTACAAGGACTTAAGTTATAACCGAGTGCGCAACTGATCCACAGGATTTCAGAAAGAAAGCCTATGTTTCAATAAGTTTCGAAACTGTGTGAAATGTTGCACATACTCACAGTTTACACTTGAATCTGCAAATACCTAGTCAGCATGAAGGGACACGCAATTGGACAGGACATCGCAATCGACAGCTATACATAACTTCGAGGCACTAAGGGGCTTTGTCTACCTCGGCTCTGCTTTCAATTCTGAAAACAATACCTCAGCAGAAATAAAACGAAAAATAACTCTTGCCAATCGCTGTTTCTTTGAAAAGAGAGTCGAATAACTAGGGAGATTCTGGTAAAGCCCCTGATCATTCTAGTCCTGGTTTATGGCGTTCAAGCTTGGACTCTATCTAAAGCAAATGAAGATATCCTCGGCCGCTTTGAGAGAAAAATACTTCGTAAAATTTTTGGTGCGGTTTGCGTTGACGTTTGTGTTTTGCAGGAAGAGATAGAATGACGAACTATACTAGCTGTACAGCGACATCTACCTTTTCAAAAAAATTCCGCATCATATGATGGCTAAGACATTTACTCCTCGTTTAGCAAAAACATGGTTCATTCTGAAGTTTCAGTTTCCGCTAACGAATCTGAGCATTTCGAATGGTATTTGGCGAGCAACGCAATTTTTGCTTCCAATTTCTCAATCGTACTCGGCTTATCCATGTAGACCTTGGACCTTAAATAGACCCAATAGAATAAGTCTAAAGGTGTGAAGTGCGAAAAACTAGTCACTGAGTGGTTCTCCCAATAAAGCCATGGTTTCACGAGCTGTGTGACAAGTAGCGCGAGCCGTCTTGTTGGTACCAAATGTCCTGAAGATCACAGCCTTCAATTCGGGGCAGCAAATAGTCCGTTGTTAAGGCGCGATATGTTCTTCCCGACCTCGGTTTTTAAAGAGATATGGACGGATGATTCCACCAGTCCAACTAGTTGTTTAGTCTGAATGTAATGGCAACTCTTCAGTCTCATTGACGTATCACTTAAGCCAGAAATGCGCTTCATCGCTGAACAAATTTTCTGTCGAAAACAGTGGATTTTCAAAAGGTAGGTCAGCCGGCTCCAATTCTTGAACGAGTTGAATTTTGTATACTTTTGAACCAAGTTTCTTGCTCCCAGTTCTTGTATACAACAAGCCAAGTGGCCGAATCGATACACCACGCTTTCGCTCTAATATTCCCCTCACTACGTGCTGGATGTGGTCTTTTTGGCCGCTTATTGTCTAATAATGAAAGTTGGGCCTCAAACTTTTCAATTATACAGCAAATCGTGCATTCGGTAGGCCGATTATGTAGACCATAAGTTGCTCTAAGTGCACGAAACACATCCCTCCTAGAATGCTGATTTTCTTAATACAGCTGCGTCTTTCCGTGATGAGCTGTCAAACACGACACACGTATCATCTGTCAAAAAATCCATAGCTAATGAAGTACCTGGACGGCGTGGTTAGTGCGTTGGACTATGGAACACCTTAAAGTTTTTCACGGCCCCACCTCTCGCGAGCGTCTGACAGACATCCGAGAGTACAACTGTCCTGAGAAAGTTTCTCAAATACCAAATGGCCCTTCGGATACGGCATTAAACCCTTTCCCTTCCATTCGGGCAAAGAATATAAAACACACAACACGAATGGTTGTAAGAAGCCAGGCCTTGGGTCCCATCGACCTGTTGCGCCAAGTATTTTAATGAAGTACCTCTAAATGGACCAGTTGGACCATGGACCTTTACAATGGACCAGTTGCGCCTAAGTGATCGCCTGGGATGCGATTCTAGTCGAAACTTACAGAAAAAGTATAACTCTTGACACAAAAGTCTTGACAAATGGCAACACTGGTGTGGGGCTGCGTTCAATGTTACGCTGTTTCTTTGCACCTCAAGGGGTAATCATGGACCCTTGAGCGAAAATGAGTTAAAATAAAGCTTTTTAATGAATAATTTCATTAAATTTTCAAAATTTACAAAAACACTATCGCCATACAAACCCAACTCATAGTCACTGTACCCGACCGCACACCGGTTGCCTTATCAATATTTACCCTACCACTTGCTCTCTCCCCACGTTCTACGTGATCGGAATGAAATAAGAAATAAAAACAACATTTAAACAACAAAAAAAGAATAACTAATAAAAATTTCCAGCCAAAGAGAGTCTCGTCGCTTTTAATGACGTCACGGAACGGTAACCCCACAACATTCAGCCAGAGAACCACCGCCGTACGTACGATCATAGCTCCTCACGATCGCCAGCGCACCGCACAGTCAGTCGTTACGATATTTCGTCGACGAATATTGCGGATCATTCGCAGACCGAAGGTTTTTTTTGCGTTTTTAACAAAAATTTCTTCAAAAAAAGTTCACTTTACTCTCAAACCGTGATAACAACAAGGTGATCAGTTCCGTGGAATATATAGTTTTATATAAAAAAAAAGGAGGAGAAATAAAATTTGAATTTAAATTTATTGATGATGCAATAGTTTTGTGTGTACATGGTGCGGGGAAGTGGTAGAACCAGAAATAACCAACTGCTGCAGTAGAATCGGAGTCAACTGCAGGTGGACTTGCGCGCGATCATTTTATGGATACGGATTTGGATTTGGTTTCAGATAAGATAACCGCGGTGAGTCTAACTATTTCATTTGTTTATTCATCGCAACATCATTGTGTTGTTGTTGGCTTTCGAGTGGGATGAGACAAAATATTTGTTTAAACAATTAGCATTGAGTGTGCATTTGTGTGTTTTGTTTGTAGGCCGGACGCGTGTAGGCCTTGGATTTGACAGACGAGACGCGACGTAATCGTCACTTGTCAAGTTGTTTTCTTTACATTCTCTTGTGCTGTTGTGCGCATTGTCACATGCTTTTGTTTCACCGCACGATGCGCGGTTTTGTTGTGGGTTGATTCAGCTTTCCAGCTGAAGGAATGCAGGCCGCGCAGTGATCAAAGTCCCAAAGAGCTCCTATGCCAGCAGAAGTGGTTAAAAAAAAAGTAAGAAAAAAACTGGTCACCTTCGAGGGAATGCGTACATACATATGACAGGCGACGTTATGTCATTTTTGCTAATCGAAAATTCCATTGTGTTGTATCGATACTCTGGCGCAGTGGCTGGCAACCTTTTGTTCTAGCGGTTTACTTCTTTTATTTGGCTAAGGTTAAGTAAAGTATAAAGATTCCACAAGTAGAACTCATTATGGTGGGTCACGTCTCAAGTTCAGCGCACAATGAGAATTCGGCAAACATGTAGATGCATATGTGTACCTAGATACAAAGGCATTTACATACATATGTGACTCATTATGAGGCATATTGTGGGAGTTAAACCAAAACTGGTGTACATCACCTTATGTAAGACCGATTCAGAGCTTGAGATGAGAAAAAAACAAAATCCGTGAGCTTCAGATCTGTTCCCCATGTTGTGACCACTTGATGTCATAACTCGAAGCGTTTATGTAACGAAATTTGGTAGACGAGTTACAGCTGCGTTTTGGTCATTTGTAGGGGTATATCCTCCACTCTTAAACTGGGTAGGGACAATTCTTGGACTAACCTGAGAAATACGAGACTAACTTGAGTACGGCCATGAGTGCTTAATGAACTTAGAAAAGGTTCTGTGACAACATGCGTTCTATTGTTTAGACCCAATAATTGGCATTTGCGAGTAGCTCATTCCCTAACTCTTCTAACTAAAATTTCTAAAGGGAAAAATACAGGAATCGGGCTTACAGTATTTCCCTAATTTTTTGAAAACTTTTTGACCTTAGCAGCACTATGCAGGATACAAGCATTTGTCTGCATCAAGATCACACAGTACCTTCGGAATACTATCGGATAGTCTACCTTTTTGTAGCTTTCAAATTCTACCAAGTCTAGGATTCGTATTTACCTAAAACCTGGTATCTATTCTTGGTAGTGCAGATGCATGTGTTACGGAATTAAGTCCAAAGTAAAAAACAAAAATGGGTCCGTAATAGACGGTATGTGTATGTGTATTCTAGGGGTTAAATCAGCACTGAGTGGAGGGCAATTTATGTCACCTCTCCTTAATTGCCTTCAGAGTTGAGACCTGAAGGTGACTGCAGTTCGGGTGGTTTTTCCCGCTTAGAAGATACACACTGGGAGAAAGCAGGAACCAAAAGAATATCCATTGTGATACCACAATCGAAAAATCGGACTAATAGCTGTGGAGATCTACATGGAAATTTCCCAAATGGGACAGAATATACGTCGGGCAACAAGTGTATGTATAAGTCCAACCCTTAGCTAGAACGTGAAGATCTTGGAATAAGTACTCACTTTGCATATCCTTCTTAAAACATATAGGGCAGGACTGATACATATCTAAAGCTTCTACGGAAGTCGTTCAAGAAAGCAAGGAGTACCACATGAGGATGCCAACTATCCTTCCTAGATTTGTCCTATTACTGGAGTCTGACGGTTTGAAAGAGAGACATTGTTTGCCATTCTGATGGGTGCTGACGCTTGACCTTATTGTGAGGAAGGTTCAGGTCTACCTATACCTTCGTTAGCTACCTACTTCGTCCGCTTTGTAATTTCTTAAAATATGGCTGTGCCCAGTACAGGGATCCATTGTATTTGTCAGCAATCACGTTGAGAGACTTGCGATATTGCTTTTATTAGCGATTCGAAGCGTTTTAGCATAGCTTAGGTGTCTATAGAGATATGGAGTTGTAGGAGTGACACTTAGGGCATCGGTTAAAGAGACGCCTTTGAACCATTGCCATTTGCCAGACTAGCATGGATACAGTCTCTGCTTTGACAGAGCAGTAGTTTCCAAGTCGCTGCTTTACTTTGCGATACACGTGTTGGGATATCGATAATAAGTAGATTATTCTCTAAATTTAGAACAGCCTTTCGAAGGTTTTAATAGAAAGAAGGGTACACTGATCGGACGAAAGTCTTTAGGGGATGTGTGGAAGTTTTTACTGGCTTGTTGTATGAAGACTTCTTTGGCTCCCCTCTAAGATCTAGAGATGTAGCCAAAGTTTATGGAAGGGACCTTTACATAGTCCGCTGTTCTTGGTGGCAACGTCTCCTGCCACTATAAATTGGACATTATTTTATGGTTTTCTATAGAATGGATTCCAGAATGTATAAGAAGCTCTATGGTCCCTTAACCCTTTAATATTTCCATATTTAGATGAGATATACATAGTTTCACAGAAATGCCCTTAAGGCATTTTGTGATTTCCTAAGCTCCAACTTAAATTTCCTAAGACTGCGCTTTTAGAGGCCCTAGTCAAGTGGATTCCTAAAACGTTTTGATTCGATTGAAGTTCCTGATTTCCGAGTTGCATTTCCATTTTTGAGATACACAAACTAGGATGCCTTACATAGCGTCATGCACATTGTATCAGAGAGCGTGGTCATCAGTCAGACGGTGAAGGCGGCAGAACTGGAGTCAGACTATTGAGATGATACTTTCGCAATTTTATTTTTTTTTTTCCTTTGGTTCCTAACAGATTTCTGGGAAGTACTTAACTCCATGCCGAACTCATGGAACACAGATGTTCAGCTTTGATTGTAACCATCGTCTGTGCATTCACAAGTCGTTGACTGTTTACATTGGACTCCCATACTATTTTCATTTCTGGAAGTCCATCAATATTATCCCTACCCCCCTGCGAAGGTTGTTTTCAAAAGCCAAACCAAATACATTCGAGAAAACCATATGGCCCACCTGAATTCGAAGCACTTGGTATTTTCCCAAGAAATCAGCATCTCCCGGGAGTATCTAAACCTTCTCCGGATAAAGACGCGACTCCACGAATGATTCGCCGAATTGGAAACGGAAACAAGCATGCACATAAATTAGACGGAACGCCATAAAATATTCCAAACAATATTTACATATGCCAGGCACAAACTTCCAAGCGAATTGATTTTATGTCTCTTGGCCATGATCAAGAGATCCCAGTAGCGACTGGGCTCTGCACACGTTGGGCTTAAGTCATCAAAAGAAATCACAAATTCATTGTTGAAAATCTGTTTATCTGTCACACTTAGTTAAATTAATTGGCCACCTGTGTACAGATACAGATACAACAGCAGCTGGTGACTGAGAGAGAAGAAATGAAATGCTGCGAAGCCCTCGTGATTTCCCTGCGTGTCTGTCTATCCAAATAGCCCATGCCACTTGTTACTGCTTGTCTCAATCGGAATCCGGCGACGAAGGCCAAAATAGAAAGGTGAAAGGATGAAAGCAGTGAAATTGAGTCCACACGACACTCGCAGATAAATAGATGCTGATGCGCGTCCCCTTGCAACCTGACACAGATGCACCAGCACTGAAAGTATCCAAAGTATCTGTCATCATTGTGGATAGGTACTTTCTTTTTTTCATCGAGACGCCGGACACCTACAATGAAAATGTGTAATCCAAAGCCAGTCCAAGAGATATTGCATACCTACCTCGTAGACAGATACATTTCCTTAGGTGTCGTCATATCTGGCAGCCTCCTGCTGCATGGTTAAGTAGATACTCTCACGCACCAAATTCGCGTTGGCTGCTGCAATTAATTCGTGTTAACTTGGTTTGCTTTAGCGGTAGAATTATTTAATCGCGGCAATCAGTTGTAAGTGGTTTACGGTGGCAGGAGAGACCGAGAGGATACCAATCAAACATAAGGGCACGACAGTGTGTTAGCAGATACATGATGATTCCGTTAATGAATTATTGCATTATTTATTATGCCACGGTTAGCAGAGCCAACAATGACTCTGCCACGACTACGACGACGACGAACGACGACGATGAAGAATACCCATGGGGCGAATCACTGAATAGAAACAATACCGGAGGCAGGCCCAGGAGAAGGTGGTGGTGGTGGCGATGGCAACACGCTTCTGCCGTCGACCGCAACAGGTGGGATGTGATAAATTTTTGGAACACTGCTTCCATTCTTTATGGAGGCGGATTTTCGTCGAATGATTAACGTTAGTGTGATGTGTTTCTACTTCTGGGAACGTCTGTGCTGGTAAATGTAATTTATCTAGAAGTTGTCGGATGAAATTGTTAGCTGTTTTGTTTGGCAGTATCTAATCGGTGATGTTGATCTCATTTAGAAGCGAAACGATTGTGTTATTGGGTTATTATGTTACAGATACAGATACAGATTAATGGCAGTTTGATTTGGCAATTGTGGTCGATTAGAAGACCTAAGACCTCTAAGAGCCTCTGAGTTTGTCTGTAAGGAAGTACCTCCCAAGAGTGTCTTTGACTAGTTCTGGAGAATCACATAGCAAATGATTCCATTTCGTCTTCGTCCCGACAGTTCCTATATAAGCCGTCATTGGGTAGTCTGAGCCATGCTCCATAATTCCCTATCACACAGCTTCTGACACAACATCAACGGCTGTCCAAATGTCACTGAGTTTTATGATCCCTTGGCTGCAGCACATCTACCCCTCCTGCTAAGCGGTGTACCAGCAACAGAAAGGACCTACAATGGGCTAATTCATCTAGTTTCTCTTTGCTTAGAATATCTATGTGACCTGGCACCCAACAGAGGGACACTTTAGTGACAACTGAGTTGTCATACAGACTTTTAAAGCACATCATTCAGGACCTTGCCGGTGCTGGTTGTAAGGGTTTTATGTATCCTTGTTGACAGTCAACCTAAGTAGATACTGATTATTCTATGAGAAATACTTCTCTCGATGATCATGTCCGAAGCTTGACTTACTGCAGGTTAGTTCGACAGGTGGCCATAAGTCTGAATTACCGATTTATATGTCGAGACTCACAGTGAACGTTCCTACATCCATTTTGGCCATATGTAGCTATATAGCTCATTCTGGCACCCAACACTCTCACTGTACTAGTAGGACGATGTTATCCACATCCGTTTGGAGTCTCGATATATTCCACCGGCACAACCATAGGCTTAAGCTAACTCTAGTCCGGTTTCTCGTAGTCTTAGTGCCATTTAAGCTGCCGAGTTCCAGCAGTAAATGTCAAGTAGAACGAAGGTTCAGTAGTCTGCCCATTGGGTCCCTTTAGCGCCGTCCACATACAATAAGATTTTATTCTATATGGCTAGTTGAAGAAAGAATTTGAAGACAGATCTAGAAACTAGTTTTGTCTCAAAGTCCAAGGACATGACGGCTTGACTCTCCAATAAAACATTGAAATGTGATCTTTGGAGGTTTCGTCTGATACACCCTCTGGAATATAAAAGTCGAGTGTACTGACTCCGATTAAACGTCAGGGTACCATTCAGACTTACATATGTATCAAGCGAGGGAGTAGAGGATGATCCTAATAACTGAGAGATTGATCCTTCTCGGCATAAAGTCCGAGCTGTTGAGGATACCAGGGAAATACTTTAAAGGCTATTTATGCGTCCAATTATCTTGATGGTTCTGATGCTCTGATGGAGCTTAAAGAGAAGGGTCGGTGTCTGTGACCGCAGTAAAAGGTTGCTCCCGTGGAGGTGTGCTTTCTTCCATTCTGTGGTCACTAGACATTGACAATCTTCTAGTGAATCTACAGGGATCAGGCTACATTGCTGTTATGCTGATCCCTTGGCGATATTTGTTAGGAAACACAGCACGATCATTACTAGTCTCATGCAAGGTGCTTTAGCATACATTTTGGAATAGTGCAGCAGAGAGGGGCGGTTCAGCAATCCTTGCGAAATCATTTTAGTGCAAAGAATCCTCAGTCTAGGACCTACCATCATCTACGTCTCTCTTTGTCGATAAAGGATACATTGATTGACCATAATGGTGGTGGGGGCTATTAGCACGAAATGACTACTAAGCTTCTGAATCTCCAGAGGTTTGCGGCAGCGTTGAAACCAGTCACTGGGCTCTTACCCCTACAAATCTTTATTAGAAAGACGGACGCTAGATATCCTATCAGGATGCAGCTAGACTACGCGTATAAACCAGGTGACCATGTGAGAAACCTGAAAATTCTTGACAGGGAGTACTATTTCTGGGCTACAAACTGGACCAATTGTGTTCCAACACTGAACCCTAGGGCTTCGTGTGGTTCACAGACAAGAAATGGTATCCGGAATTGAATCTGCTGTCTCTGGACTCAACACAAGAGTCTCTATACCTATGGGATTGTCTCTAACGGTTTTCCAGACTAAAAGCTTTGCCATAGAGATCTGGACTAGGTTAAGTCCTAGTAAACGTATCAAGGGCTCTAGGGCTTATATCATTTCAGAAAGCCACCAAGTTAGTTAAACAGTTACGAAAGGATGGCCCTAACTGAAGAAACTTATTAAGTGAGGCCCTAATATAGCCTCAACGAAACTATGAAGTAAAAAAGCCTTAAACCATGGCATGACAGAACGAGATGAAAAAACTAGATGACAAGGATCTCTGTCCTCTCAGTCTAGACTCATTTCTGCTCAAAACGGTGGGATGACTGAATCATATGCGAAGAAGCCCACACCCGTACACTTGAAATGTCGAAAAGCACCATGAAACTCAAATTGTTCGCTGATCCTTGCATTTTATTTCTCACCTCCATGGCTGGTAAAAGTCATCATGGCTCAGTACCCTTCCATAGGAGGAACGAAACCTTGAATAAAACACCTCTCCGCGGTGATAAGAATAATTCAACGTCAATCAGCATACACATATCCTTGCAACGCCGCCGCCCGGTTTGAATGATATCATTCACTCGACCTCCTACGCATTTGAAAAAAAAACCTCAAACATAGAACAGACAACAAACAAAACAGAAAAAAAAAAACATGTTGACAAGTCAATTTCAGGACCCACCCGCAGTTTAATGCGTATGTGTGCGTATGAGCCACATCACAATGCCCTTGCGTCACGCAAGGCTGAGGGCAAATGCAAATAAAATTATCGACGCCTTACAACCGGTAACAGGTCATAAATACAAGCTACACACTAGCAAACAACAGCTAACCCCCATAATTATTAGACATAACATCACAAGGATCATGACAAAACGTCAAGACACTGTCCCTAGGGGAATACGATGATTTCCCAGGATGTCAACATAATATCAATCTCAACGCCACAGAAGGGGGTGCTCTATGCAGAGAGAGAGAGAGAGAGCGACATGCAAAAACTGCCTCGAGGGTATGGGCGGCTTCTGAATATACTATGCCGTCTATGTTGCCACCGAGTAGAACCCTTCTGAGCCAAGCCAAGCCAAGCCAAGCCAATATATTAGCAAGGTACCAAGTGAACGTATTGCCCGGGTGTTGTATACACTCCAGAGAGGGTGAATGCAGAATTTATCCCTCTGATAGCCCCGACAATTTCTCAAGAAGTAAACGAATATTTTCCTCAACGCTGGTTGTGTAGCACACTGCTGTTATCCTTGGAGTTAACCCTTGACGCGCAACATTACCATCACCACTATCATGGCTCGTAGGTAGACGCGTCGTACCGCACACCGAACACATTGCGTGGGCATAAAATGGAAATTTTATTGTTCTCCTTGAATTCCAGTTCCCTCCACACACACACACACACACACATGCATGCACACTAAGGTCCTGTTCCACTCTGTTGTGGCAGAGTGAAAGGATACCTAAATTATATTATGGTTCAGTGTACTACATCAACCTTGCGCCATAGTGTTGTTTAAATTATTGTAATAGAAGAAGGATATGAATTTACTATTATCCTTACCAAGAAGCTCGTCCTTTCGCCCAACAATTTTTATGCATATGATATGTAAAGAAGGTAAAAAAGGGTTTTTGCCATCTACTGATTGTCGGTATTCACTACATCCACTTGTGAGGAGTTTTCTTTTTGTCCATTCCTTCGGTGATGAGGAGGGATATTTGTATCTAAGGATACAAGTGAGCAAATGAGATGAGTTTCAATGGCATATCCACACACATGATGTGAATGTGTTACCTTGGCTGAGGCTGAGAACATTGCCAGGGGAATGGGGTATCATCAGGATACAAAAATTTAATAAAACTATGAAGGGATGGGTGATATGATTTACAAGTCGTTGCTTTGCATATAAATTGGCTGAGAGTGGCGGAAGGCATTGTAGTGTGGGGGCATTGTTTATGCTTTTGAGGCAGCAATGTCCAGTGGAATTGAGGTAATTCTCGGAACTGTACGGAGGCAGTGATTTCATTCGAGGAGATTCCTTTAGGAAATAAAGTCATTTTTTATGATTTTTCATTTCCTGGCTTATTGTGTGCTGCTGGGGCGGTTTTAAAGGTGCTTTCGGATTGATTTACAGATTTGGGGGCGTTTTTAGGGAATACATACTTGTGATGCTATAAGGAGGGAATTTTGACAAAGGATTTACGGCGAAGCCTTGAGAATAGGGACAATGTAGCTGTAAGTTCTTACGGGTGGGGGTTTGTTATGAAAGCTCTCTCGTAGGCTTGTCGAAGATGGCCACACAGAGCGAAAGTGTATTTTGCCATGTTGTGGACCCAAAAGAAGACCTGTTCTGTGGCAATGGGAATGCAAGTCCGAAGTCGCCCTACACCCGTTCAAATACTGACTCTCCACATGTGTTCGAGGCTTCAACCTCAAAGTTAAGGTCCATGATGTCCCAATGAGCTAGAAGATAGGAAGCCATTCAATACAGTTGACTTCTGAGCTGAATATTGGTAGCTCTTCCGACCTATAGTTCTGGCATAAGGAAATCAAAACTTTTTCACTGTTAGGGTTCACAAATCCGTCTTAAAAAACTGTAGGACTCGAGGTGGTACTGGAAACTCATTTCCCTGATCCTTGGTGTACAGAACTCCTTTCGATGTATTCACACAACTTCCCCCAAACAGGAACATAAGGAGCACTTCAACGAGAATCTAGTCCCATGATTCCATCAGATGGGCTATATGGGCGCAGAAGCCATATACAGCTCCCGGTGACGGCAGATATTTTCCTGGACTCATGCAAGACGGAATAGACCCTCTCATCGAATCCTTCCTTGTGCCTATCCTTGTAGGGAAGTTAATCTTTCGTTCATACTTATAACTGGGACTAGAGCTCACTCAGACTCAACTATTTTCAAGCCAATCAGTACACTTCATGTGTGTGATAGACGGATCTATCCAGTTTGGGAGTCAGGGTGTGTTTAGGGACTTAGAGTCCAACAACATAAAATCTTAAATAGTCAGAAACTCCGCAAAATTCTCAGGACATTATGTAGTTACAGACACACAACCACCAATTTGTTGGGATAAGAGGGTTATTCACGATAGGATCTGGTCTAGTCCAACTTAGGAGTACAAAGAGTATCCCTTGTGTGTATCCTGTGTGGCCTATGTTAGATCAGAAGAAAAATTGATTGCGGTTGGCATTCTCTCCGATCATTGGCTTCTAAGGAGGCACACCATGTTAGTAATATCCATCCAATAGGGATACTGCAGTGGCCTTAACGTGTTGGATGGCATCATACACTGTGAGTGCCAAGGCATAGCTCGGAGCCGGCTTAAACATCCGGGAAAGTACTTCTTGCACAACTTAGAGGAAGTTGAGTCTGCGGGACAACAATAGTGGCTCAGTTAAGTTCATATGTGCTTACGACGTACAGAATCAGAATATCTGACCTAAATTATGCCACGAGAAGGTAGATTCAGGATGTGCATATCTGGTTCGATGGCGCGTAACTTATTATTTCATACATTTTTGGCTTGAAAATGTTCCAGGTGGCGTATGCGTAACCACTTCGGCTTCACTGGTTGTGCTTCCAGCGATCGGTCAAAGTACACGTTAAGCGTTATTCCGGCAATAGCGTCTCGAGTTTTGGCCTGGCGCTTGTCCAAAGTGACTGGCTTGTTCGCGTAGGCTAAATACCTGTGGTGGCCAGTTGATGAACACTCACCGTGAGATGACCCAGTCGCCAAATTTCTCCTTCACAACTTCGAGCGTTGCTTCGCTTGTATGGCATGTAGCGCCACCTTGATGGAACCACATCTCGGATATATCGATGCTGTCGAGATCTGGTTACAGAAAGTCAGTTAACATGACTCTATACCTGAGATCATTGACGGTAATGGCGTTCTTTCCTCATTTCGAAAGAAATATGGTTCGATGTTGCCGCCATGCCGTAAACGGCGCCAAATAGTCAATCTCTGTGGATGCATTGATGCTTGAACACTTCGTGTCCATTGCACGATGGAATGGCAAACCTTACTGAATATTTTGGCAACTAAATGTCATTAGTGACTTTGACAGCTGTTGAAACCTTATAATTGAACAACACTGCCAGACTCAAGTTGCAAACCTTCGAAAATAAATGTCCTCAATCCATCTTAGGCATTTTTTTTGCCCAAATGTGGCAGTGAATCGAATACAGCCAACGACGGTATGAAGACAGATCCATTCTGAAGTACGCCATGCAGTAGAGTTAGCTCACTTAAGCAGGCAGAACATAGGGGCGTCCCAGGCAAACGTGACATAGAACAGTCGAGGAGGAATCGAGCTCTCTAGAAATATGCTGCACGCATTGTAGAAGTCCGAACAAGATGACGAGCAAGCATTATTGACGCCCTATGCCTCCGAGGGGTTAAAGGGTTAAAGGGCTTAATGCCTCTTTATACATCAGGCTATCAGACAGCGCATATGATATCCCTTAACGCTAATGCACTTCATTCTGCTATCTTCAGGAACTCTCTTCTAAGTTTACTTTCCTCTTCCTCCCTTCATTTCGGAAAACCCAGTGGTAAAGCGTCTTAAGAAGTCTTAAGTCCTTGTGAAAGCTACATCGGCTTCAGTAGCCGAACCCTACAGGCGGGTTGCTCCGTTGGACGTTATGGCCACCAGTCAAGTGTTCCGAACGTGATTGTGGATCTGCTATTCATGGCTGTCTTCTTGAATATAAACTCTCTTCCACATATTATGTTCCCACTACCTACTGCATGACGAATGTAGTTCCATTTAGATAGGTACCAACTCCTAACCTCTTGCAACCAGCCCAATGTCACCGCACTTATTACTCGCAAAACATTGAATTGTTTTTCTGCAAAAAAAGAAAAAAAAAAAACAAGAAATAAGTACACAACCGCAATTAGTTGGTCGAACAAAGGCAATTAGTTGTCCGTCTTTCCCCACACACTTCACCTTGAACAACTGAAAGTGATGTTCAAACATCGTCGTTTGCAAAGCACTTCTAACTTCATTCGTATATATGTTGCACGCAACTTGAAGCACATCAATGGCTGTCATCCGAATCTGTCAGACGCCCACACGGAAGCATGCATGTACCGTTGATATCTTAAAGATTTCCCAGTTCCATACGACCGACCGGCATTGTGACAATTGCATTCCCTGCACTTGGCTGGCATGCGACAACGTGCCACTTAAGTCACGATTCGAGCTCTAACTGAGCATGAAACGGATTGCGCTCCGAACAGCGAAACAAGCGCACACACACGACGACCGAAATGAGCACTTTTCATGCTCATATGCGTGCTTACTGGCAGTTTACCGCTATTTGATGGACTTTAAATTGGCTACCCACCGACGGACTCAGGGAGACTTTCGCACTCCACTGGAGGAGTCTTAGTGGTTATGATGATGTAGTCGCCAAGTTTGAGAAACTATAAGTATTGGCTACGCAATCTGCTACATGTCACCCTGTGATTGTGGAAATTGCATGGAGGATTGAAATAACAGTGTTTTGAGTCTTCGCTCTTGTTGAGTTACAGGTACTCGTAGTATGTAGCCAACCACTGCCACTGCTGGTGTGTGGTTGGATTGTACGGTCGTCATAGGTATGTGATGGATAAGTCAGCACCTCGTCGTGGTCATTGTCGTCCACAAGGTTTTGTAATTGGAAATTCCTGCCATAGTTGCAATGGAATTGCACTGCCATCATGGGGATACCATTAGAATGTTTGCAACCAGAAATGTGTAAACTTGTGTGTCCGTAGAGGCGGACAGAGAAAACGTCTTATAGGCCAACGAAGCTTATAGGTTACATGGAGGAATGCCCTACGAGCATCTTGACGACTGATTTGTTTTTAATGGTAAAGCTGGGAAGATACTTCGTCCAAGACAAGTGTTCAGCAATACTCAAGAGCCAATACTCAACCTAACATCCGTAGACCTCTTGCAAGAACCCAGCGGAAAAAGTGCCCTTCGACTGAGCGAAACTGGAAGCTGGAATCTCAATCCAAAGGGGCGTGTCCGGACTGGATAGTTGTATCCTAGTAAAGGAGAACGACAGAGATATCAAAGAAATCTGCGATGGATATCGGTGGGTGCACAAGGATAGCTTTAAGATGAACACTGGCTTTGACTGAGGTTTCTTGTTAGTTGGTGGAACGAAGAGGTACGCATTCCAGGCGCGCAGCATAATGTAAGACTCTGCTGGGTTCCTGGACATAAATGTGACCACTCTGCAACAAACAAAAAGACGAGAGCAAGCAATCCTGGTCCTCTCTAGTAGATGTACTTACTGAACATATGGCACTTAGCACGACAAGCTATGCTGAGGTTGTGCGAGGATGTGCATGAGGGTACTCCACACTTTCTCTGTAACCCTGGCAAGACCTTTCTTCGCAAAACTTAGAAATCTTTAAAATACTTGCATATGTTCGTTACCGTTTCGGTATGGCTTGCAGAACCATAAGTTTTTCATGGGTTCTGTAGCATGGGAGTCATAAGTCCTAGGCCATCACAACGGATCTACATTGATCCAAGTGTGATGCATAAACCTTTTAGGCTCTTTCTGTACCAATAGTTGATTTTCAAAACAAAGATAATGTCCTCCATACCTTCAGTTACATCGGTATAAGCGATAGGGTTTAGGCCCAAACGTGGGAGCCTCGAACCACTCATGATCTCTGAGTATTTGAATCAAATACACCACAGGGTGACCAGATAAGAACGATAAGAAATAAAATATAAATAAAACAACAACGGCGTAAGGTATAAAATTGATTTCCACTTTATTTTGAAGCTACGTTTATGCCATTATGTATAGGTCTCAGCTCATAGTGGCTTACGATGCACAGAATCAGAATATCTGACCTGAATTATGCCACGAGAAGGTAGATTCAGGATATGCGTATCCGATTCGGTGGCGTATGCGTAACTTATTTTTTCATACATTTTTGGCTTGAAAATGTTCCAGGTGGCGTATGCGTAACCACTTCGGCTTCACTGGTTGTGCTTCCAGCGATCGGTCAAAGTACCCATTAAGCGTTATTCCGGCAATAGCGTCTCGCGTTTTGGCCTGGCGCTTGTCCAAAGTGACTGGCTTGTTCGCGTAGGCTAAGTACTTGTGGTGGCCAGTTGATGAACATTCACCGTGAGATGACTCAGTCGCTAAATTTCTCCTTCACAACTTCGAGCGTTGCTTCGCTTGTATGGCATGTAGCGCCACCTTGATGGAACCACATCTCGGATATATCGATGCTGTCGAGATCTGGTTACAGAAAGTCAGTTAACATGACTCTACACCTGAGATCATTGACGGTAATGGTGTTCTTTCCTCATTTCGAAAGAAAGATGGTTCGATGTTGCCGCCATGCCGTAAACGGCGCCAAATAGTCAATCTCTGTGGATGCATTGATGCTTGAACACTTCGTGTCCATTGCACGATGGAATGGCAAACCTTACTGAATATTTTGGCAACTAAATGTCATTAGTGACTTTGACAGCTGTTGAAACCTTATAATTGGACAACACTGCCAGACTCAAATTGCAAACCTTCGAAAATAAATGTCCTCAATCCATCTTAGGCATTTTTTTTGCCCAAATGTGGCAGTGAATCGAATACAGCCAACGACGGTATGAAGACAGATCCATTCTGAAGTACGCCATGCAGTAGAGTTAGCTCACTTAAGCAGGCAGAACAGAGGGGCGTCCCAGGCAAACGTGACATAGAACAGTCGAGGAGGAATCGAGCTCTCTGGAAATATGCTGCACGCATTGTAGAAGTCCGAACAAGATGACGAGCAAGCATTATTGACGCCCTATGCCTCCGAGGGGTTAAAGGGCTTAATGCCTCTTTATACATCAGGCTATCAGACAGCGCATATGATATCCCTTAACGCTAATGCACTTCATTCTGCTATCTTCAGGAACTCTCTCCTAAGTTTAAATTCCTCTTCCTCCCTTCATTTCGGAAAACCCAGTGGTAAAGCGTCTTAAGAAGTCTTAAGTCCTTGTGAAAGCTACATCGGCTTCAGTAGCCGAACCCTACAGGCGGGTTGCTCTGTTGGACGTTATGGCCACCAGTCAAGTGTTCCGAACGTGATTGTGGATCTGCTATTCATGGCTGTCTTCTTGAATATAAACTCTCTTCCACATATTATGTTCCCACTACCTACTGCATGACGAATGTAGTTCCATTTAGATAGGTACCAACTCCTAACCTCTTGCAACCAGCCCAATGTCACCGCACTTATTACTCGCAAAACATTGAATTGTTTTTCTGCAAAAAAAGAAAAAAAAAAAAAACAAGAAATAAGTACACAACCGCAATTAGTTGGTCGAACAAAGGCAATTAGTTGTCCGTCTTTCCCCACACACTTCACCTTGAACAACTGAAAGTGATGTTCAAACATCGTCGTTTGCGAAGCACTTCTAACGTCATTCGTATATATGTTGCACGCAACTTGAAGCACATCAATGGCTGTCATCCGAATCTGTCAGACGCCCACACGGAAGCATGCATGTACCGTTGATATCTTAAAGATTTCCCAGTTCCATACGACCGACCGGCATTGTGACAATTGCATTCCCTGCACTTGGCTGGCATGCGACAACGTGCCACTTAAGTCACGATTCGAGCTCTAACTGAGCATGAAACGGATTGCGCTCCGAACAGCGAAACAAGCGCACACACACGACGACCGAAATGAGCACTTTTCATGCTCATATGCGTGCTTACTGGCAGTTTACCGCTATTTGATGGACTTTAAATTGGCTACCCACCGACGGACTCAGGGAGACTTTCGCACTCCACTGGAGGAGTCTTAGTGGTTATGATGATGTAGTCGCCAAGTTTGAGAAACTATAAGTATTGGCTACGCAATCTGCTACATGTCACCCTGTGATTGTGGAAATTGCATGGAGGATTGAAATAACAGTGTTTTGAGCCTTCGCTCTTGTTGAGTTACAGGTACTCGTAGTATGTAGCCAACCACTGCCACTGCTGGTGTGTGGTTGGATTGTACGGTCGTCATAGGTATGTGATGGATACGTCAGCACCTCGTCGTGGTCATCGTCGGTCATGAATTGTGTCGACACAAGGTTTTGTAATTGGAAATTCCTGCCATAGTTCCAATGGAATTGCACTGCCATCATGGGGATACCATTAGAATGTTTGCAACCAGAAATGTGTAAACTTGTGTGTCCGTAGAGGCGGACAGAGAAAACGTCTTATAGGCCAACGAAGCTATGCCCTACGAGCATCTTGATGACTGATTTGTTTTTAATGGTAAAGCTGGGAAGATACTTCGTCCAAGACAAGTGTTCAGCAATACTCAAGAGCCAATACTCAACCTAACATCCGTAGACCTCTTGCAAGAACCCAGCGGAAAAAGTGCCCTTCGACTGAGCGAAACTGGAAGCTGGAATCTCAATCCAAAGGGGTGTGTCCGGACTGGATAGTAGTGTCCTAGTAGAGGAGAACGACAGAGATATCAAAGAAATCTGCGATGGATATCGGTGGGTGCACAAGGATAGCTTTAAGATGAACACTGGCTTTGACTGAGGTTTCTTGTTAGTTGGTGGAACGAAGAGGTACGCATTCCAGGCGGGCAGCATAATGTAAGACTCTGCTGGGTTCCTGGACATAAATGTGACCACTCTGCAACAAAACAAAAGACGAGAGTAAGCAATCCTGGTCCTGGATGTAATTACTGGACATGTGGCACTTAGCACGACAAGCTATGCTGAGGTTGTGCGAGGATGTGCATGAGGGTACTCCACACTTTCTCTGTAACCCTGGCAAGACCTTTCTTCGCAAAACTTAGAAATCTTTAAAATACTTGCATATGTTCGTTACCGTTTCGGTATGGCTTGCAGAACCATAAGTTTTTCATGGGTTCTGTAGCATGGGAGTCATAAGTCCTAGGTCATCACAACGGATCTACATTGATCCAAGTGTGATGCATAAACCTTTTAGGCTCTTTCTGTACCAATAGTTGATTTTCAAAACAAAGATAATGTCCTCCATACCTTCAGTTACATCGGTATAAGCGATAGGGTTTAGGCCCAAACGTGGGAGCCTCGAACCACTCATGATCTCTGAGTATTTGAATCAAATACACCACAGGGTGACCAGATAAGAACGATAAGAAATAAAATATAAATAAAACAACAACGGCGTAAGGTATAAAATTGATTTCCACTTTATTTTGAAGCTACGTTTATGCCATTATGTATAGGTCTCAGCTCATAGTGGCTTACGATGCACAGAGTCAGAATATCTGACCTGAATTATGCCACGAGAAGGTATATAAAATTTTGGATTGAAAAATTTCCGGTGGCGTATGTGTAACCGACTCGACTTCGCTGGTAGTGCTTCAAGCGGATTGTCCAATTTTGGACAACTCGGTGCAATATGAATGTCGTTATTCTGGCAATAGCGTCTCGAGTTTTGGCCTGGCGCTTGCCCAAAGTGACTGGCTAGTTAGCGTAGACCAAGTACTTGTGGTAGCCAGTTGATGAACACTCACCGTGAGATGACCCAGTCGCCAAATTTCTCCTTCACAACTTCGAGCGTTGATTCGCTTGTGTGGCATGTAGCGCATTCTTATTGGAACCACATCTCGGATATATCGATGTTGTCCAGATCTGGTTACAGAAAGTAGGTTACCATCGCTCTAAACCTGAGACCATTGACGGTAACGGTGCCTCCTTCCTCATTTCGAAAGAAAAATGGTCCGATGATGCTGCCATCCCATAAACCGCACCAAGCAGTCTTCCTTTGTGAATGAATTGATCCTTGGTGGAGCACTTGTGGATTGTATTCGCAATTTTGCTTGTTGAGATAGCTGATGAGTCAAAAATTAGCCTCGTCCGAGATGATTTTTGGGCCAAAATCTGGATCTCCGACTAAAATCTCTAGCGGGTCCCCAATCAGCAAACTCTAGGCATTGTCTATGCCTATCCGGCTTCATTTCTTGCATCAGTACAATCCCATACAGACGTAGGCCCAAATTCAACCACACTATAAGCCGGGTTGACTCTCTGGCGATGCTCAATTGAACTGATCGGTGTCTCATCAATATTTCTAGGTCTTCTTCGATACCACACGTTACGGCGGCTATGTTTTGTCCAAAAGAGTGTACTTACGCTCAAACTGTTCCACGATGCGACGAAATACTTGGACACTAAAGCCATGATGATCACAGACCACAAGACGAAATTCACGTTGCGTATTGACAACCGAGATTTCGATAATTTTTTTTAAAATTTGTGCACGTTTGGCAACCATTACTGAATACTTTGACAGCTAGATGTCATTGGTGACTTTGACATCTGCTGAAACATAATAATTGGTAAAAGTATCATTGCTACCTGGTCACCCTGTGCAAAGGAAGTTCAATCACCGTTTGCACTAATATCTTTCTTTTTTAAAAGTCTAGCCCCGGATCCAATGCCTTTTTAGACCTGAAGAGGTCAATCATAGGTAGGTACGGTATAGAGTCTGTTAGATAACTTCAGATTCATACTTGCCCCAATGAACCAGAAACAGAATAAAGGCTGACAAAGGACTCTTTTAACCGAATGGAAGCGCTCAACTGTTAAGGACAGGCTTGCCAGTAAGGAGGCCCAGGTTTACCCAGCTAAGTTCTCTCGTCCAAATTAGCTAAGCCTCTCAAGAGTTCATCAACTTAGTAACTCCTCCACCGACAAACAACGACTCACTTAATCAAACTTAAGCACAAGCAATGAAATTAATGTCCTCCACCGTTATACCTCCAACCAAATGGTGTGCAAACAAAATATTTTTTTATTTAAACCAACGCAACACAACAAAACCCTAATGAGCCTCACAAAGAGCCTGAAAGAGGTTTTGTCACATATGTACGTGTTTACCTGATTTCATAGACACGTCCATTCAAACAGAAACAAAACGAAGCCTACACGAAAAAAGGATTAAAGTCCTTTTGAATAAAGTCTCTCTGCATTCGAGTCCTGAATTACTAAATGGTCTGAAAAGCCCACAAAATATGTACACACACACTCCCACTCGACAGAAACAAAAACGAAATAAATAAACAAACATTAGACAACACGTCTAAAAGGATACACGAAGGATAAAAACAATACGCGTTTGTTTGCCTTTGTGTGGGACACATTCTACTCGGATGGCACTTTTGGCGGTTCGTCTGTTGGGGGAAGACGTAAAAAATATAAAAATATTGTCAAAGTGCCCCCCATGTCCTTGGAAACCTCATCAACATAAGTAGGTAGTCCTATTTTCCGGAAGGAATGGGACAGCACGTTTGCATCGACATCACCAAAGCCATGATTCAACAAGCAACACTTAGGGTCGTCGCGGCAACAAAAAAAGCTGTCCGCCTGGAATCCCTAATAAGGCGTTGGGAAGTCAAAACAAAATCACTTTTCACGTGCGCGCGTATGTTTAATTCTTTGGCCAATAAAACGTGCTCGGAGACAAATTAAAAGAATTTACCACCACAAGTCCTGGAAAGAACCCAAAAAAAAAAAAAACAAACCGCCTCAGTCCGATGACCGAAAGAGATAGAATACGCTGGAAGGACAATATTTATGATGGAAAATTGATGGTGCAAAAAGGAAAACAAAAATTAACACTCCTTACATTTTCAATGCAAAGTAGGAGTGTGATTAAAGGATCCTGCACGGCATCGTCTCGACCGCAATCCTGTGGTCTGGTTAAACCGCTTTTCGGCGTGCCAATTGCAAAAGAAGCTGCACAAGAGCACAGAAGGGGGGCTGTATTCGCCTGTGCAATTGTCCTTGTGCATCTGCAGAGATCCTTGTGTCGTAAGCGATTTGCTTTCTTCACAGGGACACCGTGGCATAGAGAGGGGGGGAACAAATTGAGAGCGCACAAGAATTGAAATTAAATTGTCCTTCTTGAGTAAACAAGCTAGGAGTGTAAGTGAATTGTAAATGCATCCTGAAATGGGTTCTAGTTTCGTTTTTTCTCTTTCCTGGCATTACGCACACTTGCGGTGCTTAAGTAATCCTGGAGGAACGGACTTTCATCGGGTGCCAACCAGGGTTGCTTGGATTGGAGATGGTTTTGTTAGGCGCCACCGTTGAAACTTAGATTATTACTTTCACTGTACCAATACTTAGAATTGAATCTGACTTCCAACTACATATCATGAATCGCCCAGACTCTCAGCATCTTCCAATCAGAGGTCTTAGTAGTGACTATAGCTGCCTGTGAGAGCTTTTTGATCGACAGTCTGGCAGCAAAGTGCCTCTTAAGGTTGTTGGAGGACAGCATAAGGTAAGACTCTGCTGGATCCCTGCTAATGAAGGTATACCAAGAAATGAAAGGGCTGACGAACTGGCTAAGAAAGCCTCGGTACTAGACCTAGAGCAAGCCGATCGTGCAGTGAACACTTCACCTTCCACACTTAGGCACGAAGCGGGAAATAAGACTCTAATGAACAATGTGGCCTTTACTTACTACATTAGCAACCGACAGTCTGAAACAAAAAGAAAGGATTTCCCTGTGATCCCAATGATCCCAGACCACAACACTCTGCGGTACCAAATGCAGAAACTACGACTGATCAATGAATATCCTTGTAGAGGATACAGCTATGAGGATGTCTAAGAAGGTACTACCTACTCCTTGTGTCATTTTCCAAACCTCTGTCAAATAAGAAAGAAATTCTTGGGAGGATACTTCTGCGAGGACATCGAAGAATTCACCGACAAACAGGGGAACGACATCTAAAGCTACATTCAATCGACAGACTGGTTTGCATACCAGACGCTGTAAGTAGCAAACATTCCAAAACATTAAGGTAATGCTCCACGAACTAAGGGATACACGAAGGGAGAATTCTCCACTCTTAGACACCGCCACTCTTCATCATATTCCTGGAGCCTGGCGAGCAGTCAAAGTGATTTTCATACCCAAAGCGGGTGAACCCACACACTCTAGCACGAACGACTTTAAGTCGATCAGCCTTATACCGTTCCTTCTTAAGACACTTGAAGGACTAATAGATTCGCTCCAACATAAGTCATAGACAGCCCTGCATGGAGAAGACATAGAACTAGCCTTCAACAATGTGAAATCTGAATCGATAAGACTAGCATTGGACCAACAAAACATAGACCCAGTAATCTCAGATTGGATTGAACGCATGCTCAAGACGAGACACATGAACTCGAAACTATGTGACTGCCAAGTACATGCACTGGCCTCTAG
Organism: Xylota segnis; assembly: GCA_963583995.1. Classification (NCBI taxonomy): domain Eukaryota; kingdom Metazoa; phylum Arthropoda; class Insecta; order Diptera; family Syrphidae; genus Xylota; species Xylota segnis. Next base: position 37,322,135 of record OY757238.1, on the reverse strand, counting down.
AGGCACTCCCAAGGCAGGATCTTATCCTTTCTAGTACCATAGGAGGATGATCCTCTTAGAATGGCGACCCATCATCTCCGAACTAGTCCAATCCCACAAGTGGGCGATAGAATGTGGACTAAATGTAAACCCGACAGAGGTGGTTCTCTTCTCTCTTCACAAACTGCGACTCAAGTCAGCTTACGTCCCGACTTTGAAAGAAAACAAGACGGAAAGGATAATGAAATCATCCATAGCCTTCTACACGTTTAGTAAAATGTTTGCCAAAAACTGGGGGTCAAGCCCTTCATCATATACTGGATGTACATCGCCATCGTCAGACCCATTCTTTCCTATGATTGACTGGTTTGGTGGCCCGCAGCAGGCAAGACTACGCACCTCCTAGCACTGACCAGGATACAATGACTAGCATAGGGACTACCAGCGCCATTACAACCGCACCGACTGTAGCCCTTGAAACCATAATTGCACTAAGCCCGCTTGACCTACATTTAAAGGAAACAGCTTTGAAGAGTGTCCTACGCAATACATTTATAATAAATTCAGGGTGGTTCCAGGAGGCTGTAAGAAACGACAGGGGCTCACAGCAGATCCACCAGTGATCCGAGTGCTCACTTCACATATGGCCACCCCGTTCTACCTACCACGCGATGTTACAAAATTCCTAACCCGGTATCTGAACATCGCCAAGTATCCCAATAATTGCCTTCGAACTGGCTATTCCTAAAACTTAACTCCTTCCCCTGGCTAATGACTTACAATTGTTAAAAGACTCGGTCTTAGCGCTGACCCTTGAGGCGCCCCAACTTTGACAGATGATTCTACCAGCAATTGCTACCGGATGCTCTCCATACTCCATACACTTACAGAAGCGAAAGAAATAGTTGGTGCAACAGTGCCATACAGATCCGAAGGCCTAAATTCATGCAGCCATTCGCGTTGCGTCAAATTCTCTGCCCCATTAGAAAGGACTTCCAGTTTTATTCAATATTCAAAGGCTTATTGGTACATTTTGGTTTTGGTACAAAAAATCTGTTGAATGTTATAAAATATGCAACGCATATGTATGCACGTAAGTAGGGACATACGAGTACATTGAAAACTACAATTGGCGCTATGTCAACAATGGCAGACGTAAATATTAAGGTTATCCTGTTTTTTTCTGTGTAACTATTATTTAAACTGTGGTTTAGGAGCAAAAAAACTACACCTCTCCGTACACACAATAAATAGCAAGCATATTGCATAAAATACTCAAATATTTATAGGCAAACAAATTTGATTAACGGCACTCGGAAAGGTACAATATTTTGCTGTGTCAAACAATAATAATTATATCGAGGATGTGTACTTCACTTGAATTACCGGACATCCGCTTGAATTGAATTTCAATTTATTGATGAAAATTTGAGGGGAAATTCATTGTGGGGAATCGAACAAGGATCTTGGATGTAGGAGGTGTCACAATAATCTAGAGTGCATCTGAGTTTACCTACCTCGGAGTAAATATCAACTCCACGAACGACACCCTAGTGGAGATTCGACGAAGACTAAACCGCTGCTACTTCGGTTTGGCAAAACAAATGGGTTCAAAACTCCTATCTCGGAAGACGAAATGTATGCTCTACAAAACTTTGATCCTGCCAGTTCTGCTATATGGAGCCGAGTGCTGGGCGATAAGCAGGAAAGCAGAGCACATGTTGGGCACTTTCGAGAGAAAAATTCTTCGTCGAATTTTCGGTCCCTTGTGCGAGGGGGGCGAATGGAGGAGAAGATATAACCGCGGACTCTATGAGCTGTACCAAGATGTGGATGTAGTCCAAAAAGCCAAAATACGTCGACTGCGAAATACGAAATGCTCCAGCAAAGAGGATTTTCGACTCACAGCCCCCAGGTTCGAGACGACAAGGAAGACCGAACCTCCGTTTTAAAGACCAAGCTATCGCGGATGCCAGAGCGCTTGGTCTGGACAACTGGAAGCAGCGTGCCCGGGATCGAAGAGAATGGAAGGGTCTCGGGCAGGGACTCTTCAAGGGTCGGGAGCCCGTTAAGTAAGTAATGTAAGCATCTGACACTCAATCACACAACCTCTGAAGCTTTGTAGACTTTTTTTTTGACAGGAATGTTTGGCTGTATACCCTCTAGGATAGCTATTGTTCCCATCGGTCTTTTGTCCCTTAGTCAATGAATGCAGATTCTGATCTACTTCGCTTCTAATAAGACACTTTCTCAATGGAATCAATGGCTTTAAACATATAACTAAGAGTAGGTACTACAGTGATGAGGCGTGATATGCATACTCCGTCGAGATCCTCTTAGTTTGCCGGAATAGGGCAGTTGCCTTTGTAATACGTAGAGACTATCAAATCGTATAAGCCAAACCAAACCGGCCAATCTACTGACTAAATCAAAGGTTAGTTTAGACAGTGCTTGAAGTTCAAAAAGAAAAATCTGCATGACGTTAGGATAAGGCTCATATACCACATCATGGCCCAAGCATAAACCGAAACAGATGTATCCTACTTGCAAGACTGGACACCCCTACAACGACTTCTGCAAAAGCTGTAGGAACGAAGAGAAAGAGGAGACCATCAGTCACCTCTTAGGCACATGCCCAGCACTTGCCAATATTATGAAGGCTACCCTAGGTGGACGATCTGAATACCGCCTGCACGGCTCAGATTAACTCCTTCATAAAAAGGAGCAGATGGTTCCACAATGGACCTTCTCTGATCAAAGTGCATTCTTATCGTGGACCGGTCTAAACCAACCAACCAACCAACCATCCTACTTGCAAAAATGACTGTCCAGTGACTTTCATGTTCTGTCGTGGGTAGTACATACACCAAGCCCAACTGGCTTGAGTTTCAGTTGTCCCTAAGGTACGAGTATCTAAACTGAAGTCCTTTAGAGCGCAAGATCGCCTTTAGAGCAGCCTCTATGTCCATTTACTCAGTGCCAGTTCCGGAAAGATGTTAAAGTTTAAGTTTTTCAGGGTGGCTCTGCTGGAATACAGAATTTGGACTGTTTGGCCAGCTTCACAATTTGGTCTATTCCTAACACTATGTCCAGTCTTAAGCCAGTTTTAAGACTGATTTGATCGTTTTCTAGTACAAAGTCCACTTTAGTATGTCAAGCTTGTCTCATTTGACTTGGTTTGTCCTCAGAACATTCTTTCAAGCTACTTGGTGGCACAAAGGAAGGGGAAGAATTGATTTCTTGGGATCCGAAGCAGGCCAAGAGGTACATACTTTTGCAAACTGATCGATCACAAGTATAGAAAAATGAACAATCCCTGTGATTCACTACAAGGAAGAGGTTTGAATGTCCCCCAAACTCATCGGCTATCAACTAGTACAGTAGAAATCGCTTATGACGACTTCACTACGACCAGTTACGACCAGTCTTTCATTTAGTTGGTCTTATTATATTTTTTGCTATTCTTCCTTCAGATAGAAGGTTATCGGTTGTAAGGACCGGCAGTTATAACGACCTTATTCCCTCGGTTCCCTCAGGGTCGTTATAGGCGACTTTTACTGTATTTCCTTGAACTAACCTAGCTTTTGAGTTCCTAGCGGAAAGGATGAAAACGTTGATAGCAAGCACTAAGTAGGAAGTAGTAGGCTTGGTTGTATCAGGTGCCATGTACCCCCTCAAGTAGACCATCAAAGAGATTTGGTCTTTAGCTCTTCAAAGCCTTGAAAGAGTTTGACTACTTCATTGGCTTCATTGTAATTTCTTCAACTCCAGCTGATGTCCTTCAAAACGTCTCACGAAAGTGCTCCGAAGGCTCATCCTCTCTTCAAGCCTACTTTCTTGATAGACTTTCTTCATACGAAAGGCTAGTTTCTTCCTGCGTCTTTCGGTTGGGAGATCTTGAGTGTTTGCTTTGCTGGAAGGACAAAGGCATAATTACGCCGAGTTCTCGAAATAATAGTCGATGTTGGTCCCTCAAAACGTGTTTCCAGGATACTTACAATGTAAGGCACAGCTCGTTGTTTGTATCATAGGCGAAACGGTCTCTAGAGAAGTTCTATTTGGCTCACTCAAGCTTCCTTTAGGTGGCTAAAGTTATTCAGAAGGTCCTTGACAATGCATGCCTCCTGGTACACAGCAATTTACTGAGAAAAAGGCTTGACCTCTGACCAGACTAAGAATTAAAGCAGGACCACTTAAAATATTTCATAAAACAAATTCCTTGCATTTCTCCCAGGCTCGCTGAATTCCGTGCGCCCTCCATGTAGTGCTTGGGAGCACCCCTGACAAGCCAAACACCACCACGACCCCGTCTCCACTGAATCTCTTCCCTGAAGTAGTCAGTCAGTTCAATGGCATTTCCCATTATGCAAATGCCCTAGCTGGTGTTAACCAACTCGAATGAAGTTTTTTCCGCATGGTGTCTTATCCTGTTTGCCCCTCTCTGTTCGTATCCCGGACGGTTTTGTTGGTTTCTCCCCCAGTTCTGGCCTCGCCAACTGGTGTTTATCGTTCGTTGATCTTCCGAATTGAGTTACTTTAAAAATTGAATTTATTTGCCTTGCAAAATTCCGGCCAAATGAGTGTGCTCCTCGCTCACACAAAAGTGTGTACAACTCGTGATGTATGTGTGCGCGATGTCAAAGTTAGTCCTGATTTTCATTTGGAATTCGATATGGGAAGGCGAACAGTAGAGGTTCATTGAGGTCCTCCGGAGCGCTCCTGGGTGCAGGTAGGTACTCCGGAAGTACTGAATTTTTGATGAGCTTTTTTTTTTATGGGAAACGTAAGAAGTTTATTTACTTTTATCACGCGATTTGCTAATTTTCATGGTCACTGACCGTATCTGAACCCAGAACTGATTCGGTTTGCTCCTTGGTGCTGGAAAGGAGTTTTTTTTTTTGGATTTCTTTTGGCTTTCAATTGAGTTTGCTTTATTGGAGTTGGAATTTGAGTTTCGCAATCAGAATCAACTGTTACGTATTATTGAATTGAGTGCTTTGAATAAGGACATCAGGTTGGACGATTGTCCTGCTTATTGAGTAAAAGTTTTTCAATATTGTTGTTTGCACGACTTGAAACTGTTTACTTAAGAGGGATTATAGGACTATGTAAGATGGTAATGAAAGTCGACAGCTAATAGCTGTCTACAATAAGGATAAACATTCCTCTAAAACAACGTACGTATCGTTCACGAACCTGTGATCCTATAGCTTTCAGTGAAAGGACCTTAAGCAGTGTAGTCATAAGCCATTCAAATTTGAGTATTTAATGGCATCTGTCCAGATCGAAACTTAGTGAAACTATGACTTGTATCCCTACCATCCCAACATTGTTATGACTTCCTAGATATTCTGCCATTCGCAATGCAAATTCTCATGCTAAGGTTAGACTGGCTGACACTTAGGGTAAAAAGTGTCCTTTGTAATGCCAGAGATCGCTACAGAGAACTTTTAATAAAACGAGGGCACCTTGTGACAAGGAAGAAGGAGGCTAATGGAGCCCAGGTTGTCCAAGGATGGAGTAGTCTTTTTGGGACAGAGCTGGTCATGTACATACGAGGTGGGGAATGGTTTCTTTCTCCTCCTCTTCCCTTCAGCTTCTGCAAAAGTCATGCAAGAAGAGACATAGCCTCTTGGTGTATCAGTCAATGTCCAGTAAGGACACCACTTTAACAGAACCAACCCTGCTCTGCGTTTCAGATGAAGCTGAGGTCTTGAAATGCTGTGCAAGTAGAGATATTTTTTCATCTACAGTTGGTTATGCTAAGGGCATCCAGAGTCCATATATAGCGAAGACCATACCCAGGCTCCGGCATTTTGGCAGGATCCTATGATTCGTGCCCAGTCAGGCTTACGATTTTCTTCATGACTCTGCGGACTGTCGATCGAGATTGGTGGATGTTGAATTGCTCAGTCATCTCTGGGAGGGAGAGCAGACAGTTTAAAGCGGTCTTTGAAGTGAGCTAGAACAATTTTAGGGGTTTAATTGTCGCTTGAGTGTCAATGGACAAAGCTTCCGTGAACTCCAAGATCTCGGCCTGAAGAACGCTTAAATGATCTCGGAGGCAGAAAGTGGTGTTCACAGTAAGCTTGTCTGAGAAACATCGCAACCCTTGTCAGTCTTATAGCCTTCAGTGTAGAAATAAACCGAGCTGTCCTCAGAAGACAGACCAAATACCTACACTCTATGGTTAAGGGTGTCTGTTGTACGAAATTTTCAGTCAAATACCAGGATCGACGATCAATGATCAAGGAGTTGCCCTTATGATAGCTAGACTGCATTATCAGCGCGTTGGTTGCCAAAAGTCTCTAAGCAGGTAGACCATAGTGTCGAGCACTGTTAAGGGAAAGTACTCAGTACACCACTGATGCACATAAAGCAGACCTATGCATCTTGAGTAGAGGACTGAGATGAATAGTCTCATTCCACCACCATACAGTAGTATAGGCCTGATGATGGGCACGTACGACCAGCTCCTACCTATGATCTTTTAACAGGAATAAGTTGGCTTTCCATGTTAACTTTCTATCCAAAATGAGACCCAAGCATTTTGGGTTATTTAAAGGAAAGACTGGTACAACCTACTGGAACAAGTTCTGTTTTGAACTATTTGGGGCCCATCTAGTGAGCCGAAGCAGAGCATATTGAAGGAATTCTTTGAGATTATCAGGGTATTTTTCGGAGGCAGCGAAGGCCGCTTTACAATCAGTCCCGTCCATGTCCAATAGCAGCCCGTAAGTTACTAGATTCCGAGAAGAGGTGATAGGATAACAAGTGTTCGATAGGCCCTCCGGCTGTGAATAGATAATCCTATTTGTCCCAGATTTGACATAGTTGAAGGTCCACTCAGTATCTAGGAACGCGAACATGGTAAATTCCTTGATTTTCAGTGAAATTCCAAGGTTGTCCGACTGATTTGCCTCTGTGCATGGTGACCAGATAAGAACGATAGGAAAACAAATTTAAATAAAACAGTAACGGTGTCAGGCATATAATTAATTGTAACTTCATTTTGAAGCTACATTCATGCCATTATATGTGGAATAGCATGTCAGTCAAATGGCCACCTCAGCTTCGCTGACGATGCTTCAAGAGGTCGGTCCAATTTTGGACCACTCGGTCATTTAACCGAGTCGCTTGTGTGGCATGTAGCGCCGTTTTATTGGAACCACATCTCGGATATATCGGTATCGGCAGTGACGGTAATGGTGTCTGCTTCATCATTTCGAAAGAAATAAGGTCTGATGATGCCGCCATGCCATAAAACGCACCAAAAAGTCAGTATTTATGGATGTTTGGTCGAAAACTTGTGGATTGTGTTCACTTCGTTCGTCCGAGAAGATGCGTCAGTTCTTGCGTCAGTACAATTTTATATGAATGCAGGCCCAAATCCGACCGCAAAATAAGCCAGCTTAACACTCTGGCGATGCGTTATTCAGCTAATGGGCGTCTCTTTTGAAACTGGCCCTACGGCGACTATGTTGTCTTCATTTCACACCAATCTCTGTCTGGTTGGTAGCTTAAGGTCCAAGAGAAACCTAGTAGTTCGAAAAAGTATCTTTGCTCACCCTTTAAATTCCTGGGTATTAGCTGGCTATTACTATAGAGATTTAGATGTTTGGAGTCAAGATTGGTCTCATCATTGGTGACAGGTCTGCATGTGAGTCCCAAATAGATACTTTAAACAGGAAGAGATCAAACTGAATTCGCCCTTATCCGCTCCACATCTTGTCAAAAACAAGATCCTCACTCTATTCCCGTTCAGACAGTGAGTCTACACATTCCACATGCTGCGTCAAAGGATCATTTTGGCATCCGTCACAACACACACATCTCCTTGAAGTAATAGGACCTGACTGCACCTCGAATGTCAAAGGAATTCACTCGTAATTTGCATCAAGGATCACTCAGCATTCTTCCAAGATTAGTCGATCCGAGCCATACCCAAAGCAATAGCTTCAATTTTCTATTTATTTATTTATTCTCAACGAAGAACTCGACAAGGATTATATCCACTTTACCTTCATTATAATTTCCTTGCAACGTTCTTTAATTGCAATTAGGACACGTACCCACCACACTCGGGTGCTCGTTTAAATAACACACACGGACTTAATGAAGGCGCAGCACAGCACCCAACCAATAGCCAAGGAATCAATCCGCTTCCCTGGGTTGCAAAATATACCCCACTGTGTCCTCCTCCTGCAGCACGTTACAAGGTGGACAAAAAATTGGAAAAAAAATCCCAGATGAAGAAAGAAACAAGACTGTTTCAATGTAACCCTTTACGATGAGTTAATTAGAAATGCAATACACGATAGAAGCCCTTCGAAATGTCCATAACGCACACGTAAATACCTTTGAAATCCTTTCAATTACTCATACGATACACATAGCCATCGTGTTCCATCCTTGCAATGTAATGAAAAATGTATTTTACGCCACAGTAACCATGAATCAAGTAGCAAAAAGGATTGGACTCAGAATTGAATGACTTTCATGCAAAGGACTGCATTATGTTCAATAGCAATAAAAAGAAAATACATTCACACAAATATATATGTGTGTGTATTTTTTTCTATAGAAACAGTTACCGCGCCGCAAAACACACTAAGAAGCCAAGTGTTTGGGGTCCTTTCTCACATTATTACAGCAGGTACACTCGTTGTAAGGCGACGCATTTCTTAGGATATCACAAGGATTCGTGTTAATATGTTTATACTGAAAAGATTAATACGAAGGAAGTACACAGTAGTAGTAGAGAGTCCTTGCAGTATACTTGTCGGTTTTAATTAGAAGCAAACCCATAGGAGGGAACTAAGTTATTTTCGTCCCTTCTCACTCGATATCGTTCGAGCGTAACGAATAATTTTCGCACTTTTGAGTTTCCAAATACGAAGAAATTCATTTTAATGATATCGTTATACACACAGTAATTAATATTTGTTGGGATAATTACTTGTTCAGTTGTGAAGGATGAAATAATAACTTTACAAAGTACCAAGTACCAAGTACCAAGAGAGGTTGTCTTTCGCATGCGTTCACTTCACCCTCTCCATGAGTGGATTATCCTTGCTGAGGATGTTTAAAGAATTCAATGAACTTTTCTTACTTGAAAATGGTTTGATTCAAGCGGCAGGATCTTGAACATAAAGGATGTGAATGTGGTTTCCTGTGTGATAAACTGTAACAGAGTTTATCGTTTTACGATCTCATCAGGAGAACCCATTCAGTGTCTATAACGCATCCAACTTAACGATCTTAGAGACTTTCGAAACTATTAGTAAGAGCAGCTTGTGGAAAGGTCAAAAGCCAGTGTCACGAAGTAGAACATAAACCGATTCAAACTTTACTCCACGAAGGCAAGTCTAAATGCTTTTTCATGATGGTTATACCCTCGTGTGTTTGTTGGATGTTCGCGAGAGGTGGAACTGGAATAATGAAAGCTTTAAGGTGATCAAAGACCAAGATTGGAGGCCTACTTACCTAGGATGCAATCAAAAATTGATTTTCTCTTTCGTTGAAGTCTTAAGGCCATCAAATTTTGTGAACAATTTTTGACCTTAATTCCAATATGGTAGCGACAGTAAGGGGATATTCCCAAGGATATAAGATCGTGGTATACCTTCATTTCTAAGCTAGATCAGTTTTGTAAAAATGGGTTTTCGGACGAGGGCCTTCCCCGTCGTTAGGGACTAGAAAAATAAGGAGTTCCGGAGGCGTTTTCAACTGATGCAGGCTGGTCCATGATACGTATTTTTGAGGTTATTTGAATGAGGGCCATCTAGCGATCTATTGTGTCACTTACTAAAACCTTGGAGAGGTAGGTACATGCCCTCCTTAGAGGAAGAAACCTGTCCTAGAGCAGTCACTCTAATCCAGTTTCGCGTAAGAATCTGAGGATAAGAGTGTATATCTCCATCACACTTCTACCTTCTTCAGATGTACCCAGTCTCCTTTGGTGCTCCCTGAGTCTGCAATTGCTCGTTAGAAAGCCTGTTAGGAGGATACGAAGGTTGTTCTTGGTCATCGTGATACATGCTTCGAGTCTTTAATGGTTGTATTGCCCTAAGAGTTGCTTGACTTGTCTCATACCCTGAGCGTTGTTCCATGTTCTTGCAATGCACTTCCTCTCGAGGTTTCTGATGTTTTCTTTTAGGATATGAACCTATGAAGGTTTCTGATGCTCCTCTTCCTGCTAGGGAGTCAGCCCTGTACTCCAGCTTGGCCAGGCATCCAAGAGAAGGTCACTCTCTTATAAAATTCATCAAGTTTCTACAGGCATTCCCACAAGAGTTTAGATGACAGAGCACTTGATTGTCATGATAGCAGCTTGGCTATCTGACATGACACAGTTGGGTTGGTGTCTATCAAGATTGATTTGGACGCATCCATCAAGGGCATAAATTCCAGTCTAGAAGCTGGTACTGGTGCCCATGAATTCATAGCCTAGGGCCTACTCCAATTCCTTCAGAAGAGAATCATTGCTGATCCTGAGGATATTCTAGATCGGATTGTTTCAACATGATTTTCAGGATTTTCTTCAAACTTTAGTAGAGCCCAATCGGAGAAGTCTCGGCGGTTTAGATAATCGAGAGGCTTAAGTTCTTGAATCAATTTGATCTTCCCAGGGTATACGCCAAGATCTTTATCCAAATTTCGTCTCCATGTGAACAGAGATATTCCGAATTCCTGTGAACGGCGTGTAATCGACTGATTTGGATAATTTCGAACAAAATGATGTATGACTGCGATATATTTGGTACTTCAAGCGGTACTTTGTCTCACTGGCACAGAAATATTCCATGGTAAATCGGTTGACTCCAATTTACTGACTATAGCACCCTCAGCCTGTCTACTGGGACGAGTATTGCGACCGGAAATTGACGCAAACGCTCTTAAAGTTGCTTCCATCAAATCAGAATTTCAGTAGTCATTTTTAATAATTTCCAAACGTCACTCGTTCTACCACTTTACTGTGACAAAAATGTAGGCCTTGACTGATGTTTTGGTATCAAAGAATCATAAAAATAGTCTAAGAATTCGTTTGTAATAAAATGCAAAATTGTTATGTCGCTATTGAAAACCCCTTTCGATCGTATAGTATGGGCTAACAACATACCGACATTCAAAGTAAGAAAATCTTTTGAAATGATTTAATTTTGACAGATTGTTCGTGACACCAGAAACAAACAAAAACAAAAACAAGAAAAACCAAAGATATTACCTAAGTAATGGAAATTACAAAGCAAATGTAAACACTCATTCGAAAAGAATTCCAAATCACGAACAGATAACTCCGCAAAACTCCTGAAAAATGCATAAACCCGTTCAATTACGCTTTCAAATTACTCCAGATCACGCGATAGCTTCTACCACGGCTGGCAGATACATACTTATGTAGATACATAGGTTTTTTTTCTGCAAACAATTAGGTCTGTGCCTTCCACTGGTGCTACCGACTTGTTCCTATGACACTTTTGCAGCAAAAAAATGGTTGCAATCGAAGAGGGAAAATTTTCCAGATACTTTTGTATCTGGAGAGTATCTGCAGTCGGGTTTGGGGACTGTCTTATCAAAAATCAAATATTTACTTTTATTTTTATCTCAAGAAAGTGAAATCTTTGAGATAAAAATTCAAATAAATCATTCTGCTGCGCTGGCACACCTATGGATGGAGATTAAGAAATTCATTAAGCAGTTTTGAAAAATTGTATCTCTCTGGCACGGTATTTGTTTAGGCCCCAATTTCTGTTTGTAACAGATGATAGATTAAATTCGGATGTTGGTATAATTAACATGGCCTAATCATTAATCATCTGCATGACTTTAATTTGTTCACGCTTGGATGGTTGTTTGCAATTTCGGTTTGCAAAAAATGAAAACCGGGGAGGTATGTCGGCTTAATGTGATTTTTTTGGATGAAAACTTATGCTTGTAACCTTAATACTGCTTGCGTTCTAGCATGCTTGGTTATTAGACCTAGACGATACCTATTGCACTCCCGATATGCAATCTATTAAAAGAAATCCAATTCTTAGAACTGAAGCCCACCTGTCTACGAAAGATTTGTACTCTCGAAAGTATCCATATTGAGTTTTGGTCCAGACATAGCGACTCGTTATGGTTTTTTTCACTCTGGACCTCTGTACACCCCACTTCTTACCAAAAGCTAAATAGCGACCAACTGAGTACGCCAAAGTCTAAGTCATCCTCTAAACGTTTTTTGGTTAAGTTTTTTGTTGAATTTCGTCCATTTGACGCAAAACGCTAAGGGAGAGGAGATATGAGACGATATTGCCTATGAAGCGCAATGTCGTCAAGAGGTTTTTTTCACTCTGGACCCCTGTATACCCCACTTCTTCCAAAAAGCTAAATAGCGACCAACTGAGTTCGCCATCGTGTTAGTCATACGCTAAACGTTTTTTGGTCAAGTTTTTTGTTGATTTTCGTCCATTTGACGCAAAACGCTAAGGGAGAGGAGATATGAGACGATATTGCCTAAGAAACGCAATGTCGTCAAAAGGTTTTTTTCACTCTGGACCTCTGCATACCCCACTTCTTCCCAAACACTAAAAAGCGACCAACTGAGTTCGCCATCGTGTTAGTCATACGCTAAACGTTTTTTGGTCAAGTTTTTTGTTGAATTTCGTCCATTTGACGCAAAACGCTAGGGGAGAGGAGATATAAGACGATATTGCCTATGAAGTGCAATATCGTTTTTTTCACTCTGGACCCCTGTATACCCCACTTCTTCCCAAAAGCTAAATAGCGACCAACTGAGTACGCCATCATGTTAGTCATACGCTAAACGTTTTTTGGTCAAGTTTTTTGTTGAATTTCGTCCATTTGACGCAAAACGCTAGGGGAGAGGAGATATAAGACGATATTGCCTATGAAGTGCAATATCGTTTTTTTCACTCTGGACCCCTGTATACCCCACTTCTTCCCAAAAGCTAAATAGCGACCAACTGAGTACGCCATCGTGTTAGTCATACGCTAAACGTTTTTTGGTCAAGTTTTTTGTTGAATTTCGTCCATTTGACGCAAAACGCTAGGGGAGAGGAGATATGAGACGATATTGCCTATGAAGTGCAATATCGTTTTTTTCACTCTGGACCCCTGTATACCAAACTTCTTCCCAAACGCTAAATAGCGACCAACTGAGTACGCCATCGTGTTAGTCATACGCTAAACGTTTTTTGGTCAAGTTTTTTGTTGAATTTCGTCCATTTGACGCAAAACGCTAGGGGAGAGGAGATATGAGACGATATTGCCTATGAAGTGCAATATCGTTTTTTTCGCTCTGGACCCCTGTATACCTCACTTCTTCCCAAACGCTAAATAGCGACCAACTGAGTACGCCATCGTGTTAGTCATACGCTAAACGTTTTTTGGTCAAGTTTTTTGTTGAATTTCGTCCATTTGACGCAAAACGCTGAGGGAGAGGAGATATGAGACGATATTGCCTATGAAGTGCAATATCGTTTTTTTCGCTCTGGACCCCTGTATACCAAACTTCTTCCCAAAAGCTAAATAGCGACCAACTGAGTACGCCATCGTGTTAGTCATACGCTAAACGTTTTTTGGTCAAGTTTTTTGTTGAATTTCGTCCATTTGACGCAAAACGCTGAGGGAGAGGAGATATGAGACGATATTGCCTATGAAGTGCAATATCGTTTTTTTCGCTCTGGACCCCTGTATACCAAACTTCTTCCCAAAAGCTAAATAGCGACCAACTGAGTACGCCATCGTGTTAGTCATACGCTAAACGTTTTTTGGTCAAGTTTTTTGTTGAATTTCGTCCATTTGACGCAAAACGCTGAGGGAGAGGAGATATGAGACGATATTGCCTATGAAGCGCAATGTCGTCAAGAGATTTTTTCCATTCTGGACCTCTGCATACCCCACTTCTTCCCAAACGCTAAAAAGCGACCAACTGAGTTCGCCATCGTGTTAGTCATACGCTAAACGTTTTTTGGTCAAGTTTTTTGTTGAATTTCGTCCATTTGACGCAAAACGCTGAGGGAGAGGAGATATGAGACGATATTGCCTATGAAGTGCAATATCGTTTTTTTCGCTCTGGACCCCTGTATACCAAACTTCTTCCCAAAAGCTAAATAGCGACCAACTGAGTACGCCATCGTGTTAGTCATACGCTAAACGTTTTTTGGTCAAGTTTTTTGTTGAATTTCGTCCATTTGACGCAAAACGCTAGGGGAGAGGAGATATGAGACGATATTGCCTATGAAGTGCAATATCGTTTTTTTCACTCTGGACCCCTGTATACCAAACTTCTTCCCAAAAGCTAAATAGCGACCAACTGAGTACGCCATCGTGTTAGTCATACGCTAAACGTTTTTTGGTCAAGTTTTTTGTTGAATTTCGTCCATTTGACGCAAAACGCTAGGGGAGAGGAGATATAAGACGATATTGCCTATGAAGTGCAATATCGTTTTTTTCACTCTGGACCCCTGTATACCCCACTTCTTCCCAAAAGCTAAATAGCGACCAACTGAGTACGCCATCGTGTTAGTCATACGCTAAACGTTTTTTGGTCAAGTTTTTTGTTGAATTTCGTCCATTTGACGCAAAACGCTAGGGGAGAGGAGATATGAGACGATATTGCCTATGAAGTGCAATATCGTTTTTTTCACTCTGGACCCCTGTATACCAAACTTCTTCCCAAAAGCTAAATAGCGACCAACTGAGTACGCCATCGTGTTAGTCATACGCTAAACGTTTTTTGGTCAAGTTTTTTGTTGAATTTCGTCCATTTGACGCAAAACGCTAGGGGAGAGGAGATATAAGACGATATTGCCTATGAAGTGCAATATCGTTTTTTTCACTCTGGACCTCTGTATACCAAACTTCTTCCCAAACGCTAAATAGCGACCAACTGAGTCCGCCATCATGTTAGTCATACGCTAAACGTTTTTTGGTCAAGTTTTTTGTTGAATTTCGTCCATTTGATGCAAAACGCTAAGGGAGAGGAGATATGAGACGATATTGCCTATGAAGCGCAATGTCGTCAAGAGGTTTTTTTTTACTCTGGACCTCTGTATACCCCACTTCTTCCCAAAAGCTAAATAGCAACCAACTGAGTCCGCCATCATGTTAGTCATACGCTAAACGTTTTTTGGTCAAGTTTTTTGTTGAATTTCGTCCATTTGACGCAAAACGCTAGGGGAGAGGAGATATGAGACGATATTGCCTATGAAGTGCAATATCGTTTTTTTCACTCTGGCCCCTGTATACCAAACTTCTTCCCAAACGCTAAATAGCGACCAACTGAGTCCGCCATCATGTTAGTCATACGCTAAACGTTTTTTGGTCAAGTTTTTTGTTGAATTTCGTCCATTTGACGCAAAACGCTAGGGGAGAGGAGATATAAGACGATATTGCCTATGAAGTGCAATATCGTTTTTTTCACTCTGGACCCCTGTATACCCCACTTCTTCCCAAAAGCTAAATAGCGACCAACTGAGTACGCCATCGTGTTAGTCATACGCTAAACGTTTTTTGGTCAAGTTTTTTGTTGAATTTCGTCCATTTGACGCAAAACGCTAGGGGAGAGGAGATATAAGACGATATTGCCTATGAAGTGCAATATCGTTTTTTTCACTCTGGACCTCTGTATACCAAACTTCTTCCCAAACGCTAAATAGCGACCAACTGAGTACGCCATCGTGTTAGTCATACGCTAAACGTTTTTTGGTCAAGTTTTTTGTTGAATTTCGTCCATTTGACGCAAAACGCTAGGGGAGAGGAGATATAAGACGATATTGCCTATGAAGTGCAATATCGTTTTTTTCACTCTGGACCTCTGTATACCAAACTTCTTCCCAAACGCTAAATAGCGACCAACTGAGTCCGCCATCATGTTAGTCATACGCTAAACGTTTTTTGGTCAAGTTTTTTGTTGAATTTCGTCCATTTGATGCAAAACGCTAAGGGAGAGGAGATATGAGACGATATTGCCTATGAAGCGCAATGTCGTCAAGAGGTTTTTTTTACTCTGGACCTCTGTATACCCCACTTCTTCCCAAAAGCTAAATAGCAACCAACTGAGTCCGCCATCGTGTTAGTCATACGCTAAACGTTTTTTGGTCAAGTTTTTTGTTGAATTTCGTCCATTTGACGCAAAACGCTAGGGGAGAGGAGATATAAGACGATATTGCCTAAGAAACGCAATGTCGTCAAGAGATTATTTCGCTCTGGACCCCTGTATACCCCACTTCTTCCCAAAAGCTAAATAGCGACCAACTGAGTCCGCCATCATGTTAGTCATACGCTAAACGTTTTTTGGTCAAGTTTTTTTGTTGAATTTCGTCCATTTGACGCAAAACGCTAAGGGAGAGGAGATATGAGACGATATTGCCTAAGAAACGCAATGTCGTCAAGAGGTTTTTTTTACTCTCGACCTCTGTACACCCCACTTCATCCCAAACGCTAAATAGCGACCAACTGAGTACGCCATCGTGTTAATCATACGCTAAACGTTTTTCGGTCAAGTTTTTTGTTGAATTTCGTCCATTTGACGCAAAACGCTAGGGGAGAGGAGATATGAGACGATATTGCCTATGAAGTGCAATATTGTCAAGAGAATTTTTTCGCTCTGGACCCCTGTATACCCCACTTCTTCCAAAAAGCTAAATAGCGACCAACTGAGTACGCCATCGTGTTAGTCATACGCTAAACGTTTTTTGGTCAAGTTTTTTGTTGAATTTCGTCCATTTGACGCAAAACGCTAAGGGAGAGGAGATATGAGACGATATTGCCTATGAAGTGCAATGTCGTCAAGAAGTTTTTTTCACTCTCGACCTCTGTACACCCCACTTCATCCCAAACGCTAAATAGCGACCAACTGAGTACGCCATCGTGTTAATCATACGCTAAACGTTTTTCGGTCAAGTTTTTTGTTGAATTTCGTCCATTTGACGCAAAACGCTAGGGGAGAGGAGATATGAGACGATATTGCCTATGAAGCGCAATGTCGTCAAGAGGTTTTTTTTACTCTGGACCCCTGCATACCCCACTTCTTCCCAAACGTTAAATAGTGACCAACTGAGTACGCCATCGTGTTAGTCATACGCTAAACATTTTTTGGTCAAGTTTTTTGTTGAATTTCGTCCATTTGACGCAAAACGCTGAGGGAGAGGAGATATGAGACGATATTGCCTATGAAGTGCAATATCGTTTTTTTCGCTCTGGACCCCTGCATACCCCTCTTCTTCCCAAACGCTAAATAGCGACCAACTGAGTACGCCATCGTGTTAGTCATACGCTAAACGTTTTCTGGTCAAGTTTTTTGTTGAATTTCGTCCATTTGACGCAAAACGCTAGGGGAGAGGAGAAATGAGACGATATTGCCTATGAAGTGCAATATTGTCAAGAGAATTTTTTCGCTCTGGACCCCTGCATACCCCACTTCTTCCCAAACGTTAAATAGTGACCAACTGAGTACGCCATCGTGTTAGTCATACGCTAAACGTTTTCTGGTGAAGTTTTTTGTTGAATTTCGTCCATTTGACGCAAAACGCTAAGGGAGAGGAGATATGAGACGATATTGCCTATGAAGTGCAATGTCGTCAAGGAGTTTTTTTCACTCTCGACCTCTGTACACCCCACTTCATCCCAAACGCTAAATAGCGACCAACTGAGTACGCCATCATGTTAGTCATACGCTAAACGTTTTTTGGTCAAGTTTTTTGTTGAATTTCGTCCATTTGACGCAAAACGCTATGGGAGAGGATATATGGAACTGAGCCAAAATTTCGATGAAATGTTTTTATAATTTTCGCTCATTCAGAAAACGCGAAATGATGCCTTTTCGAATGGCACACCTTACTGAATATTCTAACAGCTGGATGTCATTGGTATCTTTGACAGCTGCTTAAACGTGACAATCGCAATAACTACTACTACCAAAAACGTACCTAAAAAATCGTCCTAATAGCTTCAATTTTGAACTCCACTGCATGGGTTTTGAAATTAGTGCTGGCATTGTCATTGAAAATACCTTACAGAGGGCTGTGTTCAGCGCGAATGTGTCACCAAATACCCAAGAATTCACAACAAATTACCCCATGACACTGCGAACCGTTTAGCAGGACATAATTCGAAAAATCGAAAAGTCCCCCAAGCCTCCGCCCCGCCCCCAGAGACACACACAAATAGGATATAATGTAATTCGAAATAAATTACATTACCTCCACGTGTCTCCAACCCAAAACATGCTAGTTTCTGCTGTCACAAACTCATTCTGACAGCCATTTATAAATGTCCATAGTTTCGGTATCGGACAGTTCGCCGCCGCCCGCTCCCGCTCCCGAGTCCGAGAAATACCAAACAACGCTCAAGGAATTCCAAATTGAACGTTTAATTTGTCCGCAATCATATCGATATTTTTGGCTGCGTACCGGAAAAATACTTTTGCCGGACTTTTGATTAATGACAACTTTCCAAAGTGGCAAATCCATTCACTTTCACTTGAGTACTTGCGGTGGCTGGTCCGGCAACGGCGGCGGCGGCGGCGGCGGGTAAAACTTAGAAAAACTCCTCGTAATCGAAAAGAAAACTAAAATCAATTTCCGACGAAAGTCGGGAGCGGGCCTGAGGTCCCGCATTTGTCGTCATCATGCAACAGCCATACACTACTCCTAGTGAGTGAGTGAAATCCCAGATTATCCCTCAAGTCCGACAAAAGTTTCTGTTTTTCTGTATTTGACGATGTCCTCGTGGTCCTACTGCCGGCAAACGTATGCTAGGATAAGGCTGATGAAAGTTTTTTGTTTCACCCCACCATCGCCAGCGTCAGCGCCTCCGCCTTACATGGCCAACTGGGGTAATTGTGGAGTCTAATCAAAAAAAGAAGTCCACCTCCAGTCCAGGACTTTTACTTGACATTCGACGGAATCCGGGAAATAATCGTTTCATTGCCATGCTTCATGTCGATGTTTCACGGCAACGGAGCACCACTATCGCAATGAATACATGAGAGGATTCTTTTTTTTTTTTTTTTGGTTTTTTTTTGGTAGGAAGGACACCACTAAGGACCGGAGAGTAGTCTTACGATGAATAATCGTTTTGTTTGCGAAAGTTGAGAACTTTCACGGGATATGCGGACGTGTTTGTGTAAAATTGAAATTTATTGTTAAAATTTTGCGTTGTGAGGATAAAACTGAGCAGGCTCTCCTCCTCTCGGTGATTTATAGTGAACAACTTAGGATATCGCAGGATATTTGGAGTTTTTTTTTTCTATTTTTTGTGGAAAGATAAATGCGGTTTAATGATACGATTTGAGAGGAATACATTATTGTTTACCAGTTTGGCGAAGGATTACCTCAAATGTTTGCAGTCCTTGGAACCACCTTATAGCTTTGATGAATCTGTACATAGCTGTGAATAAATCTGGATCCAGGAAGACTGTCGTTGAAGGAATACATACATATCTGGCAGATAGTGCGAAGAGTAAGAGAGAGGTCATCTTTGTATCATATATAGCCCGACCTCTTTCATATAATACGACCTAGTAGCCTGCGTCCCATCGTATGCGGTTTCTGTCAATGTAGCTCAGCTCTGCCCAGCTCTTTGCCATTTACCTTGCACCCTTCTCTACTAGTTTATGCCATGTACTTCAAGGATCGCCTTATATCCTGCTATCCTGAGTTAGAGGGTTCTATTGCATTGAGTCGTAGGCTATGGACAATGTGCGAGCCGAGGCAATCCTGGACACCCTAACCAAGACAGCAGTTTCTGTCAATGTGCTTCAGCTCTCCCTACTTCTCTGCCATATACCTTGTTTCTTTCTCCACTATTTTGCTCATGTACTTCTAGGATCGCCTTATATCCTGCTATCCTGAGTTAGAGGGTTCCATTGCATTGCGTGGTAGGCTATGGACAATGTGCGAGCCGAGGCAATCCTGGACACCCTAACCAAGACAGCAGTTTCTGTCAATGTGCCTTAGCTCTCCCTACTTCTCTGCCATATACCTTGTTTCTTTCTCCACTATTTTGCTCATGTACTTCTAGGATCGCCTTAGTTCCTGGTATCTTGAGTTAGAGAGTGACTTGCATTGCATGGCAAGCTATAGACAATTGGGAGAGCAGAGGCAATCCTGAACAGCCTACTCAGGACTACACTGGACACCAGACACTAGACTACACTCATGCTCAAATCGAGAACCATATACTCAACACTGGAGATTCAACCCAAAGAGAGTTTACTGAGGAACACCACAAGGCGGAGTGCTCTGTCCTCAAATATGGCTTTTCGGGATGGACGGGATTTTGTTAAGTCTGAAAGAAAATGGCTTCATGGTATCGACCGGTGTTGTGTTCCCTCCTGTCCTCAGTGAAAAGCTCAATGCATTACAACTAGTGGAAGACTGGACTGGGAGCACAGGACTGGAAATCAACTCGTCGAAAACGGAGGTAGTGACCCAAACTTTCAGCCCTAATTCATGGAGCTTCAAAATAAGCGTAATATACCCATTGTAAGACTCTTTCTTACTTATGGCTCACTAGTTTGTGGAAGGTACTTGAGAGACAATATAAGCTCATTAGCCTTACAAAGGCCTTACAGAGGGCAGATGGAATCGGTATCATGGGATCACTATGAACATCACCGACAGCGATAATAGTTCCGCTGGACCTTTAATGCAACAGTCTGGGGACCTAAACTTCTGTAGGACTGAGGAAAGTACGATCATAATCATCGAATCCCCTACGATCTTGATGACCGACCATCAACAGATCGACAGTAACTGATCACAAGAACCCGATGGTTGCACTTGAGATTTGTCATACGAATTCCGGACAGAGGCTACTGAAGACACCATGGAACCGATAATGAAAAGGAATAGGCTTTCTACTGACGGTTCTTAGATAGACATCGGTACAAGAGTCCACTGCAATATTGTAAAAAGGGACCATGACTGTCCTGCCATATCTGCTGAAGGAATGAGAACTCTCATCGAGGAACCTCCTGTCATATCACTATCGGTGTGGTTCTAGTTCCAGCTTCTTCTGTAATTTTGTTGGTCTAAGTCAGCAGTGACCTCCCTGTGACCTTTCTTTCAAAAAGTGTCCCAAATCTTTGTTGTGCCTATTGGTTCATGGTCCGTTCTCTTATAAAGCTGTTCATTCGAGATATAGTTCGACCAAGAAGATACTACGTAACCACCTATTGACGATCATTTGGGCCCCTTTCGTGATAGTGTAGTCCATATAGCAGCATGGACTCAACGTTAAAACAGAACACTGAAAGCTTGGTATAAGGACATTCAACAAATTTTAGTTAAGCCAATTCGGAGAAAAGTATAACCAGTCCTAAAGTATGGAAAGCTCTCTGATCTGTCAAATTATGTGAACTGATGAGTTCTATGTATCTCAAGATGAACAAATAAAGATTTTCAGCCATTTGGTGAAGGTCCTGTGAGAGAGTAGCCATACATCATCAGCGCAGTCGGGTTTCTGGGAAGGATGTAGTATTGAAGAACCTCTACACATATAGACCCATCCTATGTAGGCTTCATAATGCCTATTAGTTTCTCTGGAACACCTCTCCTCTTGATTGCTATTATACTCTCTGTCACCGGCACAGGATCACCTAAAGACTCATCGCTGACCCGGGAAACCAACTCCAAACCAAAACACAAGATTTTGAGTTCAAAAATGTTTTTATTTTGCAAAACAACAGCAGCAGCAGCTTACATTCAGCCAAATCCATTTGTGAGTGCTGACACCTATTGATTGTAGTTTAGACAAGCCCCAACGGTTTGTGTCAATGCTCACACGTATTCACAGACGCGAACCGAGTTACAACAAAAACAATGTAACCAAATGGGTTTCGAAAGGAAAGAGGGACGCAAGTTGAATATCTCTTTACTCAATGCTCTCTGTTTCTGGCTCATGCCAGTCGCATTCCACTATTTGCCACTGAAACTTTGACTCTCGAACTGAGGTTCCCGGTTTCCATAGGAATATGTATCTCGTATCGATGGCTGCGGATTTCATCCGACTCGATGCAAACAAGTACTCATTGAAGTAAACACTTCTCAGGTAGCAAAACTCTTCGTGTAGCTCTACGCTCCAAGCGCTTTGACCGTCCTTATTGGTGTCTGGTACCCTGGACAGTACGTGACGCATATCCCTGTTAAAATCAGAGGAGGCATACAGATACTCGCCGGGGTATTCGCTGTTTTCAAAGAAGAAATCATTTCCAATGTTCTCGACATGCCAGTGACTTGCAGCCACGGGATCCTCTCCAGACAGTACACTACGGCTATCCTCATCATGCGATGAATTAGCAGCATGCAAGTATTCTCGCGCTCCTCGATTCCAGAAACACACCGATGGAGAGAGGAAAAGATTCCTGGCACAGGCTGGAAGATCAGCAACTAGCACAGTGACGGTATATACCATGTCCCCACTCAGGTTCGCGTAGTTCGGGTCCAACTGCAGGCGTCGCACGTGTGCAGCTAGATGTAATGTCTCATCAGTGTTGAGATTTCCTGCATTCTTAATTTTCTCTAAGAGTATTCGCAGTCCTGTGACCACAGACTCAAGTGAAGTGTAACTGCTGATGTTGTCGAGGATTTTTCTCGTCGTCACCACTCCATATGAATCGTTGATGATGCGTTCCATGATTTCGTCACCTAATCCCGGTCGGAGTTGACTTATTGATTTTGCCAACATGTCCACTTCACTGTCGAGCTCAAATTTTCCAACTGACATGGCATTTCTCAGAATGTCCGTTGCCCTATCCTTAGCCAATCCTGTGAGTTCTTCGTTCAGCATTTCTGCCTCCGCCTTGAGGTCTAAACTAAAGTTCGCCTGTGAGATCACTTTCAATTCCATTACCTTGACTAGGGTGATCATTCTGAGGGGATTTTCGTCCTTATTTTTGCGCATTTCATCGATCAAGGCTTTCAGGAAATGGTAGCTAGGTTTCACCTCCGTTAGACTCAACACGAAGCCTACAAGTACACTGAAGTTATCCGTAGGGTTCGCGTACACGGCTTGAACTATTCGCGGTATCTCATCGTAGTCGTTCAACTGGGTTAGTATATCCTCGGCCAGTGAGTTTTTTGCGGTCCTGGATTGCTGTTATTATCTCCGATGGTAGTTCGGCTTTGGCGAAGGTCTTAATGGCAAGCCTTAGCTTCGTCAGCTGTTGATTCACTGCATCAACATGGTTGGTGAAAAGTTTCACACCAATCATCAAGTTACTGTCTGCACTGATCCGTGGACGGATGTCGTTTAGGTCCTCCTCAAGTCGTTTCAGCTTCCCACCAAGCGATTCTATGTGAGCCATCACCTTGGAGAAATTATCTGCTCCTGGTGCCGTTGAACCGATAGAGAGCAGCTCAGCCTGAATCTTAAATAGTTTCCTTTGGATACCCGTGATAGTGATCTGTTCTTTTGTCGGAGGTACTCCGTTCCCGAGACTTGTATGGACGTACCATGACAAACAACAGGCGGCTAGAAATAATCTCGCAGATACCAGCATCGTTTCACTGGCAAACGACTTGAAAAGAATCGACAAACTAACTCTGTATCTACAGAATGCCTGCATTTATTTGTACTGCAGTTCGTATAGTGATTGATAGAGAACCTGGACAAACCGATTCGTCAGGTGTTGCTGTAATAACCCGTTGATCTAACAAACGCTTACAGTGGGAATTGTACTCGCGTCTTTCAATAAATTATTCAATCGAGAAGTTGCAGTTGTTTCGCAGTTCATGATAGATTCGAACCGTAGTAAGCTAGGTGCTACAGCCACATGGATGTGGAAGTGCAGAGGAGTATTGAAGAATATTTTTTTTTTCGGAAATGCTCGGGGGTTTCCCTTGGTAATGGGTTAGGGAACAGCTACCATTCAGTGGAATATGAAATGAATGACGTCGTTTAAGCTGTCGGCTATGACTATGACTGTAGGCATACTATGGTTCAAATGACCTTTTGAAGATCTTAAGGCCTTAGACACTGGTACCTTTTGCTTCTTTTGTGCCATAAGCCGTCTGAAACTTTTCAAGTTTCTAGCTTTATCTTCCACCCTTCTATGGGACGTTCAATCCATCGAGAGTGGAATTTAAATATTCTCTGATTGGGTCAACCGATACCTTCCCAGTTTCCGCACATTGCCGGGCTTTCTAGTATGACTGTTCCCCATTCTGGGAATTTTTGAAATCCCATCCAGTTAAACAGCTTTTTCTGATTTTCGACCTACCAGCAGAGACTATTTCTTCGGGGCTGATTCTCATACGAAGTCAGTAAGCAAACAGTTCAAACTAGGTTGGTGTAACTGATGATCGCACTAGTTCTAGCAAGCGAACTGGTTCTTAGCCTCATTTTATTTAGTTCAAGTTCAGTAATTTAATAGCTCAGCATTTCGATAGTTCATTTAGTTCAGTAATTGAACAAACTCAGGTACATTCTGCAAACGTGTAGTTCAGTAAGAACAACTGATCTGTATTGAGCGCTTCTTAGGCAGTACGACCTCATCGTTGTGGCGGTCGATGTGAAAGGAATTTTACAAATGTGTGTCCTAGAACCGCAGGAGAACGAATTTCCTGAAGAGGAAGCAAAAATGAACTAAAAAAACGAACTAGTTCAGCAAACAGATTTGAACTAAACTGCTGGGTCCCTGAACTGAACTAAAATGCACAAATCCAGTTCAGACTCCTCACAGCGTGTTGTTTGGAATTCCGACGACATATGTATCTGTTCTTTCAAGATCCAATATACGGTCCTATTCTGAAGCTTATTCGGTGTTTTCTAAGAGTTTAAGGCATTAGTCAAATCGCATGAGGTTAGGATTCTGGGCCAACTTTCTCTTCAGCTGAAACTAGTTAGACTAGTTAGACACCATAGTTGATTCATCGCTCCGTGAAGGGAACCGTTGCCTTCCCGATAGAATCTAAATTTGACATTAATTTGGCTCAACCAACTTCGGCAAAGTTACTAAAGAAGTATCTACTTCTTCAGTCCTCTCCAAGCAAGGTCCCTCCAGAGCAAAGTATTCTCACTACCAACTCATGTTAGTGAATGAGATACTCCTAGTTTAGGGTAAAAAAAAGAGTTCAGTGTCATAGTCTATGTGTAAGAGAGTGCGGTAGCGATATGGGGACAGTGCAACCAAGATTTGGTAGCTGGTTCTGCTGGGCCATTCGCAGAGGAAATGCATTGTGTCTTCCTGTACATCTGCGTCGCCGCAGCCTCTACATAAGTCTGTGCTGCTGATCTCCATACTTTTGCCGTGGGTCGTCCCTGGGTTGTGCTCTGTAAGACTGTAAGGACACCGACGAGGAGGGTCAGCTGTGGTTTATGGAGTGATAGAAGTTCTTTGGTTTTTTTCCCTATATTGGGCTGAAATGATGCCCATGTTCCAGAAGTCCGATGAGAATTCGGAAGTGAGTAAGCTAATGGGCGGTTAGACATAGTGATCCGTTGAAATGTCGTTTGATTCCGAGGCTGTTCTTCATTTACTTGGAAGCCTATGTGTCTCGGAAACCAGAATAGCGTAGTGCTGTGCCTAGAGCTAAAGGATTTGAATTCCTCTTTACATCTCCTGATCAGTTTTGAGTTGATTGTGATGGAAGTGGTGGCTTTAATTGCTGCTGGGCTGTCGATCGCTGGAAAGTTCCTCCTCAGTCAGACACCTGATGGATCCTGCTCTAATTAAGCTCGAAAAGTGTACACATAGTCCTGGTGTCAGAGATAATTCATCCAAAACTGAACTAGGTTTGTTCACAAACAGGTATATAGTACCATGGATAACTCAGACAAACCTCAAGAGGTTACGCCAGATACTTTGGGGGATAAACTTAATCAACTCTCTTGGAGACTGAATATCCAAGACGGTGTTGTGGCTTGATTGCCCTTTATTTACGCAGAAAGATTACAGATTCACACTTGGGTGGTACACAGCAGTCGCCATAACCATAGACTACTAGTCTGGTGGCTAGCACTTTAGATGATTCGAAGGATAACCTAACGAGCACATTTAGAACCACTCTTACAGCTGTACTAGATACTATGCCTTCTTTCTTTTGATATCCTTGGAGAGTTATTGGCGGCTAAGGCAGTATTACAGCCTAGGGAATCCTTTCAATAGGGACGTGGAAATATGGGCCACTCAAGCAGTATTTATTGTCCCCTATCTGGATGACGATTCCTAGCAAAATTGCTTGGGAATCGGAACAAATTTTTAACGAATCTGCGATAGAGATCGACAACTTTCGGATCACTGGAGTATATAACAGCCTCGGCCTGACTTTCGAGTAACTCGCTAGGGTGGAGCCCTATTGTTTTCTATACAAAGAGTCAAGCTGCGATAAAAGCCTTGGAATCGCCAATAGATCGATCCAAGTTGGTAAGCCAATATCACGTACTCAATGATACATATCGTTTTCAGAGGAGGAGTATCCCTGAACTAGGTTCCAGGTCACATATATTCCAGTCAATTGCAAAGCTAACGAGTTCACGTACCTCCGCCAATAGGACAAATCTATGAAAGATAGTTGTCCCTCTCACGGATCACTGTCTGGTAAGCAGATATACCAAAAGGTACGGTCTCCTTTCAACGATTTTTGTAGAAGGTGTGCAGATGAGGAAGGAACGGAAACCATGACACATCTTCTTTGTACCTGTCCTCCCCTGTCGGCTTCAAGAAGGCCGAATACTTGGTCGAAAACCTTGACGACCTGGCTAGACTAGACTTAAGCTAGAACAGAAATTTCGCCGCCAGATCGAACACTTCTTTGGCATGGGTTCATACCAAAAATAGTTGCCCCACCTTCTGTCCCATTGGGGAAGTCTTCGGTGCTGGTTTCTACGTAGTGGTATGGACCCTTTTTTGTGGTTTAAGTGCGGATTACCATTATTTATGTTGAGAGCCACGGCTTGGAGACGAATATAGAATGTCCTCTATCCTAAAGTGCCAGCAGGGTACTCAAAGTCTACCACAAAGCCCGTAGCCCACATTTCCCAATTAGTAAAGCATCTTATGCGTGGCACCCTAGGTCTTCACTGAACTTAGGCACCTTAATCCTCTTACTAACATTTGTGCGTAATAGTGCATTGCATCATAAGACAAATGAACCGTTTATATGATTATTAAACCAATTGCTCCAGGCTCTGAAGATGTATGTACTCAGAGGTCAAGAGTGTGCCCTATAAAGACTTCTGCAGGACCTCCAGCAATAGAGACATACAAATCTTATGTAGGAAAATCCCTTTAAGTCCGATATCCTTTGACTTGACTCTGACCATTTATTATTTTTGCATGGCAACCTAGTCATGTTTCACAACAGATCCAAGAGTATTTCTTAAATGTCAGTCCGTCTCTCCATACGCCATGGTGGGTGGGTTGGGTATTATCCTCGCCCACACGATTTGTCTAAATAATTGACAGGTTGCAAACGGGAACGACATTTTGTATTCTTCTTCAATTACAAATTAAGTTGAGTCACGTATGTCCTTTGCTTCAAACACACAAACACACACACAGAGAAAGAGTGTGTAATAGTTCCTTATACCGAGTTAAGTCCTTGTTATCTATTCTCCCTTTACCCACACGAAAACGTATCCGTCCTGCGGCAAATTAATCAAAAATATTCATATCATCCCATGTCCTTCCGATATTAGTCCTTACCCCCACCCACCCACACAAATACACAGAGAGAGAGAGAGAGAGAGACAGAGAAATTTGATGACCTGCAGGGGACTCTCGTAAGCATTCTAGAAATGCAATTCTGCACTTTGAGCTGTGTGCGCCACGAAGGGATGGACCATAAGGTAGGCCATTGTATCAATCATTTTGAATTGAAAACAATTAGGCTAATATTGGAATTAAACTTGAATCCCTTTTCGGCCAGAATGTTATTGTTTGCAATCACGTGGCACATCGGCCATTACCATGGCCAACACAGTCACCCCCGAAGCGATCAGGAATTTCATTCGATGCAATAAATTAATGTCACATAATCTGTCAGGATTTGCTGCAAAAGGACGACTTCTATTCTCGTACTCGTACTACAGCTACAACGACAACGACAACGGCCATCAAATCAAGTATAAAATGAGATTTCTCGAGTGTCGTGTGCTGTTTTATTAATGCTGAATGTCACCGATTTGGATGCTGAAGCTGGCAGATTACGTGTTATGGACCGGCTTCGTCTGGATTACATGCGGCTACATCTTCATAACATTATTCCATCCAGCAGTCCTCTCTCTCGTCCTCCTCCTCCTCCTGACGAAATGATGTGATAGTTTGCTTGGATTTTAATATCTTAAAGATCTCTATGTGGAATGTGTATCGTTTGGAGGGGGGCGGGGGCGGGGACTTCTTAAATAGGACCCCCCCCCCATCCAGGGTAGGTGGGCAGTTGAATATAATTAGAATAGTTGCACTGGATTGGGATGCATTCTGGAATGCATAGAAATATGGGACTTGTGTTGGGTCTATCATTATCTATAGGATATCCTTTCGAAGGAGCAATTCAAGTAGATTGACAGGATTTGGTTATTAAACGTAATTATGAAAAGTCCTAATCGAATCTGGTCATTAGGGATAAGATACATTCCATTGTCGTCGAAGAGGGTGGTGGGCTGGACATTTGGCACATTGTCTGTTGATCAGATTTGCATTTTATCGGGTTGTGAGTGGTTTCTGTCCATTAAGTCGTAATCCTTGAACCTTTCACAAGAGTCCAATCGGAAAAGTCTGAAGTCCTTATATAGTCTGCTTCGAGAAGTAATATCGTATGAAGTGAGCAAGCTATCTGAGTCTTAATTATGCTGCTGGAGATTGGACTATTATTCTCTCTGAACAGAACTGTCAAGACACAATTCATACTCAAAGGTCCTGGGAAGGTAAGAAATCCGTTAATATAATCCTTATCGCAGTGCCTAAGACATGCGCATTGGTGCTCTACATCCAATTGATGGCGATTTGAGTCAAACATTGACTTCTTTATCCTCAGAGAGGACACCTACCAACTGCACGAAGGTCAGTAATGTTCGTGTTCTATACCCTAGAGTCATCGCACCCTAGGTAGGTATAAGGAAAGGTTACATCAGCAACTAGCACTCGAATCACCTATGGATACACTGTGAACCTCTGTCGTAGAGACCCTAAGCCAAGACAAAAGCCTTACTTGAACCAATTCGAGGCCAGGCATTGAGCCTTGAGCATTCGCGTATGACGTGAGATGTGGTCTCTTCTACATCCGCGAGGCCTTGCCCTCTGCTGTGCTCATCAGTCCATCCTTCTTCGGTGAGCCGCCTGAAGGGTGTAGTCGGTATCAATTGGGGTTTTTTAGGCGCTAGTTCAGTTTGGTTTGTCCAGGGATTTCTAGAGACACGAAAGGATCATCCTTTCAGTGTGTGCCGAATGTGCATATATATTTTTGGTTTAACGAGGGCTTGGAGTGCTAGAACAGCAGATGACAAACTTGCTAATTCGTCCAGCAGTTCGTTCCCTAGTATTGTCGTGTGTCTTGTCACCCAAAGGAGTACATTATTGTGATTCGCTGTGAGTGCTGTGAATTCTTCAGAGCATCGTATCACCAATTTGATGTGATGTGACTGTGGCTGAGATGGCCCTCTTGGCGGTCTGAATCTCTAGATGCCTCTAGAGAACTAGGCATGTGCATGTAGTTGATAGTCACCTAGTTCTGAGTTGATCTGCCTCATCTTAAACAGCATTCAGCCCAGTATGAGAATCCTTTTCCTATAGATTTTAAATTATTGAATGCTCCTTCTATAGATTCAGGAAGACTTCTAGCGTGACTTTAGAAGAATGCCCCGAATACACTCAGCTATGTCACGTAAACCGTCCAAAGGGAGGACAATAACAAAGGAAATGATTCGAACTATTGCCGCCCTCTCTACAGGCATCGCAGACAATGGTGTCCCTTAAGACTAGCACACTAAGGCACTTGGCAAAAGGAAAGTGTCCCGAAAGAACGCCTATAACGTGTCTATAGACTTTCTGCTGAGAGATGGAAAGCATACATGTGATCTGACCCCATCCTTGAGAGCCATTCATTATTGGAGGTCCTGACCGATGATGCGGGCAGTCCCAACACAAGTTCAGGATCTCATTTTCCGCAATCCCAGTGTGACCTGGAGTCCAGAGAGGAGTCAAAGAGTTCAGCCTTACAACGGAATATAGAGACTGCTTGCATTCTCAAAAAATTTTGGAACGAGTTACAGACCTGAGTAGGACCTTAACCACAGACTGACTGTCATAAGGATTTGCTGAAGTATTGTCCTTTCAAAATCAATCTCCAATGGGGAAGGGTTTGATGAGCTGGCGATGCACATTTCAGTACTTGATATATGAAGTCCGTTGAAGTCTTTGAAATCACTGAATGAAGTCAATTGTATGAAGTCATTTCAAGTCACTGGGTGGATCGAATTCTATCTGAAGTCATTTGAAGTGCATTGAATTCCTTGAAGTTACTGAATGCATTGAATTCTTTGAAGCTACGTAATGCATTCATTTTTTGAATTCATTTGAAGTCTGTTGAAGTCCTTGAACAAGACAAATGTGGCTTAACTACAACTAATTCAGAACACAAGATCTACAAAATAGGACCCAGTTTCCTACATAAATAGCACAAGATGGTTGTAGAACATGTTGTGGCGTTAAAGTCCCATCATGGAATGGTGAAGCCACCACTTCTTCCTACCTTTGTCCATCGCTACAACAAGTTATATGCTGAACCTAACAAAGAGGTCTCCGGCAAACTAATCTTGTCCTCTGAAATGAATACAAGTATCTCAACCCCTCCATGGGTACCACGAAAATGTTTATCATATCCGTTTCCACTTGAAAAGCGAATAAAATTCCTTACACCAGTACTTGCATCTCACAAGGTGCATTAGATACATTTTTCCAATATATGTACGGAAATCGATTTGAAGTAAACTTTCGACTTTCGAAATTGTATTGTTACCCAATTTACGTCATGAGGACAACGAACGAATGGCATCTAGTAGATACGTTTGTCAATATCTGTAAGACTTCCACTTGCTTAGCAAAAACAGAAAAATCTTTCGAAAATGAAATTCAAATCGAGAATGCAATCACGAACTCGGTACTCACCTCGCACTGGTAGAGGGGGCTTGGCGTACAAGGTTTTTTTTTTTGTCAATTCATGTGAATTTCCCGGACTACGAGTGGAAGACGCAAGAAAATTGATATCGTACCTCTCTGTCCTCTCTTTTGGATTACAGATACATTTCAATTGAAGATACAATTGCATGACAGGATGATTTTTGTTTTCCTTCGTTCGTATCTACACTTGAGGTGCAATTGAACCGCAAATATGGATGGAGAAGACGAGTCTCGTGACTAATGAAGATTATGGCTTTTGAAGGATTTTTTGTTTTTGTTTTTGGAAGTCGGAGTCAGAGTTATTGGATTGTCAAGGAATTGAGGTGATTGATGCACATCCCATATCGTCTGCGTTAGGATTTGTCGACTGTCAAATGAGTCTAATGATTGACGGGTGGAATGGCGTAGCCAATGGGAATGTGGCTTAGTGGGTTCTTATTGGAATGGTGTCTAGCGTAGACTGGTGACATGGACCAGATTCCTTCATCTGGTCTCTCCAGGGGCAGTAGACTCGTATCCATGCCTATGAAGTCTTTGTGGAGCTCTTACAGTCTTACACTTTCCAATCAACCCCCTCTTGCACACATATTTCAAGCGTTTCACCAGGACAACTGATTTTGAAACATTTTCCATCAGTTTTTTGAAAAAAAAAAAGTGATGCTCTCTGTATGTAATGTTCCCTGTTTCGAAAACGGGGGTGGGTTATGCGTTTGATTTCCAATATTTTGGTGTAATTTTCCTTTTCGCATACACCTACCCGGTTCGTGTCTAAATATGTTCAGCAAATTTGTGATAAACATTCGTATTCACTTAAAATTCGCAATATTTTGTTTAAAGTAGTGCTGAACCAGTAAACAGTGGAACAGACAGTGTCTGGCGGTCTACTGTTTCACATCCTGTGAGTTGGCCACATCCTCCGATTGTGGTATTAGCGTAGACCCGTTTTAGGGACGGGTTTATGGATTGATCCACTATAGTTCTGGTTTCGTATAAACCGGTGTTAAAATAGAACCGTGATCGCCACTTTTTTTAACTGTGATTTTGAGTAAAGATACTTTTTAAGTGAACACTACGTTCGCTATCATGACCTGCACTATTGGTCTTAGACCTGGTTTTGGATGTTGTATGGCCCTGATAGTCCTTTGAAACTAGTGATTCTTCCCCAAGCAGTCATGAATTTTGTTCGTGGAAACGCCTTTAGCCTCATCTGTAGGCACACACATATAGAGCTGAGACTGATGTTGGAGGTCTAAAAGTTTGTTGACCGTAGTAAGCCAACTGAACCCGTTCAGCATTTTTTAACTAAGTTTTCAGAATATTTATGAATGGTCGCACCTTTCCATGAGATGGTGAGAATGTCCTTAGTAAAGGAGTCTTTGAAATCCACATGCGGACTAGTACTGGTAACTTTTTATAAAATGCTCTGACAAGGTCTTGACATTGGCTTCTAGTTCGCATAAAATAGTTTTTTTCTTATAATTCACGCCCTCAAGGGATCCTTATAATGTCAAGACACTCTGTTGGGCTTAGGAGCTACCGCTGAATGTTGGTTTCAAATGAGAAAAAATAGACCCTTCTAGAGCATTTGTATTGTATGGCTTAAGGAAGAATTCTCAAGAATGGCGGTAGGTCTGAAGATAAGTAAACTGATGAGCAGTCGTCCAGTTCATCCAAAAGTGGGACTTAAGTAAAGGTTACAGCTGAGTTGGTACTTAAACAAGACTTTGGTTTTTGACTCGAAAGCAAGCATAGTGTTCCGCGGACAACCTTGATGATTTGTTTTTGCGAGAAGACCGCTGAAGCAGTGGAATGGAACTATTATAAGTTTTATCGCTCAGAGAATAGGGACTATTATAGAAATAAGAAAGAGAGTCGGAGACAAAACAGAACCTTGAGGGACGCCACCATTTATGTATTTGGTGGGTGACATGACGATTCGAAAGATCGTTTTCTAATCCACTAAAGAAGAGATTCATCGGATCCAAAGGTTACCCATTTTCGACAAAAGAACTTGACGCCACGTTCTGTCAAATTCCTTTCAAATAGGTATTCAGTCCAACAATATTACATTCACCAGCATGATGCAGGGAGTGGTTCCCAACAACGGTGTAAGATATAAATATGACTTTGGCTTTATTTTGAAACTAAATTCATGCTATTCTGTGTGGCATAGCACTTCATTCAAATGGTAACCTTGACTTCGCTGGCAGCGCATCAAGCGATCAGTCCAATTTTTGATGACTCTGTCCAATATGTGCGGCGTCATTTCGAAAATAGCGTCGCGAATGTTGGCTTAGAGCTCATCTTAAGTTTTTAGCTGGTTAGCGTAGGCTAAGGATTTGACGTAGCCGCAAAGACGCATGATAGCCGCGGCCAGTTGATGAGATGACCCAGTCAGCAATTTTCTCCTTCACATCTTCGAGTTTTGCGTCGCTTTTACGGCATGTAGCACTGTCTTGTTGGAACCACATCTCGGATATTTCGATGCTGTAGAGCTCTGCTCACAGAAAGTCGGTTAACATCGCTCTCGGCCTGAGACCACGAAGCCTTCTTTCTCATTTCGAAAGGAATAAGGTCCGAAGATGCCACAAAGCCATAAAGCGCACCACACAGTCAATCTTTGTCGAACAGCAGAGCCAAAAATAGGCCTCGCCCGAGAAGATGATTACTTGGACAAAATCCGGATCTCCAGCCAACAGGGTCCAATTGGCGAACTCACGCCACTGTCTATGCCCGTCTGGTTTCAATTCTTGCATCACACAATCTTATACGGATGTAGGCTCAACTCCAGCTGCAAAATAGCCGGGTGGTCTCCCTGGCGATGCCCAATTCAGCTGATCGACGCCGAATCGACATTTCTTGGTCTTCTTCAATACTGGCCTCTGCGGCGGCTATGTTTTCTTCATTTCGCATCAATCTCTGTCTGGTTGGTGGCTTGTGGTCGAAAAGAGTGAACTCACAGTCAATCTTTTCTGCGCTGTGACGTATTGCCTTTACACTGAAGCCATGAGGACGATCGACTTCACGACGAAGTTCGCCGGAATTTGAGTCCTTTTTCTTATAATTTCCGCACGCAAGCATGATGCACGATGAAATGGCAAACCTTGCTAAATATTTTGACAGCAAAATGTCATTGATAACTTTGACAGCTGCTGAAACATAATAATTGGAAAGAGTATCCTTACTATCTGGTCACCCTTTACTTTGATTTCTATGGGTTCTGTCTAGTCAGACAGTCGGAGCGTTCCTGACCCAATCTGGTCCAAATCTGTCTAGGAATGAGGCATGTAGTGTCCTATGTTCTTCTGGAATAGGTTACGTTCACATCGTCGAGCTGTAAGCAGCAGTTTGCCTGGTCCGATAAAATTGGTAAGGTTGCATCCTGCGTAGAAGGCTTGTTGCCCATACTATGTATGTCCTCGGATATCAGAATGTGACGGCACTTGGAAGCTCACTTGGAAGTCCTACTCCATCGGATGCTCTCATGGGATTGAACTCTTTTTCTGTATGGACAGTATGTGTGCATCTCAACGTCACCTATGTATGTCACAGGACACTTGCACCAAGCTTGCTATGTCTTCACCACAAGGAGGGAGAAAACAACAACAAGCAACTCGATAAAAATTTGTTCTTAACAGTTCATTGGTTAATACGCGGGGAAGAGGGTGCAAATCCCTTGAAAATCGCTTCCTCTTCTGTTTGGGGTTTGAGACCAGTTTATCAACAATTCTTGTAAATTGTTTGCCAACGAATAAAAGAAAACGAAAAAGGACGAACAAAAAAAAACCCCAAAGAGAGAGAAAAGATTTGTTAACTACAACTTGTTCGCTGCACCATCATCGTGTTCTCCCCTAACAAAGTCATGAAATAATCTGTCGTACGAGGGATGGGCGCCCCCATCGAGGGGTAGATACACTTTTTTGTTCAAGTTTCTCCGACTTTCAGAAAAATAACATTTTTGGCGTAAGAGAAAACTTTAAAGTCACTTTGGCAAATTCCCTTCCACTCTGACGTCGACGTCTTGATTTCGCCTCCCCTCCCATAAGAAGTCCTTGTCGTAGGTTCTCCTTGGGTGGGTGGGTAGGGTCCTGGCGGTGTGGTCTAACTGCGGAAGCGAAAATAAATTGATGATGACGATTTCTTCCTCCCTGCGATATTTTTTTTTTGTGTTTTCTGTCCCATCGTCATGCTCCTCCACGCTAAGGATTTTCATATCATTATGGCAAATAAGAATGGAAACTATCTAGGACAAATAAAGTAAAAAAAAAAAAAACTATATCATCATGTCATCTTTTGGTGGAAGTTCTCCAGTCTTTTGACGATATAACGTTTTATCATTTTTCTTTGTCAATTTGAACGTTTAGATTCGGTGGGTGTTTTTTTCGCGTCAATCTATCTCGGTGTGTGTGTGGCAGAGGCGGGCGCATCCTTGAGAGCCGACGTGCAGGCGGAAGGAGACTGGGAGTCAAGTGAGGAGAAACTTTTTTGCCGTCGAAAAAGCAAAAAAATCAGGATCCACGAAGTGCAGTGCAACTTTTGACTGAGAGGTGAGTAAAATTGACAAGAAATCGATAGTGCAAGGCTTCTTGGGGTTCGCTTGCTTGGTTAAGGTTTTTGTTTCGCTTTGGCTGTTGGTTGTTCGAATGGTTTTGATGGCCGTTGCCGGAAGTAAATTACATTTTGAATTACGATGCAGATGTACATACTAACAGTGATGTTATGTGTGTGACTACAGTGCAAGCAGGGTAGGAAGGTAAGTATCTAGCATTGGCTGGAACGTCGTCTTTAGATCCAGAACACAAGTGATTGGGATGGTCTTCATCTTTTGGACTGAAGTTGAGATCAGTGCTAAAATCGTATCCATTTGTGTCAAATCGCACAATTTCGGAGGCATGGCCAGAAGACCATCTCTGTCAACCACTTTCTTCAATAACTCGATGGTTTCGCCGATACTATGCACCTGTGCCACCATCCAGTTGAAACCAAATGTCATACAGAACATGTTCATGGACATTTGGAGACAAAAATGTTTCAGTACCGAGCACTGTTGACGGTGATTTTTTAAAATTTTCCCATTTTGTAAGCACTGCTCAGGTTTAAGTCTTTGGTTAATGATTTACCAAGGAACCTGTTCACACAGGATTGCCAGACTGGATTTATTTTTTGACGTTTGGAAATGTCAATCGTTGTCACTCCAGCTAACCTATGTCATTTGCCGCCAACCACTAATATGTCAAAAACAAATCAGAGGAAGTGTTCAGGTAGGACCATGCGATTGTCAAAAAAGAAACCAATCGGGCAATCCTGTATGAACAGGCTCAAACAATGCTGAATGCAAAGATGATGTCAACTGTCAGATTATACATACAACAGCTGTCTGAGTGTTGCCCTATTGAAAAGAAGGCTCATAAATCTGATTTTTCAGTCTTAAATCTTTACAAGTCGGCAAGTTGAAATCTACGAAACTGACTTAGGAACCACATGACGTAAACAGGGAACCATTATGCATAATGTCAAGGGGATTGAGGAAGGAAATCTGCTTTCAAGTTATACCTCTCTAAACAGACTTGAGATCCCATCCAATCTGAGAGTTTCATGATGATTCCTCGATAGAGGTTGCCTTCCAGTACAGAAGTAACAAAGAATTACAAGTTTTTAGAGACCATTTTGACGTCTGACATCTTTATCGATAGTCTGGGTGCTACAACATCTTCGAACCTGGTTGCATACTCGACTAAAGCTGACGGACCCGTTTGGATGTCAAATCATGACAAATAATCCAATTTTTGTTATTGAACTTCACTTCGGCTTGTCTTAACATTACCATGAAGCAAAACTGTGACACTGGACAAGTCAGCAATACGAAGGAACTCACGACATGCCATGACACTCACACGAATTGACTGTTTTGAGCGATTTTAGGCTGGGGAGGTCAGTGTGCCAAAATTCTTCTTTCATAATCCTGGCAGCCAAGACGGCGTCATATGTCACCTCCAGAAGTGGACTAGTCATTTCGTGATAGTTTACATCTTCCTCGCACTCTTGTCCTTAACACTGGTGTCCGTGATCCTTACTTGAGTACTGTGACTAGCAGTTTTTGCGGCTTCGGGAAAAATTAATCCTGACTCCACATTTTGATGAGAACTCAAGATTGTAAGCAATCACTCGACACCATGTATAGGGTACTTGCTTCACTGAATTTTGTAATCCAAGAAGCATCATAGTTGGAATCCAGTTACATACCTATCGGACTCCCTACCCATGTAGAGTCTCTGTCTGAGACAAAGCAGCCTTAAATCCTCTTTGGTCCCTGCTACATTACTGCCAAATTCCTACGTTCAAGAGCTTTGTTATCTGAATCCTTTAGTCTTGAATCCGAAGGTTCAATCTTCCTTTCCGCCTCAAAACTGGGAGATCCTGTTGACTGGAGTGTTGCTATGGGCTGGCTCGGTGTTTTACAAACTATGTAGCCGTCTTATCTTCCTCTTTGATGCTTTGGTGCATCGGGTCTGCATTTATAAAATTCCACAGCAAAGAGTCTCTAACTCAGTAGCTCTACTCCACTCGTGCCAACCCATCCATCTTGAAAAAGCTTCACTGCTCTGCTATGTCCAAGCTAGATTTGTGCCTTTGGAAGTACCTTTCCTTCCACTAAAGCCTTAGAAGCAACTGCCCCTCACACTGAAAGGTGATATGAGTATGTCACTTTCTTGACCTCTTGATCTGTTACAAGATTCTCTCAAAGCCCATGCACAAGGGATTAATCAATCGTTCAGGACCATACTCGTGCTCTTTTCAGTTTTTCCATTTAGAAACCCCATTTCTATGTTTCTCTGGATTACTTGGTTTGGTAGGGCTTCCAGTATAACCTAGGTATCAACCACCAATCCTCTGCAGTTGATCGGCTTTTGGTCGGCTCTGCAGTTGAAGTGCCTCCAGTTGCGGGCTCCAAGTTGATTGGATTAGAATCGAAGACTCTTTTGGGCCAAAGCATAGCTTCATCCCACACCATACAACAGGACCGGGATGATGCGGGTCTTGTATAAAGTATCTTCTGTGTTTCCTGACAAGGTCTTGCCACTCAACCGGCAAGGAAACAGCGATTGGCAAGAGTAACTCTGCGTTTGATCTCTGAAGTGATAATGCTGTCAGAGTTTATAGCCGAGTCGACGTGGACAAAGTCACTAACTAGGTTCAAGCTATAGATCTCTTTCGTGACATTCTGTCCAATTCGTCGACGTGTGTCCCTTCGTGTTGACAGCATATACTTGGTTTCACCCGTATTCAGTGTTAAACCCGCTTCTGTTCCAATAGTTCCAGTCTTCTGTTCTGTACCACTGACAGCTCGCTGTGTTTTGTCGATGATGTCAATGTCATGACCATGAAAACTACTGGACTTCCCGTGCGAGTTTCGGACACTTTTTCTAGTTTGATGTTGAAGAAGTTCCATGACAGTCGATCACATTGCCTGAATTCTACTTGGAAAACAAAGATCTCAGTGAGATAAATTCCTACACAATCTGACGGGACATGTCTCTGTACAGCTCGTATCTTTAAGTGCTCCCATACCAGACCTTAAAATCGACAAAAGGATGGTAAGTATCGATCTAGACTTTTTGGGTCCAAGAACTGGCATAGTGTAGTCGATTGTGGACCTACTCGTTCCAAATCCGCACTGATGAGGACCAATCACACAATATGTTCGACATGATCTTATGTGCAATGTTGAGGACACTAATCCCTCTATAGTTGCAGCAGTGGATCCGCCAAGCTGAGTTTCCATTTATCAGCCATTGTTTCCCCCAACCAGATCTCCACCAAGTCCTCCTCTGCTGCCTTAAAGAGCTCAGCCAGCAGGCCGTCCAACCCAGCAGTCTTGTTGGACCTAAGTTCGAATATTGCTATCCTTACTACATTCTGGTCGGATCGACGGAAGTCTGGGATTTCAAAGGTCCCAGTTTGAAGGGTTCATTCGGCCCTACAGCAAAGTGGCTTTCTCATATCGTCAGCACCGCCAGTAACCTGCTACCGTCGGCGTATAATACTTATTTCGATTCCTAATGCCATCTCGGTGCT
Source organism: Xylota segnis (assembly GCA_963583995.1). NCBI lineage: Eukaryota > Metazoa > Arthropoda > Insecta > Diptera > Syrphidae > Xylota > Xylota segnis. Next base: position 37,282,948 of record OY757238.1, on the reverse strand, counting down.
TTGCCATGAAAATAGCCAAACTATGCCAGCCATCCTCTGACACCGAGCCATCCTTGTTGTGTGACTAATTCCCCCCATCGTTTATTGCGTTTAATGCCCTCAATAAAATTATCAACCCAAAAGGAGCCAAAAAAAAAAAATTACCGACTGTCCACATAAACTCGTTACCCCCTTATACCTTCCCTGTAAGTACCTACACCAGATACAATTAAAGTAATTGCCTTTTTTTTCGCCTGCCTTCCTGCAGGACAGCCCTCGTTCAGTACTTATCTATGCAAAAGGTAAGAAAGTATGTATCCTGCTGGAGGTTCATAAAAGCCAACTTCTGGTATTTTTATTTCAATCGTCAAGCAGCACCCCCATCGGCAATCCTTGCGTTGCGTTGTGTCGTCGTCCTTTTATCGCTTATGAGCGTCGTCTTCATTTTGCGGTGTAAATGAATTTTATTCATCCGCTCTGTGCCGCCGTTACTGCTACCACGTGTCCAGGACAATTGAAATTTGCCTGCGTGCACACAATTCCTGTCCACCACAAGGTAGCCGCCAATGAGGGGGAGAGTCCTGAAGAAAAAAAAAAAAAAAAAACTCCAAAGAAGGATACGAAAAAGAAATAAAAATTTTATTTTATTAACTTTTAAATTTACTACTGTGCGGCTGCGGCTATTATTAGACACATCTAAGGACGAGATCCTGGCGACTTTAATCGTAACCTTTGAATATAATTGATTTTATGATTTTCTCCAGCAGGGTTCTGGGGAAAATTTCACTTCTACCGGCTGCCAGGGCTACCAGAGACATATCCTGATAACAGACGGAACTAATAAAGGGATCCTTCCTATGGGGGAGGAGGCGGGGGTGGTGGGGAATCGAAATGAAAACGTAGGCAGCTCTGCGTTTCTATTTTCAAGTTAATTAGGTCAGATATAATTAATATCGAGGATGGAAGAGGGTGGAGGCCCCGCCGCCTCGTGTAGGTAGTAAGGAATGCAATAACCAGTTTATAGTCCTTCGCAGTACTTGTCAATTCAGTCGAAAAGCTTCTGATAATTTCAGCAGAGCAACTAAGTAAGGACAGGCAAGATTCATAGAGAGAGCAGTTTTGAATTAGGCGTTTGTTGGACTAAAATGTAAGGACTGTTGGGCTTGAACGTGCTTTAAAAGGACCATGTGTGACGGCTTCAAAACTCAAAGGTTGTACTCGATAAAGAGAGACTGAATATCCAAGATCATCCTAGGAAGTCCTTGATTGCCCTCTATTCTTATTCTTCACTCTATCCAGATTATTCACTCTATATACACGGCAGTGGTTAGATCCATTCTTGTGTACAGGGTACTGGGCTGGTGGATCCGACTTGGGAAGGTTCAAAGGCTCTCCTTCGTCTTTAAAGTTGCCTACAGCTACACTAAAAACTCCGCACCCGATGGCTAAGCCTATCGGAGCATTAAGGCTTAGGGAAGCCTTCGAACCGACTCGTGAAGATATGGCCCACATAAGGATCTTAAACGTCCATAATACGTCCATAACAACTCGGATTATAAGTGTCTCCTGTGTAAACTTTAACGTCAGGTATATAACCAAGTTCTTGGGATTAAGGAGATATTTTGAACGAATCTGCCATTGAGATGTACAAGACTGATCCGAGACAGTGTTCGAAAGAGCTGCAAGAGTTTACTCCAATCCATTCGATATTGGTATCATCATAGAACTGCCAAACCACTATAGTGTATTTCAAGCTAGATAGAGTCCAGTCTTGCTAAAAGCCTTCCAATCGCTAAAAGTAAGATGAAAGCTGGGAAACCAATGCCACAGATCTGGACAGTGCTGGGTTCAAAGCACGGGTCCAGAGCAGAACTGTGACTAGTTATGGCAACCAGAATTGGATTTTCGGAAAACCAGCAGACGTACTTCTGTCAGTAGGACAAATCTAAGAAACATAATTGGCGCCCTAACTGGGCACAGTCTGGTAGGGAGACATACCAGAATGGTTTAATTCCTAGTTCGCCGACACTTCTTCGGCAAGTCCTGCCTTCTGTCTTCTGAACAACATGGGATGATCTCATGTAGGGTTTAGTAATTTAGTTTTCCAAATTGGTACCACCATGGACTCTGTGTCCTTGCTGAGTGGAAATACCCACCCAACCCAACCATGCAAAGTGTTTTATATTTGAATTGGTTGCTCATAGTGGATGTTTCTCCTGAGATGTCTGAAAGTGCTTCCTTAAGAAGAGCCCTGGGTTACTGAACCGCACTACTCTAGGCCATCTCTAAGCCATGTAAGAGCAAACATTCCCATTATTTATGGAACACAAAGATGTTCAAGTGGTTGCCTCGACTGGCTTCGCAGTAGCGCATTCTGTCACTCCAAGACGTTGTTGATGGTTTCGGGCTGTAGCTCACGGATATTGGTTGATATTGGCCTTAAGTGCTTGAATCGTTTCCGGATTGTTGTCATAACATCGGTTCTCCACGGTTTCACACAAAAAAGGTCAAATCGCAGCTCCGAGGCGGACAATTGGCATCGCCAAGACGCTTTGGGAATTTGGTGCTCAAGAGATCGATTGTGGCATGGGCTGTGTGGCATGGCGCGCCATTCAGAGGTCATCCAAATTCATGTCTCCAATTTCAATAAAAAAAAAAGTCGGTTAACATGGCTCTGTAACGTTCACCGATGACCGAAACGTTGTTTCCAGCCTCATTTTCGAAGAAAATTGGTCCAATGATGCCACTGTCACTCTCTGTGGATGCATCGGCCCCTCGATAATAACGTGCGGGTTTTCCGAGCCCCAGATACGGCAAGTTTGTTTGTTAACGTAGTCGCCGAGCTGCTCTAAGGCCCAAACTGCGAAGCGATATACAAGCGGATGGTCTTGGGCCTTCAATTGTTGAATCAATTGGACCTTGTAAGCGAATAATCCGAGATCTTTATGCAGAATTCTCCTCAGGCTAATGCGTGAAATGTTGAGCTGTTGAGATCGATGGCAAGTTGATGTTCTTGAATTGAGTTTCACACTCTCGGCTATAGGAGCCATATTCTCGTCTGTAGGACGACGGGGACCATGAGTGTTGTCCACTAGCATACATTGATTCATTTCGGCCAAAACTTCTTTGGAAGTTTTCAACTTTTCCCAACGTTCTTCAAGCGTAAAACGACTCATTTCGTTCCGCGGAGGTATGATACTGACTTTCTGTCAGAATTTCGAGCGGAAAACAGATGTCAGTGTCAAAATAATCTATGATTTAAAAAGAAATCACTAGATGAAGAAAGTCGGTTACCATCGCTCTATGCCTGAGACCTTTGACGGTAACTGAGTCTCTTTCCCAATTTCGAAGGAAATAAAGTCCGCCATGCCTTGAACCGCACCAAATAGGCAATATTTGTGGTTCCATTGATGCTTGGTAAGACTTTTGTGGCTTGTGTTCCTCCAATTTTGCTTCTTGACATAGTCGCTGAGCGAAAAATGGGGCTCGTCCAAGAAGATGAGTTTTTGGCCCAAATCCGGATCTACGGCCAAAAATTCCATAGAACGGCACTGTCTATGCCCGCCCGGTTGCAATTCTTGCATCAACACAATCTTATACGGATGTCAGCAAAAATCCAGCGGCAAAATAAGCCGGGTTGACTCGTGGGCGATGCCCAATAGAGCTGATTGGCGCCGAATTGACATTGCTGGGTCTTCTTCGGTACTGGCCGCTCCGGCGGCTATGTTTTCCTCATTTCGCTCCAATTTCTATCTGGTTGGTGGCTTAAGGTCACAAAGAGTGTACTCACGTTCAAACTTTTCCTCGATGCGACCAATTGCCTGCACACTGAAGCTATGATGATGACACTTACTTACTTAAGTCCTGTATCCCCTTGTGGGTCCTAGGGCCTACACGCCATCGTTTGCAATTTCTGGAAATGTGTTTCAGTTCACCCCAACTCTTTGCAAGTTGCCGTGCTTCCTTCTCAACTGTTCTGCGCCACATACTCCTAGGACCGCCGCGTATCCTGCCATCCTGAGTAAGCGTAAGCTATGGACCTGTCACCCTTTCGGAGAGTATGTCCAATCCACTGCCACTTTCGTCGTCGTATTGTTGTGCCTATAGGTTCGTGGCCCGTTCTCTGATAGAGTTGTTCGTTAGAGATACGGTTTGGCCAGAAAATCCTAAAGATATGATAGTGGCGGTGATGATGACAACTGAGCCGGAGTTTCGATATTTTTAAATAATTTTCGCACATTCGGCCTTACTGAACATTTTGACACCTAGACGTCATTAGTAACTTTGACTGGGCACTTTGCTATCTGGTCACCCTACACATATGTATATAGTACTTATTTTTTTCTCTACATACATATCTACGGACTTCTGTATGTCAGCGACAAAGCTACCCATGTCCTTAGAGAAACATTTCAAGGACACATGTAGAATTGCTCTCTAAAAAGCATATTCCCTCAACGACATTGATCATTAGTGCTCTGTTGTGAGCCATTTCCTCCACACAAAAAAAAAAATGCCCCCACAAAGCCTTGTTGCAACAAAAAGGATCCTACGCACTTCTGCATAATAACTACACAACTAGACCAAGGTTACCTTTGACGGCGCAACGCATTTGTAACGCACATTGCGTATACCTACCTCCGACACAACTAACTCTTCAGCATGCAAATCCTTTTCAAATCGATACCCAACCTCCATCGATGACCTTGTGCAAATCGCAGAGATATCCTTTTTCGCTGCAAAAAAAACAAAAACAGGATCAAAGGCAAGTACACTCCAATACTTTTAATATTCCAAATGACCCATTTATTTGCTTAAATGTTTTTCTACTTTTTTTCCAGTTTTTTGTATTCCAATTCGTTTTTCTTTTGTTTAAAAAAAAAAAAAACAAAAAAAAAGAAACCAACCCCAACACAGTTTTGTGCTCATTTTTTCAACTTCACTTGTATTGTAGGTCAATTCCTGGGGCAATCACCACCACTACCACCACCACCACCATCTGTGCTGCTGCGCTACGTTCCTCTGCGCTCCGCATTCACCAGAGCAAGTAGCTACTAAACAATAAATAGGGAAAAATCGGCGGAGGGGGTTGCCCCAGCACGGGCCAAAAGGAGCAACGCAAAAATAGAGAAAAAAAATAAAATAAATTACCGTCTCTCTTTCACACCAGGACCTCCTGGCCTGGGTGGCTGGTGGGAGTCGAAGGAAACGGGCTGGAATTGCCACTATTGTGAATATCTAGGAGCATTCATAAATCGTTTATTTAATGGAAATTTATATTTACAGTCGTCGGAAGCAATTTGTCCTTTGAAATGTAATTGTGACTTCCGCTTAACCTTTGCCGCAACAATTCGCGTTCGTTTTACTGGTAGTCGTAGCTTACTCCTTAAAGGATACTTTTATTTACCGTTTATGAGTTCAAGGGGTTTTTTTTTTTGTTTGTGTGCCATTTAGTTGAAGGTAAGATCCAGCTTTATGGGGTTAAAAGTTCGCGAAATAAGTTCTTCCTGAGATTATTAAGTGGAGATGAGTTTTGTGTTTGTTTCATGTTTTCCACAAAAAAAAAGGAGAACGTATTTCGTCCTGAGGAAGGTGTTTCAGGAATTTGTCAGATACGACTGGTATTCACAGGTGGTGTACACAGATTCATCTTCGTCTTCAGCTTGAACTACGACAATCTTGTGAGTTCAAGGATGTCGAGAATCCACAACCGGAATACTTCAAAGGCTTCGCACTAGGTGCGTTCGTTGAGCTGAGATGGTGAAAATGATGAAAAGACATACCTACTACACCTGATGAATGGGCTGGAGGACATGGCCTGAAAGTTTGGATGCGATGGGGGCTTACAAAACTGTTGTGATCCTCCTAGCAACAATCAATGATTTTGTGTTTGGTTTGGTGTCACCTTTCGACGGAAGACCTGGTCTACTATAATCCTTTCATCAAACTCTCCATTCCAAGGTGAACCAAGGTGAAGGTATGTTCTAATGGTTGGCACAGTGCCACTAACCGCATATGTCACCAACCATCCTCCATATTCGTCACCTTCTTGGTAATGTTGCCCGTACGGGGAGTTCAACATACAGGTTGACACTGTGCCCGAATCTGTGAGGGATGGGGTCTGTTGCACTAACATCTTGGAGAGGTACGTGGCAGCATCAGGGTTCGCCTCTCATGAAATTTCTTTCGGAATCATTTCTATGCCTCGGTGGAAGAAACCTGTCCTGGAGCACTCTATTTTATCCAGTTTCCTTCAAGAACCTAAGGATGAGAGTTGGGTCTAGTGACGGCATTTCCTCATCTCATACTTGGTATTTGCCCAAATATTTCAGTCCTCTGTGGAATCTGGAGTGGGTGGTGGTGTCTTTGGACCCAACACCGAAGTCTCAATACCTATGGAAATGTGTCTGACGGTTTTCCAGGCTGAACTCCGTGCCATTGTGATCAGGGCTAAGTTAAACCTGGGTAAGGGTGCTAAATTTATATCTTTTCATCTGGCTATCTAGCCAGGCTATCTCGCTCTATAGCAGTTAAATGCTATAAACAATCTCTTGCTAGATATATTAGTTTGGTACTTAGACCTGGAACCCGGTCATTAGGGGATTGTAATCTGCAGATGAACTAGCTAAGGCTGGTTCAGAATCTGTGTTCATTGGGCCTGAACCTTACTGTGTTGCCATGATTTCTGTCAAAATTTATTTGAACACATCTATGGCATTAGTCTTAGCCTGGGTTATGGTGGTTCTTGTGTCGATGGATTCACAGTATTTGCTCCTAGGCCTGAATACTCCTACTCCAGTTCCTTTGTCAGGTCTTGACTCATCTCTGTGCACTTTGTTGTGTGGTTACTAGATTATGGATTCATTGCACCAAATCTTTTTATTGTTTGTCCTTGGTAACATAGTTCTTTTGAAATACCATTCCTATCGTCTCTAGGAAAGAGCAGAACTGGTTGTTTTTTCGTTGCTTTTGTAACTTTTGCAGAAGTCCTAGTGGGGCAACATTTTTCTGTAACGATGCCAGAGATAGTTCTTGACAGTCTATATGTGTACGAATGGATCCAGCAACTTCTATTAGGACATAAGCCTGAAAGTGACGTCTGCAGCCGTAGAACAATCTCAACTGCTTATTCACTATCATTGCTGTATAAAACTAGGTTTTCATGGTTCTTTTAGTTGGACACAATAGACTCATTACTAGTTTCAGTGAGCCATGGACTACCAATTGTCTACAAGGGGATACATCTACCTAGCCCCCACAATTTTGAGGCCTTATTGTCTTCTTCCTCCCTAACCATCTAACAGCTCTTGAAATAGGTAATTTGAAGGCGTCTAAGCTGAAGGATATTTTCTTTATTTTTGAACTTTTCTTCTTGTCTGAGGATGCCACTTAGTCTCCTTAAAAACTGATCTCTTGAATCCAGATGACTTGATGATGTAACCATTCCGTGAAAAAAGTGGGAGCCGACATCTCTTCTGACGTCAACTAGTCCTGGCGGTTGATTCAGCCTTTGATTTTCCTTAGAATATGCCCTCTCTCGTTTGTCAAATAGTTTGTCATTAGGTTGCCTTCTTAAGGTACATAGCCGCCTTTTCATTGCTGCTCGGTTATCTGCACAACCTTTTGTTGTATGGAGGGATTGAAAGTGGTAACGATCCTGCCTCTACAATCCTGTTTCCTTTTTTTCCTTCGATCTGCCCCACCGCTAATACCCCTGATATCGTTCAGACTCGGATTAGGTACAAGCTTCGAGAGAGCATCCTATGCAATCACACCTATGATGTGGGATGCATTCTGTCCCACTGGCTAATAGATGGAATGCCCAGAGTGCCTTTGCCAGTAGCTAGTACCCTGCACTCAAATCCTGTGCTCAACAGATAAAGGGCAATGAGACCTTTAATGTGATTGCTTGGCAATACCTAGAGGCCGATATCTCAAGGCCTTTAACCAACGTTGTACTTTTGTAGGTCTTTGCCAAGGTCTTCTATTCACGGTGGCACAGATCATCGGGATACTTGCAGACAAAGAAATTCTCCCAAATATCCATCAGAATTCAGCGGAATACTAAATATAAGTCCAATCCCATATAGGAGTTTAAGCTGGAGCACAATGCACAATCTAGACTGATACTCACTGACTATCTGTTGGACGGCCTTGGAAAAAGCTATGAACCGTGAATAGCTAGGCAATGTCCAGCGTACAGCTTGCCTGTGCATAAGCAGAGCGTACCTCTCCTAGACTGGATGTTATGATTCAACTGAACGAACTAGCCTACCCCACGTCTAAATTTTGATAGGAACTTCATCGTCAACCATCATTCTGTCGAGTCTATTCACGTCCACACTGACGGCTCCAAAAATCGAGTATGGAGTTGGTGGAGGCGTTTGCTCCTGCAGGCTTAATCGGAAGCCCACTTTCAGTCTAACAACCACTTGTAGCTTGTTCCATGTGCAAACGCCTTATCTTGGCTAAAAGAAAACGTGATGTCTGCTAGAGATATTTTTTCGGGCTAACAAAGCCTTTGAATCGATCTCCATCAATCCTTTAGTAGCTCTGGATTCCACAGTAGTGGCATTCCACAGCCAGAACAGGATCAACTTTACCCTATTTGCCAGACAAGGTATACCAATTGCTACTTGCAAACGTAGAGGTCCTTGATGGACAAGTGTGGACCAGCATGCCTGGCTCTAAGAATTATATTTCTCTCAATAGATTGCGTATTCGGACTAGAATGGGTCTCATCACTGGACGAACTTTCTTCTTTGTTTCTACCCAGTTTGGTCCTTAGTAGCCTTCTAGATATCGAAAGCCTCTTGCCCTTCATCAAAAGGTCAAAACGTTCTAAGGAGTGGCAAGAGAGACACGTTCTCCTAAGATCCATGTGGTATCACATATAGTGTCCTGCCACACTTCAACCGAACCAAAAATAACCACTTAACAGAGAAACCCATTAAATTCAAATTCCTTCCCCAATATCCTACAAATACTTACCATTTAATTTTAAGCACCACTTCTCCAATGTTATCCAAAAGCCAGTCCTACCCCAAACCACGGTCCCTATCTGCACGAGTACCCAATAAATTATCTTAAAAATTACCATCAACACGAAATTCTACGCCCATTCCGAGCCAACATTATATGCAACAAGATACGAAAATCACAATATTTTCCGGTTCCCCAACCGCCATTCAGTCCGCAAGGATCCACAGCCAGTGTAGACAGTTTTTTTTTTAACAAAATCTGTCACCCAAAAGGCAAAACAACCGCCCCATTGCACATATTTCAACAGTTATTAAGTCCGACTCATGTTTCCTATCACACTAACAACAACCATTAATAACATCCACTTGCCGGTACCCTACCCTACACCCTGTACATACATACATGTGTACATAACCTCCCAAAGCATGTCCTTGCTTCGGCTAACGATTTCGCGATACAAATTTTCAATAATCCGCTTCATTGCTATCCTTCCTACTCCTTCTCCTAATAATCCTACTCCTCCTCCTCCTTCTACTCTGGGGGCTTGGAGTTTTATCAAGAAAATTATTTAGAAATGTCCTTCGATTGGGGACGAAGGACGAGGATGTACCATCCCGCATATTCATTATCACTGTGCAAACAGTTTTTCATTTATTTTTTTTTTCTTGTCAACAGGACCACCAGGACGAACAATTCGAAGGGTCTTCTACGACAACTCATCGTGGTGATGGTGATCATTGCCAATTGTTGCTGAACTGTTATTGCCATCGTTGCCATCGGTACAATCAACGGCGGACAGCGGAGCACCACCGCTGCTGCAGCAAATCTATGGGAAAGTGTATATCAAAGCATCCGTCGGCTATAACCATAGCATTATCCACGACAGATTTGGCAACAGCAAATCATATTTTAAGTAAATTCTCAGACAGCGCTGATTACATATCGCTCAAGGACGAACAGGGTAATCCTCTGTATGAGTACTTTGGCGAGGCAAATACCCAAGTGTACTACCAAACGAAAAGGGATTGCTGGACCACCACCACCACTGACGCCAGTGCCACTGAGACACAGGACACCAACAATAATAGGAATTATCGACGAACCGGACGAGGACGAGTTGTTCCGGTTGATTGCAACAGCTTTGGTGACACTGGATGTGGTCTAGATAATGAGGTAAGTTCGTAGCACACTAATTAGATTACACAATCGATTAATTATTTTCACTTGAATGGCAGAACCAGACTCGGGACCGACGACGCCTCGAGTTGTTTAATTGGGGAGATTGTGTTAGCATTGGGTGATGGGGATGGTGATGGTGATGGTTTAAACAATCTTTAGAAAGTTGATCCAGTGGCCAGGGAGTGGAAGGAGAGACTTTAATTTAATGACATTGTTTCAACAGATTAAAAGATGAGGCTATGACGGGCCTAAGGTGTTGCTAACTCTGACAAGCCTTCTCTCCCTTTCAGCTCTGCACATACTTAGGTACATATATCAGCACTTTTGTGACTGATGAAGGACGTGTCGTCCTTATTTTAATAAACCGAAAACTTACTCGACTGCAATGACGTTAGGGGTTCTTGGATTTTATTAAAAACTTTTGCCACACCATTATCGTGTTGGGAAGTGGAAGTTTTTCGCCAACTCAGAGGAAGAAAAGCGTTTATCCTGTACCTTGCTACTCCTACTGCTACTAGTCCTACTTACACTTTTGATTGTGTGAATAAATTCGTTTGGTTATTGTTTCCGTAACTCATTTTTATTCTCTTCTTGGAAAACTATTTAAAAAAAAAAAAAACAAAGTTTTCTTGTTAACGATCCTTTAAAAAGGAATGTGTGTATGTAGTCCTTAATGTCATTTTGATGTGTGAAGCATGTTTGTGGGCGAAGTGGGTGTAGCGAATGGAAGCATGAACGTTCTGGAGCTCTGTGGAAAATCCATAAAAATGACTTTTCAATAAGGACATAACAATTTTGTACTTAAATAAAACACAGAATTTTAAGGATATTGGGTTAAAGTTTATTTCAGATATAGTACACATTGTCCAAATTTAGGTATGGAACTCGGTCTTATTCATATGACTACCGGCAACACGTTGGTAGCTATCGATTCTTCGGACGCAATTCTCCACCACCCTTCCACATATGCGTATCGGTCGGAACATTGGTAATTTCGCGCTCAATATTGTTCCTGAGCTCCTCTAACGTTGTTGGCTCCTTGGCATAGACCAATGACTTAACGTAGTTCCATAGATGAAGTTAAATCACATGAGTGAGGTGGCCATTCGACCGAGATTACACGATTACCGAAGTTCATCTTCAAGAGATGAATTGGTTGACATGCTATGTGGCATGTGGCAGCATCTTGTTGGAACCACATATCAATGATGTCAAGTTCATCAAATTTTGGCCAAAAATATTCTTCCAACCGGGGACGATAGGGAACTTCATTGACCGATTGAGCTGCGGCGGCCAAATGCGCAAACATAGATATAGCATCATCCTTGTTGCTTTGTGTATTCTGTGTATCTATGACTAAGTAATGCCAGGTTAGGTACGTGGGAAAACAAGTGGAAGAATCATCTATTTAATACAGACCCATTCAGATACCTATGAGGGAGTGATGTCTCTTGGACATTGGTTAGCCCCAGACCTACAAATATGTTTCCTATGATCTACAAGATGTCATTGGTTGGTGCTCTGGATAATTCTTCTAGGTCACGGAAGAAGTGTCGCCCGAAAAATTTGAATCTTAGGTGGATAAGGGCTGGCGAGTGAGAGAGAAAGTGGGTTGTAAGTATCCAAATAACGCCAATCTTCAGACCTCAATCCTTGCTTCTAGGTTCAGTGCAGAAGGCACTACCGAAGTGTCAGCCTGTTCTAATGTAAATTCCAAACGTTTTCTGGTCAGTTCGTCGACCCTTCTATTACGTGGTATTTTCTCGTATCCAGGAACCCAGCAGAGGGGAATCTAGTGCCAGAAACCTTAAGCTCTTCACGACAGATACTTCAATTGTGGGTTGAATAGATTCCATTACGTTACTCCCACTTCGAAGAGCTCTAGACCAATGCTTGTTAGGCAGATCTACTCTTTCTATGGGCTTTACGACTGCGAAGATGGCTATGTTGTCAGAAAAGTTGATTTTGGAATTCGCCGTCTAAGGACGTCATGGTACATAAGGTTCGAAAATGATACTGAGCCTTGAGGGACTTCAGTTAAAGATCGATGTATAGGAAAGGTATCTGCTGCCAATGAGAAGATGAACAGAGACTTCTGCAAGGACTTGCGTGGAAGGTCTGGTTACGAGATCTCATTTCCGAGTCCAATGATTTCCAAATCCAAGTAATGCTATCAGTGGTGGTACAAAACGCATTAGAATACTGAACTTGACAACAGCCCCTCAGTAAGCACGACAGACTAAGACTTAGGGAATCTATGTACAATATTCAGTGATTGTGGGATAGATCTGGAGTTTCGAACTGTGAACATGTGTCATAACGTTTCTCACTATCCTTCAGACATTGAAATATCGGAGATATCATAGTGCGCCCAACATATAGTGTCTAGTTAACAGAATCCCAGCATCTTTCCAAGAGGATTAGATCCTGGTCCACTAGAGTTAAAACAGGAGTGACTGCAACGCAAAGCAGGAGCAACAAAGGAAGTTTTTCTGCTCTGGGAGAAAAGCGAACCTACTTAAAAACCGGACATAATGAGAGGTAAGGTATCACAGTCACACTAAGAGAGGTAAAAAGAGCTTAGCTATTGAAACCTCCAGGATTTCATAGTCTGATGCTTTACTATCGACCCTGGTCCCCAAACTAGTACAAGCACTCACTGTCGAAAGTTATGACCTTAAATAGCGCCACAATTCGGGGTTCACCTGGCCCTCAACAAACAAGCCTCTCCCATGAATGCAGTCTTTGGCTAACTGCCTCCAGTTGCGCACTACAAGTTGATTGAGGTAGTCTTCCACTTGTCTCTGTCTGCTAAGACGAGGTTTTCCCCTACATTGTCCCTCGGGGTTGGAATCGATGATGTCCATTTGATCTACTTACCCCAGACATTCTAGAGGATGTCATTGTACAGTTCGTAGGATTTGCTTTGAAATCGCCTCCTACAAGCCAAACAGGACCGGGGATAATCCGAAGAACTTTACCTTTAAAACATCGAAGGATATCTTCATCGGTCTTTGTTAACGTTTATGCTTCTGGGGCATAGGCAAGGACCACGATGACGAGTGTCTTAAGTAGAGTCTCCTTGGTGTTTCTTGACTTAATTGCCTTCTTTCTTGGGTAAGATCGTTCGATCTCTGGAGTTATTTTGTTGTCAGAGCCTAGAGGGAAGCTGAGATAGACGAAGTCGTTAACTTTCCTAAAGTTCTAGAAGCGGTGTATCAACCTGGATCTTTGAGGAGATATACAAGGAAATCCATCCCCAGAAGTCCATCTCCTATTCCGTCCCCTAACCCATGCTCGAATAGAAAAGATATGCCCGCTTAGCATCTTACACGCCAGGACGAAAGCCAATTGTAATTCCAAGCCGATTTAAAGAAAAAGTAAACTTATGAATATCCAAACTCGGACAAACTTCAAAATTATTCAAATACTTGGATGACACCACCAAGGGAGTACCAGCGCCATGCTCCAAAATAACATATTGTCATTGGAAATCTCATTCGATTTCCACATCTAATATTCAGAATAACAATTCAGCAAATTAGGAAACTTTTAAGTATCCGGCGCTTGTTGACAGCCATGAGGAAGTATCTCCTTCATTTTATTTCCGTCCACTTTCGTTGATTTTCAAACGACCCTCCGCTTCATCTCCTTCAATGTATGTATGTATCTTCTATGCAAATGGGGTTCCTTTCACAGAAAAAAAACAACCAACCCATCTCCATCCATGTGTAAGCAAAATAAACCAGAACCAGTCGACGAAGAAGGACTGAATAACAAGCAAAAACTACTCCTCTGCCAGGACAAAAAAAAAACAGAAAAAAACTTCTTTATTCATCCGAATTCTATGAATACTGCGATCCATTGAACAGAATCTGCAGTCCTAGAATCCTTTAAATATGCGTTGAATGCTCTGCGTTTGAACTTTGACTTTGGGACGCCGTCGATTCCTCCTCCTCGAAGAGTATCAGACTGCCTGCGGCTACGAATCAGATACTTTTTTAATGGCCACAGCCGACCCGAAGAAGTGCATCCTTTTGTGCTTTTCCCCAAATCTTTAAATAAGTACACACGCACACACTGCTGCAGAGGAAATAAACCCACCAACTCCTAAGCCCTTATATTAAACCCTTATTATCGACGAAGGAGGAAGAAACAATGTAAAAAAAGAAACAAAAAACAAAACAGTTGGCTTCCCAGTGATAGCTTTCTTGTGTTGGCCAGGCCAACTCCTGCTCGAGTAGTAGTCGTCCTGTCTGTGGGTGCTTAGTAGTTAACTTTTACTTCTTCCGGGCGAAACGCTGGCATGGGGTGGTAAAGTGTTGATTTTACCGATAAGGAAAGTTTACTTGTTCGCAAGTTTTGGCAAATAAAACTTTTTTTTTTGCCTCGATGTGATTACATTTTGAAAAAACAAGAAAAAAGGCAAAGGCCGACGAGGAACGACTGCGGGGGGAACACCGACAAATGCTCAGCGAATTTAGGAATTTAATCCGAATCCATGGGATGAAGGTAATATTGATTATTGGGATTAGTTTTGGCCAGCAACCGAGAGGGATGATAGGGGTGGCACAGGAGGCTCACGACAAGGTCAACTATGTAACATCCTTACGTGCTTTCACACTTGAAGGGCCTGTAGATACATAATGTTCATCTTCACTAATATTTTGGCCTCCCACACAGCCACGTGCTGGGAGTTACACTGTGAACACAGATCCAAATGGCAATCCACCCACGTATAACGTGTACTACCAGGGGCATTAGACCAATACGGCCACTCGAATTCGGACTCGGGATAGGGCTTTACCTAAAGAATAACCAGCAAAGAGTGCCTCACTCCTAAATGCAAAAAAGGAATGCAATCGGTCAGTTCAACTGATTCAGACCTTCGATTCAAATTTTCATATTCTAGAGAGCTAGACAAATGGTGAGGTCATAATCCCTGCCCTCAATCGAATTTTTTGATCCTGGACCTCTGTATACCCCACTTCTTCGCAAAAGCTAAATAGCGACCAACTGAGTACGCCAAAGTCTAAGTCATCCTCTAAACGTTTTTTGGTTAAGTTTTTTGTTCAATTTCGTCCATTTGACCCAAAACGCTAAGGGAGAGGAGATATGGGACGATATTGCCTATGAAGTGCAATGTCGTCAAGAGATTTTTTCCCTCTGGACCTCTGTACACCACACTTCTTCCCAAAAGCTGAATAGCGACCAACTGAGTACGCCAAAGTCTAAATCATCCTCTAAACGTTTTTTGGTTAAGTTTTTTTGTTGAATTTCGTCCATTTGACGCAAAACGCTAAGGGAGAGGAGATATGGGACGATATTGCCTATGAAGTGCAATGTCGTCAAGAGATTTTTTCACTCTGGACCTCTGTACACCACACTTCTTCCCAAAAGCTGAATAGCGACCAACTGAGTACGCCAAAGTCTAAGTCATCCTCTAAACGTTTTTTGGTTAAGTTTTTTGTTCAATTTCGTCTATTTGACCCAACAGGCTAAGGGAGAGGAGATATGGGACGATATTGCCTATGAAGTGCAATGTAGTCAAGAGATTTTTTCCCTCTGGACCTCTGTACACCACACTTCTTCCCAAAAGCTGAATAGCGACCAACTGAGTACGCCAAAGTCTAAGTCATCCTCTAAACGTTTTTTGGTTAAGTTTTTTGTTCAATTTCGTCCATTTGACGCAAAACGCTAAGGGAGAGGAGATATGGGACGATATTGCCTATGAAGTGCAATGTAGTCAAGAGATTTTTTCCCTCTGGACCTCTGTACACCACACTTCTTCCCAAAAGCTGAATAGCGACCAACTGAGTACGCCAAAGTCTAAATCATCCTCTAAACGTTTTTTGGTTAAGTTTTTTTGTTGAATTTCGTCCATTTGACGCAAAACGCTAAGGAAGAGGAGATATGAGACGATATTGCCTATGAAGTGCAATGTCGTTAAGAGATTATTTCGCTCTGGACCTCTGTACACCACACTTCTTCCCAAAAGCTGAATAGCGACCAACTGAGTACGCCAAAGTCTAAGTCATCCTCTAAACGTTTTTTGGTTAAGTTTTTTGTTCAATTTCGTCTATTTGACCCAACAGGCTAAGGGAGAGGAGATATGGGACGATATTGCCTATGAAGTGCAATGTCGTCAAGAGATTATTTCGCTCTGGACCCCTGTATACCCCACTTCTTCCCAAAAGCTAAATAGCGACCAACTGAGTACGCCAAAGTCTAAGTCATCCTCTAAACGTTTTTTGGTTAAGTTTTTTGTTCAATTTCGTCTATTTGACCCAACAGGCTAAGGGAGAGGAGATATGGGACGATATTGCCTATGAAGTGCAATGTCGTCAAGAGATTATTTCGCTCTGGACCCCTGTATACCCCACTTCTTCCCAAAAGCTAAATAGCGACCAACTGAGTACGCCAAAGTCTAAGTCATCCTCTAAACGTTTTTTGGTTAAGTTTTTTGTTCAATTTCGTCTATTTGACCCAACAGGCTAAGGGAGAGGAGATATGGGACGATATTGCCTATGAAGTGCAATGTCGTCAAGAGATTATTTCGCTCTGGACCCCTGTATACCCCACTTCTTCCCAAAAGCTAAATAGCGACCAACTGAGTACGCCAAAGTCTAAGTCATCCTCTAAACGTTTTTTGGTTAAGTTTTTTGTTCAATTTCGTCCATTTGACGCAAAACGCTAAGGGAGAGGAGATATGGGACGATATTGCCTATGAAGTGCAATGTAGTCAAGAGATTTTTTCCCTCTGGACCTCTGTACACCACACTTCTTCCCAAAAGCTGAATAGCGACCAACTGAGTACGCCAAAGTCTAAATCATCCTCTAAACGTTTTTTGGTTAAGTTTTTTTGTTGAATTTCGTCCATTTGACCCAAAACGCTAAGGGAGAGGAGATATGGGACGATATTGCCTATGAAGTGCAATGTCGTCAAGAGATTTTTTCACTCTGGACCTCTGTACACCCCACTTCTTCCCAAAAGCTAAATAGCGACCAACTGAGTACGCCAAAGTCTAAGTCATCCTGTAAACGTTTTTTGCTTAAGTTTTTTGTTCAATTTCGTCTATTTGACCCAACAGGCTAAGGGAGAGGAGATATGGGACGATATTGCCTATGAAGTGGAATGTCGTCAAGAGATTTTTTCACTCTGGACCCCTGTATACCCCACTTCTTCCCAAAAGCTAAATAGCGACCAACTGAGTACGCCAAAGTCTAAGTCATCCTCTAAACGTTTTTTGGTTAAGTTTTTTGTTCAATTTCGTCCATTTGACGCAAAACGCTAAGGGAGAGGAGATATGGGACGATATTGCCTATGAAGTGCAATGTAGTCAAGAGATTTTTTCCCTCTGGACCTCTGTACACCACACTTCTTCCCAAAAGCTGAATAGCGACCAACTGAGTACGCCAAAGTCTAAATCATCCTCTAAACGTTTTTTGGTTAAGTTTTTTTGTTGAATTTCGTCCATTTGACCCAAAACGCTAAGGGAGAGGAGATATGGGACGATATTGCCTATGAAGTGCAATGTCGTCAAGAGATTTTTTCACTCTGGACCTCTGTACACCCCACTTCTTCCCAAAAGCTAAATAGCGACCAACTGAGTACGCCAAAGTCTAAGTCATCCTGTAAACGTTTTTTGCTTAAGTTTTTTGTTCAATTTCGTCTATTTGACCCAACAGGCTAAGGGAGAGGAGATATGGGACGATATTGCCTATGAAGTGGAATGTCGTCAAGAGATTTTTTCACTCTGGACCTCTGTATACCCCACTTCTTCCCAGAAGCTGAATAGCGACCAACTAAGTACGCCAAAGTCTAAGTCATCCTCTTTACGTTTTTTGGTTAAGTTTTTTGTTGAATTTCGTCCATTTGACGCAAAACGCTAAGGGAGAGGAAATATGAGACGATGGCCCTTAAAACTTCCCAACTACACATGTGTCTTCCAATCGAAAGTTGGTATCACCCAGGTCTGCCGGGACCTGTTGGTAACGAGACGAAATAGCTATACATTAAGAGCTCCAGAGAGCTGCCAAGATACCGTCAAACGCATCACTTCCATGTTCACCAAAGCTGGTCGAGAGATCCAAAGAAGAACTCAACTCAATGAGCTCAAAGCATAGCACCACTGATGAATCCCGGGTCAAATGGGTTTCTACGGAAAGGCCAATTGGCTACGTGGGTTGCAGTCAAACGAACTGCAAGCGGCCTACTTAGTTCTTATGCCCATTAGTCGTCTCATTTCAAAAATTACATCAGACTTTCACCACCTGGCCAACGTCCGTGGCAGAGCCTCACTTCATGTCGCGTTAAAAAAAAAAACGATGGGCCCGATACAACATTAAAAGGGCTAGTGGACTTCTATCGTTAAGGAGCCACAACTCCTTGACGGGTGACTTAAAAGAATTAGAATCAGCTGTACCCATTCTTGCAGAGGCTCCGCAAGAATTCCCACGCCTCAACAGACACCTAAGATCACCTTAAAATCCATCACGAAAACAGGGTGATTCAGGAGGACCGCCGGTACCTACATGTTTTGCTTTTCCTTTTAATGCATCCATCGACATCCGAGTTAACCTGCACTCCTGTAGATGCAGACCTACCTAAATTTCAATCCAGCTTTAAGGTGTTTCACTCAAATAACATGGTAAGCTCTGATATACCTACATAGGTAGCTTAATATTGAAAGGATCTTAAAGACCCACAAGCCCATTCGACAAAGACTATTTTCCAAGCAGCAGGGTCAAATAGTCAACTGGGTTGAAGGACTACCAATGGACAGAATGTACATCGAATATTCGATGTCATCGAAATTATCAAACAAGAATTGACTTCCATTAATCGCTGCTTCGTCCCTAAGTCTTCTCTTGAGTACCTCTGGGTCGATGGAGCAATAAAGAACTATTCAAAGGGGAAGGAAGGGCGTCAGCAAGATCTACACAGAAGCAGAGCTTCTACGGATCTGTGGTATTCACATAGCAGCACATAAATGAGATATCCAGGTCTTGCAATCCCTCTATGAAAAGGAGATGGGCCATGGCTTACTGGAAAGAGGAGGTTAAAGATATATGTGTTCTAGAAGAAAACAGATCCATAAGCCTTACAGTCACCTCAAACTCAAATGTAATACTCATGCCTGCCTTGGATTTGTTTTACCTAAGCTTGAGGTCACCTAAGAACGATCGCAGTCGCTGTACATATGTGCTTGCAGCTTATAGCCGGCTTTGATTATGCTTAAAGGTCTACCGAAATTCATATCCTTATCAGAAAGCTTCTTAACGAGAGACTCCCAAAAGATGATCTAATGGAGATTGGTCTGTGCAAACATACTACCTACTACCTACGGTCAGACATCCTTTCACTAACCTCACCCAAAGTCCTTTCCCAACTGAAAGTCTCGAACATAAACATATTCCTAGATCAGATACCTTGGAATTGTGGTGGCAGGATCTGAAGGTTGAACTGTAGAAATTACAACTCAATCTTCAATTCAACGCATCTCAGATCAAATATCACTAAAAGCCTTACGATCTATGTGCCTTATAATCGTCTGAACCGCCTACCAGCTTAAGCCTTAAAGGGATCTAGTTAAACGCCCAAGACCACATGACATCCCATAGGTGCTGACAGGTTTCACTACCGCAACCCAACACATGGAAGCTTCGAATACTTGTTGGTTATGCAGGACCACATCCTAATGTTTGCATATTTTTTTGAAGTCTTTTTGCTTGAATCCTTGAGAAGTCTCTTTAAGGTTTTTACAACTTATTTGGTATCCATTGCTCCAAGAGTTTCAGTTCCTCCGTTCCAACGATAAGGTCTGTGAAGCTTTGTCTTTTGCTATGACATGCTCATGTAGAGTCAAAAGTTCTAGATGGGCTTAGTACTGACACTATTACAGAACTCGAATTCCAATTCAAGCAAATCGACGCACTTTTCGAAATCAGTGGTGAGTTAGACCAATTAAATGCGACCCTCTACCGTCCAACTGTGGAAGTACTATCCAATACATTCCAGCTAACAACCACATCGAATACACCAACCCTGCAAATAAATCCCTCATCAACAAACAGATGTCTCCCGAACAAGGATATCGATTTTTCCTTCCTCCGCTAACATGGCACCCACTGCGCACACTCCAGCCACCGCATAGCTCAACAATACACGGGACATTCTCTCCCATACGACGACGACGTACCCATTCATTTGAAAATAGGATTCGAGTACATTCACGAGGATTCATGTCCGATACGGCATATCCTTGCAGAAAAAAAAAACCAGAAAAATGCAAACGTTTCAGTGAAAAGTGCTTAAAACTCCAATTAAACGTTTCTTTCGTTTGTGAATTAATTACACAAGTGATTGTGTTTGTGTTTGTGTTTGTTTAGCATTAACCCCAGCATTGCTCAAAACCTAAAAAAAAAAAAGAAAAGAAAAACCCCCCAACGCCCCCTCCATCGTGAATCATAACACCACATACGTCTAAGAGGAAATTTTCAATTTCAAGGACTTTTTTCTTTCTTCCTCTGCAAATTTTTGTTTTAACTGCGAACAACGCAATTCGGAAACCTAATCCTTCCCCACAATCGAAACAGGACAAGTGAAACTTTTCTCATTACAGTAGGGGCTGTGCTTGTACTTTGTACCTCAAGGTGCCGTCTATTCTCGGGCCAAGTGTGAGTGTGAAGACAGAAAAAAATTCAAAAAAAAAAAGTCAAAATTTTCGGTATCCGCAAGGACCATTGCAGTGGTGTAGGAGATAAGACACAAGAAGTGAGCTTCCGCACCTTTCGCGTGTATCCGCAATGAATTGAAAATTATCCTTAAACACATACACAAACGTACATACAAAGGAGAGATTGAAAAAAGCAAAAGAAGTGAATGTAAGTGCCATCGGTAGTCGATAGGACTATTTGGCGTAACAACAACAAAACATCCATCTGCCACTACGGGGCGAACACTGGCTCAAAATGGATGAATGTGAGAACCTCGTGATCGATCCAGAAGATTTCGAGGAGTCACCATTTAATGACGAAATAGCAGACGAAGGCGACGCGATGGTAAATTAAATTTTATCCTCCATTATCTGTGTGTCTTCCCTAGCCTTTCCCCATTCCCATCAGCCCCCTGTTACATATGTATTCTATGACATAAAAATCACGATGAATCATATCAGGAGCACTTGCGATCTAAGGCACAAACCAGTGTTGGAGGCGTACTTGTATTAGGTATAGACAGCCGGTGCCCCATGTTGCTAAAATAAAAAGGACATCACTGTTGTTTATATGCACAAGTGCACACACATACATGGGTGTTTGTGTGAAGGTATGTTTTGTGTGCGCACAGAAGGATAAAACGCTGTCGTTAGGAAACTCAACCGTGAACGATACACAAGTGCACTCGCCGTGTGTAGGGTGCAGGGTAGAGTGTTGCAAGTTGGACCCACTGAGGGTGGATTATTGTTGGCACAGTGTGTGGGCCAAGAAAATTCCATGAAAATGTGTCAAGTTTTTCGCGGGCTAACACTTCCTGGATGTCTGATGTAACCTTCGACGGTACGGATTCCATTCTAAAAGGTGTTTTTTTATGGAAGGGCAGAACTTTAAATTGAAATAAAGCACAGAAAAATGTTGACAAGTTCCTTGAAATTGGCTTCGTTTGACAGATAATTTTGTGGCATTACTGCTTGGATATGATTTTGGGTATGTAGCTGTCCCGGCTGGAGTATACCTGGCGTAATCTGGAGGTCCATCATTTTCACACACTCTTTGCAATAAATCAGGCTGTATTTCGGCAATTACTGGTTGTATGTTGGCTTCTAAGTGCTCGATTGCTTCTAGCTTATCGGTCTAGACATGATGCGGTGCATATCCCAGGAAAACATAATGTAATGGGGTCAAATCGATCGGACCATTTCTCGCGATTACAAGATTACGAACTTCCCTCTTCAATAGAGCAATTGTTTGACCAGCCATGTGGCATGTGACACCATCTTCTTGGAACCACACATCACTGATGTCAAGTCTATCCAAGTTTGATCAAAAATAGTCTTTGAATTAGGCACGATAGCGAACTCATTTGGGCGGGACTTTTGTCACCTTTTGTAGATTACGCCATGCACGCACAAGCTGCGTACCACATTCAGACATTAATGCCATGAAATTATCTGTCAAACGAAGCCAATTTCAAGGATATTAACAACATTTTTCTGTATCTGATTTGAATTTCAAGTTTTTCACCTCTAAAAAAACACCCTTTACTTAGTCAACCTATAGTGAAAGCCTACCCTACAAACCCCCCTACATTTCAAATTTCAAGGCATTCACCACTCCTATCTGTCATTGCATTCAGTTTTTGACGATGTAGCTCAGTTTTCTATAGCACTACCACTCTGCCACAGTTTGTATCATTGGATTCAATTGTTGGACTTTTGTTGTAGGTTTGACCTAGCCTTTATGCTCGGCTCGATGTTTGCAAACTCCGCCTTATATTTATGGTATAGCTCATTGCGACTGGAAGACTGATTCATAGGAGTACTTGATAAACGAGTTCTAGACTCTAATCATTCCATGAGAAGGTCCATATATCCATGGAACCATGATCGTGGGCTAAGTATACATTCCGGATGATACAAAGCTGCTCCGTCTAATGCACCGCCCCTTAGCTCCGGTAGAATCAAATCAGTCACAATCATCGTTCTTCGAAAGAGAACAGACTCACTTTTCAGAAGATTGACCTAAATCCCAGTTTCCTAGTTGCTCTGCGTTCTCAATAAAGGATGCAATATGTAGAATAGTTTCCCAGGACATCCACTTGTGACGACACCTAACAAGCCTTGTTTCAGGTCAGATTCGCCATATCTAAGTATTACTGAGCTCGTGTTCAATTCCCTTTTCTTTGACAGTTCTATGAGCTCGTATCTTATTAAGTGCTTGCAATGCCTTTAAGCATTAGCAATGCTCCATCTTAGGCATTGGCTATTCCCATGGACTTGACATAAGATTAGTTTGGATTTCGATTAGGATGTGCCTACATTCTTCAGACTGATGAACACTGACATTGACTCGATATTTCTTGGTTATCTCAGCAATACAACTGATTATGGTATCCGAGATCTCAAAGCTGTTTACATAGGGACACCAAAATGTAGAAAAGTCTTCGCGACCTTTTATGTCCTAAGCGCCATCCACATAACATCCTTAGGAATCCCTCTGATTTTTCAAAATCGACGAAAACCATGTGCAGATCATTTGAAAATTCCCATTGTTGCGCCATGAGCATCCTAACCAACGGAGCGTGAACTTTTTGGCATTAAAAGGTCAAACAACAGCTAAAAGTCAATACAGGTTCTAAAGGTCCATGACAGAGACTACTGCCAGATAAGTCCTGGCAGAAAAACCCTCAAAAAATGTGTATATCTTTCCTTGTTCCCTTTTAGGTTCAGATGTTGAAAACTCCAAAGGCGTACTCTGGCTAAGATAAAGTCTGAGGTTGAAACCCATTTACAAGCTGGAAGAGCAGCTAGACTGGTTGGATTCCTTTCTCAAAAATGATTGCAGAGAATGCTGGAGCAAAAGACTAAATGGCGGGTCTTGGCAAATTTCGATCTTTTGTGGGAAATGTTAGCATGGAGCTGTTTGTGTGGCTCTTACCTTCTTCTCCATCCAGAGATAATTGGCATTGTCCTTGAGCCTTTCTCCCATTTGAAATCAATAGTAGGATACTGGCTGTATAAGGGTACTACACCAAATCTATACCTCTCCTGTTATCAGCTCTGAGCATTTTGTCTAGTCACTACTTGATGGCTAATCATTAAGCATGTCAATCTTATAACGGCTAGCTAGCTAGTGTAGCGAATGTGCTGTACTCGATGAGCTAAATAAGAAGTTAACTCCGATTGTTAACAAGAGTATCCATGTCTCTAACCTAACCTAACCTCTAACCTAACCTCTAAAGAAGAGTTATTGTATTCAAGATACCTTTCTGAATGAATGTTTATTGGGTTCTTTTCCAGCGCCGAGTACAGATTGCAGAGTGCATATCCTCATGGAGCATGGAGATGGTATTCGATTGATCAGCTTAATTTCAAAGCTACCCCCGCTTGATGGCTAAATTCTCTTAGATTTTTACTTACACGAGCTTCCGACACGTGGAGTCTGAAACACGCAGCTTAAACTCTCTTTAATCCTGGGTACGATGCTCCTTTCAGCTATCTAGACCTAGCCCTCTGGTAAGGAGGTTCAGTCTTGCTTGTCATATCGAACGTTGAACTGTGATTTGCAGATCTTCCTTGCTTGAGTACTACTACTACTAGTAGTAGTAGCTACTACCCGAGTACTGCTAGCCTACTCGGGGCTTGTAGCGTCTCCTCCAATCGTCCTCATCACTTTTAAGACCGAAAATCATCAGTATTGGCCCAGCACTTGGATTCATATAGCAGAACTCGCAGGATATAGGAGTTTGGATTTTGAGTTTGTTTCGTCAAACCGAAGTAGCAGCAGTTTCCCAGGGAACGACGGATGATAACGATATCGCTCCACAAGCCAGCAGCTAGACAGATTTGTTTTAGATTTGATCTGCGCACTATCTGTTCCAGCACTATGTTTTCCAGCGTCCCGCGGAATAGCTGGATCAGTTTTACCTGCAACTCGAGTTCAACCATTGCCTTCTCAGGCTTTAAGCGATGAGTACTATCTTATGCGACCTTAAGGTCAATGAACAGATGACGAGCCTTGACCTAAAATTTATTTCGATCGTCGAAAGCCATGCTGGTACACGCTATCAGTGTGTGGTAGAAAGGGTTCGCACGGTACGTGAGAAAGGATCTTTTATGCGACATTAAGCAGGGTTATGCCCTTTAAGCCATAATTGACAGTCCAGTCACCGGGATTGGTTTCATCCGCCCATACTTGGTTCATGATTTGGGGCCTGCATCCTACCAAACTTGACCACCATGTTGGAAAAACTACACCTCTAGACCCTCAGAGCACCCAGCTTTGTTGTCAACACTTTTAAAACTAAGAGGGAGGCTCCTTCTCTATCTGATTGACTAGCTCCTGAGAATCCTTTTTGAATGCATCTACTATTCCTTTAACTTTGATGACTTCGGTGACTCTTCACTATTTCGAAGGATTTGCGTTCCGAGCTTGAAGCCAGCTGCTTGGCTTTCGAATCAACATCACTGTGTTGTTCCTGTCGCGAGATTCTTCCATATCCTTGAGATGGGAAACTGCGTAGATTCTCTACTTTTCACACAGGATTAGGCAAGAAGAGAGGATTTGGCTTGCCTTGCAGCATTTGTAGATGTGAATTTGCTATCACCATTTTCCTCATCATCGTACCAAGGACTCTTCATAGGTTGTTGACGGTTGTGGATGGTGAATGCATAGTAAAGAGTATGAGAGCCTCTTGCTTCAAACAAGCGCTTATGATACGATTATAGGATTCATCATTCAAACCACATTCTACTCATCTCTCCTAGAAGGCATGTGGAAAAGCCTAATGGCTCACTTAAAACGACATCTACCAGCACTAAACCCTGACAAGGACTAAAGCCATTAAGAAGTTGTTTGCGAGAGTACGTTTGTCCTAGTCCAGCTCCTCGAATCATGTTACCATTTAATTGCCCCTCGACTCTAAACGCCCACTACTGCATCTTATGTGCTTTCTTGTCAACCACACTGCATGTGTGTTGGAGTAAATTATCCACCCAGGGGTGGATTTTACTTCAAACGTTATTATGTTTCTCTCATTTCCCTCTTTCTCCCTCCTCACACAAAAGAGAGGAAAGAAAAAAACTACAATTTAAATACTTTTAATTGCACGGATGATAGGATTCGTCCTTACATTAGTGCAACGGCAGCCCGACGTAAGAATATACCCACTAAACGACAATGCACCTGGCCGGGCGCCCACCTTGCATGTGGTATGCGCAGGTTATGGAACTCGAGGCTGAAATGATATTCTGATGGCTTTTTGTCGCAATAATTGAATTTCCTTGGTGTGTCCTCGTTCTCTCTGGTGGTTTGCTGTTTTGATTTTCCTTTCATGCCGCAGTAGGACGAGCGATTACACTGGAAATAAACTATCCCAACACAAACAAACGAAAAATGAAAAAGGCTTGGCTGGGATTAGTGAGGGAACAACGCCCTTTGTGAGACCTCCACCTGGCCCCACTCGAAAGTGCAATGTTCGATTTTTTTTTTCTGCTTGTCAACCCCTGGTGTAGGACTCCCGACATAATTACATTGTCTGGTCAACCTGATTTTACCCCACGGGGTAATTAAAACGAAACAAGTGGCGAACCCGTCACATTAGGGGTTTATAGCTTGGTCTTGAAAAAGGGATAGGTAAGGTCGGTACACCTTGTGGGGAAGCTATCCCGGTAAATTGGCCGAAAAAGTGGAAACGAAATTGGTATTGGAGTCACGTTACCAATGAGAGTATTCATGCCCTAGCTTTGGGAGAGAATTTATTAGTAGAAGCCAGGTGCAGCAGGATCTCCTCCCGTAAGATACATGAGCTCTACGTGATGATTACATCGATGAATTCCTAATTGGTTTGTATTCATCTGGAATGTATCACTTGGCAGTTGGACCTTTATCGGGGGAGCATTTGAATCCATAACTGTTGTTGGGCCAGCCTACTCAAGGTCCTGCGTTCGTGACTCAGTGTACATCACCTTCTCTTTTGCTTTAGTCGTAGGATCAAGTTCAAGGTGGTTGTGTACACTCGGTGTCTTTGTGTGTGGATGTTGCCAATGAATGGTACCATAAACAGGGTGGCACAAGAGGTCTGACCTTTTCTTTATGTCTTGCGGTATGGCACAGCAGAACACTTTGAAATAAAATTAATTTTACTGGACTACCGAGGCATATGCTGTGCAGATGTTTTCGAAAATAATTTCTCGGATTTTATTACCTCGGAGTGGGCGTAAGCCTTTTTGAATGTAAAGTCCTTATTGATGGAAGCATTTTGTATTTCGTTTGTGATGCTAAATTGCCAATCGATGGGGGGATTAACTCGAAGCTGTGTATCTGTATCTTTAACTAGGTGCATGTGCTTATAGCCATTGTTAGAGAGACATGCCTGAGCATTCCAACTTGGCTTGTGCTGACTTATAGAAATCAAATGATTCATCCATAACAAGGACCAGCTCGCAGGAAGTGGTGATTTTGAGTGAAAGAAGCCCTCACCCTGGAGAAACCCCATGACTAGTGGCATCAAGATCTTCTAAGTAGTCAATTAGATATTTTAATTAAAGG
Source organism: Xylota segnis (assembly GCA_963583995.1). Taxonomy (NCBI): domain Eukaryota; kingdom Metazoa; phylum Arthropoda; class Insecta; order Diptera; family Syrphidae; genus Xylota; species Xylota segnis. Next base: position 37,255,540 of record OY757238.1, on the reverse strand, counting down.
CTCTTAACCTGGCTTCACATATGGGATTCACTAAGAAATACTTGACCTTACACTCGCTAGTGTTGTTATTGTAAATTGGTATATGTCTGATGAAGCCAAGCCGACCGTCCATCAACATATCAGGTTTGAGATTCCCTTGTTCACGGGTTGGAATCTTAATCGATGACTTGTCCTCTCAACATAAGATATCCTTGATACATCTATCGAGTCCATAGCGGACCTAGATGAAGCAACATACCAATGCAGCTGAGTCCCTGAACCTGTTTGTGCAAACGTATGGTTCTCTAATGGAATCATCACCTTGCTAGACTTAGAAAACTCTTTAACTCTACTAAATGCGTGAAGGCTTGAGACTATGTTCAGTTGATGCCTCCGACTCATTCCAAGCCCATGGTCGTGATAGCCTTTTCTGGAGGTTCTACAGAGAATAATCGATGCCATCCTGGCGGATATGATTGCTACACATGGAGCCAGCTACAATTGGGGTTACACCCGGATTATCCCAAAACCAGCAAAAAGCTTATTGTTCTGCCCATGTTAATAGACCTAATCGATTAGATTGACCTGTGTAGATACACTTAGACCAACAAATGTTCATAGTGATTGAGCCAACGTTGGAGCTTAAGTTGTCAAAGAGAGGAGCTCCTAGATAGAGTAGAATGTTCTGACACATAGCTGACTTGGAGAACTCATGTGAAAAAATTCTCAGCCTTTTTAGCATCTTGGTCTATCAGTCAGTGTCCAGTGGGAACATCAACAACATGCCTGATCTATCAACGCTTCAGTAAAACCAACTGCACACTACATTTCAGATCAAGCCTTGGTAGCAAGGCGCATATCCAGGCTCAGACATTTTGGCGGAATTCTATGGATCGTGCTAAGTGGCGAGCTCATAAGCATTGCAATTTCTTGAGCGTATCTGTGACCAGGAGAGACCAACCAATGGATAATTCTTGAAAGTCGAATTTGTACATACTTCTCACTAAGAATGTCTGTGTCTGCGATCGCAGGATAAATCCTTTCTCCCCTTCTCTGGTCACTTGTTACTGATAATCTTATCGTCGCTATTGCCTGTAGAGATGACTTGGTGACGTTTATTAGTCGTAAGCAGGTCAGGATCGTTTCAAGTGTTATGGAAGGTGCTTTACTATACATTTTAGAATGGTGCAGGAGAGAAGGGCTATCCATGAATCCTTACAAAACTGTTCTAGTGCCTTTTTCAAATAAAAGTATTCGTTATCCTTGGCAAACGGCTTAGCTTGGATTCTCGTACCAAGTCCGCTATTGAGCGCACGCTGGCCATGTGAAGTTGTAGACCCATTTATGGCAGAACTTGGGGTCTGAAGCCAAAAACGATACATTGGATGTACACATTCAGTTGTGAGGAACCTTATGTTTGGTGACCGAAAGTCCGTGAACGGACAACGACAAGTAAGCTTCAAATGCTAAAGAGAATTGCCTGTCTCCGAATCACAAGTGCCATGCATACTTGTTCTAGGGCAGGACTGGACTAGATGCGCTATTAAGCCGCAGCTAGAATACAAATAATCTGATGACCATGTGGGATACTTGAAAATTCTTGAGACAAGAAAGAAAAGAAAGAAAAAGGACATGTGTTGCTTATCTCTGATATCATGGCTAGCTAGTACTGTCTCCGTAGGTTATTTGAGGCAGAAATATTCCTCTGGTTTCATTGTTCTTATGATGCTCCATTACTGAACCCTAGAAGTATGCGTTGGTGCTGGCGTCTTTGTCGAAATCATATTAACGAAGTCTGGCTTAAGTAATCCCAATACTTAAGACGAGGTGAGATTAGTAGGAAGATACAGTATATTGAGTAATAGTTTTCTAAGAGTTTCATTCTAAAGAACGTTTCGACAATCATATAGGTAATGTGACACCAAAGTCGTGGATTACCCACAAGGATAGGTAGGATTCAGCTATCCGCTAAGTCCCTTTGACTTGAATTGTCCATCTAAGTCCAGCATACTAAATATGAATTCAGGACATCTTCCATTCTTTACATACATGAACTCGATGAAAAGGTAGCTAAATTGAATCTGAAATGTCCATTGGAAGTCATATGTAACCATTTGGCATCGCAAAAGTTTGAAAACTGCTTTTTCGGATATATAAGTCAGGTGCTGAGTTCAATCGTCTTCGTCATTTGATTGGGAGTAGGTAGTAGACCTTCACATCTTAATTCAATTCCTTGTGGTCCCTACTAATTCATTAAAGCAGCCCTGTCCTGATTTCATTTTGAGACTGCCTGTCCCTTGGACGCAATCACAAAAGAAAAACTCTCTTGTGTGAGACAAACCGCGATCAGTATAAATCAAAATAAAGATCATTGGTCTTAGATGGCACTCTTGTGACACCTCTGGTAGTATTCCAACAGAGCATGATACCAAGGATCTAAAAACGACGAGTGTGGACGCGGTTATGACTCTTTTGCTAAGAGAATACATTATGGCAGTCTATGGTTCTTGACAGGAAGAACTGGAGCTATTAAGAGAACTACTGAGTGACGAGTTTTTAGAAGATTTCTTCTTAGGTTAATTTGTCTTCTTGAAAAGGGACTTTGCGGTCACAATACTTGAGCTACTGCCTGATGCTTCTCGATGCAAAACTATAGAAATGTTTGGTACCTGAATACCATTTTTAGAACTTAAGGAGTGACCCCTGTACTTTCATCGGCCTTGAATCTCAACGTGCACATACGAAACTGTTGGCTTCCTTCAATTTAATTAGCTAAGGTCCTGGATTCATCAGTAGTATTTTAAGCTGAACTACAATCTAACTACAATCCTTGAACTACGTCACCCTGTTCATTCGAAAGCCCTAATTATGGACAGGGTAGCAAAATACTTACTTGATGACGACAGGGCAACCCTCAAGCTGCTGGTGGCATTAAAGTCAATTTCACGTGGAACTATTTTTTGTCACTAAAACCGCTCACGCCATCCATTGGAGTGTACACGCATGCATATCCTTATTTATTTTTAGTCATAGTCTGCGTATACATAGTCCTGTGATTAGTCAACTGATTTTTGGTGGCGCCGATTGCTGTTTATGTATATGAGTGGGTATTCATGGTCATCGTACGCAATGGTGGACTGTTTTTGGAATAAATTTGGGTTTTGTAGGTTTCGTCGACTAGTCGAGGTTATATTGATTCTGTGGGGGAGAAGTACGTATTGCTGAGGTCCTGCGTTTACTCAGAATACTCGCAACACAAATGAATGAATGGTAGAATACACCAACTAGTCACCAGAGCTCTATGTCATAATGATAGGCACATGCAGCCAGCACTCGGATCACCAATGGATCCATTATGAACCCCTGCAACGGGTAGCCTAACAAATTGAAGTCCAAATTTAGTTTATGGCTTTGAGATACGTGGGCTACCGAGACCACCTCGATATTGGTATGAATCTCAGGATAGTTAATGGTGACTTTCCTAACAGATCGTCCAGGTCTTCGAAGTGGTGCTCGCCTAGTTCTGCATAGGCTTCAGCATTCGTATACAAGTGAGACGAGGTCTCGTCTGCATCCGTGTCACCACAGTTTCGGCAGAGGTCATCAGGGTTTTCTGGAGGCACAAACAGATGAGAGTGAGGTCCAACTTTCATTAGTTTAGCTCCCGAAAACCTGGTCTAAATTGGATTGCATAAGAGTTATGAGCGGCAGCGGTTGTCAGGTCCTGTTCGAACACTTTTCCTGCAGTCTATCTGGTCATTTCCCCAAAGAAGTAATACCTTCATGGCATGGTTTCACATCGTTCTATGGACAGTTCTCGTGCTGCCTCTGCGAATGGTACTGCAGTGGTTTCGAAGTCCAAGTAGTGAACCCACTTCCTTGTCAATTTTTGACCCGTCTGTGAAAATCGAGGTCGATGGGGCTGCCGTATATCAACATCTCTCGTGTGAGGGGAGCTTTATTTTAAAGTTTAAGCTGAAGTCGTGGCATAGTCATGCATAGTATGATTCGGCACCCAAGTGCGCACATGTCGGTATAGTGCGGCCCCCCTCGTGTTGATTATTCTAAGCATAGGACACTTCTGCAGCTATTTCCTTTGGGTGCAGTTCCAATGGGATCAACGATAGTATGGTTTCAAGGGATACAGTCGGTATGGTTCTGATGATACCGGTAGCATGCATAGGAATGCTAAACTGTTTAACCTAGTCAGTACTCTAAGGTATGTGGTCTTATCTACTTCAGGCACCCATAGGTCTGATGATGGCTTGGGCTCCCATCTCTTACCAAAGATTTTACTTCACATGAGGGGTTTTCTTCTCAGGTTAGCTTACCGTCGTTAGGGCTGAATACCCCAAGTATTTCGCCTTTTCTGAGTTGATTGTGAAAAGGATGACAAAACAATGAGAGACAGGACACGTAATGTATGAAGTAGGTGCAAGAAGATTCTAAGTCCACTGGACCACACATAAGTGTTACACTCTAGCTTCTTCCTCTTGCATCGTATGTGGAATCCTAGACGTTTCGAAACTTTCTTAGAGAATACAAGTATCTTTGACTAATAGTGGCAAAGGGCTTAGGTTACGTTCATGCAATAGAATGCAGCATTGGGTTTTTGAAGCCTTAACTCCTGTCAATCCTGTCAATATCGGAATTTAATGCTGTCCCACGATTCAGGAACAGAGATGTGAATCTGAGCAGCTAAGAGTACTCTCATCAATGGAGGAATATACTGGATTTGAAGTCGCAGTCTGAAGAACATTTATGAAAACAAGAAAGAGAGTCGAAGACAAAAGGGAGCCTTGTGGGACGCCAGCATTTATAGTTTAGGAGTTGTTTCCTTCTTGTATGGAAGTATGGGAGTCTGGCTTGTCTGTTAACTCTCGCATTTGTCCAGTAATGGTACACATTTACCAGTCAGTTACTAAGAAAGCATTTGCAACTAGTTTGGGAACATGAAAGTCGATGAGAACCCTTTTCTGGCTAGTAAGTCTGCCATTTCATTGCCTTAGTTGCCTGTAATCCAAATAAACTATCCTTAAGCTGACTAGGGACGTAAGTAGGTCAAGGCAAGTTTTGATCTCATTTGACAAGCCTTAATGGCTAAAAGAGCAACTGAAGGGGCCTACTGTTTAATGCCTTATCCGAAGGGCAGATTGTTAGTTGAGAAGCTTTCTCAGGACAGTTGTACTCTCGGATGTTTGTCAGACGCTCGCGAGAGGTGGGGCCGATAAAACTTTCTAGGTGTTCCCCGACTGGGATTCGATCTCGAACCCCTTGCTCCATAGTCCAACGCACTAACCACAGAACCACGGCGCCCACCGAGCCTCGCCAAAGAGGTCTATGACGGGATAAACTTGTCCATTCTTGTGCAGACGCATGTCCAGCCCGGACTCCACTATCAGTTTTCGATCCATCTGCGTACCATACAAGGTTTGTTCTGTTCCCAGTCAGAATAGACAAATGTCCATGACAATGCCTGGATGGCCTGCCTTGGAGTTGTTATGATATTCAGATATGAGCTCTTGGCTTCTTTCCGTATCTGACGAAGGAAGAGAATAACTCCCAGTGCTGCAGTAGGAGGCGTTTTCATCCCATCTATAGCCATACACAAGCTAGTCTTTTAAAATTTCTTGGGCTTGTCTTATGTAGACCTTAGCCTTCCCAGTATACCAATGCTGCATATATGGCAATTGGCTTGGTTATATCTGTGAAAAGTCACAGCTTATTCTGGGAGACATCTGCTACTCCGTAATGAGATCCTGGCTGCATAAGTATATGGCAGTTGGCCTGGTTACATCTGTGGAAAGACACAAGCTAATCTGGGGGCTTTCCTATTAGACTTTTGCTAGACCAAATTGAGATCCTGGCTCTGTCTATGGTTTTCGTGAAACGAGAGTTACAATTGAACTTTTCGTCTAGAACGAGGCTCAGTTTTTTAACTTCTTTTACCTCACCCTGTTGGCTCATCGAGCAGAGTGGGTAGTCTTTCTGTGGTTGAAGTAAAGGCCAACAAGTGCTCTCTGGAAAGTTCTTCGATTGTTTCTTTAAACGTGCCCCCAGTATCCCTGGACATATGACATGTATCTACGGAGCTCATTTCTGGTGAAGTGCGTCCTTGGAATTCGTTCTCTTGGCTAGGTTTGGATGGGTTTGATTGAATTGGAATCTGTTGCATCCTCTGCACCTTCTACCATGTCTTCCTCTCCACAATGAATGACGGCGTACATAACTCAAAGGCACAACAATTCTACAGAATTTACATTTAATGGAAACAATGCTCAGTGTGTACACCAGAGCATATCTAATTTCCACTTTAGATACACTCGTTGTTTTTTTTTTTCTCTCCATTAACTGACTGCACATCGGAAATTTAATGCTTTCATGAGCACATGAGGAAGAGAATTCCAGCACGCACTTCCGTGCCGCAACGTGGATACAAACTCCACATGTATCCGCACTTTCAGATATTTTTTAAGAACTCTTGCAGATCAGTCTCTCAACCGACGCAGTGGGTGGCGTACTTCATTAAAACGTATCTCCTTTCGATTACAGGGTCAAACAGAAAGTAAGAAAAGCTCAAAGAAGGCTGGCGGTCCCGAAACCAAGGGCACGGCCATGTCGTTCGGTTTCCGTAAGAAACTCCATACAACCCCGAAGAAGTCCAAGAATCTTCAAAAGCAGAAAGAAATGCTGGATAATAGCTTCACGCAAACGTGTGACGAAAGGACGAAACAGAAACTCAATACAGCAGATACTGTGATAACGAATACCGCAGCGGTGGGGGAGAATACTAAGACGACAGCAGGAGCACAGCAACAGCAGCAGCACAGTGATAAGAATGGGAATACAGGTGAGTTGAATCCTTTTTGTTTTTTTTTTTTTTTTGAATACTTTGAGTAGCTCTGTTGTAATGCTGTCAATCATGCAATCCCTGCTTCGTGTTTATTGCTTGGCATTTCATTTCGTTCGCCGAATGTGCAAATTGCGTGCCGATGCGAGCAGACTGAATTGGATTTCGCCGATAACACTATCTTTGTGTTTCGAAAGTATTTTTGTTTTTTTTTTTTAATTTGTGACGTGTTTACGTATCGACCGAGCCACCTTTTAAAACAATCGACAGTATGTACTGCAAGGTAGGTTGCTATTAGACAGACGAGGCGGAGTATATGGAAAAAACAGCCCCAGGGAGGTGGAGCGCAATATTTTAATTGGAGCACCCAGCACCGTGTAGTTAAGGCCATCTCTTGTAAGATGTTATAGCAAATATTCCGTCAGTATTTTACATTTTAGGTGACAAGTAGAGGTCCAAGCAGTGACCCTTGAGGGTCCCCATTGTCAGTTTTTATACGCAAACTACAGTCATCGTTCAGGAAGTCTTGGAATGGTCCGTCACTAAGCATGTTGGTCAGGATAGTGTCTACTCTCGTTCATGGAGCAACTTTACGAAGTTAAAGGATCACGTTTTGATCCAGACTCCCTAGAAAAATACCGTTTTGAGGTTGGCCTTCTAACCACAGCTTCATGTAGCTCTTTCAGCTCTAATGCAGTTACTTCCACATCTGAACTTAGCCTGTTCTATAGGAACCTCTACGTTCATGGTGCGTTCAATTCAGTTGTACATATGTATATCAGTCTTTCAAGAACTTTGTATACAGCACTAAGTAGACGAGTTGGGCATTGGGTGGCCGTTGGACCTACCAGGTTTCACTTTCTTAGCAGGAAACCCCCCAGTTTCCAGTATGTTAGAAAGTAAGACCGGAGCTAATTCTTGAAGTGCGTGGCACTATTGCTAAGAAAATTCAAGAATATCTCACCAAATCCAATGATCTTACCTGACTTGAGCTTTTGGAGTGAAGCTTGTACATCCTTAAAGGTGAATAGACCTGAAGACTCTGATTTCAGTTTGGTTTCGATTTTGTCCGAGGAATCCTTGGAAAACTTTACTATTCTCGCAACTGTCGCGTTTCCAAGCTGAGCCTAGGTTTTGAAGTTTGTATTGGCGGGCTGTTGCCGAGTTTGCAAACCAGGCTCCAGGATCATATGTTGCCTTGCGATACGTACCATATTGAAGGACGAAAGTAGCTCATCTGCCGTTTCGATCAGACCATCGTTACGAACTCTTTATAAAGGAGATCGCTTTCTTCAGATCAACCAGGAATGTATTCCTTCCGGTATCATCTCGGAATTTGTGTCTTAGCTATGGAAAGAGTGACGAGAACGAGACGATCTTAGTATTAAGCAAGCGGGGACCCCTATCTCATATTAGTGTGATTTCATCAGGTGAAATTTCATCTAGTTTGGGCAGCAGATTCAACAAATGGTATTTGAATGCCAATGTCAATGACAGGGGATCTATGCTGGATATGAGTGTTGCGGTTGCAGCTCACAAATGTCAAATCATCTGGAAGGAACCACTCTGATAGCACAAGTCCGTTCGAGTCTCTAAGGTCTAGGCTTCACTTCTCAATATTGGCAAGACAATATAAAGTCTCTTGGTATCTTAGTTGTAGGAACACGAAGATATGTATGTCAGAGAGGTCTCATCCCTTTCTAAGGATATTGTCTACAAATAAGGTTGACAAGGTCGACAATGGTCGACTATGGCACCAATGAGGATCTACTGGAGGATCGTCTTCTACACTTTTTCTTGCATTCAACTTTTTCTGAAGACTGTGACTGTTGTTCGATGTCACGTAGCTTTAGTAAATAGTTCAGATAGGGAGAGACATACTCGTTCTCAAAGCTGGTTCTTGGAGGCTTACTATTTAAACTTTCTTAAATTGTCTCTGTTACCTAAGAGTCCTCCATCAGAGAAACGTGTCAGTGTGAAATGAACACAAAGCACGACTTCTGTTTGACTAAGGAGTATCGCAATTCTTCACTTCAAGGCTTCCATACTGCTTACTTAAATGGCTCCTGATACTTAAAGAGAAGCCTTTTGATCTCGGTGACCAATTCGGCAGTCTAATGTTTGTTCCTTACACCGAAAGTTCAGGTTTCTCTCTGTTCTCTCATCTTTATATGGAGATTCAAGTAGTCTCTTGGTTTGAGCACTGTCTTTCATTTGCTCGATGTAGCCAAATATAGTCATCCTGGCATGAAGGACCAAATTTTTGTCAAAGTATTTTTCTACCGAAGAAGTTCAAGGATTGCAGGAAACACCTTTACAAAGCTCCTTGGGACACTCATTGATGTCACAGCTCTTCTATATCCTAGGAGTTGGATTGACTATTGGAAACTGGGCCATATTACTGGATTCTTTCTATACAGTTCTTCCAGTTTCTCCTTTCCTTTGTAACTAGATTGTGTCATGATCAAGAGGCTGCCATGTCGTCTTGAGTAGATTCATGTGAGAAAACCGTGCATTTCAAGGCCTGATTTGTTGGCCCTTGATCTACTTTTCTTGATCTTTTTCTAATTCTGGGATCCTATATCTAGAAGGACGAAAAATAGGGATAACCTATGGCATGCTGCATCAGGTGAAGAAATTGGTTGATCGACAGTTGATCCTTGACAGGCTGCAAGTACAGTAGAGGCTTTGCTTCCATTTGTCGCAAAGGAGGACTTCAAAGAGTCCAGGCTTGGTTTCAATCGTCGTTCGTAGTCGCACAAAATCGACGTTTCCTAGACATTGTGCTTAAGCCGCCTGCTGTTGTCGTGGCTTTAGAGATTTTTCTGTAGAGAATCTGACTCATCTGTCGTGATAGTCGTCTTCGCACTAGATCTACGTTTCATTGCTGTAGACAAGACAAGAGGCTTGTTTGTAGATGTTGATGAATGGATATCTCATTGAAACTTGATTTCGAGTAGACTGGAGCGAAACTAGAACCATTCTGCAGGCAAAACATTTGATATAGAAGGCCTGGACCCACATTCAAAGGCGGTCTTCCTATGGCTAGCGTAAAAGCGAGTTTAAATGTATCCACGGCAATTCATTTTTGCCATTTCTAGTCATAGTTAAGTCTCATCATATACTAGGATGAACCTGCAACTTCTACCATGTTCCGTGGAGCCTGCTGTAGGTGGAAAGCCTGGTTAATAAACTTGATTTTGCCTAGAGCCACAGAAACAGAAAATGTCCTGCTTCTACGTATTACTTCTCCTTCGTCCATTTATCAAAGAGCTATCAAGAGTCCAGAAGAACTCTAACTAATTAAGGACGAAACTTTGGACCAACCACACTATTGTTCCCTGAGACACTACATGTGGAACCAAACACACTCCTTTCCTTGCTGCACACACAGTATGTCTACAACCTCCATAGCTACACCCGATTGTTGTATCTCTCAACTCCAATCACATTTACAGCAGTCAGCCTGCGCCCATTGACGCCATCGTCACTTGACACGGTGTCAGAACAAGACTAGAACCAATCTAATTTTCCTTCCTATTTCGGATATTTTTAGAAACAACAACAACAACAGGAGTACCACCAGCCGCATCAACCCCAACCCCAGTAGTTACCTTCGAGAAAGTTGGCGCGGCAAAAACTCAACATCAGACAACTCCATCGGCAAGTCAGGGAGTGGCTGGTGACACCATCGTTGGACGTTCGATCCTCACCACCAGTGGTACCGGTGCCATCAACCGCAGCAATCGTTTCGGATTCAAAGGAACCAACACTGTGCGGCCAGCTTCAACCGGAATCACTCCCAGATACCAAAGCGATTTTCAAGATAACGTCGACAACAATAACTACAGCCAGGCCAGCAATAACAACAACAACTTCAACAACAATAACATCAATTCCACAAGTAAGTTCTGCGATACGCGGGAATCTATTTTTGTTCCTTGAGATACTAATTTCGTTGCTTTTTTGTACCTCCTGCCCCTGTGCCGTCACACACAGTCAAGCGACGTTCGAAGAGCGCACATTCTGGTCGAGCAATGACACCGAATCTATCGAATCTTGATCAGCAGCACCAGCAGTTCGATGAATCAAAGTATCAGCCGCATGCTCCGAAAATAACTCAGAAATCACTCAACTACCACAGTAATGAGTATCAGCGGAGCAGGCTGCAATTTTTGCAGCAACAGCCACAGCAACAGCAGGCGCACACCCGGCCAACACCATGCCTAGTGAATCCACCTCAGTACACGTTCGTCAACACTGGAATGCACACAAATGTTATGTAAGTCAATGAAACTCTCAGTTTTGTGTATCTTGTATCTGACGTCCAAACATCCACGAACAGTGTCCGACCAACACCGCGACCACCATCGGCAACATATTCAAAGTTTACTCTACAAACGACGAGTCTCCCGAAGCCGGAATACCCAGTCCCGATTCGATTGAGTGGCAGCACACCATCAACAGCGGCGGCCACTGCTGCGTCCAACACAGTTCCGATGGATCAAAAGACGGCCAAACAGATGGCCAACAACAATCGCAAGGGATTCCAGGGAAGTCGGGAGATATCGGCCGATTCGGGTATAGCAAGTATGGAGACAACCTTGGCGGAGAATCAACCACAACCGGGCTCGCCAAGGAGGAATCGCAGTCGTCCCCGTAATCTACAGATGGTCATGAGCGGAAGGCATAAGTTTGAAGTGAGGGATCTGGAGGATCCCCTGTCCAGCGATAGTGCCGTGGAGCCGTTGGCATTGCCCAAGTTGCCGAGTGCTTTCTCGTCGGACAATCAGACGGTGCCACTGAGTGGATTAGTTCGATCGAATACTGTTTTGAATAGGGAGGCGTTCTTCCGATCGACTGGATCGACAGATGAGCAAGGTGAGGGTTTCTCTTTTTTTTTTGGAGCATTTAACGATATCCATTTGATGTGCTTTTTTGTTCTTTGTAGACTCTGCGGGGACAGGAGGCCGTAAAGTGCACAAAAATACATCAGACAGTGAGGGTCTAGAGGAGGAGAAGCTATTTTTGGACCGATCCACTTCGGAAAAGAGTGCCAAAGTGAGTATACTAGTCAAGTGCAGGGAGCTCAACTATCTTAAATTCTTGAAACCACTTCATGAAGACCGAGCCAAGTGCATCCGATTCAAGTGGTGCTTTTAGGAGTACATTCACTGTACACATCTGTAGTTTTTAGTAGATAAACGTCTACCAACTGCTTGGAAGCCGTCTTTAGCTGACACACCATTTTAGAAAGCCCTCCATTCTCTGCTTTTGAAATATCACTTCAATAACGTGGCCCTGTCTTTCTACGATATGATTGTGTTCCAAGTTAAGTGCCATCCCTGCCCATAATCTTACCAAAAACCATCCAACCAACTCAACGAGCAGATACTCTAGGTAAAAAGAGTGTGAGCAATAGAGATTTGCCTAATCTGCCTAAAGCTGTAAGGCATATTCCATGCCATGCGTCCATTTCTTTAAAGACATCGCAAACTTCATTCAGAACCATTCTGTCACCTATCATCTGATAACATCCCTGTTTAACTACATAGCTGTCATTGCCAGCGGGTATGTTCAGTAACTTGCTTGTAATGAGACTCATCCCTGCTTTTACGTTCAGGGCGCCCTTTAAGTCTTATACCAAGTCAAATGAGTAACAAGAACCTGGTATGAGGCTCTTCTTAAACTTTGAATTAAACTTGGAGTTCAAGAATTGCATAGACTGATGGTCTCGCTTTGCTATTGTGAGATCCCATTCCCTTTGCCTAGAGCAGCTAGCTGCTGTTGAATTTTTGCTGCAAAATTTGGCTTTAAGTCACCACTTACGCGAATCCCACAGTCGTAGTTTCTTCTGGTAAAGGTAGGTTGAGCATCTCGTCATACATAACATTCAAAATAAGTGGACCCAACACTGACCCCTGTGGTACTCCTTGGTGTCATCATCTGTTAATCGTTTGTCTGAAGTAATCCGTCACTATCTGCATGAGATGTGTTGGTACTGTCATATTTCAGCGATGCCTCGTGATGTGATTCTAGTTTGCCATGGTTAGTCCATTTCGGACAACAAGCATGATTACCGCACAGTACTACACCTCCTCTCCATCGTCTGCCTTCTATGGCTTTCTTTGCCGGGCTTACGACCACACAATTGACTTTTCATTGCGAAGTCCCACAGCCTGTCTGGTCAGAAGCCTAAGCGGATATTCTTACTAAAGGAGGGTCTTCAGATATTACCAACAGGCCACTGAGGCTGTATTCAGGAACTAACTTCACTTATCTCCCTTTGCCCATCTGAATCTTCGTGCCCTAATAATCTCAGACGTAAATACTTCTAACCTACCCTACGCCACAATATTTAGTTTTGGTTTAACCCTCTATCCTGCTAACCTAGGCTAGCCCAATTCTCTGGTCGCTTTTCTAAAATGAAGTTCCACCAAAGCCAAGATTTATTCTTCCCCTGATCTGGCGATATTCTGCTCTACGTATCTACACAGAGAGAGGTTTGTCCGAACCTAGCTGAAGTCCTTCGTCAGTCTCAGTACGTACCAAACCTACACGATTGCAAGTCATGTCTTGACAGTTTTACTAGACTCTTTGTTCCGCCAAGCTATGGAAGCCAATGATTTTTTAAAAAAAATGTAAGACCTTCTCCAGACAGCATTCACTTTTTTGTGGGGCACTTGGGCCCTTAGATGGTGTCTGCTGAATCTTTCCTGACATTAGCATCACTTTTCTCTACCTTGACCCAGCGTCACAGAGTTGCATACCGTAGCTGGTTAAGCTCACCAATAGTTCTCTCTCAAACCTTCTAAGTAACTTTTATATGTAGGTTTCAAGGCAATAATAAGTCCTCCCAGGACAACAGCTTGACTGTTTCAAATCATTAAATGCTGTTCAACAGTAGTGGAACTGGAACAGAACCCTGTGGCAACCCGATGTCTGGAATGCTTACAGTATCTACGCTGATTTCCTGTTGAAATACCGGGCAAGTGAAACGGAAAAAGGATTAAGGTCACCTTGTGTTCCAAGTTTTAACCAAACTTTCCTATCTGCGATTGGTTTAAGCCCATTCGTGACAATGCCATGATGTTACCTACTCATTACATGCACCCTTATGACTATGACCCTCAAATCATCAGGCGCTATCACGATTAACCTCTTATTCCACAGAACCATCATTTCAAAGATATAAACACATCCAGTAAAAACTCATCGCCCGGGAGCTCAAGGGCATCATGGTGTAACGCTGGAGAGTCATTAGCCATAAAGGATTGCAGTAGTCTTAGCATTAGCAGTAGTGACGAGAGTAAGGATAATCAAAATGAGAAGACCGAGGCCACCATGCCAATGACCGAGGACATAAGTCCCACCATGATCAGTGATATTCCCATCAGTTCCATTTGTAAGTATTCCCCTGACTGCCACTTTAAGAAATCGATGTTTATATCCGATTCTCTTTAGCATCCATCACAGAGTCTGTCCCACAACTCGACATCGAGCGGCAGGACGAGGACATGCAAAAGGAAAAGGAATCCGAGTCCAAGCCAGAGCGACCAAAATCCCTGACAAACATCACCGAGTCGAAATTCGCCGAAATGGCAGCAGCAGCCGCGTCTGAGTTCCTTCTGGACGATGAAACATCGCCCACAGATAGTCTGGTCAGTAGCACCGAGTCAGAAGACGTTGCCTGCAAACGTCAGAAGAAGAAAACAAACGAAGAGATCCAAGAGAAGGATATCGATGAGATTTCTCCAGAATTGGAGATCTGCTCGCCACTATCGCCGGGCACACCGACTCATGCATCCCATTCGTTGTCGCTCTCCGATTGCGGACGGGATTTTCTAATTGACGACGAGATCGCCGATCAGCCAGCACTTCTATTCAATGAGTCGAATGAGGGTCCCGATGCCATTGCACATGTGGGCCACTCACATATGGATACTCCGACATTGATGGAAAGTGGATCGATGCGATCGCTGAAGAGTCAATCGAAGGCGAGAAGTGCTCTACAAGCTGCCATTGAATTGAGTCTAAGGACGCCAGTGTCCTTGCGCAAGGCCGTACTCAATCGAGCTGAATCGTTGGACACGTTGTCACCCTGTGAGTCGATCTGTTCCGATGACCTGATGATGGACTTTGATGTGAACAGCAGTATGGATTCAATCGATAAGTAATTGCTTTAAGCTTTTAAGGGAACTCTTCCCCTTTTGACTGTTTCTTTGTAGGATGTCAGCATCGATTAGGAGCAGGAGTGGATCAGCTTTGCACAAAATGGACGATTCTCACATCCTATCGGAACTAGAAGGCAAAGGCAACGATATGATGAGGGAATTGAACACAATACTGCGGGTGCACAACAGAAATGAAAAAGACAATAACATGATGTGAGTACAATTGTTTATAAATAAATTGTTGTTTACGTCCTGGTCAAGTCCTTGGTAGAGTTAGGAATTTGGTTCAGTGAACTCGAGTGTGAGAGGTTCAACCAAAGGTACAATCAGTTCAAATTGCTTCTGAATATCCTGTGCATAGGTTGGTTGGGTTGGGTGGTTGCCTCCGCTCAGCAGGGACACACTTAGACCTACGTACATTCAAACTCCTCAAGTGGGACAGGAGGCAGGGCAAACAAGAACCATGATTCGTTGTTAAGGCATTAAACCACTTTTTATTTCGCTTAAGTCTAGCCTGGCTAGATCGTTGAGATCTTCAAGGTAGTACTCCGCTAACGTCTTACTAAATTACAGGCAGGTAAGCTACACAGAAGATGTGATGGTTACTCTCTCTTCCTCTTCTGTACAACTTCTACAGAAAACGTTGTCTGCCTACCAGACAGTGCCAAGTCCAGGTCCCACCTATTTTTCTTAGATTGACGGAGATAAGTCTACTGGTTTTCCTAAAATGCATCTCTGACCAGTCTTGGTATCGAAATTGACGTTGATACGGGACATAGTAGCCTGAGTTAATAGGAATAGTCATATGGCCACTTAGGATGCTTGTCTGACCAATTTTTCTACGAGCCCGTTGCTCCTTTAAACCCCACCAGCTTCCCAAAGATATCAACCGGAAGAAGATGGATTATTGTGCAACTGAAGGAGTAGTTCTAAGGGCGCTCGTTATACAGACGAAGGATAGCCCTTGAACCTCTTTACATAAGTATCGCAGTATTGTTTTTCCTATCCAGTTCCGTCTACCAGGTAGTGTATATCAAGGGAGCAAACTGGGTCTGGAGATCACAGTTTGGAGCTATAGCCTTCATACGTTAACAGAGTGCAATCGAGATCTTCCTACCATGGTCTTGAATATTTAGTTTTCTGTTGATTTTTTTATCGAAGATAGCTCCCATGTATCTGGCTGTTGGAGTTCACTTCCTTTGAGCCTTCTTTTGCTCCATCTTTGGATAAGCCTTCTTTTGCTCCATCCAATAGCAAAGATAGTTGCCAACCTTTGAACTCAAAAAGTGCAGCAGATATAGCTTCTGCTTTGACACTTTTGAAAGTACCTTCAATATCAAGGAAGGACACCTCAATGATTCCTACCAACAAGAGCAGCGCACTCTCTACCGATTAACCCCTGCGAAGCCTGCGATTGAAGATGATTCTCTTAGTTCCTTCTAATGTGAACATTGATCAGCCTTTCCAGAGCTTTTCATGCAAATTAGGAAAGACTGATGGAAGTCTTTAGAGGGCGCTTGGTCTTTCTGGCTTTCAGTATAAAGACTACTTAGGCCCTTTCCCGGAATCTAGTTATGTAGCCGGAGTTCAAACAACTTCTAAAAGGTAATCCGGAGGCAGGGATATATAGTGTTAAAACCTTACTGGTATGGCACTGGTAAGATAAGGCGGTTTGTACTTACCATGTTAGATCCATTCACTCCACTAGAGTATCTGCAAAAAATACCGAGTCTCGTGCACTGTTTTGTACTAAGGAAGACTTATTCTTCTCACAGATCACTTGGGTTCACGCCTGTTGATGTGTTCTGACAATCTGTCACAGTCCTCTAAGAACAATAGTAAGGGAAATACACAACCCTGTCGTGCCTCATGTTGGATTTCAAAATTCTCTGATATCTAACTTGAATGCAGAAGATAAAAGATTTTCCTGTAGTCTATAGCCTTTTCAAGGGACAAGAGTTTTAACGTGGGCTTTCTTAAAGTCGATGGCAGAACCTGCAGTGGAGACCTCTTTTTGATGCTTTACTATGTGATGAAGCGAGGTAGTTCCCAGGCGACTTGATGTGAAGATCTATATGTAAGTTCAACGAGAACATCCAAAATTAGCTTACCTATTAGCCATGCAATTAGAACTTGTAGTAATCAGTGCTGACCATACTTCGTAATGAAGCTGTCTTCATGCCATAGGGTGTGGTCGATACACTGTTCTCTTTCTCCTCCGTATAGTCATGTGCATAGGTTCGTGGCTCGTTCTCCGATATGTTGGTCGCTCCAGAAACGATTGACCAAAAAATCCTCAAGATGATTCTTAGACATCTATTTAGAAAGGTCTGCAGCTTGCGTGTGGTACCGATATCCACCTTTTAGGTGCCGTACCCATAAAGCAGTATTAATTCTACGTTGGATCGAAACAGTGGCAGCTTAGTCTTTAAGCTGATAACACTGCTTCTCCAGACTTGGGATAACATTTCGAATGCAACTATACCTTTTCCGATTCTGCTGCACACATCCTTTTCGCAAAATCTACCGCAGTTAACCGTTAACATATAGAAAGTCGTTCTCTTTCTCGACCATCTGCACGGCAATGTTGAGTTGAGCGATGGTGTATGAAGTGCTCAGGGCTTTCGTTTATTTTGAGCCCCACTTTGTTTGCCTTATCTTTTAGGCTGTCTGCAAGGTCCATTAATCTATGTGAGAGTAGACAAACATCGTCCAGGTGTCTAAGGTATGATGTCATGGTCTAACGAGTTCTGTAGTTACCTTCCGTCAAAGCTGCATGGAGAACATCACTGATAACCACCAAGAACAATAGTGTCGACAGTATGCACCCCTGAGGTACTCCACTTTGAACTTCAAAATCTTCAGATATCTTACTTTTACCTGGGCTTATATTACTATGTATGTTGGCCCATATGCCACCTTGGTACCAGCTATGAGGTTTTATGAGTTGGAATGCATCTATTGCGCAAGGCCAACCAAATAGCATTCCGATTCAAAGTGTCGAAAGCTTTCCCAACTTAAGGGCGAAGGTTTTCTTGGTTCCAATACGATTTTGGCTCTCATGCCTACTGCGGTTAATCTTCTCCTGATATTTGTTCAAGACCACCCAAGAGACGGATGTACTCTTGTATTTTCTGGCAGGATGGTATTCTAGACTGAATGAGGTAATAAGTCCAGGAAACGCTAGATATCTTTCACGCATCCCCTGGTATTTGACTCTGATTATCTTTGTGGATATTGGCCACCACATACAAGTAGTATCCCAAGGCACTATGTAAGCAGCTACTGTCACACACGTCGTTAATGGGCATTGGGCTGGTCCCACAAGACCGTTGCGGTTTTGTTTTAACTTCCGAGCCCAACCTGCTCAAATGTCAAGTGGAATATTCAAATAAATCCCTTAACGTTCACCGCAGAGTAAAAAGCCGACCATAAATTATACACTTGTCGACCCACATCTAATCCGATCTACTTTCGACAGAAGGCAAGTTCCAAAGCAGCCAACGAACAAACCCATCAGCATGGACGTCCCGGAAGTCCCATTAAAAATACAAAACTTTTATCCATCATCGGCTAAATGCATCCGCCTACTAACCCGAATGTATTTGAATTCTATTTTCTGATTATATCACAAAGATACGACAAAACACAAATGTATCGTGCCCTTGTGCAACTAAAAAGCCAAGTCAATTGGTTCCTTGGCACTTTGCCATTTGCCAAAGTGTGTTGCACTTTGTCGAGTCGGATAGAGAAGACAACCAGACTATCTATCTGAAGTTGCAGTGCCGGACAAAGTGTATCGCGATAGTATTGTTTAATCGTCAAATGGATGGGAAAGCGCAAATGGGTGAACAGTAAGTTGCATAACTTGGGCAATAAACTTCTGGTCTGGTATTTTTGTGGCCCGGCACTTTGGGTGGCCCTGCACTATGGATAGATGTGGGAGGAATGTTGTGAAGTGTTTTTTTTTTGTTATAGTTTTGTTTTTCTTTCGTCCAGCCAGTGACACATTCTTAGAAATAGTTATGGCTATTCTTAGTGATGGTAGTTTTGTGCTTATAACTAAAAACTTTTAATGAAAGTTTGGTATCTACTTGGAAGTAGTTTGTGCAACATTTCAATCTGAAGCGGAGGAGATACATTTTTTGTGAGTATCTACTATAATTCGAGTAAAAGATACTCATTTCGCTACCCATGCGAATTCAAATACCGATTTAATGATGAGCAGCGGCAAAACAGTGTAGTGATTCTGGATACAAGTTCATGGGCTTTATACTTTTCTCTATATCTAAGACTCAAAGAAAGGGACAAGGTGGCAAGGCCTCTTAAATGGTAGCTAACTGCCAACTTAAGGATTGAAGCCCAAGATGACATCGGATTAGTTTAGGCAGGGCTATGAAGCTATCTTTCGTAGGCATAGCTTAAACCAGAGCTCAAACAGGAAGTCGTTTAGGGTACCGAAGAGTACAGTAGTATTATAGAGGGCTCCACGCTCTAGTAGTGTTGCATATCAGTGGCGGATTGAATTGACAGTCAATGATTCTTGAAGAAACCTAGGTTGATTACAAATAGCTGACTGTTTCCAGTTTGAAGCTCTAATTGCAGCAGCAATCGCGTGAAATCGGTCGGCCGTTCTCTGGCGATAAAGAGAGTTTCCCAGAGAGTTGATCAATTATGCAAGCCACTGTGCCTCAAATGCTTAGTCTGTTGGACTACGGAGTGAAATGTTCTTGATTTGAACCGCAGCCACCACCTCTCGCAAGCATTCGACAAACATCCGAGAGTATAACTGTCACAAAAAAAAAACTCTCACCTATTACAGGGCAACTAAAGACGAAGTGCCATGGACTGCTGTACCTAGAAGTAAAAAAAAAGTATATGATGCTCTAAGGGATCTTTTTAAAGACCTTTCAGGCAGCCACGTAGGACTCAAGGTAGCCAAAATGAATCTGAAATACCTTGCGAACCTAGTATTCAACTATCACTTCATTCCTTATGTGGCGCTATAGTCCCGGGTGGACCTAGAACTCAACTAACAATTTTCTCCAGTTGCCGCGGTCTTTGACTAACAGCTTCCAGTTGTGCAGTTCAAGTTGGTTGAGGTCTTCCTCTACTGCGGTTTGGTTTCGAACACCTTTCGGGGCAGAGCGTTGATGTCCATTTACTTCACATGTCATAGTCATCTTAGATGGGTGATGGGTACTAACCAGCCTGATGTTTCTGAACAGCTTGTAGGGTTCGTTGTTAAGTCACTTTCTCTCGTCAACGTCATCGGAACCGAATTTCGCATTCAAAACAATCAGGGATGGACACAAAGCAGGACTGGGATGATGAGGATAAGACCCTCTTCTTAATGGTTCCTGACGAGGGTTCATCGATGGTTCATCGATGTTGAAAATAATCCTTTTTTGCCTTCAAGGGTTTCGGTGAGTATGTATCTGATCATCCTGCATAGTCAGCCAAGTTTGCCAGGGATAACAAAACAAGACAAGGCTCGGTATGACGTGCCCCCTTAAAATCAATAATAAGATTGTGAGTCTGGACTTCTTAACTTTTCTCCAGTATCTGCCGTAGTGTGACCATTTAGTCGGTCATTGAGAAAGGCATTGGTCACTCGCTAGCAATGCTCTCTTTTGAAGAACGCATTGTGGTTCACTTGTTAGGGTAGACTAAGGACTTGACGTAGCCCCAGAGAAAATATTCAAGTGGTGTCAAGTCACATGAGTGAACGGGGGGTTGGGTCTAAGATTTTCAGCACCCACTTAGCGAACTCAAGGCATTGTCTGTGGTCGCCTGGCTTCAATTCTTGTGTCAGCACAATCTTATACGGATATAGGCCCAAATGCAACCGCAAAATAAGACATTTCTGGGTCTTCTTCGATACTGGCCACTACAGCGGCTATGTTTTCTTCATTTTCGCCCGATCTTGGTCTGGTTAGTGGCTTAAGGTACAAACGGGTGTACTCACGGTGTACTCACGGTGCGACGAATTGCTTGCACACTGAAGCCATGATGACGACCTACCCTCACGACGGAACTTGCCAGAGTTTGAATAATTTTTTTTAATAGTTTTCGCACATTTGGCAGGCATGAAGCGATGCATGGTAAAATGGCAAACTTTAGGAAATATTTTGGCAGCCAGATGTCATTGGTAACCTTGACAGCTGCTGAAATATAACGGTTGGAAAAAGTATCATTCCTATCTGGTCACCCTAAAGTTCTTGAGTGAGGTATACAGATTCCTCTGCATGGTTGCCAGGTGGTTCACTACTCAGTCAATATCTCCAGCAACGATATCGTTGTAGCACTGGAAAGAGAGCGAGATGGAACTCATTTTATTTAAATCAACCTCACCTTCGTCAACATATTCCCATGGATCTTCACTCGAAAAGATACATTGCCTCATCCGCTAAATCGGATTAGAACGTATTTCTTCATTTCCCCCTTTATTAAGTCAGAAAATATCGTTAATCCTTTAATCCCACAATCCATTCTAGCCATCATCAACATTGTACCTCATCTCGTAGCACTTACATGCAAATGTATCTCGTTTTAGAGTTTGTGAACACTTTCATAGTCCATAACTGTTGTGAAAGCGCTCAAATCGCGAACCATTAAGACTTGTGTCTCGTTTTATGATCCTTACTAAGCCAACAGCTGGTTATCTCTGCCGGACCTAACAGAAAGAAAGTATCTCTCTGTCTCTCTGGGAAGCTATCCATCCGTTCACTAATTAATATTTAATGCTCACTTGCCATGGCACTGCAGTTATGTACATTTCATGTCTGCCCCATCAAGTGACAACTCTCTCAATCGTTCCTTCCTCGTGTTGCGATACTTTATTTTATTTTGATTTATAACTGCAGCATGTGAGGTATCCTATCCAGTTTGTTGGTTGCCTTTCGTCATGTTACTCGTATTCATCGTGCAAAGGCAATAGATAACCTCATTAAGGTAGCCACACTGTGGTAATCTCTTTGCATACGAATTATTCCGCCTGGCTTGGCTAACAAACCATGGCATTGCATGCGGGTTCCCCCTGCAACTGGCCAATAATAAAGTCTGGCTGTCAAGTAGCTCGCTTGCCGGTTGTATGTATCTCGGCGTACTATCTCTGCACACAGTCTCCTCTCAACATACCCACTTTGTTATTTTATCGGGCGGAAAATTTATTACAACTGCAACGTGGTTTTCCTCCATATTGACCGGTGCTGGTAGAATTCCCCCTTCCCAGATCGGGAGTCGGAGGGGAGAATCGTGCGCGAAAAGCCTAGGAGGACCTTTCGCCAGAACACATTCCTGGTGCACCTTACTCCAACTGTAAATGGCCTCCAAGGTGCACCTTTCCCACAGCAATTGCGGATACCACCTCCACCAGCAGCTCGCAGAGGAGACTCTTAATATTCCGTTATGTATCGCGTTTCTAATTTCTATGGGTTACCAACCAACCAACCGACTGACAGACCAACCAGCAGAGTATGATTCACCAAATCAATTGCAAGACCTCGTGGTTCGGTTGGTTTGGCAAGCGGGTGGCGTCAGTTGATCTATGCATGGAGGGCACAGCACTGGCACCAGAATCGTGCGACTCGTGAACTCTGGTGGAGAGGCCTGTTCTTGTACTTGTAGCGGTTCCTCCGCACTTGTGTGTGCATAAGGTTTGATGAGGACAAGTTGCTAGACCTGTTTCAAGAGGTTTTTTCTGTTTTGTTTGTACACTGGTTGCTGTGGTAGCCGTGCCTGGGTTCGACCACGAATGGGAATAAGAATGAAAACGAAAGTACAGTTGGTGTTAGATACATCAGAGGCAGCAGTTAGATACATTTATTGCTCACGAAAATGCAATGCGTTTGGTCGTAGAATGTACAGCCAAGGGTACGATATGTGGAGTGTTGTTCACTTGGAACGTGCAGAGGAGGCAATGCATTTTTTTTTTCTTCATAATATACCTGGACACGATCCAATTGACACTGATGTGTGTTTGTTTTTTGTTACTGGGTTTTTTAAATGCATTTTCATCTCGATAGATACACGCTAAGGGCTCGCACGTGATAGAGATTGAAGGTATCGCTTTGAAAATGCCGCTAAATGCCGATGTGTGACAGTTAATTGATGTAAAGTAATAGCATTTCAATTAACAGGATGATTTATGACCATTCAAAGTGCTTAGAGGGGGTTTTAGGAAGGAGACTGCATAGACTCAGCATCTGATGTATTAGGTAACCTTGCTGGATTGGCAGATACCTTCACCATGAGATACGTAGTATGTCCCTCGTATCATGGTATGGGGTAATGGTACGTGCCGGCCTTAAAGTACATATATTACATAGGTGAGACTGATCTTAACCTCACCTAACCTAACTACATCACATAGGTACCTCAACTTAGAAGGATTACGGGCGACTAGCGGAGACAGGATAGTTCTTGTGAAGCTGTGGTCTAAGACGAGTCTCAAAAAATGTTCAAATATGTACATAGGGCTTACGGATTAAAGGGTTCAAACCTAAGACTAAGGAACAAAGGTAAACCTGCTGGAAAGTATAGGAAATACTAGTGGATTCTGGTGTGGAGTTGCCTAAGACTACATTTCTAATTGGATTCAGTAACCAACGTTCTACCTTGTAGACGAATCCTGTAGTCCCGTAGATTAACTGCTAAGCATCGGCTACAGTGAAACCTTTACGAATGTGTACTTTTCAAATTCGAGACCCTGCTAGGTAGTAGTTTATCTGCAGGCTGGAACAAAGCTTGATAGAACGTAAGCCAGTACCAGTCTTAACATACTTTACAAAGAGATTCCAAATTTTACAGCGTTGCGTCAAGTCTATCTATCATTGTTTGCATTCCTTCCATAGATACCACGAAAAAGACCAGAAAATTCTTATAGCCTGTGACTTAAAAAATTTTAAAAAAAAAGTCTAGAGCAGACGTGGGCGCCGTGGCTCAAGTGGTTAGTGCGCTGGACTAAGGAGCAAGAGGTTCCACGTTCAATCCCTAGACAACACTTAAAATTTCTTCCACGGGCCCACGAATCACGAGCATATGACAAATTTCCGAAAGTACAACTGTCATGAGAACTTACTTAAGTGGAACTACAGGGTGAACCTGGGTCTCCATTAACAAGTTTCTTCAGTTAGACCGGTCCTTAGCCTTGCTCACCCGAGTCCATTGACGTCCCTTTCTATAAGTGTGCGCCAGGTCAGGTCCCTCGTAACATCTTACTGTCATGAGAAAGTTTCTCAAATAAGAAACTGTCCATCGGATACGGCATTAAACAGAAGTCTCCTCCCATTCGTGTGAAAAATATAACACGCAACACAAATTTTTGTTAGAAGCTAGGCTCTGGGCTCCGTCGATCTGTCTCGAATTTTTCAATATTGATAACCAGGAAACGCATTCGTAAAAATGTCCATTATCTCATGTTCACCTGCGTTACCAATGACGTCCTCGAAAAAATTAGGCCCGATTTCGCCTCCGAGATAAATGGCGCCACATGCAGTGATTTTAAGTTCATGTAATGGGTCATCCGTGAGCCCGTTGCCAGCTTTATGTTTACTAATGGGTCTCCTTGGTCGTGATGAATTTCTACCGAAAATCGTCCACTGCGTCGTTGAGATTCAGGATGGCGTGGGTGTCGTTGAAAAGTGATTAGTGGACTCACTTTACTTTGTAAGAGAACATCTTCAACTTATTCACTAAAATGTATAGCAAGGCTGAATGTGTAATGGCCAACAGAGGGGCACGTCAACTGGTCAACTGGTCATGGTATCCCCCACATCTTCAGCCATGACAATGTTGTTCTCGTCCGAATGAGCACTATGTGGCTGAGCACCAGCACCTCTTCTGTTACTTGTTCTTTCAGTTTCTTCAAAGCGATCGGTTAAACGCCTTCGTCGTTGACCAGTTGTCGTAGGAAGGCCGGGAAACCTAAGTAAGTCGAGTAGAAGGTTCAATGGCCTGTCGATGTCCATTCTGCTTCTATTTACTTCAAGCCATCCGCTGTGTCAAGATGCTGACCTTGACTCCTCTTAGGACATCTCGTCTGAGCTAAAGCAGAAGATATAAATCATAAGTTTTGTGAAACATTTGCGCGAAGATGTAGGAAACCTATGAAGATGCAAACGAAAGGAGGCAATCTTTGGACTCTGACTTAAGACAGTACCACACTGATTAAGTAAATATCCTCCATTACCTGGTGAGACACCTCATCGAATTACTTCATGAGCCTTACGAACTCCATGTAGCTTAGCAACATATCTTACGTGATCCCAAAGAGGAAAGCTCCACTCGACAAAGGTTGGGCAGTTTGAAGAGTGATTCTTCAGCTTAACGTTAAGTCCGACCATATTCAGGCTAGATTAAATAATTTCACCTAAAGTCTCTGGGAACTTACCCTGAACTAAAAAAACCACGTCTTATGCAACCACTGTGAGGCATATCCCAACGTTGTTTAGTTCCTTAGCCTCTGGTGACACATTTTCTTCTAGATCTGTGTCCGAGACTGGAATTAATATTCCTTGAAACGACCGACATTTATCCTTTCCAGGTGCACAATTGGCAGCCCCTTCTCTAACGTTCTCGGAAGCCTCTTCAATATCTAAAAAGGCATCTAATGCGAATTCCTTATATTGAAGAATCCTACTACTTCATGTAGAACCGTTTCCACTTATTTGCTTTCGAATATGCGTTCCATGCTTTACGTAAACTTCCGTTCGAACACTTGCTTCTTATATAAACGTCGCGGAAGTCTTTCTAGTATCTTAAGGAGCTAAATACGCTTGTCTTTCGCAGAAGTGTAGCCTGGTTTACCTCCTTTAGGTATATATCACCCCCACTTCCCTCCACGTCATACATTCCTAGTCTAGCCTTAGACAATGCATACGAATCTACCCATCAGGTACAATGATTAGTTCTCTGCCCATCTATTCGAGTCGAACAATGTGAAGTTAGTCGATGTACTTTTCCAACAGTGTGAAGTTAGTCACTTTTCACGGAGAGGTTTATGAGAAATGTTCATGTTAGTCTCAAACCAATTTCAATCGAGTCACTCACTCCATCCTTTCACAAGGATTAGCGAAAGTACATAGAAAAAAAATGTATAAGGATTCCCACTTAACCAATGCTTACACTTCGAACGAATTCCATATCGAATGGTAATCCTCTTATTTGGCCAACAAATCTTTCGCCAAATCAATCCAAAAGTAGAAAACAACCAGAATGTGCTTCTCACTAATCCCATCGTACTGCTGAGTCCACAGAAACGGCGATAAAAGTCGAACGTCTTACAAAATCAATTTACCCAACGCCAGCCGGTTTGAGTTGCATCCAACACGCTTCCAACACCACTCGATGTTGTGTTGTGGTGGCCTTTACTCCTAAGCCGTTTCCTCTTGTTTATCTTGGAGTTCAAGTAACAATTCCCCCCCCCTAAGGCACCATCTCCAACTGGCAAACTCTCATACTCTTCGGCGTACAGGTGAGGCCAATCCAACACCAGTTCAGTGTGTTTACAGACGTCGCGTCGCGTGTTCGTGGCTCCAATCGCACCAGCAATCTCTGTTCGCTGTTCTATCCGAAAATAATTTATTCACTGTACTAGAACAACAACAAAAAACGATAAACTTTTAACAAAAAATTGCAAAAATAGTGGTCTGCCATTCAAGTGCTTTGACCCTCATAACTTGTCGCACAATGGAGTGATGTCATGAAATATTGTATCTTTTGCTCAACCTCAGGAGGAAGTACGTATGATGTAGCAGTGGTGTTAATTAGTTTGTCTTTTAGGGTTGCTTTGACCCCTACCTTCACATAGTGGTTAGCGACATTGAAGGGTTTCACGGAGACAAGTTAGTTCCCCTTGTCTTAGACGTTCGTCCATACGTCATCAGGAAAAAGATTCATTTCAGTGCGAAGCGGCAGTGGCAGTGATTGCGGTGAGCGTGTCGCTTCGGGTTACACAGATAAACGTAAAAGATACAACCAACGTGGTGGTATCCGTAACGAGTAGTATGCTAAGAATTAATCGCACTGACCGCAAGTGATTTTGTTTTGAGAGTTATGAGCGGGAATCGGTCGTCATAGTATCTGAGTATCTTTAGCAATTTTATTGTTTACATTTCGGGGCTTAGAATTGTAAAGTAAATGTGGTTTGTAAAACGTGAACCGATTTTGATTGCACAAGTCTGTGGATTCGTCTAAAATTAAACCGCAGAGTGGATTGTGTTGAAACATGAAGACCAGCGACGGATTAATGTTGGAAAATTCACTCAACTGGTAAATAAGATTGTTATACACTGATTTATTTTTTTTTTAATTATTATTCCATTTCGTCATGTAATAAGTTCATTATTGAGTTGTGAGCTAGTACGAGTATTTGTTTGAACAAGCCGTGGAGTGTAATGCGGTGGAGATGGTTAGTACGAGTCTCAGATACATTTAGTTCATTATGATGCAATGATTCGGATAATGATGCAGTGTCTCTGTTCGGTCTGTATCCGGAATCCTGCATTCCTGAACTAGACAACAGGCTGCTTGGAGTTTGCAGTGTGAAGCAATCTAGTTCGGACCTACATAGCCAGACTAACAGTCCTTGATAATCGCTGTTATTTTCGACTAGAAGTATTTTTAATGAGGCGGCATCAACTCGCCTACCCAGGAAGCTAACCTATCCTAGTGAGGCTTCAGAGAATATGTTCATTAAAGTCCTTTCGATACAACTATAAGGACTCTTTTTCTTTGATATACCTAGGAGCTGATTCCTTTGTCTGATCTAAAGAAGAAGACGATCTTTCCAAACTTTGGAGATGTTACATCGAGAAATCGATGTTTGTTAGAAGAAATGGAATTTTGCTTAGGACACTGCATTGTCAGTTGGACCGTCAAAAGGACTATAGAGTCGATCTTGGTACTCTGCCTAGATAGTGTACCTTTTAGTGCTTTTCCACCAAATCAGTGTACTCACACGCTTTTGTAGGATCAGAGAACTGTACAAGGTTTCTTAATGGTTCTCAGACGGTATTTAAAGATTTATGGGGTAAGCCCCTCATCCAAGATACTAAGCTCAGTTTTAGATCTAAAAGTGTTCATTTTGCGGTTCTTCATAGCCTAACTCTCCAAACTGGCTTACTACGTTTGAAATAGAAGATGAGCAAGGACACAACCCTATGGTATGTGTCTGGTTAGGTAGAGGTGGTGGTGCTAACACATAAGTAGCTGCTTCAATACGACGACTCATGTGACCTGTCTATTTTGGAATCCTTAACTCTGTAACTTCGTCGAATAAGGGTTTGTCTAGGGTGCCCTACCTAGAGCTGGACAAAGCTGCATAGAAAGTGTGCAATTGCTTGTCTTTCGTCTGAGATACTACAGTTGCGGCAATGTATCTATTCTAGTCGCATGGATCTCGATGGGGCAGTGGCCAGTACTATGTTCTACTCCTGCAATATTTTGGGCACAACTTCCAATATAACACAGTTTTGCTTTAACATAACCAAGCACAGATCTCTGGTCAGGCTAACTCCATGTCTGTCTTATTTTGTGACCTCGGACCTATCTAGCCATTTTCAAACTTGCACTTCCAAATCAGCCTCAATGTCAAGGAAGGTCATCAAAGTGTAGTCCCTAATGCGCTGAGATCTTGCAGTGATCCGCAAGAGTTTAAGTATGCAAGATGTGCTGGATGGAGTCCTTCCAGCGTAGTCAGCAAGAAGGCAGATACCCTTAGAAGATACTTTCCTTACACAAGTATGGAGACCAAATCTAGATCACCTGACACACTGACAACGAAGCCTTTCTTCAGATTTCTGAATCTTAGTCGAACTTATACCATAAGATGCTGGAGACCTGCGTATTGCCAAAAGGATCTTTTCTCCAATCAGTGTAGACTGGAGGTCGCTACTCAGTTTAAAGCACTGCCGCAGTGGAGGTAGCCATCTGCATGGATGCATCGAATAATTGAGTAGAAATTTTAAAGACGTTTTCTAGGTATAACAGAAGAATCTTCAGGATTGACATCGATCGATCCTAACCAGCTATCTCAAGTGGACGTGTAGGAAAAAGAGATCTACTTACTGTTCTAAGAGCGCCCTTCTCCTAGTTTTGGACAGGCTTGGACATTCAAATAGGAGATGTATCGCCCTAGCCTCAGCAGAGGTCTGATTTTCCATCCATTCATCTTTCTTCGGCTAGCGTCCCGAAGCCAAGAGCGAAGGTACGGTCATGTTCTGTTCGGAACCTCTCTTTCCACAAGCATCCGACTGTTGTTTCACTTGAATGTTTGATTGTATCCTGGCATCCAAAGGAGTGTAACATCATGATTGGGTCGGAAATGGGTCTGACGATTACTCTGTACAATGGATTCCAAAGATCCTCTCTGACGTGATCCTCTCTGACGTGTTTTCTTGTCAAGTCAGCCTACGGTCAGCTACACAGCCCCAGTATCTCGCTTTACTTGCGATCTTGATGGATATACCATTGAGTCTCAAGGGTCCGATCTTCTTTAGATCTACAATCTGCTTGCTCATCGAGTGGTTGGGTATAAGGGCTTTCTGTAGATTTTTGGATTCAGACTAGGAAGTCTAGGGTCTTGGAGTACGATTCTTTCTAGGATCCGATTGGTTACGTTTTAAAGGCCGGGACCTCGGGTGTCTTTGACAAGATTTACCATAGTCTGACCGCATCTTCTGTTGACTGTGCTTCACTGGTGCATTCGCCTCAGTAGACCCCCCTTGTCCATTACTCTACCCAGTACCCATAGTTGTGTAGTAAATCTCCAGGTACTGGAATAAGTGTGCCTTTCAACACTCCTCGCGAACAATGAATCACATTCTCTAATAAAAATTAAAAACGAAATGAAATGAATTATTTATTTTTCGCCTCCTAACACTCTCACGCTTGTGTGGTCTCAACAAAAATAGAAGCGATTCACAATGCTTTCGCCTGCAGCACTTGTCTTGGAACAGAGTCAGAACCAATTGTAAACAATGGGTTCATGGATACGCCATCGGACTGCGTGTCTCGGTATTACTCATGCAATCTCTCCAATGTGGATTGGAGCTCCTATTATGCATAACTAATTGCCTTGTCATGCATATCTCTCGCGGCATGCATGGGAACTCGGCAGTCACTTGGTTATGTATTGTTTGAGTCGAGTCTTAGAATTTGACGATCCTAGTCAGTGACTTACTTTCATGTAGTACCGCACCGAAGCAGGAGAGATTGCACGCTGAACCTGTTAACCTATGCATCCGAATTTCTAGGCCCGTTTGAGAGTAGGAATACTTAATGAGAACTGCTCGTAGGCACGTCGTTCCGCATAATCAAAAAGTCGTTATCACGCAACCTCGGCGGTGTGAATGTGGGTCACATACGAGTCTATGTGGTCAGAATCGGAAGGCAGTCGAGAGAGTGGTCTTGGGGCGTTAAATACTTTGTGGAACTTTTGATCCTTGATAAGAACCAATGTGAACTGACCATGTAAGTCGGCAAGTGTCAAGCTTGAGCGGGCGAATGCTATTTGCGCTAAGCAGTCAGCAGCGGACTGACGAGCTGGCTGACAATGCGATTAGATTCAACCATTTCAGCCAAAACGCTAAGGAAGAGGAGATATGGGACGAAATTGCATTTCAGGTGACTTTTTCCATCCTTGACCCTGGTACACCTCATGTCGTCCCAAACGCTAAATATCGAGCAACTGAGTACGCCAAAGTCTAAGTCATGCGATTCGCGTTTCTTGGTTAAGTTTTTTGTTCAGTTTGGCCCATTTGACCCGAAACGCTAAGGGAGGGGAGATATGGGACGAAATTGCATTTCAGGTGACTTTTTCCATCCTTGACCCTGGTACACCCCATGTCGTCCCAAATCCTAGATAGCGAGCAGCTGAGTACACCAAAGTCTAAGTCATGCGCTCCGGGTTTTCTGGTTAAGTTTTTTGTTCAGTTTCGCCCATTTGAGCCAAAACGCTAAGGGAGAGGAGATATGGGACGAAATTGCATTTCAGGTGACTTTTTCCATCCTTGACCCTGGTACACCCCATGTCGTCCCAAATCCTAGATAGCGAGCAGCTGAGTATACCAAAGTCTAAGTCATGCGATTCGGGTTTCTTGGTTAAGTTTTTTGTTCAGTTTCGCCCATTTGACCCAAAACGCTAAGGGAGAGGAGATATGGGACGAAATTGCATTTCAGGTGACTTTTTCCATCCTTGACCCTGGTACACCTCATGTCGTCCCAAACGCTAAATATCGAGCAACTGAGTACGCCAAAGTCTAAGTCATGCGATTCGCGTTTCTTGGTTAAGTTTTTTGTTCAGTTTGGCCCATTTGACCCGAAACGCTAAGGGAGGGGAGATATGGGACGAAATTGCATTTCAGGTGACTTTTTCCATCCTTGACCCTGGTACACCCCATGTCGTCCCAAATCCTAGATAGCGAGCAGCTGAGTACACCAAAGTCTAAGTCATGCGCTCCGGGTTTTCTGGTTAAGTTTTTTGTTCAGTTTCGCCCATTTGAGCCAAAACGCTAAGGGAGAGGAGATATGGGACGAAATTGCATTTCAGGTGACTTTTTCCATCCTTGACCCTGGTACACCCCATGTCGTCCCAAATCCTAGATAGCGAGCAGCTGAGTATACCAAAGTCTAAGTCATGCGATTCGGGTTTCTTGGTTAAGTTTTTTGTTCAGTTTCGCCCATTTGACCCAAAACGCTAAGGGAGAGGAGATATGGGACGAAATTGCATTTCAGGTGACTTTTTCCATCCTTGACCCTGGTACACCCCATGTCGTCCCAAATCCTAGATAGCGAGCAGCTGAGTACACCAAAGTCTAAGTCATGCGCTTCGGGTTTTCTGGTTAAGTTTTTTGTTCAGTTTCCCCCATTTGACCCGAAACGCTAAGGAAGAGGAGATATGTGACGATATTGCATTTCAGGAGACTTTTTCCATCCTTGACCCTGGTACACCCCATGTCGTCCTAAATGCTAGGTAGGGAGCAGCTGAGTATACCAAAGTCTAAGTCATGCGCTTCGGGTTTTCTGGTTAAGTTTTTTGTTCAGTTTCCCCCATTTGACCCGAAACGCTAAGGAAGAGGAGATATGTGACGATATTGCATTTCAGGAGACTTTTTCCATCCTTGACCCTGGTACACCCCATGTCGTCCTAAATGGTAGGTAGGGAGCAGCTGAGTATACCAAAGTCTAAGTCATGCGCTTCGGGTTTTCTGGTTAAGTTTTTTGTTCAGTTTCCCCCATTTGACCCGAAACGCTAAGGGAGAGGAGATATGTGACAAAATAGCATTTCAAGAGACTTTTTCCATCCTTGACCCTGGTACACCCCATGTCGTCCCAAATCTTAGATAGCGAGCAGCTGAGTACACCAAAGTCTAAGTCATGCGCTTCGGGTTTTCTGGTTAAGTTTTTTGTTCAGTTTCCCCCATTTGACCCGAAACGCTAAGGAAGAGGAGATATGTGACGATATTGCATTTCAAGAGACTTTTTCCATCCTTGACCCTGGTACACTCCATGTCGTCCCAAATCCTAGATAGCGAGCAGCTGAGTATACCAAAGTCTAAGTCATGCGATTCGGGTTTCTTGGTTAAGTTTTTTGTTCAGTTTCGCCCATTTGACCCAAAACGCTAAGGGAGAGGAGATATGGGACGAAATTGCATTTCAGGTGACTTTTTCCATCCTTGACCCTGGTACACCCCATGTCGTCCCAAATCCTAGATAGCGAGCAGCTGAGTACACCAAAGTCTAAGTCATGCGCTTCGGGTTTTCTGGTTAAGTTTTTTGTTCAGTTGTGCCAAATTGACCCAAAACGCTAAGGGAGAGGAGATATTTTTCCCCTTAAGTGCCGAGTTCGTGTAAATTTGCCAAAACCTGTTAGCCTCACAACCTTTGGCGAGCATCGTTCCACACAACACAATTAGCAACACCGAACGTCAAAAATCAAAATTTTTACACAACATCCTCGCTCTGGAAATACTGCATAATAATTCCATTAAAATCCAAACACAACTTATGAAACCAAGCCAGTGTGCACTGACCCACAACTGCTGGAGTAGATTTTCACGGTGTAAAAGATATTCATTTGAATTTTATGCAAATGATCTTCACCGGCTTTGGGTTTCCAACTTACATAAATAAGTCTGTCGACATGGTGACTGGGCTTCAGAATAGTTGAGTCGGAGCTGCATGCAAAGCACAGGCGTTCTACAAGATTTATGTGCTCGTATGGGATTCATCTTTGTTTTTTTGCGAAATCTCCGCAATGTAGATACATACATACTTTTCCAAAACGATCCAATTAAGAATAATCTTCCATGGTATCTGCCCTATCTTGGGCTGTAAGAGGAAAGTATCTGAAAGTTTTTCATTCCCACTGAGATAGTGCTGCTAGGACTTTTTTTTGTCTTCTCTTTGCGTGTCATTTCCTTCAATCATTCTCAAGAGCACTCTATCCACATCTCGTGAGATAAGCGAGTATCTTTTATATTCCAACTGACATTCGCGCGGCCGGTGATGATGACTATACCAAGAAAAAAGTATCTATAATAATAAAAGAGCGATACGATGTAATAATAAAAATTATTTCTTCGCAATCGTCATTCTTGTTGAGGAGGACAACGTCGTCGTCGCCGTCGTTTTCATCGTCGTCGTTGCTGAGTTGATTGCTGGCTGCTGTGCAGCAGTGGTAGATCATGGATCATGGATCGTAGCCAGGGAAACAACAACATTCTATTCCATCATCAACGTCAGGCCAAGTATGCTTCTCTGTCATGTCGTGGTATTAACATTTTACCATTCTTCTTCTTCATCATGGATTCGTAGGGTTTTGTTTCGTTTTTTTTTTGTTTTTTGCGCACCATCACCACCATCACCACCATCACCAGAGTACCTATAGTATCTCAACCGCATTGTAATTATATTTATTTGTTTGTTCCAAGAAAAATGTGTATACCACAACTGGCTAGAGAAGATAGATAGTAGAAGATACATGGAGAGCATTCGCCGTAGCGATACTTCTTGTTTGTGTCACTGCGACGACACGGAGTGGCAGAACCTCAAGAAGAGTAGTAACCTGTGAAGCCATGCACAGACCATTAAATATTATTTTATGCTCGTAGAGCAAAAAAAAAAAAAAAAAGAAAAATTGTAAACCTTCCGTGCATTCTGTGGAGGAATGCTGTTCGAATTAAGTGGCGGATGGCGGGGGGCTTTTGTGTATGAAACATTCCATTCGATGACTCAGTGTGGCATGGAGGAGGTTCTCGGATTATAATGGCAGAGGCGATGATGATGACTGCGTTTAGTATGAATTTCTTCAAAGAATTCCATGGCGGACACCGTCATTAATTATTAGTTTCATTAGCGAGCCGATGCCGGAAGAGTGTACAAAACGCTGATTGTATCTATGAGTGGAAAAACTGAAATTCTAACTCGTTTGCGTTGTGGGCCATGGTCTGCGTAATGCAAGCCAGCAAACCGTTCAAATTTTTGGGTCGTCTGGGGCTTCTTTGTTGCGAAAGTGTAACGATATTTGGTGTCGTTTGCATAGTGCTTCGTTTGAGGAACAAAGGAGGATCATTTATTGAACAGTTTTCCCACAATGCATCCGAATGAATCAGACTAACAGGTGTTTGCTGAGAAGCAATGTGTAATATGCACAGCTGGTGCATTACTGGATGAGTACCTTTCGACCTAAGAACACATCGTTGCTCAGTGGATAATCAATCAGCTCTTGGATTGAATTTAGTACTTCCTTTTCACTTGATTTTCGCACATAAATCAACTGAATGACGAACGCGTTTGTAACATTTTTGTTTTCCATGTATTCTTGGGCAATCGTACAGATTCGTTTCGGTTGACCTATATGGCCGTTGATAATCCGATCGTAAAAGTCGCTCAGGATGGAGGTGAGTAGCTACTGGAATCATCATGATGGAAGAGGATTCCTATGCTAATTAATAATTCAAGATTGATACCATACTTACGCTGTCAACAAGATCCAATAGAGACGAGAGAATACAGAGCTTATGTAGGTCTTCGGAGAGTTTGACGCCAACTGACAGATTTAAGAAGCTCATCCCTTCAAAGTGAGGCTACATTACTTTTCCTGAAGTGAAGGTTAAACGACAAACTTGTCCCCAACGGGATGATAGAACCTACTATTGGTACACCGTGGTCTACACATTTCACTCAATAATCGTATTTGCCACTCTATTCCAACTAGGTTGCTTCAGTTCAGTTCAGAGAACGTTCAATTTAGTTCAAATCTGTTTGCCGAACTAGTTCATTCAGTTCAGTATAGGTGACTGCTCAGAAAATTGGGTTTTGTGCGACTCGGGCACATCCATTTGTAAAATTGGCTTCACAAAGAGCAACATGTACTCGTACTGCTATGTCATGGGTTAGAAGTACCCGTTCACAACCCAAAGGCGTTCAATTCCATTCAGTTGTTCCTTTTGAACTACAAGTGTGCAGAGGAATACTATGAACTTTTTCATGTACTGAACTAAGTGAACTACTGAACTAAAAGAACTATTGTGAACCAAATGAACTATTGAACTCCTGAACTAGGTGAACTAAAATAAAATACCATTGGGAACTAGTTCAGTTAGAACTCTTTTTTTTCGAACTAGTTCGTTCTCAAACTTACTCAAGTCTAATTCGAACCGAATCTCATCTTCCATAGTCACAGTCAGCAAGCTATAGATAGAGCCCGGCGATAAGTGGCATCTGTAGATATTCCTTTTCAAAAGGCAGTGTTGGTTCCTGGTTAGATTCCCAAAAAAATTGTTGGGTGATAGCCCAGAATAGATATTCTTAATACATCTTAGGCTGAAACAGATATCCCATTTGGATAGGGTTATGGGATCAATCAACCTCAGTCCTGTCGAACATTTAAATGGTTCGGTGTCTAGCCTTGTTCCAGCATACGAGCATAGGTAATTTTGGGGAAAATAATGATGCTGAGGTAAGCCCAGTGCAATATCTTTTAATCCAATTTTTTCTCAGAACAGTCCAGAGCAAGGCCAGATAGATTTAGTCACCTTTTCAAGATATGTTGTTTCTTTGGGGAAATCCAGTTGTGCACCATTACCTAGTTAGTGCCTGGAGATTTAAGTTCCTCCTTTTGGTGGATGGTATGATGAGTTACCGTTTAGCCCTTCCGATTGGCACCAGTCATCCCTCAGAGGTTATTGCAGTATAACACGAAAATGGGTCAGCTGGCTTCGAAAACATCGTTGCTTGTATTATTAGAACAAGACTTCCCTTGAAATAGTGAAATTCCATACTCGAAACCGATTGCATGTCTTCCGATAGCATGAGAACCGGCTCGAATATATTAGCGTGTTTGGAACTACTCCGTCGTAAATACCAACATTCCATTTATAGTCCCTCCGCAACCTGCCTTTTTCAATTAATTCCAAGGTCTCCCATGCCAGCCATGAATAATACGAGTACTTCAAGCTTCCGCTGTTACCCACTCGCTACTATAGCAAATTCACTTCAAAGAAACCTCATTAGCGGCTCTGATCTACTTCACCCAACCACTTAAGATTCTTTCCCCGCAGATAGCATCTCCCATGCCATAGACACATTCCAGCTTGCAACACACGATCTCATTCCACCATCCGTTGGCCATCATTCACTTGCCAATCGACTAAAGGTCAGAAAAATCACACCAAACTCGAATTCAATTTCTTGCATAACTCCATCGTGGGAAAGACTTACTTAATTGCCCAGCAATTAAATTGTTCATCAGGCTCTTACCATGTTAACATGGGGACGCGCGTACCGAAATCTCTCGAGATGGTGAAAGTGAATCCAGAATCTCCAAAACAGGGCCTAACTCCCACCGAAAACAATCAAGTGGCTGTGTTTGTTGTTTAGATTCGTGTAATCACCATTATTACAACGAAAATGAGTGCAATGAATGGAAAACAAACTGCGAAAGAAAAATAAACAAAACTTTGTGTACTTATCCACGCTTCTTCTTATTACTTGTATCTACCGGCGGCGACGGAGGCTTCAGTATCTAATTGCTGTTGCCGCTGCTGCTGCAGTGGATGTTACACAGTGCTCTTCGATGTTAGTAACCTGCTTGGGATGAGAGTGGAATCGCCGCCGCCACCCAGCCCCTCTTATCTGTCATAATAGCAATAATAATAATTGGACAAAGTATCTAAGCCCGTAAGCACACACCGACAGACAGACGCGTCAGCAGAAAAAGAAGGTAATGCTTAGATGGCTAACGGTCATGGTGATTGAAGCTAATCTATTCCCTCCCCGGTGTACAGATGGATGTAACTACATGACGATGTGGAATTGCTAAATTGCTGATATGTGGAAAAATGCTCGAGCGAAATAAAAGATTTCGATGAAAAACTGCGGCACATAGATACTCGTAGATACTCGCAGATACTCGCAGATACGTGGAAAAAATATGAAACATGCAACACTAGACGACATTTTTTCCCTCAGGTTTATAGATTATTTAAGGTTTTTTCTGTGCATATAGTATGTACAGCAAAGTATCTGATGGAAGCAATTATATGTCGTCGTCGCATAAATGTCATAAGATATTCAATATGCGCTTGTCTGTTGTTTTTGTGTGCCGGAATAATGTTGATATGACATTTTGACTGCACGTGTAATAGTGATTGTTTTTTTGCTTCGTTTTTTGCCGACAGATGATTGCGGTGAATTCAAATTTCACGAGGCGGTCACATAGTTAAAAGGTTGTTTTAGAAAGTTAGCCCGATGGGGTTTTCCCCTCATTAAATCGGGACAATCAAGTCGACAAAATATGGAAACAGTGAAGGCAGCATTAGTGGATACAAATAGATGCATTTGAATTGATATTGCGGTCCAATTTGGAGGTCGTAACCACACAATTATGGGTGAGGATTTCAATGCATGGATTGGGGCTAGCATACAGTAAAAGAAGGAGGAACTGCACGCACGCATTAAGCATTAAGAGTAAAAGATATGAATCCACAGACACCATCTGACCATGGATCTGAAATGAAGAACAACATATGAAAAGGCCGAGCGACTTGGTCTACAACAGTGTATTTGAGCAGAAGACCACCAGAAAGTCAATCACGATTCAATTGATGGGAAAGTAACCTTCAACCATGCTCGGCAGCAGAATCATTTCTGTCAAGCTTGCACTATTCTTGATTTTGGGTAAAACTACCTAAAAGTTGTTCCCAAGGTGAAGCTCTATCTTCCCTACTATTGTCCTTTTAACGATCAAAGTAATCCCGGATATCAAACTGTGTAGATAACTTAGTCGCAATAGAAAGGCGCAAGGAAGAATCCAATGATGTGACCTACCCAGTCATCTTACCATTCACCAAGCGAACAAACTTAGAAACTTGGAAAGTTAAGCCTTATCAAAAGTCTATCATATTTCGTAGGAACTTCACTTCTATCTTCAACCCTTCCAATCGTATGGGAAAAATCAGGATTGGTTGGTATGTTGGCTTAGACTGGCCCTCATTTCTATTGTGCTGCGGATGTGCAAAGTTGGTCTATCACCCTCTTACTCTGGGAACCATCTGCTCTTAGTCGTGCAGGCTGTGCTGAGATCATTGAATTTCACATTTACCTAGTATAGCCTATCTGATGTTATCGAGTGCAGGGTATGTGCACAGGAGGTGACTAATGCTCTGCCCTTCCTCTTTGTCCATATAGCTTCTGCAGAAGTCGTTGTAGGGTCCAGTGTTTGACCAGTACCGCCCGATGAGCATACGGCAATGCCTATCTAAGATCTTGAACAAGGTGCTTATTTTATCTTGTTTTGCCTGAAAGTCAATTTGGTTTCAAAACTAAACACAACTGTTCCACGTATTCAAAGGTTGTCTATCCAAGGTTGAGCTCTACCTCTAAACACATATCTAAGATATGAACACATATTAGCCCTCCAAACCAATATCTTAGCTTACACTCTCTCGCAGTATATGCCCTCCTCCTGCTCAACCCCTACAAACTGAACTAATTCTACCAAGATTAGGAGTGGTAACCAGTGTTTTCTAAAATCGCCTCTCAGACTATTCTAGCATTCTTATGCTGATATAAGTACGACCAAGAAAGGCTCGCCAAGAAATGATAAATCAGCTCAAAACTAACCTTTTATGAGTGCTAGACCATGTTGACACTAAAGCAAAACTGCCTGAAAGTGCAGGTTTACTGATTTCT
This sequence comes from Xylota segnis, assembly GCA_963583995.1. NCBI lineage: Eukaryota > Metazoa > Arthropoda > Insecta > Diptera > Syrphidae > Xylota > Xylota segnis. The sequence goes on along the minus strand of OY757238.1, from coordinate 37,216,339 downwards.
GAACTCTGCTGAGGCATCGACCTTTAGGTACAAGATTCTCTTATAGTCAAGAAGTTAGTTATGTCTTTTAATCCCTCGAGAGGCATAGGGCATCAACAACCACTGGATTTCTCCACCGCCTTTAAGGTACCTCGAACTCATTCCCAGAGAGCTCAATTCCTCCTCGACTATTCGGAGCCACATTAGCCAAGGGCGTCCGGCTGTTCTGTCTGTTTAAGTGAATGAACTCCACTGCATGGTGTACTTTGTAATACAGCTGCCTTCGCACCGTAGGCTGTGTCCAATCTATTGCCACGTTCTCCTCCGTATAGTCATGTCTATAGGTTCTTGGCTCGTTCTCCGATAAAGCTGGTTATTCAAGATACTATTGGGGCAAAAATCCTCTAGACATCTATTTAGGAAGATTTGCAGCTTGCGTATGGCAATGATGTCTACCTTTCAAGTACTACACCCATAAAGCACTATCGACTCTCCGTTGGATCGAAACAGTCGCAGCTTAGTCCTCAAGCTGATAACATTGCTTCCCCAGACTTGGGATAGCATTCCGAATGCAGCTTCAGCTTTCCCGATTCTGATGTGCACATCCAGTTCGTTGCTATCGCAGTTAACCGTGGCACATCCTAGATAGAGAACATCGTTCACTTTCTTGACAAACTGCCAGGTAATGTTGAGTTGAGCACTGGTGCTCGAATTGCTCAGAGCTTTCAATTTGGCTGTGTTTTGCCTCAGCTTGTAGATTGTGGGCCATCAGATGAAGATCCATCATCCCATGTGAAGGTAGACAAACATCGTCAGCGTAGTCCAGGAGTTTAAGGTAACTCCACATGGAGCACATCACTGAACACCTTACTTACTTACTTAACGGGCTCCTGACCCATGAAGAGTCCCTGCCTGAGACACGGTAGCCTTCCATTCTCTTCGATCCCGGGCACGCTGCTTTCAGTTGTCCAGACCAAGCGCTCTGGCATCCGCGATAGCTTGGTCTTAAAAACGGAGGTTCGGTCTTCCTTGTCGTCTCGAATCTGGGGGCTGTGAGTCGAAGATCCTCTTTGCTGGAGCATTATTGTCCATTCGCTCGATGTGGCCGAGCCGGTGTAGTCGACGTATTTTGGCTTTTTGGACTACATCCACATCTTGGTACAGCTCATAGAGTTCGCGGTTATATCTTCTCCTCCATTCGCCCTCCTCGCATAGGGGACCGAAACACTGTTCCTGAACACCACCAAGAACAGTACGCACCCCTGAGGTACTCAAAATCCTCAGATATCTTACTATCATGTGACACTTACCACCCTCGCATGTAGCCTTGCTACTAGCTATGAGTTTTTCTGGAATACCCCTCCTCCAAACTGTCGAAACATACCAACTTCTCCATGTCGAAGCTACCAAGTCCTATAGAAGCTCCTTCCAAAGATACACCGGGACAACATGTAACAGAATCCACGCTTGCGATATAATTCGAGTCGTAACCAAATGGCAAATAGTATGTATGTTAGCCATATGCAAAACTTGCCCCACATTAGACCCTTCCCATCACCTAAGCCACGCTAATAAGCCATAGCCGCTGCCTTCATTAGAATATTGGGTAAGCAGTTGTTGTGAAAGTCCATGGCATTTGCAAATTCCTTTAAGCCAATTCAACAGCCGCCTTTCAGCGCAAACAAATCAACAACAAAAAACTATGTAATTCTGCTTTCGAAAATATTTAACCAAATCGAAATACCTTTCACTCTCCGGATCGTGCATTGTTAACTTTCCGAAGTGGTTTTCTGCAAATTTATTTCGCCACTGGAGCACAATGCCATTAAATAAATGCAATTCGCTTCCTTTCTCCCGGCCAAAATAATATCTTATTCATTCGCCAAAAAACCAAACAAAAAAGCCCGTATAAACCCTTTCAAAACCACAACGTGATTGCCATCGTTCGTCTACGACCCATCGTGCTCACCTTCCTGCCGCATCGCAGCCATTTGAATGTGCATGTCCAAACGGTAACTGGTGCAGAACTTCAGGAGTCGGATGGATTCGTGCAAAACGCATCCGAAAAATAAAAAAATAACAATCTACAACCTTTCTCTTTGACTCGAATCATTAAAACTTCATCTAGTTTGAACAGCGGTTGGTATCCCTGTCCAACCAATATGTATCTAGATGCGGCGGCGGTGTAGGGGTGTATACACAGATATACCTACGAAACGAATCAAAACACAAAGTGTGTCAGTAGTGAATTATATCACGATTTATGATAATTATCACGAAATATTCGAGCCCTGGTTGGGTTTCTTTCTTTTTTTTTTTTTAGTTTGTTTGAGCCCCCGCCGCTACCGCTGCCGCCGACGATACCAACTACCAACCAACAAACAACTTTGAAATGGAAACCCAAAAGCGGCGAGAAGACTTAATGGGCCAGAGTAACAAATTTCCTAGCATCAACATTATCTTCGTCATCGATGCATAGAGGAACGAGTCCAAGAATCTCATTTGAATACGAGAATTTGAATATTCGATTGATCTGTTTGGCCCGAACGGTTTCTACCTTCGAGCTATATGTTGGCTAATATGGCCAGACAGGCAGTTAGACAGATAAATGGCCAACTAATGAACCGCAAGGCATCGTTAAAATATGTTTATCGATTGTAAGGCTGTTCGGCCCTTCTATGGGTGTCTTTATTAATTGCGCCTCACAGTCCCTAATGCAGTGATTATAGCCATACATGTGGTATAGTGTTTTGTAAAATGATGGCTCGAGGAGGAGTGCACTATTACTTGATTGCGAAGCATTTGGCTTGGAGTGCCACACGATAGCCTTATTGGTCCCATTGTCTTTGCAGATGCATTTGTGTGAATATTTTGAATAAGGAACAGGATACCATCACTGAAAGGAATGAAAATTTATTGCTGTGGACTATGGGTTCCATTTATAAGCCAGACTATCAAACTTTTCTTATGATCTTATCTCTCGGATGTGTCATGATCGTCAGAAAGCAACGTGTCGCTTATAGCGGTCTGAGAGTCTCTGAATACACTTTTACAGCGATGTAACCAAACCAGTCTTGCGAGTGAATTGGACAGTTTTTTCAGTCAATAGCTAGTTTGGAAGCACTCTAGAAAGACCCGGGACCTTACTGTCACCAGAGACAGTACTATTTCAGAAGTAAAATTCTGTGCACAAAAGAATCTGGGATTTTGGCAAAAATCCTTTTTAGAAAACAAGCAACTCTAGGTTTGAATGGATACTCGTCTGATGCACGTTCAGACTCGCGTGTGATAAGTTAGGTTCATGGGTAGACGAGTGGAAACATTTCACATTGCCAGACTCAAGTCAGTACAGACCCATTGTAATACTCATAAGGGGAAGATGTTTCTTGGCCATTGGTAAACCCTACCCTTACAAATGAAGTATCAAACCATCTAGAAGATTTGATGAAGTTGAAGATGTCACTGCTTGGTCTACTAGATAATTCTTCTAGATGACGGAAGTAATGCCTCCCACGAAACTTAGATCTTAAGTGTTTAAGACCAGGGCAGTGACAGAGAAAGTTGGTTGTATCTTCGTTGGCTTCTTCATCTTCACATCCCCCACATATGTCTTCTTCCGAAAATCTTAGTTTTTCCATGAGGTACCATGATTACTCCTGTTAGGGTAGAAAGGGGTTTCCTATCTTTTTGTATAATTCCGTCGGTATCAAGAGGGAACTCTACCTCCTTCTTGCTTCAATGCGCAAGGTGCGATGGGCACCGAGGTATCTATATGTTCTGTTGTTGATTCTGAAGCTCCTAACATACTTAAGAGTTCTCAAGCATAAGACTACTTGTAAATATGCATCTTTTGAGATATAGCTAGCCCACATCGATCTGTTTGTGACAGGAACCGAGGGAACCCGTAAATCACTGTCAAACTTTAGGTTTCCAGAACGGATGATGCTGCAAAAATTATCAATAATATTGCTAAGATACCTTTGGAGCTTGGGATACTCTAGCTATATCAGCCACTTATCAGGAATATGAAGGGAAGTCAAGACCATAAATGACTATAGATTCAGAAGTTTAATGTCCTCTGAAGTTTAAGCTTCAACCAACTCGCCATGCAGTCTCGCGTATGAAATACCTATTTTCCACATCTAGGGCCCTGATCCTAGAAGTGACAATTGTGTTGACCATGACACTGGGATGAGACCAATACCACGAGTAGATATCACCATTTTTCATTTGACACAGAAAGCATATTGAAGCTTGTGTAGTGATGTCGAGAAGAGCTCATGTTTCTTGGAATATAGCATGCTCCTAGACCCAGCTGGATACCTGGTTATGGAGGCGTAGCATGGACGAGAAGTCGGACTAAACATGGAGATAGACGTCGTGCCCCATACCGAAGGTGATCCTATGGATGTGCACAACTGTTGTGCACCCAATGTTTACTTGTGGCGCCATCACTTCGTGGTCTGCCTTAAGTCTTGTCCTACAGATGCTCTGGATGCGATCATTTTCGTGACCCTCCGTGAGCTTCATAGAAGGAAAAAAGTCTCCACTCAGACATTACATTCATCTGGGTCCCAGGGCATAGTAATTACGAGGGTCGCGAGGGTTCTGACTAGTTTGCAAGGCGAGGGTCATTCCTAAACGGACCACAGCTTGCCAATCCCGGGTGAAACGGCCTGACAAGTTCTGTCATAATCAAGAAAGGCTAGCCCTGGCTAAAACTATCTTAAGTCAAACAAGGTACTTGCTAAATGAAGACCAGACATTGGCACAATTATCACCGGCCACTGGCCAATCGGGAACCATGGTTATATTAATCTGATCCTCACCAATAATTTAGGTCGTAGTTGGCCATACAAGCTTATGTGGAGCTGTCTGAGTTCTTCACCTTATGTTGACAGGACTTTATGTCCCCTATATCGTTGGAAAGGAACCAGCTTAGGGGCGTATTTCGTTTCAGAATCATGTTTACTTCAGAGCACGTCGAGAAAGTGCAGAGCAGAAAAGTATGTCCAGTGCTGGTCACTAGACTAGAGTCCGGCACTTAAGAATAGCTCACATGGTTTCCCTTTACGTCCAACGAATAATTCGAACTTTGTTATACCTTTTCAAACTAAGAGTCTCTTTGAATGATTGAGAAGTTCGAGGTTTGTTTCCTCAACGACACTATACACTTTTCGTGGTAGCACCTCTCGCAAACATCTAACAAACATCCCAGAGTATATTTGTCACAATGAAGCTTCTCAGCAAATTGCCTTCCGGACATAGCGCTCAACAGTAAGTCCCATCTATTTGGGTGGAAAATGTAACACAAATGATTGTGAAAGACTAAGCCCTGGATCTCAAATGGACCTGTCGCGCCTATGTTTCTTAACGGGCTTCGAGAAAAAGAAGAGTTACAAGAGAACAATCTCCTCATTTTATCCGAGGAACTATAAATTAGTAAAACCTGCTTCATTTCGAAGTGGATCATCAAAACGTCCTACTTACTTACTTACTTAGGTGGCGCTACAGTCCGGGGTGGACCTGGGCCTCAACCAACAAGCCTTTCCAATTAGTGCGGTCTTTGGCTAACTGCCTCCAGTTACGCACTCCAAGTTGCTTGAGGTTCTCTTCCACTTGTGCACGCCACCGTTGTCCCTCCGGGATGGATTCGAAGACTCTTCGAGCCGGAGCGTTGCTGTCCATCCGCTCTACATGTCCTAGCCATCTTAAGGTCCTACATACTCGTATATGTATGTATATTGCTACCAAGTTTAGATCCCTCTACCATCCTGATATATCCCTGACTTTCCTCTCAAGTATTTCTAAAAACTTTTCCTGAAACCGACATCACTTGGTTCTTCTTTGTCGGTTCGACTTGGATTTTGAATGGCTCTTATGAAATGTATAGTATATACAGCGGCGTCCTGTTCCTGAAACAAAGTTAAGGTCTTAGGCTGGATTGAAGTTTCACCTATCTGGAGATAAATCAATGGAGTCCTGTACTGCCTTTGTTCAGGGCTTAAGGAGGCTCTTCTTGTAATCTGAGTACAAGCTCTTGGGCTTCCTTCGAGCACTAGAAGGGAGCTCTATCGTAACTTGGCCCCTTCCTACTCAGCAGATGGTAAGAAGGAACAGTCATTGAAATCCTCTGTTTGATAGAAAGTTACTGTCGTACTGAAGTAAGTTCCTGATCCAATACTTGTCTTCCAGAAAATGCTGCAAATACACCCTTTCTCCTGTTGCTTAACCTGGTTTATCGAATTTCAACCAATTTCAACCCAAAACTTGAACCATACCTCTACACACTCAGAGAACTACCGCATGCTCCAGTTCTCGAATACTTAGTTGAAGGAAGTACCTCCTTCACGTCAAAAAATCGACTTCCTTGGACGGAAATAGGAACTCCATTTGTTTTTCAGGAAGTCATTGGCATTGTTTCTTTTTCTCGACGGAGGCTTGGCCATTTGTCTAATGAACTCCTCACCCCCACGAGCCCTATTTCAGTCATTCATATCCATTTTCATTTGACTGTTTACACCTAGTACGTGCTTGGCTGTGTCCCAACACTTCTCCCCTTTCCCGGTGCTGGAATGAATTGAAAAATGTTGAAACAGGAGCAGAACCCCCCTCCATTTCGACATAATATTGATTTAATAGATTCGTCTCTGTCGAAAAGGAAACTTCACGAAGGTCCTGCGCCACACCGCGCCGGGCCGACCAAACATTGATCCAACAAGTTGTTGCCCCTCACTGTCTGCCCCCGTAGGGGATTAGGCTCTAAGAACGTGCCAAGAACTTATTATGTATTCTTTGGAGTACCCAACCACCCCCCCACATCCACACCCACACCAGGATATGATCCATTTTTTCCTTATCAACATGTTGCTAAGGATTCCATACAACCGAACGATTGACATCATCAATGTATGAATGTTGGTCGATGGTAGTCCGCCTGCGCTGATTGTGTCATACATCAGGGATGGTTAACAGTTCACTACCACGAGCCTAGTTTCAGTTTTTTTCTAGAATTTCCGCGTGAAAGTCCTGCGACGAGACCGTGATTTTCATTTGTATTTTCTCCTTTGGCTTACAATCCGATTAACAAAAACCAAAAATGAAAGTGAATTTGCATTTGCGTATCCTTGGGCGGGTGTGAGTCTCCATTTAGACGGGGCTGGCCGTAGTGAACAGTGTCTGCAAACATATTTGATTCGTTTCTTCGTTTTTCGTGGCTAAAATCAATCGAAGGAGCAGCGTGTACAGTGAATGTGTCGAGAATGAGTGTAGTATGTCATCACCGAATAGTGTTAGACGCGTTCGGACCGATTTACGGACATCGGCAAATGTATTCCTCAGCAATAGTCCAAGGACGTCGTCTCCCATCTCGATACCTCACCACGAGACTAGTAGCCCGCAACAGCAACGAAGTTCAAGGCGGTATGCCGCAGTTGGAAGAAATTTTTCATCGAGTGCACCGCATACGTCGCACATTAGGTTGGTTGGCATCATGAAAAGGATGCGAATCCTTGCACTCAAACAGTCACAACCATTGTAGCACTTGAACATAAGTGGGTGTTTTCTCATTAGTCCTGTAATGAGGGGGGAAAAAAACAGAATTCTGAAATGAGGATGCGTCAGGATTAAGCTGCGGCTATTGTTGTTGTTTTGTTTAATTGTTTACGTTTACCCACGCATAAGCTTTTTGAGTGAGGACCTCCAGGGTGGATTTTTTCAGAGACATTATCCTGACATCCCCTTGTGCCTTTGTGCAAAAAAAAAACACACAATGCCGAGTGTTTCACTTACTCCCACATCTGAGTGTTCTGCCATCGGGTTCAGGTCGAGACGATGTATCCTAATTTACTTCAAGTTTTCCCCAACAGCCGTGAATCCTTGTTACAAGACTTCATTTGTTTCCCACCAACAGCACCTTGTGGCGCACATCATTTCTGTTAACCAAAAGATACAAGGAGCGACGGCTTGCCACCAGATACATCGGCCTGATATTATGGCCTCTCACCGTCCATGGAGATTATAAGCGCCAGGAGGGAAAGAACCATTTAAACTTTTACATTATCTCTGCTGTTTCTCATAAATTTGGTTACCAAGTTTACATATACCCTCTGCACGTGCCGCAGGAATTGTCAGTGCGACAAAATCAATACTTTCAATCCATCTCCAGCTGACAGACAAGAATATCTGCATTGGGTTACCTAATAATTGACAGCTCAAAGCTGTCGATTTTTCTGTCCTCTGTGCAAGATGCAATGTACTGTGTCATACTACTTAGCCATGAGGTCAAGGAAAGTCTAAGTGCCATAAGAACATGGGCCAAGAAGAGCCACTTGAAACTAAATCTCTTCGCCACCAAAACCAGTTCATGAGCTTTCTCGATTGAATGGTCACCTTTATCGTCCAGTGCTAGATATTAGGGAACTATTCAAGAACCTAAGCTATCCTGGAACGGTTAAGCATGCATAGCCTTCTGTGGGTATACCAGACACTCCCTAAAAAACAAGGACATGCAAGCTATGAACGCGCACATTCTTAGTTCCTTCGAATCTCAAATACGGGTCAAAACTATGGAAGCCGGATCCAAAAAGAAAGACCTACAAATAAACAGGCTCAACAAGGCACAAATGACATCAAGTGTAGATATCACAAGCCATTTACGGTCAACTTCGTCAGCTGCCTTGAAGGTCTTTCTTCATTTTCAACCTGTAGACTATCTAACTATCTAAGACTTAGTGAGTCTGAGTCCTGGTAACTTTCTGGATTCTCTAAAAGGATAGCTATGTGGTTAAGGATTTCGACACAGCAATCTAACCAGACCACTGGATTATAGGATGTGGGGCCCGTACATCTCAAGATCATCTTAAAGTGGAAGTTTTTTCTATTCCTGAGCCCCACTGGCACGATCCCTAGTCTAGCCGCTACTCAAGCCATTGACTTGGTTACCATACCATCCAAACTAGTACAAAAATGGCGAAATGGCTAGTCGCACTAGATGGTCAATCCAGTGTTACCCTGATCTGAGTTCGAGGATACAGAAACGCTTAACTAGATGCTCAGCACTATGCAATCCGTAGCTCTAGCTTACCATAGATCCTTTGTGATACCGCATGAGTCTAAGTGCTACACCCTCTCATTAATCTGAATCTTTCATCTTCGAACGTATTGACTGGGTTTTTGAAAACTTCTTCCAAAGTCCTGAAAATGTTCAATGTCATATGGTTGACTATTTGTTACGATTACATCAAGGCCTTACTTTATGGACTGGTAGCCATAGTCCTACTTTGATTTGACTTGACCTTGATACACATTACAACTATGGATGTTTGGAGCTTGAGGCTTCAAAAACGATTCGTCTGAAGAGTCTTTAATCAGGAATTCGAGGGATTCATAGATATTTACTTTCAGTTGATAGTGCTATTCCTCAAAAGAGACTTTGTATCCTGGGTCTCTAGTAATTGCACCAAGAAGCTCTTGTCCCTTTGACATGTCTAGGATTTATAGATGTATGTCGGTCTATCAGAAACAAACTGGGGCATCAGTCCTACCCAGCCACAGCCACTAGGACTTGCTAAAACAGGTTTTCTGGTCACTAAAAGAAGTTACTGCTTTGGGTTCTACATTAAGACAGCTTAAGTCACGTCCAACCTATCTTGTTAGCTTGATTTGGGTTCAGTTTCGACCTAATTTTCCAGCATAGTCATTGCTCATTTTCGGTCCCGTTTGCGTTGACGGGCTTTGGAGGAGAAGATTCAACGACGAACTATACGAGCTGTTCAGCGACATCGACCTTGTCAAAAAAATGCGCATCAGTCGTTTAAGATGGCTAGGACATGTAGAGCGAATGGACACCAATGCTCCGGCCCGTAGAGTCTTCGAATCAAACCCAGAGGGACAACGCAGTAGAGGACGAACTCGCCTTAGGTGGCGCGCACAAGAAGAAGGGGACCTGAACCGACTTGAAGTGTCCACCGACACTGGGTACATAGTGTAGTACTTCGATGTACCAACATATATGTCGAGTTTCTTGTGGTAATTTTAATAACTGAACTCCTAGTATGGCTCAGTTCATTCTAGCCACTCCTTGAGTTTGTTAGGAGGTTAAGTCAGTGTTTTCCCAAAGTACTTAGAAAGACATAGCGAGTTTTCCAATAGGGACATAACAATTTTGAATTTTAATGTAAACGCACCTTTGAATTTTTTTCATGATCCGTTGATGCTAGTACATAAGTCGAGGCTTATATTTTTATAGTAGGGAAGTCGAAAATCGAGCAAGGTTTGAAATATCAAAATATCTGAGTCGTTGGTCGCAACTTAAAGAGCGCTTCCTCCAATTCTCTGTCAATGAAAATGATCGCCATGTCACAGTCAATAGAGTTCGCTTCCGTGCCATGTTGGAAGATTATTTTTATCTAGAATTGGATGAACATGACATCAGTGATATGTGGTTCCAACAAAATGGTACCATATACCACACATCTGGTCCAACAATTGGTCTATTGAAGGGGAAGTTCGGTAATCGCGTGATCTCGACAAATGGTATACTGCACCTTGATGCTAGCATTCAGATTAAGAGCGAAGAGTTTTTTATCAGATCTAGATAAACGTTCCTCAAGGCCTTCTGTTTACCAGTCAAAGTGGTACTAATGTCTCCTATCTTTTCCCCCCTTACAAAAGAGCTTAAGACTGATTGAGTTGAGATTAAGCTTGGAAGGACTGAATTTACCTGTAGTTAGAACTGCGTTCCAAAAATACACCATCTTTAGTTAAAAATATCATTGCTTACACTTTCTATGGATGCACTATGTACAATGTGTAGAACACTGCATACGTATGGCTGATGGTGAGAACTGATTCCATGATAATTACATATCTCAAGCCCTAGTTTCTTATAAAGAGAATGGAAGGGGCCAAGTTTTTAAATCTTTTATAGTCTTGGATGTTTGTCAGACGATCACAAGATCGTTCCGCACTATAGTCAGAAGTATTAAGCACGGCGCCTCGTCCCAAATTAGAACTTATACAGATAGTTCCAAAACGAAAAGCATCCACCCTGAGGGCTGTGAATCTAATATCAAAAAAGCCCACAATCTTTCATGAGGAAGTACAAGCGATTGGAATTGGCATTCCGATAGATCAGAAGCTCTGAAATGCCTTAAATCTTACATTATAGAGTCAGTCCTAGTGGACTATCTACGGGTCTAGGAATAAGAATGGAACCTTATCCATAAACATGCATCTTGCAACAGCAGTACTAAAAAGACTACTACGTACTCAATGCGTTCATCCAAGTCCTGAACTTTAGCATTGAACCATAAGTCATCAGGACTGTTTAAGCTTATGAAAACGTGGCTCTATCCTTATACAAGAGTACAAGAGTGAGGACAGTTGTAGGACGGTAGTCTCTCTAACTCTGAGGTTGCTGTCCTATTAGGAAGCAAAAAACTTTAGCCAATGTGATTGTTGGTTAGCAAGGACAACGCTATATCTACTGATAATCCCGGCCAAAGGTGTAATTCTATTGCAATGTTGTGTCTAGACCCAGTAGTCCTTCTATAACACATACACTGTTCCATTACTATAAACTAATTCCATTCTCCACCCCATTAAGGACTTCCTTCGATAAACAATTATCCTCCTTCCTAGCATGCATACAGTCGTGACCTCAATATCCAGTCATCCCCTCTATATAATTTTTTTATTTTTTTTATAATTACAGTACACACTTGCCAGCTCGTGCAACACGACTCCTCAATCGATCTCGCCTGCAGCAGTGTCAGCTGAGTAACAACGGCTCTGACAGTCCCAAATCAACAGATAGCTTCCGAAGGACACCATCCCGAGCCTCATCGCTTCACCATAGCCAACGTGATACCAACAGCTCATCGGATGACTTACTATTGCATGACAAATCGTTCAGGAATGCGATGATTCAGGATGTGTTGCACTTCAAGAAGCAATTGTTACGATTACGACGAATCCTTCAGGAGGTGAGTTCGCCCATCCAATTTAATTAGGAACTCTGCATGAACTGGAATTCAATTTTTTTTTTTTTAATGTTATTTTCTATTATTTTGTTTTATTCTTAATTTTGTTGCATGTTTCACATTTTCTTTTTTTCATATTTTGTTGTCACATCGTTGCTATTCTTCTGCTCTACTACTACTCTACTTCCTACATCACTTGTGGGGAGGTGGTATGCGAACATTTCTGTTAAAAAAAAAATAAAAAAATAAAACACACATACAACTCAATTTAATGTGGTAAAAAGGACGAAGATAGTTTGACGAGGGTAGGTATAGTAATCAACCAACAACAAGTACCTACACATTATATACATTTGCTGTGTGAACACTTTAATCCTATATGTTGCTACAGTGTGTTTGACAAGAAAATGCATTTTTTTTTTTTGCGTTCCGTAAGGTGTCCTTAGAGTCCATCCAGGATGTTTCTCTACTTTAATAATTAGGTATCCTTCCGAGTTAATTCATCCATCTATGCTTAGTTGAAATATATAGTGTACCCCTCTGTAACTAGATAAAAGCCCCAAGTTCCCGCTTAACAAACCCAAACTAACTTTAAAGCCGTTTCAAAGCCTTTAAGACGGATATTTACAGGGAAAGTACATCATCATACCAAAACCCAGACTTGCCTATTTATCCAATGGTTTTTTGGCCCAATGAAGCAAGGTAGAAAGGTTTTTAAAAAGTAAGGCAGTATATGCAGCTAGGACTTGAATCATCACTGAATCCATTGAAAATGTGGGTCAGCAGCTTTCCAGTAGCTAAGTGGCCTCTCTGGATCAACTCGGTGGATGGTAGCTTTCCTCACAGATCGACCAGATCTTTCTAGTAGCATTCACGGAGACCGTTTTTCTAGTTCTGCATAGGCTTGGACATTGGAAGTATTCCACAGCCTTGCCAGAGGTCATCAGTGTCCTATCACATACATCTTCGGTGGGTCGCCAGGAGGTTGTATTAGATTTGTCATTTTTGTTCAGAGTTTTCTGCCGGCACGACAAGATGAGAGTCCGCTCCATATTTCATTAGCTTGTCTCCCAGCCAGGTGGTAAAACAGCAGTAATGGCGGAAAGCCGCTCTGACCCCTAGTTCATTGGCTTGAATATGTCCTGTTCTGTGTCCTGGAACCCTAAAGGAGTGAAACATCGCGATTTGCTGTGAAAGTATCGAGTTGTGCCCTCGATTCACCAACTTGAATTTATTGATGAAATTGGGATTCGATCGTCTTCCTGGAGTGCAGTTTGTGGATTGTCCTGTGACGCTTCTGCTCCTAGTAATACCTCCGCTTGGAACAAGCGACCGTGGTTTAGTAGTCTGAGTCAGCGAACAATCTCGGGCTCAAAGGAATATATGCCAGAGCCTAGCAAGATGGCTCGTGAACCCATCTATTCAAAGGTTGGACTGCACCACGTGTAGGATATTCTTTGCAGCTGTTTTCTTTGGGTGTAGGTTCACTGGAGTCAGTCGAAGTATGATCTGATCATGGGTACTCTGAGGAACTTGGTATTATCTATAAACTAGGCACCCTAGCTTAGAATGGATCTGATTAGAAATAATCTGATTTTGGCAAGGTTCATGCACTGTATAGAAGGACGAGGGCGAGGCCTGCCTTATGGTACCTTTTAAGTTCGTAGCAACTGGCAAGTTGAACTCTTTACCAGAACTCTTTACCAATTCGTCGATATATGGCTTCAGGCATTGTACTAAATAAAATTGTATATGGCATGCTGAGGAGGCTTATATAGCTCTTAGTCGCATAAAGCGAGGCAACTCATTCCTTATAGATCGGACATCGCCAAATCATCTTCTTTAGCCTTAAACAGCTTACCTTCAAGGCCACGTGGGTCTTGAAACTTTTCATAATTTAAGCCTAGCTAGCTTCAACTTCATGCCTTTGGTTCTGGTTATTGTTTGCCTTTTAGATAAACACAATTTTGCCGTTTAACAGTCCACAGAAATAGTATTTCCATATATCAGTACCAACCGTATCTCTATTACTGTAGAACCAGACTCTAACTAAACTTGGTGCCCAACAGTCCACGAAAGAATACCAATGAACCCTAGGAAGCTACAGAGCATAGGCTTGCTCTATTTTAGAAATAGAAGCTACATATCCTCAGGGGTACTTCTTTGCACATTCTATCAACCTCCAGGTAGACTACAATCGAAGTCCATATTTAGTCTTAGGACAGATTAAGCCCTAGTTGAGACTGATCTAATGAAAACATCTACTCGATTCCATAAAGGTGGTCTGATTGACTAACAGACCTTTAAGCCTCATGCCTTTGACCCCATCACTGATGTCACCATAGAAGAACCAACAGCTCTTATAACTGAGTCGACTTATAGGTAATAAATGCGAACTAAGGTAGGCTTCCATCCGTTTTTTAAATTGTTTCATGTTGTTTAATTCTCCTCCGCTGACAGTGATAATTTTTTCCACCCAAAACGAATGTACTTTTCTGGTCAAACACACTGTAACACACTTTCTTCTATACTTGTCCCCCTCTCACTTACAATTTCTTTCTACATCACCATGTACATATACCTACATAGTCCCCCAACATATGTATTTCATGACAAACAATCATTTTCACTCGAATTTTTGGGAAAATCACGAAAACATTGCTACTCTTCTCATACAAACACTGAGTCCAAAAAGTCTTCGTACAGTGGAATTGTTTTATATTTTAGAAATTTTTAAAAAAAAATTATATGCTGATAAAAGACCAATGGATTTCCTTCATGATTATAAAATTTAAAACAAAAAAATCCGAAATTACGACGACCTAGCTCAAGATAGAACAGAGTACTCCGTTGAACACACTCACAAGGACGATTCATTTCGGGATAAAGTCATGTTCAGTGACAAAGGTCGTCGTTTTGGCATCGAAAAAGTTGAATATGAATAACACCACCAGTATGTAGTTGCTTTGGAAAATCACTTTATTTGAACCGTTCTGTCTCAGCACAATAAATCAAAATTTTGTAATTAAAATTCCTTTAAAGGATGGGATGGTATCCATTCTCATCGGCGTTGTAATGCAGTGAAATGGGAACACCTTCTGGTGAAGTCCATGAAGCGACACCGTCCACAACAATGACATCCACATCACCGGCTGTCCTCAGGACACCATTTTCTTTTCTTGAAATTCCATTGCTGGTCTCAAAGCTGTAAATGACAATAAATCACACACACACACTCAATAAATATCCTTAAGGATGTAACAACAACAACAACACTTACTTAAAATCATAACCGTTAACACCATCGTTGTCATTTTTAGCAGCAAGAATTTCTGCACGTGCCTCAGGAAGTTCGACCGGAACAGCAATGCAGACGGCGACCAAGGCAGCAAATAGAATAAAGTATTTCATTTTGAGGTTATCTTACGGTTCGCCAAACTGTCAAACTGAATGCATTTCCTACAGCGCCACTTCGTATATATAGGAAATCGGTAAAGCAGTGAGATCACCGCTAGAACATCGCAAAAATGCCAAAGATTCGTCTGATTCTATTCCTGTTCCCTGCGGGGTGCGTTATGATTTAATTATTTTTTATATTTAACATGAATACCGTCATTCAAATTGTATATTTATTCTAATGAGAGCTTCGAATGCGTCCATGGATGGATTCCAAGAGACACAACCCATAAAGAGACAGTGATGGCTGCAATTTCCATAATTAAAAAGAAATTCGGAAATTGGTTATTAATATTCGAAATTGGCTAACATATGCACATGTCACAAGAGGGGAGACCTTGCTTCATTCAAATAAGAGTTTATAGTTTTTTTTTCCGAGAGAATCCTAACTGCTTAGCGAATGGGCGATAAAAAAATTATTGTTTTGACATTTTAAGAAAACAAAAGATGGCCATCTTTATAGCTTTTTAAAAAATCGTTGAGAGGACCAGGCCTTCTGGCATTTCTTTGTTGTGGACGCATTGAATGTTTCAACATACCATAACCTTATTTACGTCAACTGGACTACAGCCAGAATGCTGATTAGACCATTGGAAAAATGTTCCAAGTTTAAAATAGTCTCAACGATCAATTGAGCATTACAAGGAAATCCTTAACCTAGCTAGTGAGCTTTTCAAGAATCCACTATAGCCTGTAGCATCCTAGGAATTAAATCTGTCTCCAAGGACTCATCAGAACACATTGTCTGTGAATAAGCAGCAATGTGGATAAGGCGTGCCTTCTAAAAGGAAATACGTTTGAGTGTAGCAGTGTCAGTCAAAAGTCAAACTTGTCTTGACGTCTGTAAGGAAATGATTTCAACAAATTTATCAACCAGTTGGCTGATCAGTAGCAGACTTGATATCTATGTTTATCAGATCACCTAAATTTTTATAATAGAAGTGTCCTAAGTGAAGCTCCCACCTTCATTCATGCAGCTTGTACAAAAGTCGTTTGCAAAAAAGCCCAGTCTTGTAGAATGCTTGCCTATTAGACAGTGCTCAGAACGTTCGATCTAGTTTGGGCCAGGGTTCATCAGCCTTACCATTCCTTGGCTGCCTCGAGCAGATACTCGTATAATATTTTATTTGAGCCAAGATAAGACTTCTTAAATTGCCATAACTTCCGACGCGGAATATGCTCCAATGGTTTGGCAAAGAGTTTAAGATTAAGAATCGGTACCATTGGCTTGATAAAGTCGTCCGAGACCCATAATTTTTCTTGAACCGTTGATTCTGCTTTTTAAAAATAGGATCTGTACCAAATCCTTACTAGAAACGTCAAAGAATGGCTTCAGATATTCAGGCTCCGAAAATTCAATGAAATTTTTTAGTACTTCAAGGCTGAAGGCGAAAATGTCATGGTGTGAGATGTAGTGGTCTTTCCGACTTGAGTAATCTTAATTTTTTTGAAATACCAACGCAAATGCATTGTGTCTGAGGAAAAATGATAGATTTTCATTCAATAACTTTCTTACAAGACAACAAATCCTAAGAAACCTAGAAATTGGTGAAGGAAAGGCTGAGGGTCCTTTAAAATCTTCCAAAAAAAATGGAATGCTCAGTTACCTGCCCTAAACGCTATTGACCTGGAGGAATGGAGGAGCGGACAAAGATTGGCTCAGATGACGCATCCAAGCTAGTTTAGTCCATGAAAACCCCGCTTGAAGAAGATATTTCTTTTTTAGTTCAAAGCATGTCTGTTGGTTCTTACCTAACTACCTACCATTCCTTGGGATCTACCTGCACGGACTACCTAACGTGAGGACTTCGCTATACTGTTGTCCCTTCGAGTTGATGTTCGATCTATGTACATACATCTCAAGCGACTGATCCTAGTTTTTAGACTAAGTCGATATTGCTGTAAACTGTACGAACTTTACTGTTAAGGTTCTTCCTCCAATGTGGATGTTTCAGTTTCTGGAGACCAACGTTTTATAAAATATTATGTTACTTGTCCGGGATAGAGTCTTGCTACTCAGTTGTCTCTTCAGTCCAAAGAAGCAACGATCAAATAAGAGATGTTGCTGTCAGAATTAGTAACAGATCCAAACTACCTCCAAGTTATAGCTGTCAACTGTGACGTTCTGTCAAACACATCGATGTTGTGCATCCGTTTTTGTAGACAGCGTAGGCTTTACGATCGCTTATAAGTGAACCCATTTCGATAGCTTCCGCATCAATTTTGACAGCTCGCTGAGTTTTGGCAATAGTGACACCTGAAGCACCTACTAGAGAAGTACCTTTCAGACCCTGAGTTGTCAAAAAAAAGAAGTTTGTGTTTCTTTTTTAGTTCAGACTGTTTAGAGCACCTAGTGTGTGTTTCTTTTCATTCAAAGCGTGCTCAGAACGCTGATGACTGAGCACCCGAGCGCAGGGAATTTGACGTTTGACAGGAGGTAAAGCAGTGGAGAAACAAAATCAACATGGTGGAGCTAGGAGTTAATAACAAAATGAGCATGAATCTTCGACTTATTTCCCACTTATATGAGGGCTTACTGTTCAATTGTGTTTCCTTAATAAATCAAAGGGTTAAGTGCGCCCTCTACACATACTTTCTTCAGACCGCGTTGGACCTGTTCAGGCTGTGTTCGCAACTCTACTCTGAATTGAAAAAAAAAAAACGCTAGTAAAGAGATGACCAGCACGGTTTTGTTTTCGTTTTTGCAACGAAGGTACCAACTACTGACTGGTAAAAGTGAAAAAATAATGAAAAGATACTTTTAAATCCTACGGAGACTCGTTTGTTTGTATGAGGTTGAATTAAATTATTATTTCTTTGAAAACTTTAAGATTATCTTCAAAGGAAATACTAATATGGTAGCTGTATGGCGACTTTTTGGACTCAGTGTACTTACATGCTCCGAATTATTTACTTTTCCTTTCCCTAATTTTTTTTATTGCACTTTTACATATAAGTAAAAGTTATCACACCACTCAATCTTAAATTAAAATTTCATTACTAACAATATTTTAATTTGTTTTTGTGTTTTTTTTTGCATTGCTGGGAATAATTTACAGACAGATACTCTCAACCCATTCGATACGAACAATGGGCAACTCTTTGCATCCTGTGGACTGGATACGAAATTTTTAGAAGACATCGATGTGGCCAGTCTAACATCATCGACTACTGACGACCCACTACAGGAGTTGGCCGATCTACGTAGACAGGTGGTTTATCTTCAGGTATTTGCACGTGATTTCATTTCTTTCATTTTGTTGCTTATTTATTTTGAGACATTAACCAACAACAAATGACCATTAATTCGATTCAATTCGATTGCATATATTAGATGAATTAATAATTGCGCTTAAGATTAACAGTGCCTGAGCATTTTAGTATGTAATTGGAACTTTGTATTCGAATTTTGCTTTCAATTGCTTGTGATAGATACTCATAGTTAGATAGGCATGTCAGATGGGAAACGATGGTGCAAATATACGCAGGATATCCTGGACCTGTATAAGGTTTACGAAGGTTATTAGGAGACATCCATAGGTTGTTTGTCCTCCCTGCTAGATTACCATCAAGGACATCGCAAAATTGTGTCTGGTTTTGGTGAACATCTGGGCTATCATTCATTTTCTGCATTTTGCCGGGACTTTGGTGAACCATTCGTTCTGCAGAAGGATATTAGCCTCTTCGGGCACTCGTGACCTATTCGTTTAACATTATCTTCTCTGCACAATGAAGGTAAAATAGGCAAGAAGGACACTAGAGGCTTATCCGCTTCGACGCCAAAGTGGAAGTAGCTGAACGATACTTGGTATAAGCCAGAGCATGGTCTAGCTTCTAAGAGTCTATTTGAAGTCCTCTGTTCTTTTTGAAAAATCCTGTCGACCAAATTTTTTACTCAAGTTTTTAAGTGGCTTACCTCTGCAAGTATAAGAATATGACAGTTGTGAGCAAAACTTGGCCAAGCTAACAACTTTTCTACTTTTCCATTGGTACCCTGAATGTCTTACTGACATATGAGTTGGCTTAGATGACCCTACTGTTTGGAATGAACAGAGGCCTGAACCAACGACCCTCTCCAGAGGTCCTTACTTAACTCCCTTCAGTTATGTTCAAAAATTTGGTTGAAATCACCTTTTACTTGTGCGCTCTACCTAAGGCAAGGACTCCGCTTTTCTGTTGCCCCTACGAGTTAAATTCAAAAACTTTGCGGGCCGGAGCGCTGATTTTTATTCTCAGATCTGGGATCTCAGTTTTTTAGACAAGGTCGCTGTACAGTTCGTATAGTTTATCATTGACATTCACCCTCCAAAGTCCGTCAAGGAGCTCATGCTTCAGCCCCTGGTGATCTAGGTCATATATATGTAGAATCTTGTTAGTTGTGCAGGATAGGGTCTTACGACTCAATAGTTTGCTCAGCCCAAAGAAACAACAATTGGTGAGAGATATTCTTCAGTCTAAAATCGACAAGTCATACCTAGGGCCTTACTCTCATGGATGACTTATAGAGCAGCTCATTGGATTATACCTCCTTGAAAACCGAGGAGAAAGAGTATGGGCTTTGAACGCATTGTCACTAGTTGTTGGCTCACATGTTTCGACCCTAAGACTACTTACCTAGTTCTGTCAATGACGATAATCCTCATGGAAAAGTTCAAAGTCTTACGTTGCTTCACATCAAATTAAGTATCAAGATGTACGGTCTGCTCGAATCTAGAGTTTAACGCTCAAGAAGTTGATGTCAATACTTGGATGCTAGCGTCGTCAAGGGTATAAGTAGTCTTGGCTGAGACTAGTAAGTGTTGCGTCATAGGAACTCAGCCTTTTGCATGGAATCTGAAACTCCTATATGACATGTGAATCATGATAGAAGCTTTAATTGTTTATCGGAGTCATTCTGAGGAAAATGCACTACACTAGCCAAGGGCACTAGCCAAGAGAAGTATTTAAGTTTTGTTAATGGTTGTATCTATGGACTCACAGAAAGCCACTAGGTTTTAGGCTGAGGATACACTTGGACCTGAAAAGATCCATTGTGCAACCATATGACTCAATCGCTCCCGGTGCTCTTGGAAATAATTTGATATCCAAATCAGCAATATTTTCAAGAAGATTTTACTTTCTTGGTGAGAATAATACAGAGCAGATGCATCTTTTAAGATTTCCAAGCCTCAAAAGGTGCCTATATAACGCGAAACGATCCAGCAATAGTCCGACTAGGTTACGTTTGCGTAGTCCGCTGATAAGTAGCAGACTTGTTGTCCTACGTCTGCCTTGTACCACATCTGTCTGACATGATGGATGAAGCCCCTACCTTGCAGTCAAGAGGTCCGTTTTAGTTCCACGTCGTGCTATTTTATCAGCTTTCCAAGTTTTTTGAGCGTACGTACTGCCCATATGGAGCATTTGAGACTCGTACCATAGCTCCTTTCTAGTAGGTTTCCTTCCTAGTATATGACCCAAATATTGCCAATGTTCTGAGAAACTTGAGTGAATCCGCCCTTATTTTGGGTAGGCTTAGCTCTGGAATCCCAAGTCGTTTAGTAAAAATAATTTTTTTTTTCGTCGGATTGGCGTCGAAGGCCAGGGCTGTTTCCATGAGTGGCTGGGTCTTCCCCAGTGATTGCTGGAGCAATGTCGTCTGTATAAGCTATAACTTCGAATCCTTCCTTATGTAAGGTGGAAAGTAATTCGTCTACGTTAAGGACCCACAGTTGTACACCTCCTTTTAGTATACCCTTCTGAACTGATCTTCTGGAGTTCACCTTGGAGTGATCACCTTGTTAACTAGCATCTTGTTGAATCAGTAACTTATCCTAGAGAGCATTCACAAATGACTTCTGTCTTTTGTGGTTGAAAGGCCCTTTCATATCTAGGAAGGCTATCATCATGAATCCTTTGTTGATCAGCGCCTTTACTATGGTACCACCAAGAGAATCTACTCTATAAAAATGCAGCGATTTCGAAAACAATCTTCAGTCGCTACTCCATTCAGCAAGGACGTCTTCCATTCACTATGTCGAGCATCCACAGTGTATTTGCTACTCATTTCATTCTCAGCAACAAAACTAACCAGCTCCATACATTGCACTTAGTTCGTCCTACTCATGTTTCTGTATTTTTCAAAACTGTCCTGTCAAAACGAATGATTTTGGTGTGCACACATAAAAGATACATAAATACCATGCAACCGGAAATGGTTGAGTCTAAACGATAAATCTTTTCCAATTTCCTCTAGCTACTGCTCCTAACCTTCTAGATCACTTGACGATCCTTTGTACTTGAACAGAACATCGGATACCGACTCCAAAAAATACGATTTTTATGTTTAACTTATCACAATTTATATAATTTTAAATAAACACGCAATGCATTCGAATTTTATTAAAATGCTCAGTAAACTGAATTTAAATTCCTCCCACAAAAAAAAGAAAAGAAAAGAATAAAACCAGATATGTATGTAACATTTCAATAAAACAAAAATCTATCGAAATATATTCCCAAAACTTTTTTTTTCCATTTTAGTTAAATAGTTTTTAAGGTAACTTCTTCTGACATATTTAACTTTAATGACTTTCCGTAAAAAGAAACCCATACCTACGCCAATACTTTTTTTGTTCCTCAGTTCCATTAAGAATTTTTTTTTTTCAATATTCTTTCAATTTTCGTAAATATTCTTTAAGTATACATAAACTCGTGTATAATTTGTAAACAAATTAAAAAAGTAATTCTTTCAGATATTCATAATCAAAAAAAAAATAAAAAGCAAACAACATTGCATGTACAGCACAGATGTTAATTTTAAAAATAACAGTTCTCCTAATTTTGTTTAAAACTTATTTTTTCTTAAATTATTGTTAAATTTTAGATTAAAAAAAAATATATAGTCTTAGAAAGCCATTGTAAAATTAGTTTTAGTATTTATTTATTTTTTTATGTTCAATATTGTAAAACGTTGCTAGTGTAACATGTTGCATTTTAATAAAATATTCTTTTATGTCATCCGAAACTCTTTAGGGACAAGTCGAGGACCGTGACAGAACAATACGAATGCAGAAAACACTGATTGACAAGCTGGAGTCGGATAGTGGAAAACTTCCACAAATCTTATCCGAAAAGGAGTGTGTGAACACAGCAACGCAAACTGACAGGGTGAGGAGATTTTGGATTAAAAAGGTTTGGTAGTAGATATAATGGAAATTTTGTTTATTTGCAACTTTTAGACCCGTCCACTCTCAATTGGCCCCGAAGGACTATCAAGGTAAAAGAAAATACATATATGATTTTATTTTATAAGTATCGCTATGACGATGGTAGGAAAAGTAATGCTTCCATTTCGATTTCAAGCCACTATGGTACTCAATATTGCTTGTAACTTGTCGTATCAAATTATTTTGAGATGAACCCCAAGAAACGTAGAACGATTCGGAAGAAGTTGAGGGAAGAGCAGAAGTCATACAAGTTCTTTGACACTTATTACTGTTCACGAACTCAAGATAGAATTCTATCTATCAGGCATTCAGCTCAAGCTTCGAGGGATGTAAGCCTTATGCTATGTATCCGCGAAAACAAAATGTGGATTGAGTCCATGTAAATATTCACTAAATCCCGCGGATATGTCATACTATTTGACGTCTACGAATCCTATTTGAATGTGACACAAATCGAACAATCCTTTCTGATGTCAACAAATGTCACTTTTGTGAGCTGTCAATGAAAGTAAGAAAAACTGAAATCAATTCAGTGAATTCAGGTTTATTTTATTTTTGCAAAGAATTTCGGTATTTCCAGTCTACGATGAGCTATAGACGGCAATGCAAAGTCCATTCCCTTCTAGAAGTCTAGAAATTATAAAATTATTACCTAGGTGTGACTATCAGTTTGACAGGAACGGTCAATATAAATCCTAATCCCGGTGGAGTCTCCCATTTCTTTAAGTCCGGGTTCTAGTTTTTAGTGAAAACAAAGCATTAAATATCTTAGAAAACAGTCCTTAGAAATCGAAACCTTGAAGTGGACTTCAAATCGTTCCTAACCTGAGCTTGTAGTCCAAGATTCTCTAAGTTGGCACTTTACGTCAGGACTTGTTCGATCAGTGTTTCGTTGTTCCTCGCTTTTGTACTGTGGATTGAGAGTTTTAACACCAGTTTTTTGCCAAACAAGAGCAGGACACTAATTCCATAGAATTCCATCCTTTGTCGGACTTTCATCAAAATAGTTATGTTGGTGACCTTAAGGTCAACATTGTTAGCCCTTTTTATTCATTCTCTGGTATAACCTACAAAAGTGCTCGCTAATAACTTGCGATAACTCGAATATCGTCTGCGTGTCCTTGTTAGCGCACTTTATCCAATAAACTACTTACAATTGTAAGGCATTTCTAGTAGTATTATCGTACTAGTTTCTTGAATCCTTGATCCGACCATGATGAGTGTGTCCTAAAGCCGATGAAACGGATGCTTTTGATCAAAAAATAGTCAGGGCATAGCAAAGTTTGTAGTTAACTCGAATGCTTGACTGGCATCAATATTTCACAAGAGTTTGCACGACTTTCTAGTACTAGAATGCTTGGGGTCTTCTCGCCTTTGAAAGTCGTGAGATAATTGACTTTTCCTAGCCTCCCTAACAACTGTTCTGCAGCCCTTTGTTTAAGGTCCGAAGAGGCTCAATTTCCCATGAGTCTTGAAACTCTTAATGGATATAAGGAAGCGATCCAGAGATCTGCCTACCACTGGGTGTGTTCGAAAATAGTTTAGATAGGAAAGGTTACCCTGATCCCTTCTGTTGTATTAGAGGAATTCCGATCAGATGCTTTTGTCACTTTGACTTGTCCACATTGTTGAAGTTGGAATATCCTGATTACTCTGAGTGTCAACAGGAGTAGATGTGTATTCAGTTTTGCCATATGAAGAAACACATTTTAGCACCAAAATACTCTGAAACTGAGATACAGTGTTCGCGAAGTGCACTCTCAAATCATCTGTTGGTTTTTGTCACTGTCACTGGGACTGAAAATCGTTGCTTGGTAGATTTAAACTAAAGATATCCAATATATATTAATGAGGTCTTCCCTGCTCACTATGAGGCCTAAAACTTTAAATCTGAGGACTTTCGGTGCAATTTTGTACTTCGGTCTGAAATATAAGTCAAACTTTGATGGAAGAGGCTTTATTCAGATGTAAACGAAGTAAAGAAAGTTTGAATGAGATTATTGCAGTGACCAGGTCTAAGTAAAGTATAGTTTCAGTCTTCTTCTCTTAAAGTTTTTTAACGTGGCTACATGGCTAAGTACAACACCTTTCTGTATGACCTACTAAGCGGCCATATGAGAAGTGTCAGAACGCAGCTAGGCACTTTTTTACAAGCAAGTCAAGACTATGATTACACTTCACTTTCTTCAGACTTGTATAGTTCTGTCATCCAATGGTTTAAGGTCTTTGGAAAATTTTTTCGTCAAAATGTTTCTTAAAAAAAAAGTCATTGGTCCTATTTATGGTATCGCAATGGACTCAACATTAGGATCTGTGGCTCCACCTATGTTTTTTACTTACTTAAGCAGCTCCTAACCCGTGAAGAGCCTCTACCTGAGATTCGTCATCCTTCCACTCTTTTCGATTCCGTACTCGCTGCTTCCAGTTGTCCATCGCAATCACTCTGACATCCGCGATTCCTTGATCCTTAAAACGAACGTTCCGTCTTTGTAGTCGTCTCGAACTTGGGGGCTGTATTTCAAAGATCCTTTGTGCTAGAGCATTATTTGTCCATTCGGTCGATGTGGGTTCTGACTTTTTGGACTATGTACATACACTTCATGGTACAGCTCGTCGAGTAGGCGGTTATACCTTGCTCGCATACGGGACTGGAAGGATCGATGGCTTTTACTTGTAGAGCTTCCATATTGTTTTCGAAGTTAGGAGTTTTGAACCCATTTGTTTCGCCAAACCGAAGTAGCAGCGGTTTCCTAGGGTAAGTCAACGCCGGATCTCCATTAGCATGTCGTTCGATCAGTTGATATTTACTTTGAGGTGGATAAACGCCCTAACTACCTCGAAGATGCTCTTGCCAACAGGGACGTTTTATACTAGGTCCTGTCGTTTCTATAAAAATTTAAAAAATGGAAGCATTACCCATCATTCTGTATTTAAATTTAACTTAAACTCAAAGTATTTTCTTTAAAACATTTATTATTTTATTTCATTTAAACGTACTAATCGTTTCCAGAGTAATTCACCTAAAACAAGTTCTGCATCAGCGAATGGCAATTTTTACGAAAGCGTTTTTCATTGTAAAAACAACTACTAACACTGTAATACACAGAACAGCGTATTCCTTACGATATTTCAATATTCATAATTCTATACAAAATTTCATAAATAAAATTAATTCGACAGTCGGTACTGCCAGGCATGAGCTAAGCCATTGCTCTCAGCGTATTGGTTTCTTATGTCAAAGGCTTCGCCCATCTAACCTCCCGTTTAACTTGATTTTCCGTAGACTCCAGTCCAGGAACTATTGGATTCGCATTGTAGTTCCTTCGTTCGTCCATCGGTTTAACTCAGCCAGTAGTGCACTTCGATCGAACGTGTTTTTTCTTTTTCACTATATCCAGAGGCTTTTACTTCTCTAAGTAAAAGTGATCCACAGCTCTTAAGTTTAAATTTAATAAGTTTCGTTAAAATTAAAATAAAAACAAACATTTGCTTAAGCATTTAGTAATCCATTGTATTTTTCTCTTTCTCTCTTTCTCCCTCTCTATTTGTATCTTTACATGCTGCTATTACGAAAAAAATATATATTTTTAAAAAAAAATTGGATTTATTAACATAAAATGGTATAATATTGTCTAAAATCCTTAAAACAAAAACACAAAATATTTCCTTTTTTTTTCAACACTTAAACACAATGCACAATGAAATTCGCAAAAAAATTAAATTTAAAAAATTGATGAATTTTTGCAGAATACAATTCGGCCAGGTACTCTTTTGTGATGTTGTTTTGGCAATTATTGTATTATGTGCTATTAATATAATTTGTATTCTCCATATAACGTATTCGTGTATCGATCCCTGTTCTTCGTGCCTTTAAAAAAAATAAATTAAAACTATATGTCACTTATTTTTGTAATGAGATTTATCTCGTAGATAAAAAATAAAATTAACAAATAAATTATAAATAAGTTTTTTTTATGTAATTTACTAAAATTTGGACCATTATTAGAATTAATATTTTTTTTATATATAAGACTAAGCTACAAGAATATGCTAAATAAGTTGGAGCATAAGAAAAACGAGTCTTAAACGGACAGTGGGCCGCATGGGCCTTTAGAAATAGAACACATTTGACTTTTAATGATTTATTTAAGATTTTGTGTATTCCATTGTGCATAGCTTTATAGTTTTTCTTTTGTGTTTTAAGTTTTTGTTTATACATATTTTTTTTTTTTTTTATTATTTTGTGTATGGTGTACTGAAGTTCATGTAAGTAACGAGTCTTCCACTTAATGTAAGCAGCATCTGCCATGTCTACTATCGATAGGGTTTCCACTTACATTTGTTGTTACTGCTTTAAACACATTACGTATGTATTTTTTCTTGTGCCGAGAGTTTTATGGTTTTCAAATGATAATAAGGAATGGAGAGGATCCTTTGTCATCTACCCTCTAGGAGACTTCTTAAATCGAGTTAGTCCCTAAATGTCTGCAAACCTTTCCTCCGATCTTAGGCCCTTTCACCTGAGCGTCAGCATTTGGTTAAAGGGTAGCTGTCTAGTACTTGTGGCCCCCATCTAATACTTATTTGTCAATTGTAAATTGGGTTAGAGTAGCTGTCTGGTTGTAGACTCATCTGGATTGCAGGACATCTAATTTTACAAGATGAGGATCCATCACAAGTACGCAACTTGGTGGAACAGATCGATAGGACCCAGCTTCGCACAACCATTCGTGTTGTGCGTATTATATTCTTTACACGAATGGAAGGGGGCCGTGTTTGAAGGGCAATTTATTATTTGAGAAGCTATCTCATGACAAGTTATACTCTCGGATGTTTGTCAGACGATCACGAGAGGTGGGGCCGTGAAAAAAAGCTTTTAGTTGTTTTGGCTGGGATTCGAGCCTCAAGCCTCTTGCACCATAGTTCAATGCATTAACCACCGATCCACGGCGCTCATTTATATGGTTATAAAAAAGATGGCCCTTACATGGAGCCGTTTCCTTTAGGACGGGATCGAAAATGTGCATTTTTATACTAATAGGAACTGATAACAAGATTCGTCCTAAATGTTCTGTGATCACTTAGTTGGTCAGATCTAGATAGCACGATCTTCAGTTAATGTTTAACGAGGACCTTACTCAACATCTGCTATTTCATTTTTATTTCATCACAAAGTATTCCCCCGTTCTAGGGTCCAATATGCCCCTTAAGTTTGGGAAAAAATGCTGACCGATACGATCTTAGACCCTACCAAGTACAGGGCTTGTGGGCGTTCATCGTAGGTTACGGGTTAGTACGACGGACTACTGAGCAACAAGATTTGTTAAAACCATAATTTTTTTACGATCCAACCTTTTGCGAGATTCTGACAAACATTGGAGAGTATGTACAACTGCCATGAGAAACTTTTCAAACTGGATTTGACCTAGGGACACGGGAACAGTTGACCCCTTTCATTTGTAGGAAGAATAGGGTCACGTATGGACCAGTCGCCCCAAATATTTGTGTCAGAATTGAGGACCAAATTCCTACAACATCTAGTTTATGTAGAAATTTGATTTCATGGCTAATTCGCCTTGCCATGTCACGATATGTTTATCCATGTGCCTGTAACCACTTAATTAGGAGGATTACTCTTGACTTCTGCTAGATTACGGTTAGTGATTCTTTTGTTGGTCGTATGTACATCTTGCAGCCTATAACACCTACAAACCTCAAAACTAAAATCCAGATTGATCTGTTGAGGCTCCCATTTTTTTTTCGTCTAATTTGATCGACCATTGTTTGTCAATATACGACCCAATGCGCAAATTATCCCTGCTGCTTTGTCAGCTGACTGAGGTTCAGAAGATCTGCAAATCTTTTTGTCATAGACTGGCCATAACGATTTGATTGTTGCACATGAATGCATTTGTTAGCCTCCTTGTTGGATACGATGTCTAATTCTCCATTCAAAGTGCTAAGCTGTGTACTAGCCTCACCAAGGGCCTTCGAGTAGTCTGTAAACTCTCTCCTTGCTAGTTCATCCACATTTTCGTTATCTGACATATCCTGGTTCCCAACAGAGGGAACTGATAATGCGCATTTTGGACAGTTTTCAATTTTCAAGATAGATACTGATATCTTTCCTGATATATTTTCCTCGATTATCAAGTCCGCCATTTGTTTTATTCCAGTGATTTCGGCTTGAAAAGCACTATAATCGTCCTTAAGCCAATACGAGTAACTACAACCATTTCGGATCCATCTAAATAATTTGCTAGCTCATTCTCGTCAGACTATAACATCCTACTGGATCTCCTACTACAGCTTGATAGTGGGTCGCCGTATTCCATTTCCATTCGGAGTCTCGATATATTACTCCGGTTCATAATTGGGGCTATGACCACAGGATTTAGCCAACCATAGTTCGGCTTTCCGTAGTTCTAGCGCCGTTTAAGCTACCGAGCTGACCCAATAAATGTCAAGTGGTAGAAGATTCAGCATTGTTTCCAGAGCAGCTGTTGGCATTAATCTCATCGACCAAGAGAGCCTTCCCATAGAACCCTTGCCACACTTTTAATGTGATATATATTCTCGAGGGCCAATTTAATATCGTTGAGGGCAATTCCCCGGTCTCTTGTCCATTCATTTTTTTTTTAAATCGTTTTGCGCTTTCTGGGATTGTTTTACCAACTGCTAGGTGAACGAACTTAGCAAGAATAGTGTCATCTTCTTTCGATTTATCACGAGTATATAACAGAAAGAAAAGTGGCCCAAAAACGCTTCCTTGTGGTACGCCAGACTAAATTTTTCTGACCTCCGAATATTGGCCTTTTTGTTTCGAATTCTCGACCTCTTCGTATTCCACTTCTCTTCGTATTGTACTTATGTGTGTCAACTCGTCAGATAGTAATTCCGTCCTATAGACATTGTCGTGAACTAGCTGACCATATAGAGTTTCCTTCCACATGGACGCCAAAAACATCCGCTTTTTTCTTTATTTTCCCTTCCCTTTTATTTTAATTAATTTTTATTTTTCTTGTTATGCACAATTCCATTTAAAAGTCTCAACTAAGCTAACATTTTAAAAAAAAAACCAAAAATCTCCAAAAGAAAACAAAACAAAAAATCACCCCAAACGTATCACAAACATTTTTTTAAAACATGGTAAACGTATTACTTTTGCATGCTGCAAATTGTAGTCCAGTGAGGTAAATCTTAATATTAACTTTCCTTGACTTGCATGTCAACTCAATTAAAAAAAAAAAAAAAAAAAGTAATTAAAAAATAAAACTAAATCTGAAAGCAATTCAACCGCATAATTAAATAGTTTGGCTTTCTTAATACCCCTGCTTTCATTTAATTTCGATTTAAAAAAAAAAAAAATAATAAAACTTATAATAAATTTTTTAAAATCTATCTTTTTATAGAAGTAAACCTGAATATACAAGTTATACCACACATTTCCCTGCCACGACGATAATCACCACCACAACATCCTCAAATAACAATAGTAATAGTACATCACCAACGCAGGCGTTAACACCAACTAAAAATCAAACTCGCCGACATACTGTTATCTCAACAACATTCACCAACTACAATCAGATCTCACCATCCCCAAGGCGAGCATCAATTGCCTGGGAACAACAACGTCCCAATGCCGCCACTGTGGTGTATAAGCCAGTTAAGATAACCCTTATTGGTGAGCCAATGTCATCGTCACCAGAAAGGAAATGCAATGGTTCAACAACAACAACAACAACAACAAATGGTGATGCCAGTAGCAATAGTTCCTCTGATAGTTGTGTGGATGAAGAGAATCGAAAGAATCTCTTAAATGGTTACCATCATTACAATGGCAAGGCAAGAGCTTACGAAGATGTAGAAGTCAGGAATCATCAAAAATTGCATAATCAACAACATCATCATCATCAACAGCATCACCATCATAACTATCACCAACATCATCCGCAACAGAATCAACAACAACAACCGCAACAACAAAATTTAACCCCTACTGTTACGATAGTCTGACTTTAGTGATTTGTACTCGATAGGACATTAAGTATTAAGCAGAACTAACAACAAAAACAAAAATTACAAGAAACAAAATATTTAAGGAAAACAACAAAAAAAAAAAAAAAAAAAAACTCTTGACTATTATATTTAAAAAGTAAAAATCATATAAAGCAAACATATTCATTAAAAAATAAGAAAACATTTTCAGAAAAACAAAATCATATTAGAATAATGATATAACAAATAGTTTTTAAAACAAACAGCTTTTTCGATAGCAAAATTAAAGGCGCATACACAGGGTGCAATTTGACAGATGTAGTTCTAGTGTCAAAAGTCAAAATAGTTTTTAAGAGAGGTGGCAGGACCGAAGATATCCAAATTATCCAGTGAATTTAAATAAGTACCTTGCCTGCTTTTTAAATTTATGTTTTAGAATTTGACAGTACTTACTTACACCGAAATCTTAGATTATTCTATTCTGTGGCAATATGTCGAAGGTATTATATACTCTTTCAACTCAACGACGACGAATGTCATAAAAAAAATAAGATACATAATTTGAATATAACGATTTTTTTCAACTAATTCAAAAGATGACAGATAATCAAATTGACAGGCTCATATTCAAGCTATCTGTCAAAAAGTAAGCCATATATGGAGTTCACCTCAACGTACGTCATATTGTAGCCAATGAACTCTGACCCCCTTCACTTTATTGTCCATCATTGGTTCAGTGGCGATCATACATACATTTTCTCAGAAATGGAATTCCTAATAAGCCCAACTCATTCCTATGCCCGACTGCCAAAGCCAGATTCACGAAATCTTATCCCTTTTCAAGCGACATGTCTAGTTTTAGCCGTCTTGTACTTATTTGTCAAGAAGTGATCTGGTCGTTACTGCTGTTTTAGTGAGTTACTCACAAAAATGAGTTCAGTTTTTCCGGTTTTGATCGCAGAGATGATCTGATCTCATGATCAGCATTTGGAACCAAAGATTTGGTTGTTCCCTTCCATCTACATATACCCTTAGTGGCAATTCCAGTACTTTTTGATTTACAAAAATCCACCATATTCAACACAAGTCAAACATATGAAAGGACTTCAGAAGGAGGTATGCCTTCCAAATTTCTGAACTCGAAAGCTGTTTATAGATTTTCATACTAGACGACCACCAAATGGTATTACCACGTGCGTCAGGAAGATTTTGGCTTTAAAGAAGAACAAACACCGGTTGCCTTAATTTAACTTGGGAAATGCGTTTCTTCACAAGACGCTCTACAAAATGATGTTCTTTTCTGAACTAATCTGCCTTCAAAGTTCAGAAATACTATGTCTACTACAGCTGTCATTCATTTTGATGTATCAAGAGGGCCCGTTCAACTTGTTGACTTCGACACAAGAGTAGTTAGCCGGATACGTCCTTAGCTGACTGCTTCCAGTTGTACACTCTTAGTTCCTTGTATTGCACCCTTAATTGTGCACTTAAACCGAGGCTATTCTCGACTGTGTTGTCCCCTGGGATTAGATTCGCTGTTTTACAATCAGGACTGAATACCGAACATCTCTTTCCTTCACAAATAGTTTTAAATTCTGGTATAAGAACTTCTTAGCCATTGACAGAACTTTCCAACTTTGCTGAGTTATTATAGTCAGAGTTGATAGCAGAATCCACTGCTCCTGGAGTGGAGTCCTCAAAGGTGATAGTTGATGATCACACTTTTGATACCTAGTCAAAGTAGATGGTCACACTTTGTTATCTCTCCGTGAAAAGATCGTGCTGTCACACAAAAACGATCGCTAAACGATCACGCTAAAGGTCACATTCGAGAGACACATAATCGATCATTGAGGATTCTTAGAAGATTCCAATCCTGGTTCAAGCAGCTGAGGTTGGTGTACATTCTCTACCAAATCATGTGTAATTCCAAGTAATAACTCGATGAGTAAACGTTCCGAGGATATGGATTACTTTTTGGATCACTCGTCGATTACTCGTCTCTCCTAGACCGTGAGTCTTCTACAAGAGTTTGTTACCAGTCTTAGAAACTAAAATATTGTTGGCATTAGCTCCAAGCTTTCACTTGACCCGTTAAATTTGGATCTTAGGAACAAGTTTTGTATTTTTGTGCAATGGTGGTTTTGAACTCAATCCTTGTCCTAAATCTAGAAAAATAGCCTTGAATTTAGTTTTTATGTAGATGATCCCACAAAATGGAGTCAAAATTTAAGGATCCTAACATAAACAAGACAATTGAGTGACCCACAGAACAGCGACAATCAAATTGAAAAACCCTATGTGTGCGCCTTAAAAACTTATATAAGAAGTACAGCAGGGAAGGCTTCAGGCTTTAAATGAATGTCCTTCGCTTATGGGTTAAATCTTAGACGCAGCAGCATCAGCGGTAGAATTTACAATTCAGTTGATTTATTTTCTTAATTTTCGACAGAGTACAAGATGATTTAGTCCTGAATTATCGTCCTAAAAACAGAATCGCACAATATTTTGCAATAAAACACACTTTTGGTCGAAACAAACCATTTATTTTAAACGCGATATTATCTATATATCAGAATTAACTTTTCAAATTATAGATATATACACACAGATATTACAAAACAATAATATTAAGTTTAAAAATAAAAAAAAAACAAATCGCCACTCAGAGACTACAGAAGAGTTTCATAATTAATTTCAATACTTAGATTAATCAAACCAACTATGAATTATAATATACTTATGTTTAACAGATTTATAACCAAACAATTACGCCTATAAGAGTCATTTAATTATTTTTATTTTTCTTATAATTTAATTAAATGTATTCTCTCACTAAAGGACATTTCAAAGGAAAAATATTAAGAAAACAAAAACTAAACTAAGACATATTTATTATTGTTATTCATCATTATATAAAAATGAATCATTATAAAACAAAACAAACTTAATAATCTTTAGTAGCTAAATATATATATAAATATATAATTATTATGAATTATGTATAATTACTATTATTGTACTTAATTGAAAGCTGAATGAATGAAGGACTAAATAGCAAGTAAAAGGAGAAATAATATAAAAAATAAAAAAATAAAGAATTAAAGACATAATGATAATAAAGAATATTGCCTAGTAGAACTGAATGGAATGAAGATAAATAAAATAAAATAAAAGGATGACTTTTGATTTGTTTACAGAATACTGAGGAAGATGGCCTTTTTATTACACATACTCTGTACCGTGGTTAAACTTATTTTTAGGTGGCTTTACTTACTTATGGCCTCGACAATGCCTACGCGCCATCGTGGGCGATTTCTAGAAATATGTCTCAGTTCTCCCCAACTCTTTCCCAGTTGCCGTGCTACCTTCTCAACTGTGCAGTGCCACGTACTCCTAGGACCGCCGCGTATCCTGGCATCCTGAGTAAGCGGGTTCCATTGCATTGCGTGATACGCTATGGACCTGTCACCCTTTCGGAGAGTATGTCCAATCCACTGCAACTTTCAACGTGGTATGGTTGTACCTATTGGCCCGTTCTCTCTTAAAGTTGTTCGTTAGAGATACGGTTTGGCCAGAAAATCCTAAAGATATACCGTAAGCACCTATTGATGAACGTTTGCACCTTCCTCGTGATAGTGGCGGTCACCCTCCAGGTACCACATCCATATAACAGCACGGATTCAACGTTGGAACGGAACAGTCGTAGCTTGAACTTCGAATTCCGCTGATAGCCTTCCTCTGTGCAAAACGTGACATGTCGGCCCATATCATATGTAGCCTTGATAATTGCTACTAAGTAATCTATCAGGAATGCCTCTCCTGTGCAAGGCACCCCAAATAAATTCCTTATATTTAGAGAGATGCACGACTTTAAATATTGATGGCCGACCAAGCGTGGTTTGTTAAAATGACGAAAAGATTTACCACGCCCACTCGAAGACCTAAAGATTCATTGTGAGTCCCCTTTTGAAAAGTAGAGTGAGACCTAGCGTGCTTCCGGCTCGAATGGAAACCAGTTGGTACTCTTAATGAAGTGGAGGGATCTGGTCGATATCTGAAAGACTGTAAGCTCTGCTGTGCTTACGAAGATAAACATTCTACGTTAGGGAAGTGTCATTCAATGTGGGGTTGTGACAACGTCGGTATCAATCAGATCGCTGCTCTATTACTCCAAAGGCCGCGTTAAACTGCCAGTTGTCCCTCTTAACATGTCTGAGGAGTTCAAAATTCAGACTCGCTAGACTGGTCACAACTCACAAGATCCAACCGAAATTGCGGAGCCTGGGTACGCCCATCGCTACATGCAAACTCTTGCTAGGACTGGACGCTTTTAGTAGTACCATCTATAGATGGCGAACATCTCTCATTTTGCAATATTTCAAGACAGATGTGCGCGAAGCTTGAACTGAAATATAGTGCGGAGTTGGTTCTATTAAAGCGATTGCAGATTATTCGCAACATTATCGGGGTTCTCACTATACACTGTTCTATAGACCAACATGCTAACAAGCAGGACCGCTTTTCAGATGACTTCTGCAGAACCTTTAGGCATGAGAAGTAGGAAGTTCTATAAAAGACTACTCCATCTACAAGTTCCTTTCTTTGACATTCTAGGCGAACTTACGTCACTAGGCATCACGAGACTCCTTCACTTTATTAAAAGCATCACAATACAGCAGTTTCGGCACACGTCTCCCTTTACGGAGTGTGACTCCGATGGTGCAGTGTCCTGGGATTGAGTTGGTGCCAGAAAACCCTTTGTTTTCTAATTTCGTCCATATAGTAAATCTTCCCTAGGTAACCAGGACGAGTTGACCTTTTTCCCTATTATACCGCCAATTATAAAGGACTTTTCAATAAATGTCCCTTTCTTCAGCGATTGAGCTTAAAATGAATATCTTCTGCCCGCTTTTTAAAAATTAATTTTTTATAGAAATTTTGACTAGAAGTCGAAAAAAATTGGCAAAATTGACTGGCCTTGGTATTCTCTATGATTCGCCTGAGGACCACATATGGCCACGCCCACTTTTTAAGAGTGTTTTTATAAAGAAGAAAGAAAAAGAAATAACTGCGCAAAACATGGAGAGTGCCACGCCCTATTTATTAGAAGAAAACTTGAACATTAAGGTGCAAGTACGTACTTTGTTTTTGTGATCTGTCAATGCCAAAACGTCAGTCAAGACTTGCATTTTTATTGTGGCGAAGTTCATGAACGATCTGTGTTTGGAAATAATTAATAATAAGTTTTAAGCCGGTGAGGTGTGGTTCGACCATACTTTGTTGTCAATGAAAATGGTTGCCTAGTTACAGTTTATGGAGTACGCTATCGTGCCATACTGGAAGACTAATTTTGACCAAAATGAAATGGGTTTAACGTCAGTGAGATGTGGTTCCAAGAAGATGGTGCAACATGTGACGCAACTGGTAAAACAATTGATCTGTTGAAGGTGAAGGTCTTAACTTACGTTAAGTCTATGGCCAGCAAGACAACAACGTTACTATTTGTCTGCTAGTGCTCCGAGAATCTGACTCATTTAATTTTAGTGAGCACGATCATACGGATGCACAATAACTTTTCGAATAAAAGTCAAATCTGTAAACAAAAACAATTAGTTGATACTGGTTCTGTAATCTTATTTTTTTGTGAAAAACAAGGTCAGCTTAATGGCCTTCGATTGCATTAGACAATTTGGGAATAGGTGGAACCTAATTCACATACCTGTTTTGGTAGCACCGCAGCAGGCATGTACTTAGGTAAGTCTAGTCTTTGAATAGAGGCTAATACTAGTAGAACTATGTAGGTAGAAAGCTTTAATATGTGGTTCCAATATAAACGAACCAATAAGTGTTGAATGGTTTTTAGAGACAAGACCCTGCTCCGACGCAGGAATTCATTTTCGAGTCAAATTTGTTGCTGAGGATAATATGGATAATAACAATATTCTAGCTCATGCATTGTGGCTAAATCAATCCAAAAAGGGTATATTGTACCATTAACGCCCTCATGATCAAAGAGGATAGTTTTGGAAGGAAAGTATTGGAGTAGAGATATCAGATCTTGTATAGCCTGTGCTGTTACTGGATGTAAGATGTACATGCATACATATGATAGAGCTATGAGCTGGAACAACTGAGGTTTCGCATCCAATATTAAAGTTCTACATTCGAGTCCTACTGTGTCCAAGGCTAATATTTAGGCCATTAAAATCTGCATTCCCGTAAAACTCAAGCTGTTGCTCTTGATATTTAAAAAATTGATTAAGTTTGACACCAAGCTTGTCAATGTCGAAATATAAATCGAAAAATATGTCGTGGACATATGATGCGTCCACATGTCAAGTTTTGCACAGAAGAAGGCTGTCTGAGGAATTCGAAGTCCAAAGTGGAGTTCGACAAGGCTGCATACTTTCACCAACACTATTTTTACTGATGATTAGTGACGTGCTAAATGCGGCTTTATCAATAGGAAACGGAGGAGTTCGATAGACTTTGTATATCTGAACTCAAACACATAGACTACGCCTACGACGTATGCCTACTGTCACACAGAATAATGGACCTTCAACAGTAAATGTGGAGACGGAAGCAGACAACAAAAAAAATGATCAGTCTAGGACCGAACTCATCAACTCATTTATGCATTGCTGGACAAACGGTTGAGAGAGTAGAGAGTTTCCAATACCTTGGGAGTATTGGTCTCAACTGATGGCGGAACCGAACTAAAGCAAAATCTGCACTTGGGATGCTATCCACAGTTTGGCGTAGTAATGCGATTAGCTTAAACACTAAGCTACGACTGTTCCGTTCCAACGTTGAATATATGGATGTGACATCCACTATCACGAGGAAGCAGCAAACGTAAATAGGTCCTCAATAGGTCCCTACGATATATCTTTAGAATTTTCTGCCCAAACCGTATCTCTAATGAACAACTTTAAGAGAGAACGGGTCATGAACCTATAGGTACAACCATACGATGACGAAAGTGGTAGCGGATTGGACATACTCTTCGAAAGGGTGACAGGTCCATATTTTTCCAAAAATTTTACCGACCCAGATTCAGTACAACAAATTCTCTCTCTTCTCTTCAACCTACGCTATGCACGAATATCCAGTGCACCAACAGATGGAGTGTCCCCCCAGATATTTGCTATTATTTCTGGCTTACCTCAAGGATCTATTGTTTCACCGACATCTATTGTTTCATCTGGAATCACATACAACATACATACACGCATGTACATCAGAATGATGTGTATATTGTATCTAAAACAGCAAAAAAGTATCTCAACCTCTCAAAATCACCACTCGTAGCACGTTTTTGCTAAATGCATTCCAGAAATGTGCTAATTTGTTTACTCCGCCTTGAGGAAGATTAATAGAGTTCCATTTAAGAATACTTTCGTCAGTTTAATCGTGACCCCCATCGACATCGCGTCGTCGTATGTACGAAAGAAAAACTGCAGAGTATTTCCCCGGCTTAACTGCAAAATGACGCAGATACACTTAACACAGTTTATTGTGGTATCGTTACTCATTCTTAACCCGTTTGCGAAGGCACACAAGTGCGAAGCTGAAAGCAGTACAGGCAGTGCGGTCTGTGCAAATCTGGTCACATTGGCCAATCTCTCCAAGAACATAAAGCCATTATGGAAAAGTGTCACAGTTGTCAACAACCCAGGGGATACCTTCCACGTAGGTGAGTAATCTTTCCTTTGTTCTTATATTTTCATGGATACCATCCACTATTCTTACATAGATGCATCCCCTGAAGCCGAGAATCTAAAAGCGATTGAAGCCCTCGATGTATCTCAAGCTGGTGATATTGTCATTTCCAATCATGGCTTCAAGGATCTCATCTCTTTGCGGAGATTGAATATCTCTGGTACCCAAATTTTGACACTTAAAGCGAATTATTTCCAACCAAACTCTGCACTCCTGCATCTTGATGCGAGTCATAATCACTTGACCATAATAGAGCACAACATGGTTAGGAACTTAGTGAACCTGGAATGGGCAAGTTTCTCTCACAACCTGATGGAGTCAGTGCAGAGGAATGCATTTCAAACTCTTACCCAACTGAGGTATTTGGATTTGAGTTACAATATTTTCAAGACATTCGCTCTGGGGGCAGTTCCACGACTTGAGCATTTGTCCATCGACAATAATTTGCTGGAAATGGTAAGTACCCCTCAGAAGCCTAGAAGTGATAATATCTTTGTCCCAGCTTCCAGCAAACAGCTTCGAAATGATGCCGGCCCTGCGGAATCTTTCAATCTCTGCAAATTCATTGAAGGTAATCGATGATCGTGCTTTTTACGGTTTGGCCAATTTGGAGAGCCTAAATCTATCCCGCAACAGCATCGAGTTACTTACGGCAAATACATTCCTAGGCCTCGAAAAAGTCAGGCTTCTAGTCTTGGACTTGAGATACAATCGCATAGCTGACCTATCGATGCAACCGTTTCGGCATCTAACTTCACTTCAAGTTCTTTTGCTTGCAAAGAACTCCCTTAAGACACTGGAGCCGAGCCCATTCAGTGGCTTGCGATCGCTTAGGAAGCTTTTCATTTCCGACAATGACATCGAAGAAATAGCTGAGAATACATTCGCCTCCCTGCTGAGCCTAGACGCACTGGAACTAGCCGGAAATAAACTAACAACGCTGGACAAGAAAGTATTCCCTGAATCAATGCCAAGACTACGTAAACTTTTTCTCAACCGCAATAGCTTGAAAACCCTGCCATACGACACATTCTTCGCCCTCAGTAGTGTCGACTTCCTCAGTCTTGGACATAATTTTCACAAGTATCTGGATAAACGAATGTTCGAGCCAATGACGAAGCTTAAAAAACTACATCTGGCTCACAACTACATCGAGTATATCCCTGCCGATGTTCTGGAGGGTTTCAACAATCTCACCGAGCTCCTGATCGATCACAATAAGTTGACATTTTTACCGGAACTCAATTTGTCATTTCCGTTTCTCGGTAAAGTTGCTATCGAGGGAAATCCCTGGCAATGTCCTTGTTTGGACAGGATAGTAGAGTTCCTGGAAGCTAGAAAAATCTGGTACCAGCGGGATAATGGATACTTTGACGGACAGAAGCCGCTTTGTGTGATTACACCATCCACGAAGTGTATTCGTAATGTGGCGGAAGTTAATCGAATCGGGATACCTAGTATTTACCAGCAAATGCTGTTGGATAAGAAGGTTCAGGCCACAAAGGAGTAATTTGTACTCAGCACTGTAGCACTTATGTGCAAATAAATACTGTGAATAGTGGAAACTGTTTGTTTTACTAAAATGTTGGTCCCGGACCTGCATTGAAATATATGACAAAGTGTATACTTGACATCTTTTTTTGACAGTTTATTGCGTATACGTACTGTGACTAACTTCACTAATGATTACAATGCATACACATGCGTATAAATAGACGATGTACCCACACCTCTACACTTGTGAAAAAATATTGAGCACGTTCCGCATTCTGCATACTTAAGGATGCCAAAGGTGACGTTTCATGTGTCAAAACGCGGTATGCGCGCTCTAATACAAAATTTAAACAAAAGCGTTGGAGCCGTGTTTGAAAAAATCATATATTTTCTAAAACTGGCCTTACGTGAAGTACCGTAAATAGTAGGGCTAAACCAAAACTTTCGCCTGCAGGGATTATCCCACAGAACGCATAATTTAAGTTTAATCTAAATCCGTCCGACTTTTAGGCTGTATCCTCGTACACAGACAGACAGCATTGGCAAATCCATTGTTTTGACCTCGAGCTTGAAAATTTTTACGAATACAATACTTGCTCTATAGGTACACGAAAAAAAAAAAATATTTTTTAGATTTCTCCGATGCAGTCGGTCGCTCTCGCTGCTGTCGTCAAGTCGTCCCTGGGAGTCAAAATTCGGAGTTAAGGTAATGAATATATTTTTTTTTTGGTTTTGAATATCAAAATAATTATTTTTTCAGATTTCTCCCGGGCAGACGGTCGCTCTCGCTGCTGTCGTCAAGTCGCCCCTGGGAGTCAAAATTCGGAGTTAAGGTAATAATTATATTTTTTTTTCTTGGTTTTGAATATCAAAATAAAAATTAATTTTTTCAGATTTCTCCCGGGCAGACGGTCGCTCTCGCTGCTGTCGTCAAATCGCCCCTGGGAGTCAAAATTCGGAGTTAAGGTAATAATTATATTTTTTTTCTTGGTTTTGAATATCAAAATAAAAATTAATTTTTTCAGATTTCTCCCGGGCAGACGGTCGCTCTCGCTGCTGTCGTCAAGTCGCTCCTGAGGGACAAAATTCGGAGTTAAGGTAATGAATATATTTTTTTTCTTGGTTTTGAATATCAAAATAAAAATTTATTTTTTCAGATTTCTCGCAGGCAGACGGTCGCTCTCGCTGCTGTCGTCAAATCGCCCTTGGGAGTCAAAATTCGGAGTTAAGGTAATGAATATATGTTTTGTCTTGTTCTTGAATATCAAAATAAAAATTTATTTTTTCAGATTTCTCCCAGCCCGTCGGTCGCTCTCGCTGCTGTCGTCAATTCGCTCCTGGGGGACAAAATTCGGAGTTAAGGTAATGAATATATTTTCTTTCTTGGTTTTGAATATCAAAATAAAAATTTATTTTTTCAGATTTCGCCCAGCCCGTCGGTCGCTCTCGCTGCTGTCGTCAAGTCGACCCAGGGAGTCAAAATTCGGAGTTAAGGTAATGAATATATTTTTTTTTCTTGGTTTTGAATATCAAAATAAAAATTTATTTTTTCAGATTTCTCCCAGCCAGTCGGTCGCTTCCGCAGTAGTCATCAGGTCGCACCTTGGAGATAAAACTCCGAGTTAAGGTAATGAATATATTTTTGATTGAAAAACTGAATAATAAAATGATTTTTATTTCATGTTTTCAGATTTCTCCGGGTTTCGTTCTGAATTTCATCGAATTTAATATATTATTTCTGAGAATTATTTTGTTAAGAATATTGTAGAATTGGGAGTCAAAATTCGGAGTTAAGGTAATGAATATATTTTTTTTCTTGGTTTTGAATATCAAAATAAAAATTTATTTTTTCAGATTTCGCCCAGGCAGTCGGTCGCTCTCGCTGCTGTCGTGAAGTCGCTCCTGAGGGACAAAATTCGGAGTTAAGGTAATGAATATATTTTTTTTTTTTTGGTTTTGAATATCAAAATAAAAATTAATTTTTCCAGATTTTTCCCAGCCAGTCGGTCGCTCTCGCTGCTGTCGTCAAGTCGACCCAGGGAGTCAAAATTCGGAGTTAAGGTAATGAATATATTTTTTTTTTTGGTTTTGAATATCAAAATAAAAATTAATTTTTTCAGATTTCTCCCAGCCCGTCGGTCGCTCTCGCTGCTGTCGTCAAGTCGCTCCTGAGGGACAAAATTCGGAGTTAAGGTAATGAATATATTTTCTTTCTTGGTTTTGAATATCAAATTAAAAATTAATTTTTCCAGATTTCTCCCAGCCAGTCGGTCGCTCTCGCTGCTGTCGTCAAGTCGACCCAGGGAGTCAAAATTCGGAGTTAAGGTAATGAATATATATTTTGTCTTGGTCTTGAATATCAAAATAAAAATTTATTTTTTCAGATTTCTCCCAGCCCGTCGGTCGCTCTCGCTGCTGTCGTCAAGTCGCTCCTGAGGGACAAAATTCGGAGTTAAGGTAATGAATATATTTTCTTTCTTGGTTTTGAATATCAAAATAAAAATTAATTTTTTCAGATTTCTCCCAGGCAGTCGGTCGCTCTCGCTGCTGTCGTCAAGTCGCCCCTGGGAGTCAAAATTCGGAGTTAAGGTAATGAATATATTTTTTTTTTGGTTTTGAATATCAAAATAAAAATTAATTTTTTCAGATTTCTCCCAGGCAGACGGTCGCTCTCGCTGCTGTCGTCAAGTCGCCCCTGGGAGTCAAAATTCGGAGTTAAGGTAATGAATATATTTTTTTTCTTGGTTTTGAATATCAAAATAAAAATTTATTTTTTCAGATTTCGCCCAGGCAGTCGGTCGCTCTCGCTGCTGTCGTCAAGTCGCTCCTGAGGGACAAAATTCGGAGTTAAGGTAATGAATATATTTTTTTTTTGGTTTTGAATATCAAAATAAAAATTAATTTTT
The DNA here is from genome assembly GCA_963583995.1 of Xylota segnis. Lineage (NCBI taxonomy): Eukaryota > Metazoa > Arthropoda > Insecta > Diptera > Syrphidae > Xylota > Xylota segnis. Next base: position 37,173,583 of record OY757238.1, on the reverse strand, counting down.
TCAGATTTCTCCCACGCAGACGGTCGCTCTTGCTGCTGGCGTCAAGTCGCTTCTGAGGGACAAAATTCGGAGTTAAGGTAATGAATATATTTTCTTTCTTGGTTTTGAATATCAAAATAAAAATTAATTTTTTCAGATTTCTCCCAGCCAGTCGGTCGCTCTCGCTGCTGTCGTCAAGTCGACCCAGGGAGTCAAAATTCGGAGTTAAGGTAATGAATATATTTTTTTTTCTTGGTTTTGAATATCAAAATAAAAATTTATTTTTTTCAGATTTCTCCCGAGCAGTCGGTCGCTCTCGCTGCTGTCGTCAAGTCGCTCCTGAGGGACAAAATTCGGAGTTAAGGTAATGAATATATTTTTTGTCTCGGTTTTGAATATCAAAATAAAAATTTATTTTTTCAGATTTTTCCCAGCCAGTCGGTCGCTCTCGCTGCTGTCGTCAAGTCGACCCAGGGAGTCAAAATTCGGAGTTAAGGTAATGAATATATTTTTTTTTCTTGGTTTTGAATATCAAAATAAAAATTTATTTTTTTCAGATTTCTCCCGAGCAGTCGGTCGCTCTCGCTGCTGTCGTCAAGTCGCTCCTGAGGGACAAAATTCGGAGTTAAGGTAATGAATATATTTTTTGTCTCGGTTTTGAATATCAAAATAAAAATTTATTTTTTCAGATTTCTCCCAGCCCGTCGGTCGCTCTCGCTGCTGTCGTCAAGTCGCTCCTGAGGGACAAAATTCGGAGTTAAGGTAATGAATATATTTTCTTTCTTGGTTTTGAATATCAAAATAAAAATTTATTTTTTCAGATTTCTCCCAGCCCGTCGGTCGCTCTCGCTGCTGTCGTCAAGTCGCTCCTGAGGGACAAAATTCGGAGTTAAGGTAATGAATATATTTTCTTTCTTGGTTTTGAATATCAAAATAAAAATTTATTTTTTCAGATTTCTCCCAGCCCGTCGGTCGCTCTCGCTGCTGTCGTCAAGTCGCTCCTGAGGGACAAAATTCGGAGTTAAGGTAATGAATATATATTTTGTCTTGGTCTTGAATATCAAAATAAAAATTTATTTTTTCAGATTTCTCCCAGCCCGTCGGTCGCTCTCGCTGCTGTCGTCAAGTCGCTCCTGAGGGACAAAATTCGGAGTTAAGGTAATGAATATATTTTCTTTCTTGGTTTTGAATATCAAAATAAAAATTTATTTTTTCAGATTTCGCCCAGGCAGTCGGTCGCTCTCGCTGCTGTCGTCAAGTCGCTCCTGAGGGACAAAATTCGGAGTTAAGGTAATGAATATATTTTTTTTTTGGTTTTGAATATCAAAATAAAAATTAATTTTTTCAGATTTCTCCCACGCAGACGGTCGCTCTCGCTGCTGTCGTCAAGTCGCTCCTGAGGGACAAAATTCGGAGTTAAGGTAATGAATATATTTTCTTTCTTGGTTTTGAATATCAAAATAAAAATTAATTTTTCCAGATTTCTCCCAGCCAGTCGGTCGCTCTCGCTGCTGTCGTCAAGTCGACCCAGGGAGTCAAAATTCGGAGTTAAGGTAATGAATATATATTTTGTCTTGGTCTTGAATATCAAAATAAAAATTTATTTTTTCAGATTTCTCCCAGCCCGTCGGTCGCTCTCGCTGCTGTCGTCAAGTCGCTCCTGAGGGACAAAATTCGGAGTTAAGGTAATGAATATATTTTCTTTCTTGGTTTTGAATATCAAAATAAAAATTTATTTTTTCAGATTTCTCCCAGGCAGTCGGTCGTTCTCGCTGCTGTCGTCAAGTCGACCCAGGGAGTCAAAATTCGGAGTTAAGGTAATGAATATATTTTTTTTCTTGGTTTTGAATATCAAAATAAAAATTAATTTTTTCAGATTTCTCCCACGCAGACGGTCGCTCTCGCTGCTGTCGTCAAGTTGCTCCTGAGGGACAAAATTCGGAGTTAAGGTAATGAATATATTTTTTTTTTGGTTTTGAATATCAAAATAAAAATTAATTTTTTCAGATTTCTCCCACGCAGACGGTCGCTCTCGCTGCTGTCGTCAAGTCGCTCCTGAGGGACAAAATTCGGAGTTAAGGTAATGAATATATTTTTTTTTTGGTTTTGAATATCAAAATAAAAATTAATTTTTTCAGATTTCTCCCAGGCAGTCGGTCGCTCTCGCTGCTGTCGTCAAGTCGCCCCTGGGAGTCAAAATTCGGAGTTAAGGTAATGAATATATTTTTTTTTGGTTTTGAATATCAAAATAAAAATTAATTTTTTCAGATTTCTCCCAGGCAGACGGTCGCTCTCGCTGCTGTCGTCAAGTCGCCCCTGGGAGTCAAAATTCGGAGTTAAGGTAATGAATATATTTTTTTTCTTGGTTTTGAATATCAAAATAAAAATTTATTTTTTCAGATTTCGCCCAGGCAGTCGGTCGCTCTCGCTGCTGTCGTGAAGTCGCTCCTGAGGGACAAAATTCGGAGTTAAGGTAATGAATATATTTTTTGTCTCGGTTTTGAATATCAAAATAAAAATTTATTTTTTCAGATTTCTCCCAGCCAGTCGGTCGCTTCCGCAGTAGTCATCAGGTCGCACCTTGGAGATAAAACTCCGAGTTAAGGTAATGAATATATTTTTGATTGAAAAACTGAATAATAAAATGATTTTTATTTCATGTTTTCAGATTTCTCCGGGTTTCGTTCTGAATTTCATCGAATTTAATATATTATTTCTGAGAATTATTTTGTTAAGAATATTGTAGAATTCTTATATTTTTATCTTGAACATAAAATCCTAAAATTTTATTGTAAAATCTGTCAAGTTAAATGGAACTTGTGTTGGGGATATTATTAGACAAATATGTATGAAAGTCGCTCTTTATTAATAAAATATTTATTTTTTAGAAAATATTGTACTATATACAATTAGCAATTTTATTATTTTTGATATGGTAGCGAATTCTGTCTCTCAGCAATGTTCCTACTCATTGTACTCAATTCTGAGTGATTGTCTACTTTCTTGCACTCATACTCAGTGGTATACTGCGTGTCGTGCTAAGTGGATGGTCAGTCGCCAGACGTACTCCGTCGTGAGCGGTTGTGGGTCCCCGCGGTCACCCGTCCTTGAGTCAGTCGTGGTGGTGGGTGTTTGCCGCTCTCACCACATGTACTCAATGGTAGTACTCTCTCCGATCAGTACTCAGGTCGATCAGCCGGTCCCTATAGGGGGGTGCTCAGTCTTCAGTGGTACTCCGTCGTGAGCGGTTGTGGGTCGGCGCGGTCACCCGTCCTTGAGTCAGTCGTGGTGGTGGGTGGGTGGGTGTCGGTGGTCGCCGCTCTCTCAACTCTTGTACTCAATGGTAGTACTCTCTCCGGTGGTCGATCAGCCGGTTCCTATAGGGGGGTGCTCAGTCGTCAGTGGTACTCCGTCGTGAACGGTTGTGGGTCGCCGCGGTCACCCGTCCTTGAGTCAGTCGTGGTGGTGGTCGGTGGTCGCCGCTCTCTCACCACATGTACTCAATGGTAGTACTCTCTCCGGTGGTCGAGCAGCCGGTTCCTATAAGGGTGAACGGTTGTGGTTCGCCGCGGTCAGCCGGCACATTCGGTATTGGGGTAGGTGGGTGGGTGGTCGGTGATCGCCGGTCTCTCAACTCTTGTACTCAATGGTAGTACTCTCTCTGGTGGTCGATCAGCCGGTTCCTATAGGAGTATGCTCAGTCTTCAGTGGTACTCCGTCGTGAGCGGTCGCGGGTCTCCGGGCTCAGCCATCATTGGGTAAGTCCGTGATGGGGTGGGTGGGTGGTCGTTGGTCGCCGGACTCTCAACTCTTGTACGCAATGGTAGTACTCACTCCTTCGGTTGGTCGGTCGGTCCATGTCAATGGGTACTCAGTTCTCAATGGTACTCCATCCCGAGCGGCTTTAGCTTCGGTCGCCGGCTTCTTGAGTCTCGGACTCAATCAATCAGTTAGTCAGTGAGTTGTTGATAGAGTCTCAGATCTAGTACTGCAGTACTGCATCGCGTGTGATATTGTGGTTGCAGCATGCTGATCATTGGGAATCCAGGCAGAGCAGAACCCCAGAACCATGTATTCAACAAACCACAAAGGAGCAAAGGTACACTTTACATATCTTTTCAATTACATTTCATTTTTCCCTCAGCCCTTTCAGAAATATAACTTCACTGAATATCTATGCCGTGCTTACTAAATTTTCAACTCAGATCTAGAACACTATCTTTAATTTTGTTGCCTCTGACACTTAATCTTTGCTTCTCAAATCTTCACTCAGATTACCTTTTGCATTATAAATGCTTGTTCTTACATAAACATACATCCGCTAGACCATTTAACTAATTTTTAGAAACAAATCACAAGTATTCTGGAAGGGCTGACCATTTTTTTTTTGTGACTTACTATCCAAGCTTGCATTTGCTACTCGGCTTGATATTCCTCTAAGATTTTCGAAAATGTTCTTATTTCATCTTAACTAGTACTAAGAGTTAACGTCATATCTTGAGCGGAATATTGCAATTTATGTTTCAATTCCAACAAATTAAATGCTTTTCGTCCTGATGGAGTAAGTTGGGCTCGTCGGTAGACCACCACCTAGCCCTGGCTAGAAAACATATCGTTTTTCGTCAATCCTAACCGAGACTTTGGAATTCTTAATGTGATTCACATGCTTCCACGCGCCTTGGACTAAAGACTACACGTACGAGTCTACGTAGATAGTCGTGGACTGTAGCTTCGAAAGTCGAAAATGTTAATACGTAGTAACATAGTTCATTTTCGAAGTTTGGTTCGGGGCTATTCACATAGGCATCTACATGCAATCTCCACTCCAAGGCGCCCACGGAAGCATTGCAATCGCATCTGCTTTTGCAGGGGGAATTCCACAGCTTCGACTAAACGTTGATCAAGAACAATATGTCTGGACAGAATAGGCCGTCGCCTACTCTCGGTCCCAATTACAATATCCGGACAAGAGGCATTCGATTTTGGAGTTGAACATACACTTTCATTCGTACTTTGACTTTTAAAAATAAAATTCTCATTTATCGTTTAGTTCGTTAGCAATGCAAAGCATACCCTACTAACTGTGGGGATCCTCTTTCCGGCTTTTAGGCAACATACATATATTTGTATTCCCTCCATGCGAACTGTATGGAGGCTTTTAGGCAGCATACATATATTTGTATTCCCTCCATGCGAACTGTATGGAGGCTTTTAGGCAACATATGTACATATATTCCCTTCCTACATATTGCATGGAGGCTTTTAGGTTATTCCCTTGCTACAAATTGTATGACGAGTTATGAGTGTTTAGGATATATTCTATGCCAGCGTACTGCCTTCTAAAGTAATCGGTATTCATTATAATGCATTTGTCTTAACGTATTTCACCTCGTCACCACTATGTATCAGTAAGCCGTTGATAGGGATCGGTTAGGGTCGAGTCGGTTCTTATTGCCTTACTATAAAACTTACTCACATTGAAGCGCATCGCTGCTATGCATCCTGTTGCAACACTTACATAACTTTACATTCCTTTAAGTGTGATACGTATACATATTTTGACATACATTACCTCAATCTAGCGACAGATACTCATATACATTCGTGCCATAGATACTTTGCATCAATAGTGTCTTTCTCATACAAATTGCAAGGGAATTTTGGTAGGATTTTAGGCCCTTTCCTTTTTTTTCTTTCTTTTTTCTCTTTTCAGGACATTATTCCCCTTCAGCGAATTGTTGGAGGGATTTTAGGTGTCTGTATTCCCTTCCTGCGAACTGTAGGGAGGCTTTTAGGAGCTATTTATTCCCTCCATGCTAACTTTTACTTTACCATTCTTTTAATAGATATCATTCTCAAATCTACCGTATCGGTCTTTTAAACCGAGAAGTCAGTGTTTACGGTAATATATGTACGCTATTTAGAGTTTTAATGAATGTTCGGGAAAGCTTAAGATAATAGGCGGGCTGAAGTTGCGTTATATGGAACATGCGGGTCGTCAATTTCGGATAGATTGCATGTTAGGTAGTTAGATACTAGATTTCGGAAAGTTAGGATAGTTAGGTTTATAGGAAGTTGAGGTATCTTAGGCAGTTGCCACCGTGGCGATACTTTTATTAAGTGAGATGTTAGGTAGTTAGGATTAGGTGTGATATTCTCCCGACGAACGGTTGTAAGAGGGACGACCCTTCAGGTTTCTCCCCATACTGACTGACGGAGATTTATCACTTGCAGGACAGCGTAGGGTTTAGCTTTCTAAGTTAGGTAGTTTAGTTAGATAGCTATATCGCGTATCTAGTCTGAAAGGAACTATTTAGGCACGTGTTGAGTAGGATATTAGGTAGTTAGGATTAGGTGTGATATTCTCCCGACGAACGGTTGTAAGAGGGACGACCTTTCAGGTTTCTCCCCATACTGACTGACGGAGGTTTATCACTTGCAGGATAGCGTAGGGTTTAGCTTTCTAAGTTAGGTAGTTTAGTTAGATAGCTATATCGCGTATCTACTCAGAAAGGAACTATTTAGACAGGTGTTGCGTAGGATATTAGGTAGTTAGGATTAGGTGTGATATTCTCCCGACGAACGGTTGTAAGAGGGACGACCTTTCAGGTTTCTCCCCATACTGACTGACGGAGATTTATCACTTGTAGGACAGCGTAGGGTTTAGCTTTCTAAGTTAGGTAGTTTAGTTAGATAGCTATATCGCGTATCTACTCAGAGAGGAACTATTTAGACAGGTGTTGAGTAGGATATTAGGTAGTTAGGATTAGGTGTGATATTCTCCCGACGAACGGTTGTAAGAGGGACGACCTTTCAGGTTTCTCCCCATACTGACTGACGGAGATTTATCACTTGCAGGACAGCGTAGGGTTTAGCTTTCTAAGTTAGGTAGTTTAGTTAGATAGCTATATCGCGTATCTACTCAGAGAGGAACTATTTAGACAGGTGTTGAGTAGGATATTAGGTAGTTAGGATTAGGTGTGATATTCTCCCGACGAACGGTTGTAAGAGGGACGACCTTTCAGGTTTCTCCCCATACTGACTGACGGAGATTTATCACTTGCAGGACAGCGTAGGGTTTAGCTTTCTAAGTTAGGTAGTTTAGTTAGATAGCTATATCGCGTATCTACTCAGAGAGGAACTATTTAGACAGGTGTTGAGTAGGATATTAGGTAGTTAGGATTAGGTGTGATATTCTCCCGACGAACGGTTGTAAGAGGGACGACCTTTCAGGTTTCTCCCCATACTGACTGACGGAGGTTTATCACTTGCAGGATAGCGTAGGGTTTAGCTTTCTAAGTTAGGTAGTTTAGTTAGATAGCTATATCGCGTATCTACTCAGAAAGGAACTATTTAGACAGGTGTTGCGTGGGATATTAGGTAGTTAGGATTAGGTGTGATATTCTCCCGACGAACGGTTGTAAGAGGGACGACCTTTCAGGTTTCTCCCCATACTGACTGACGGAGATTTATCACTTGCAGGACAGCGTAGGGTTTAGCTTTCTAAGTTAGGTAGTTTAGTTAGATAGCTATATCGCGTATCTACTCAGAGAGGAACTATTTAGACAGGTGTTGAGTAGGATATTAGGTAGTTAGGATTAGGTGTGATATTCTCCCGACGAACGGTTGTAAGAGGGACGACCTTTCAGGTTTCTCCCCATACTGACTGACGGAGATTTATCACTTGCAGGACAGCGTAGGGTTTAGCTTTCTAAGTTAGGTAGTTTAGTTAGATAGCTATATCGCGTATCTACTCAGAGAGGAACTATTTAGACAGGTGTTGAGTAGGATATTAGGTAGTTAGGATTAGGTGTGATATTCTCCCGACGAACGGTTGTAAGAGGGACGACCTTTCAGGTTTCTCCCCATGCTGACTGACGGAGGGTTATCACTTGCAGGATAGCGTAGGGTTTAGCTTTCTAAGTTAGGTAGTTTAGTTAGCTAGACTTATTTCCCCCCTACGGGCTGTAGGGGGAGGGCCACCGTGGCGAACCAGATACTCGCGGTTAGGTTAGCTTTCTTAGCTAGTTAGGTAGTTTAGTTAGCTAGGCTTATTTCCCCCCTATGGGCTGTAGGCGGAAGGCCACCGTGGCGAACCAGATACACGCGGTTAGGTTAGCTTTCTTAGCTAGTTAGGTAGTTTAGTTAGCTAGGCTTATTTCCCCCCTACGGGCTGTAGGGGGAGGGCCACCGTGGCGAACCAGATACTCGCGATTAGGTTAGCTTTCTTAGCTAGTTAGGTAGTTTAGTTAGCTAGGCTTATTTCCCCCCTACGGGCTGTAGGGGGAGGGCCACCGTGGCGAACCAGATACTCGCGATTAGGTTAGCTTTCTTAGCTAGTTAGGTAGTTTAGTTAGCTAGGCTTATTTCCCCCCTACGGGCTGTAGGGGGAAGGCCACCGTGGCGAACCAGATACACGCGGTTAGGTTAGCTTTCTTAGCTAGTTAGGTAGTTTAGTTAGCTAGACTTATTTCCCCCCTATGGGAAGGCCACCGTGGCGAACCAGATACTCGCGATTAGGTTAGCTTTCTTAGCTAGTTAGGTAGTTTAGTTAGCTAGGCTTATTTCCCCCCTACGGGCTGTAGGGGGAGGGCCATCGTGGCGAACCAGATACTCGCGATTAGGTTAGCTTTCTTAGCTAGTTAGGTAGTTTAGTTAGCTAGGGTTATTTCCCCCCTACGGGCTGTAGGGGGAGGGCCACCGTGGCGAACCAGATACTCGCGATTAGGTTAGCTTTCTTAGCTAGTTAGGTAGTTTAGTTAGCTAGGCTTATTTCCCCCCTACGGGCTGTAGGGGGAGGGCCACCGTGGCGAACCAGATACTCGCGATTAGGTTAGCTTTCTTAGCTAGTTAGGTAGTTTAGTTAGCTAGGCTTATTTCCTCCCTACGGGCTATAGGGAGAAGGCCACCGTGGCGAACCAGGTACTCGCGATTAGGTTAGCTTTCTTAGCTAGTTAGGTAGTTTAGTTAGCTAGGCTTATTTCCCCCCTATGGGCTGTAGGGGGAGGGCCACCGTGGCGAACCAGATACTCGCGGTTGGGTTAGCTTTCTTAGCTAGTTAGGTAGTTTAGTTAGCTAGGCTTATTTCCCCCCTACGAGCTGTAGGGGGAGGGCCACCGTGGCGAACCAGATACTCGCGATTAGGTTAGCTTTCTTAGCTAGTTAGGCAGTTTAGTTAGTTATCTTCCACGTTCGACTTGATGAGAGCTCCGAAAACTACCAACCTTAGTCTGGGTTTGTGGAGTGGTACCTCTTAAAGAGTTCGCTAGATCATCAACCTGTCAGTTAGCTGGTGAGTCGGTGGCTAGTTGCGTCTGTGGGTGGATTACAGTGTCGTCCGGTTTCGAATATATTAATTACATACGAGACCGTTGATTTTCTATATTACCTTTATTCGAATTTTTCATGGTAAGCGTGGCCAATCAACCAACCAATTATATAAGTTTATTTTAACTACACCAAACAAAATAAAGGAAACACTCATTTATGAATGAAAGCAAGGTTTACACTTCGTCCAATCGACTTATCGAACGAATATAACACCAGACACACATTTTTTTTCTTACTAATATTGTTTGACCTTGGCATAAGGTTTAGTAATATTAATAGACTAATCTTAAACATTATTGCACTAACAAAACACTGAATTCCGATGTAATTTTCACCTCAGTCACTCTTTGTTTGGCCACCAAAAGTCTGTGACTGGTTAAACGTCATGATTTTGACAAGCAGGCAAAAAGGTAAGTATTTTTGAGTACGAAATTCACGAAAATCTACTAAATTTCACCAAATCCTGTTCGAGTATGCAAAACTTTTGTAGTTTTTCGTAAAAGAGAGCGCTCACGATTGCAGGAAATTTCTTTGCACTGATTAATGAAACCTGTCAAAACTGTCAGATGTGTATTTATATACATTTTCATTTGACATTTAAAAAGTACGCAAATTTCGTAGCGTTCGTTTACTTCTTTGTGATTTTACCTCTCCCTGAGCGAATTTTACCCCCACTCCTTGAAATATCAAAATCTACGAATTTTGGTGCAGGCCTGATCTAGCACACAGTTGACATATGTCAACTTGACATATAGCATAAATCAACTTTAACTTGAGTTATCGAAAGTTTATAATGTTAACTTGGGGCTGCCTTTTGATCTAACTATAACAAGGTGTATACTATATCAATTCGAAATCAGTAAGTCACCTCTTCTGTTCCTTAAAATTGAATGACAACGTAGGAGTCGCAATATTTTTCTCAAAAAAACTTGAAACACACTTTGTAATCAGCAGATTAAGAGTGATTCAGTGGCTATTATCGGTAACGTGTCCCATTTTCTTAAAATAAAATAAAACCTTACACCGTTATAGTTAAACTAAAAATAACTTCTCGTTATGTGCAACTAGAAGTCAAATATCCTGTTTTACGGTCTGAGGGAAATCCCTCTGCGACTTTCTGGAAAACTTATAGGAAGTCTAAAATTCTTGTAGAAGAAATCATGTATCACCCTACACTTTGTTTTGAATGTTGAAATCAGAAATGCTCGGGCTAATCAGAACCGATTTCTCAAATTTTGGACCTACTGAGCGTTGCTGCATGTGACGTTTTGTAAGGTATCAGGAAGCCTAAAGAGCTGTATGTGTCTACGACCTCAAACATTTAAACACAAAGGAAGGTTTGTTTTGTGTAGACTTTTCAAAACCTTTGAAAGCCAAAGAGCAATGTCCAGACAGACATGCAGGAAGATGAATTTTTTTAGGTTTGAAACCATGTATCAATATAAACATACCCTATGCCATGGGATACACAAAGAAACCACAGCAGTAGATCGATGTGCTTGATAATGAGAAAAATAAAACAAATTGCGATTGATTGACCGTTATTACCAAGGGGCTTATTTCGATCACTTTTTAATACACAAACTTGAGTAGAATTAAATTTATTCGAACTGTTTGCATCTAGGAATCACATTTCTGACACAATTACACTAAAAGGTACAAATGTCCGAAAAACCCTGAAGATGGAGAACTACTAAAGCTAATCCCCAACTTTGTTTGATTTTGAAATTCTAAATACTGTCCAACAGACCAAAAATACTAGACACCCAGAAGTCTAGGCTTTTATTTACGAAAGGACCAAATTTGCATGCAATTCTGCAACAAGATACTTGAGACTAACTACAGATACAGGACACTCATTTAAATTACTTCTAAAATCTACGTCGAACAGAAAGAAAAGAGCACGAACCTTGTGCTACTGAGTAGCTTATTCGAAATCAGGTCATACTTTAGTGTAAGACTGTAGAAGCATTCTGTGGGAAAGGCTTTCAACTATAAGGAATAAACCTTTGCTACCTTTCTGAATATAGAAAGAGTGTTTCACAACATCCGTACTGAAGCTATTCAAGAAATCATCTCTCAGCTAGGTGAGCCCATGCTAGAAATATTCCTAGAGCCTTAGGACACATCATTGCAACTAAGACGGTCAATAGAAGCACCCCGCACTTCCAGAGTTCATTGAATGATCACTTAGCACATGTTCCAGTGCAAACTTGGCATGATACTAGATCCGAATCATAGTTAGAAGCTGAATATAGATAAAAACATAGAGACTCAAGCCCCTATGGCTACGAAGAGGAGTACTACGTCCAATTCTTACTAATTGAAGGTTTGCCTTGAGCAGAAGGTACAATATTAATAAACTTAAGAAAATACGGAGATCGGTAGTTCCAGAAACCACAGGAGGTGTGAGGTTCTTTCCGACAGATACTGTAAGTATGATCTTGCACCTGATCACTTTCCGAGCCTGACATAAAAGACTGATAATCCTGTCCAGCTCAGGGAATCTGAGTGCCGAATGGATGCTGTGAGATCTAAGAAGACTTGCTTGCGTTTATGGGCAACAACGGTCTATACGATCTCTACAGCGACATTGACCTAATTTCAAAAATCCGCATCAGTCACGTCAGATGGCTTACACATATAGAGTGAATTTACGAGGAGACGACGGTTCCTTAACCTGATATCTGCACACAGTATAACCTAATCACCCGTGGAAGGCAGTTTTACGTTTGAGTCCCAAAAGAGCGCTAGGATCGTCACCCTTTCGAAGTGCTAAAGACCTGTTGTACCAGTGCTTGGTGTGCGGCGTGTTTCAACAGACAACATAGGGAAACAATTGGTGCTGTCGAGAGTTTAGGCCCACAAACTTGTTCAGAGAACGCAGACACTTTTAGCTGATAGCCCTATGTAAAATATATACAACCAGTGTTGGCGAGTTGTTCGTTTACTGTTTACCAACGAAAGCACACATTTGGTAAACCATTTTAAGAATGTGCCAAGCCGTCAACACCAAATCGGGTAAGATCAACTTAGCTGACACTGAGTCAGTCGTATCGCGACCATCGCATGGAAATACTCTCGGTCTTTGCGTATCGCAGAATGATGCTATTGACTGTGGTTTCATTAATTATTCTGAACACGTTAGCGAGTTCACAGAAGTGTGCAAATAATGCAAACGCTGATAGTGTAACCTGTTCCGATCTTGGCTCATTGGCAGATCTCTCCAAGGAAATGACTCCAACATGGAAAGATGTTACGATTGTCAACAAAGTCGGAGATACTTTCTACGTCGCAGGTAAACAATACTATTTCTTATTCACATCGTTATCCGATTCTGACATAGCTGTTGTTGTTGTTAAATTTAGAACACGAAGCCAAATATCTGGACGTTATTGAAAAACTCGACTTGTCTCGAGCCGGTAATGTAGTCGCCTCTGATCATGGCTTGAAAGATCTTCCCTCTCTGCGGAGTTTGAATGTCTCTGGCACACAGATAGGTGTGCTCAAAGGCACTTATTTTCATCCACGATCATCGCTGCAGTATCTAGATGCAAGTTATAACCAGTTTGGGGTGATCGCACGCAACATGATCGAGAACTTATCGAACCTACGATCGGCAAACTTTTCGCACAATCGTCTGGACACAGTTCAGACAAATGCATTCCAAACACTTAATCAGTTGGAGTACTTGGACTTAAGTTACAATCTTCTCAAGACGATCTCACTGGGGGAAGCCCCAAAGCTGCAGTATTTATCGATCGGTGATAATTTGCTTGATGTGGTGAGTAAACATTTGCGTAGCATACATGCATAATTAAACGAATAAATTATTCATCAGATCGGATCGAATAACTTTGAAAAAATGCCTCAACTCAGGGTTCTATCGATCACTGCCAATCCATTGAGAAAAATCGAAGATCGTGCTTTCCAGGGCTTGTCCGAGCTGAAAGTTTTGAATTTGTCCTTCAACAGCATCGAATCCCTGACTCCGAATGTATTCCTCGGCTTTAGTCGGGTGAAACTTTTGCACTTGGACCTGAGCCAGAACAATATCGCTGGGATTTCCGGTCAACCGTTCCAGTATCTGACTTTACTTCAAAATCTCAACATTTCGGGGAACTCGATCAAGAAACTGGACTCGGATTCGTTCACCGGCCTGCGATCGCTGCGAAAGCTCTACCTGTACAACAATGACATTACGGAAATCGGAGAAAATACCTTCGCATCACTACTCAGCCTGGATACACTAGATCTCGGCAGCAATAGCTTAGTAACCCTGAATAAGAATATCTTTCCCGAATCAATGCCCAGGCTAAGGAAACTCCTTCTCAATCGGAACAACTTGAAAACGCTGGCTTACGATACATTCGCCGCTCTAACCAATATAGACTACCTAAGTCTCGGGCATAACACCCACGACAAGCTAGACTTGCGTATGTTCGCTCCAATGAAGAGGCTGAAGAAACTACACATCGGACACAATAACATCGAAAATATTCCCGTCGATGTTCTTGAAGGTTTCAATGGTCTGTCAGAGCTTCTATTCGATCACAACAAATTGACATTCCTGCCAGAAGTCAATGCGACATTTCCGTTCCTCAAAAAGGTTGCCATCGAGGGGAACCCCTGGCAATGTCCGTGCTTCGATTGGTTGGTGCATTTCTTGGAAGCAAGAAAAATCGAGTATCAACGAAACAATGGATACTTTGATGGACGAAAGCCACTTTGCGTAGTGACACCCATTAAGGCGTGTGTTCGAGACTTGAAAATTGTTCAAGACTATGGCGTTGCGGACATATACGAGGGAATGGTGAGCCCAGACGATGACGACGATGAGGAATAGCCAGAATCAATCATTGGGAATTTATTCAACATAGAGAGACTGATCGTAGCTCTAAGAAATTTTATAGTAAAAATTATTTTTTAATAAATAGTGCTGACAACCTTGATTAGAATCTATTTTAGTTCACTGCGGAGCTGATAATATGTATTATTGTTGCACGTTGTACTGTTTAATACAATTTTGAAGCATCCTTATCAGTTACGACTCATAGACGTCTTTTTCTTTAAAGTTGTTTGCGCTCTTGTTCAGTTGAAATGCGTCGGAAGGCGTTTTTTAAAAAAATTGTTGCATTAAGCAGCAGTTTTAATCAATGGATACATTATGGTTGATCATCATCAAGGTTTCCGGATTTATTATCTCTTTGATTTTACAACTACACGTATTTACTTGTAGACTTGTAAACTTGTAAACTTGTAAACTTGTAAACTTGTAAAATACTTGTTGGCAAGTAAAACTACAAAAAAAGTCATGTTTAGACCTTTGCTAGCAGATGATACGGAGACGAATGATTCAATTAGATCATCTGGAAGGTCTAGAGGCTCTGTTTTTAAGTATTTAGGTAGGATTAGGTTCAATTAAAAAGGCTTCCCTGACTCCTCTATAGCTCTGAATACTTTCTTTCTAGATGGTACAGCTTATCTTCCTTTTAGTATGACTTGTACTGCAACCAAAAAATTTAAAGCAAAAATTTTGAATAAGTCTTCTAGACGTACCACTTCCCTTAGTACGTCCTTAGTAGCAGAATTTCTCAACTTCACTGCTGAGCGTATTTTTTGTGGAAGGTACGTTTCCTTAACCAGGGCTATACACAGAAGACATATTCAGATGATTCATCCTGCTCTAAACTCGGATTTAAGATGGTACCGAGATGGACCTGTAAGAAAGGCCTCTAATTTGTTCACTCTTTACTAGTATTAGGCTAGTAGGATTCCCTTGGACCAGGGAATATCCATTGTTAAGGATTCCTTTATAGGAATAAGACTTGATTAATTGTTTAGATTGTCTAAACTTCTCCCCTAGACATTTATTCAGTAAGCTATACGAACTTCGTGTCCCTAATCGTTAATCAGCGCTGTGGCGGTGGCTCAGCAATCATAACTTGCTCATCTCGATCCCTAACTTCTGAAATATTTTATAGGTTTTGGAAAGACCTTTTATCAGACTCAAAAGGTAAACGAAAAGATATTATCATGCAGAGACGTATCTCAAGACATTTTTGTATTCAAATCTCTTTGGACAAATGTTCTCTGATAAGTTTACCCTTCCTCTGTCGATTGATATTCAAGAATTAATCTTTCGTGCACAAATGTTCCACTGATTTCTTAAAATTTGTCTTAGGCCTTCAACTAACTTTCATATAAAAAAAAGATATTTAGGTTGAGTATGGCTATAAGCTCATTACAAGATACTAAACCTTACGGTAAGCCCTAGGAAATCTTTACGAAAATATGGCAACAATTGGGTTCAAAAAACCTTCTACAAATTATTATTGAAAGAGGTATCTTTCAAGGTACTTTATTCCAATTCACGGAATCCAATGGCATAGATGGTTGGTTTAGACCGGCCCTCAATGAGGATGCACTTAGACCAGAAAAAGTCCATTGTGCTGCCGTTAAGTAAGGTGAGTGGGTCACCCTCTTACTCCTGGAACCATGGCAGGCGGTATTCAGATCATTGAGATCCAATGGCAGGCACAGAAAAGATGTGTAATATCCTCCGTGATATGTCATCGCAGTACCGACATATAGTACATACATTCGATAAACCTATTGAAATCAGCTTGTTTCTTGGCCAATATATGAACACTTTCATTGTCCTCTATATGCCAATATCAAGGTATACAACATCATTTGGCCCTAAACGTTGTGTGGCAATTCGATGAGTGCAGCCCGACTACCAATGTACGTAGGTAGGTAGGTAGGTAGGATATGGATCTCATCTCAAGTTATCCCGCAGTTTTGAGCTCAGCTAGAAGCTCTCCTGCAGAGAATGCATTTGTTTGTCTGAACTGTGTCCAGAAGGTTGTGCGAAATGTTGGCCGATCGTAGGTTCGATAAGTTCTCGACCAGGTTGCGTGCGTTTACCCCAATTGATCATCACAATCGATCGTCATGATAGCAGACTACACTATACTCGAATAGATTATCGCACAGGCGCATCAAGTTTTCATAAGAAAAAGGACACTGTACCTCCTAATCACATTGGCGCGCGACGTGAAGGATCCTCAGATCCTGTCGCATGAGAATGCAAAGAATATGTGTATAACAGTCAACATTGTTACCAACGGCTACGACACGTTAAACCCCACCTCTCTAAATATTTATGGAATGGAGCGCTCTGTAAAGTCGATTTGTCGTGACGGTCGTGTTATGGATTTATTCTACGATCCTCAAGACCTTCGCGACTTGATACTTTGCCAAATAGGTCAACATCGGATCTCTTGTCTCTGGAATCTGTCTCGATATATGGCGCAGCAAATGCTTTCAAGTAGGAATGACTTGAGAATAGACGAGCTCGAACCAGTTGGGAATCCCACTTCATACCTGTTGGACTTGCCTTACGGTGATTGAATTCTTTCCAATATCGCTAGTGCTTGAAAAGTTGTGGGAGAATCTCGATGGGCATTTCAAGGAGGTGCGGTTCGACAAGATCGAGAAAAGAGGTTCCTGAATAAAATTGAATCTCTTATGACTAGTCTTACTAACCAGTCTTAACCAGGGGTCTTAGTTGGACCCCTTGGACCATTTGCAGTGTTTTACAAGGATTAGAGGAACAAATAAAAAAATAATTGTTAAGTTTCCAGTCTTGGTCTGTATATGGTACTAAAAAAAATGAAATAAATACATGGCGCTACAGGTCGATGGGACACAGGGCCTAGCTTCTCACAACCATTCGTGTTGTGCGTGTTAGGGAAATCTCTACTCGAGCTAGCTTCGACAGTTTGATGGGTGGTACCTCGCATTGTCTGCTTAAACTTTCAAATCTCTCCTATTTTCAAAGGGCTAAAGATTACCTTATTTATTGTCAGCTGTTTCATCCGTCCTCATATCGAGTACACTTTTCAGTTCTGTATAACTCTCGAATGGAGGCATTCAGCAGAACTTCTTTATTTTTGATGGCCTGGAGGGGTTAAATCCTTAATGGATACTCAGTAGCACGTGCTATGAGTTATGCCAGACTCCATGCTCCTGCATATTTACATATCTAAAACACCCAACTCTGTCCTGATTTCCCCTGAGGTTTTGACATCATATCTTCTCCTTCTTACGGTTCAGGGTTATCTTCTTGGACTCGCGGCGTTTGATTTCCGCGCTGTAGTTCTTGCAATATGGTTGCAATGATGTTATTGGCGATGTCCCATGCTTCCCTCGTTGACAACGTGAATGAATTCCGTCTCCTTGGGGACATAGCATTGCCAGTCTCTCGCTTTAAGGTATTCCTGGCTGTTTCAAATTTTGTGCCCTCCAGTAGCACGTGCTCGGCGTTTCGCACTTTTCCTTCACAATGACGACAGAGTGGGTCTTCTGCTATGTTGGGGAATATGCTATGGGGATACTTTTGAACTTTGTCCCAATGGCGGGTAAACAAGTATTTTTGGAACTATTGTACCTACTTGTCACATCATGGAACGAATTACGGAATGTATGTCTTACTAACACCAGCACCGGGGTAAAGCCCTGTTCGCAGTAAACGCTCCTTTAACTCCTTTGAGCTGTAGACGGACAAACCACTCTAATAGCAGAGACTGCGAAACATACATAGTACCTCCCATGCCACCTAGAATACTTTCTTCGTTCCAAAGCATTTGAGGCCCCAATGAGTTTTGAAAGCTATTAGAAGGACTTTAACCAAAAACTGGCTAAACTAGATAAACGCAATAACAAACAAAACAAGAAAAAACAGACAAGTCTAGAAAACAAGTAGAATCCCAGCACATATTGACAAATCAATGTTTTTTTATAAACAATAATTACACGCATGAATTATTTGTTCAACACGCAATATTTTCATGTGTCACTGTTCAGATAGCGAAACTATTTACACGGTCCTCCCTGGTCCCCCTATACTCTACCCCACCGGCTGCCCACCACTTTGGATTCATGCGCCGTCGTCGAACTACCAGATTTCTCTCCACCATGTCAGCTGCTCCATCGATGTGTCAAACATAAACACACACCTCTATGTATGTCTGGCGATCAGACCCCCACTTGTATCATATGAATGCCATAAGTCACCGTGCCGGTGCTGGCCAAATCTAATTCAGTATATCGCCGCCGTCCCCAGCGTTTGGAGCTATCGCGAAGTTTCAAGCAATTTCCCCACACACACGCGGTACTATTTGTGTTATCTTCCAAATCCACTCGAGCTCCAATTATTTCTAAACAAACTGACTGATGATAAACGTTTCTCTTTGATTAGTAAATTAATTACACCAGCTTCTGAAATGGGGCCATTGAAAAACGTCTGCCCATCGTTGTTCCGCACGGTTTCGGTGATAAATAAACATTTGACCCAAAACTGCAGGTTCTCCAGTGCGCCAAGTGCACAAACTGTAGTCAATGCAGTATCGAAAACCACCGAGTCGGTATTTGAATCTGAACCTGTTGCCATTCGAAAGGTTAGATTAAAATCTCCGTTCTCCGTTCTCCTTTAATGATTTGTCTGACCTTGTTGTTTGTAATTGTTGATTGCCACAGAGTGTTCCTGATACGGCCGCACCACTGACAGATACATTCGGACGACACCACACATACCTTCGGATTTCGTTAACAGAACGATGCAATTTGCGCTGTGAGTAATTGTACATATCTATTATAAAATAAAAAATTGTCCATACATTGTTATTCTCTCCACAATTTGGTGGATAATAAGTCAACAATTGAGTTGACATACGAGAATGTGAAGAATGCCATGCCTGGCCTTATGTAATTCGGAATGGTGACTGATGCAGTACGATAAGATAGACAGGCACTCACGACTCGGCCCGGACTCTACAAACAGAAATATCACGTTTTGTAGGCAACCACTAACTGCTCTAGTTTCTGGGGGGGAATTGTTGCCAGATTTGACTGAATTCGGGGGAAATGGAAATTTGAGAACCGTTGAAACGTAATCGTGTTTGGCCTTGAATTCGAACGCATTTAACTTTGTGGTGATGACTGGAAGGCAGACAGAATAACAAAATCGTTTGAGATCAATAAATAATTCTTGGGTATTGAGAACTGTTTCGGCAAAATAGAAATATTGAAACTTACAGGTGGTGACAGCTCTTCATGAAGTAGTAGGTAGAATGAAAACCTTCGCTACATTGCGCTATACGCCTTTTACGACATAGGAGGGTGTTTCAATAGGTCTGTTCTCGTACTGTCCAAGACTACGAAAAATGATCAAATTCTGTTCCCGTACGTCAAAAATTTCGAAGTTTTTCACAGAAGAGAAAACATGTTTCTGACGTTTTAAATGTGGAGAGTTTTTTGCTCACTTTTTTAGACAATTGGTTCTCTTTGAGAGTTTTTTACCCTCACTCTTAGAAATTGGACAATCTGTGAATTTTGGTGCAGAAAGTACGAGAACAGACCTATTAACAACATAAAGAGGGAAGTAGCACGAAAAAAACCGTCATAGGGGCTTGTCAATGCCATTAAAATGCTTGGCAGTACTGCGTGTACTTTGACATTCCAACTCGTTAGCTAAAGATTCTGTACATACAGGATTGACGGACTAGATGACATTCGAGTGTTCCGATTGTTAGTCCTATCTGAACACTTTTTTTTTTGACATAATAGTGGTTGACGCCAAATGAATTTCGTTAGGTTTGAGCAACAAATTCTTTTTACGAGAAAGTAATTGCTCTTCACAGCAAGTAAATTGATTTATTGTCGCATTTCTATTGCACACTTCGTGAATTTTCCAGTTTAATTTATGTTTTCATCCTTTTGTCGAGTGACAGCGATTGACATTTCCAAACGTCAAAAAAAAAATCCAGATTGCCGTAACATGGCATTTCTCACTTCACCGCTCGCCTGTCAATCCTTTGTGAACAGGCTCAAACAATCAAAATGAAGTAGATCAACACAAGCCCTGATGAGAATAAAGCAGTAGTCAAAATTATACTATAACTGTGACGAAAAGGAAAAACTAGTAAAACCAATTGAATATCTACATTTTTTCGGAACATGAAAGTGTTAGATTAACCTACTCGTATGTACGTCAATTTTGAAGTTTATATACTAATTGTCGATAATTCAGAGATAATTCGAGTTTGGTATCGATATTTTGACAGGAGCCTTCATCACGCCCGACGACTATTGCCCGACGATATCATTTCAAGATAGTTTTGCTCCACGTAACATTCAAAATCACTGACGTTTAGGTGATGTCTTTTTGAGGAATCAACTTTTCCTTCAAATAAAGACAAATACTGTCAAACACTATCGATGGAAGAAACTACAGGCGAGAGTTTCGTTGATATCGCTTAGACGACCATCTTAAAAGTTGCGTCATATTGATCCTCCATTTAGCAAGTAGGTGCTTAAAACTGAGGCTGTACTCGAAACTCCTCTAAACGTGGAAGAGTCTTATGTCATTAAATCTGAAATAGTCTCGAGTTGTCGCAAAATATTCGAGGCAGTATGTTTCAGATTATGTTGGGAACCTAGGCGCTATAATAACCACGAAGCCATCATCATCTGCGGATGTTCTTAAGTAAGGTACTCGTAGATAAATGATAAGAATAGGTCGTTGTCTTCAGAAAAAGCACGCTTTGAGATTAGGATGCATGCACAGAGTATTGCGATGACCTATGCATATGTCTCAGGACAAGTCAGTGGCCGGTGTGGACTAAAGTAAATTGAAAGTTACCTCAGAGAGGTCTGAATCCTTGAACCAAATTGATGCCATATTTAGATACTTTGAGAAAATGAAGTGCATGGGTGTAATGGTTTAGGTTTCGCACTTCGAAGTTTGTGTTTTGTGTTTGCGTTTTAGGCTGTGTTCACGGTCAAGCAAATTCGCGTCGCGCGATTCGCTACAATTACAATTATACAAGTACATATGGAGATGGTAATAGCGTAGCGATTTGGCGAAACTACATGTACTTATGTAATTAGTGGCTAGCATCGTGTCTTATTGGTCTAATCAGCATCGCGTCGCGCGAGGCGAATTTGCTTGACAACCTTAAACGCTCGCTTCGAACTTCTAAGTCCTTTATTGTGTACCTAGTATTTCCATTCCTAAGTAAGCTTATATCTCGATAAAATATCCTAACTTTTTGAATGAATTTAAGGAAAAATAACTTTGCAAAGTGCCTACGTTAGGTCTGATGAGTCTGACAATTAAGTCTCGTGTACCACCTTTCGTATGAGCACCACGAACAATAAACTAGCATGCTGAGATCAGATACATTTTTCCGAGTCGACTTAGAGTCTTTTTTTCACCCGAAACAGTTCATGATAGGGATCAGGCTTATAGACTCGATATCTTGCGAAGTGTGTCCAAAACTTCTTCTAGCTTTATCTTTAAGAAAACTTCGAAGTGTCCTCATGCCTTGGTTGATTGTAGATGGCTGCTTTTCTTGGCCCTCTTTGTATTCTAATCGTTTCGTTAGCTTTGTTGAGTAGTTTTCTTGCATGACACGACATCGGCTTAATTTCCAATTCCAGACTCTCCTTAGCCATTTAAACAGGAAGGCGGTAGGGCTTTTGTATCTGAAATAGTAGGAATAGCCTTTCTTCTAACTTTCTTCCAATTTATACGGTATTCTCCATAGCGCAGTGGTTACTGCATTGAACTACTAAGCGATCGGTTCGAATTTCAAATAGAAAATTCTTTCATGTCCCCATTTCTCGTGAACTTCTAACAAACATCCGAGAGTATAATTGTCATGAAAAAGTTTCTTCGGACACGATCATGTAGCCCCTATTACACCCAAAACGCGAATAGTTCTGAGAAGCTATAGACAGACTCTGCGTTCAACATGGACATATGGCGCTAGACTTGGAAAGACTTGTTGGTTGAGATCCAGGTTCGGCCCGGACGCTAGTGCCACCTAATTGAGTAAGTAAGTGATACTTACGCCATAGGATGGACTATCAAACCAATATATCCTCTTAGACCTGGACTGGCTGATACTTCGGCTTGCTTCTTGATTTCGTAGCTTTGCCTGAAATCTGAACAAATGCTCGCAAAAGCCTCTAAAACCAGTTTTTGTGACTTCCCCACTGGTTAAGCACGAATGCCTCTAAATTCCAAACAAAAACCTATCCATCCCAATAGTCACCCATTTAAGCCCTTAACCACCTCACAAATAGTTCTCTGTATTGAGTCACAAGGCTAACCTGTTTAACCATTTTCACCATCCAACGTAACAATAAAAAGTAATATTACATACCAACGACTAAGTCATTTGCGGTTAGGAGAAGTTAAGGTTTAACAATTAAGTCTATCATTAGTCGCTCGACTCCAGGTTTCTCAAATTACATTCTGTTAATCATTTCCATCAGGTAAATACTGCATGCCAGCCGAGGGTGTACCTCTGAATCCAAAGGCACACCTTCTGACTACCGAAGAAATTTACTACTTGGCGAAAATCTTTGTTGAGCAAGGTGTCCGTAAGATCCGTCTTACTGGTGGAGAGCCTACAGTTCGACGTGATATTGTCGAAATTATTGGTACGTACAACCCTCACCTAGCCCAAGTGGTTATACCATCTGATTGCTTACAGAAAAAATTAAACAAATCCCGAATCTGGAAAACGTCGGCATTACAACAAATGGTCTTGTGCTCACAAGACTTCTAGTACCAATGCAACGAGCTGGTCTCGATTCCATAAACATCAGCTTGGACACCTTAAAGCCTCAAAAATTTGAGGAAATAACACGTCGCAAGGGCTGGGAACGTGTCATTGCTGGCCTTGATCTCGCCATTCAGCTGGGCTACAAACCAAAGATCAATTGTGTCCTTATGAGGGATTTCAATGAAGACGAAATCTGTGACTTTGTCGAGTTCACAAAGGACCGAAACGTAGATGTACGATTCATTGAGTACATGCCCTTCAGTGGGAACAAATGGCAGACCGATCGTTTGATGTCTTTTAAGTAAGTACAGCCACTTCAAGTAATAAATATTACTTACAGTCTTGTTTCATTGTGATAGGGATACTGTTGAGGTGATCCGGAAAACTTGGCCAAATTTTGAAGCTCTGCCAAATGGACCGAATGACACATCAAAGGCTTATGCTGTGCCTGGCTTTAAGGGACAAGTGGGCTTCATCACATCGATGACTGAACACTTTTGTGGGACTTGCAATCGTTTGCGATTGACTGCAGATGGGAATATTAAGGTAGCAGTGAGTAGAACTCGGAGTTGGACTTGGTTTAACTCGACGGAATTAAATTGCAGGTCTGTCTGTTCGGAAATAAGGAGTTTTCGCTGAGAGATGCGATACGAAACAAATGCTCTGAGGATGATTTAGTCGCGTTGATTTCCACAGCTGTTAAGCGCAAGAAGAAGCAACATGCCGGTAAGGAGTGATAGAACTAGATACCACTAGAGCTCTGTCGAGCTTTTCAATGCTAAGCACACCTTTTACGGTTTTCTCACTTTTTAGGCATGCTGAACTTGTCCCAAATGGAAAATCGTCCGATGATCCTGATCGGCGGATAGTATTCTTCGATTAGTTATATGTAAATTGTTTAGGCCTATTAAGGTTAGTTCTGACGGCGCCTTCACTTACTCGTACCCTCATACTTGTCCATAACACTATATCCATTTGTGACATCTTACTTACTAGCCGACTTCTGTTCTCTTTCAGTTTTTCGACATTCAGCAGTATCACCATGGACTATGGATTCTAAAGGAGCCTCACTACTTTCTCAAATCTCACCAAAGCACATAACTCAAAAACATTTCTGTCACCTAACCCATATCGATGCCGAGGGCAAAGCTAAAATGGTAGATGTTACCGAAAAAGTCGTCTCCGATCGTCAGGCTACCGCAAGGGCTGTTGTAGAAGTTGGGCCAAAAATCGCCGACCTTATCGAAACCAATAACATATCCAAGGGTGATGTCCTGTCTATATCGCAAATTGCTGGGATAATGGGAGCCAAGAAAACCGCTGAACTGATTCCCCTGTGCCACAACATTTTTCTTTCCTCGGTAAAAGTTACCGCTACATTGAGTAAGCCTGACAACTCGGTGATAATATCAGCCACAGTGCGTTGTTCGGGAAAGACGGGCGTAGAAATGGAAGCCCTTACGGCGGTGTCAATCGCTGCTCTGACTATTTATGACATGTGCAAGGCGGTATCCCATGATATTGCCATCAAAGACGTTCGGTTGTGGGAGAAATCTGGAGGTAAACGACATTTTATACGTGAGGAGTAGCTTTAAGTGGGATTGGATCCTGGCATTGGGTACATTAGTAGTAAGAATAAATGGATTTAAAAGTTGGAAACCAATAGTGAAATTGTACAAATATTTTGTAGTCTACTTAAGTAATCATAGACACTCGTAAAAGTTGTGAAATAAAGGAATCAAACATAGTTAAGGCTTCAGCCAAACTACCAGAACTTTTTCCTGAAATTCTTTAGATCTGTTGTTCTTTCGTGGTAAGTAAGAGAAGATTCAACCTTCTGGATCACTGAAGCCGTTTTCTGTGAACTTTGTCCTGGCTGAAATGTTATGCAAATTCACCGATAATCGAGTGGCTACCAGGTCTCTGGAATCATACTCCTTTAAATTCAAGGGTACACGTTGTCTCTCATGGATATGACGGAGGAATTCAATATTCATCTACAGATAGCTGCACGAGCTCTATCGATATTATTATGAGAACTTGGTTGATAGTTGGTGCCCTTACGGGGCACTGTATTGTAGACAGGCACGCCAGCAGACTCTGTGTGTCGTTCAACGATTTCTGTAGAAGCTGCAGAGACGAGAAAGAGGAGGAAACCATGGCAAATCTCCTGTGGACCCTATGCGAGTACCCTACGCTTCTTCACAGAGCTCAACAATCTAGCTGGACTAGACTTCGTCACCGTGTCAAACTGGCTTAATGCCTAAACATCTTCGGCGTGGGTTCATACCGAAACCGGGTACCCTTCTTGCACCAAAGTCTAAATCATCCGATTTCCGTTTTTTGGTCTCCCATTAAAGGAGAGGAGATATGTGGCGATATTGCATGCCAGTTTTGAAAGGATATATTCCTTATATTTCGCAACCGCATCAAAGGGAAAGAAGAACTTCTAGCATCATTTGAGTGCTCCAAGTGTTATGCTGTTGAAGAAGGTTGCCCAACCTGAATACTGCTTGAGTCCCAACAATCATTTCACCAAGGAAGAGAATATCCATTAATAGCTTTAATGATTCTCCAGAATAACCAGTCGAACTGCAACTGGCATTTTGATAAGCAACGAGTGAAGTGGTTTTCGGATAGATCATACTCAATACTGTGTCGTTGTTTGCTTCAATGAATGGACAGCCTTCCACGAAAGGCAACAGATAGTCTGGATAGCTATGAGAACTTGTACCTTATGCACATATTTAAAAGTACCCTCGTCACCTTTCAGTATCAACTTGTACCGCAGTACACCCATAGTTCTGTAGGCATACTCAAAATTCCTCTTCAAGGTCTACACTCCACGATTCCGTGATTCGTCATCTTCCAAACAGAACCTACATTCTATCTCTGGGCACAGATTGAGTTTGTTAAGGTGATACTTCAGGCCACATTGACCTAATAAGGCGTAAGTGAGGGAATTTAAACTAGACGATTGGACTTTCGATTGGAATAGACGATGTTTGTGTTCCCATACGTTAATCAGCGCTGTGGCGGCAGCCCAGTTGACACCACAGTACGGTTCAGGACCAATGAACGCAGATCCTGAGCCAGCCCTGGCTATTTCATCTGCAGATTCGTTGCCAAGTACCACACTATTATGTCTAGGAAGAGATTGTAGTGCTTCGTAACAGTATTTAACTGCTATTGAGTCCACTAAATTGGACGACAGCGCTCTAGCTGCTAGCTATCTGAAAAGATATAAATTTTAGCGCCCTTGATACAAAGGTTTAACCTGGCGCAGATCTCAATGCCACAGTTGAGCCTGGAAAACCATGGGACACATTCCCATAGGTATAGAAACTTTGGTGTTGGGTCCAAAGACACTAGCACCCACTCCAGAGTCCATTTTTGATCCGTTTGTGAACCATAACAGACCCTTAGGGTCCAGTGTCGGAACACCATTAGACCAGTCTCAACCCCAAATAACCTACCGAAACAGTATTCCCTGACCATAATGTCGAGTACAGTGCAGAACATGTCTCTTTGTGGGATTTAGTCAAGAATTTTTAGGTGTCTCACGTGGTCACGTGGCTTAAACTTGTATTCCAACTGCAACTTGATAGCTCATCTAGCACCCGTCTTCCTAATGACGATTTGTATGGGTGTGAGCCCAACGATCGAGCTGTACAGCGACATCGACCTAGTCATAAAAATGAGCATCAGTCGTTTAAGATGTCTAGGACATGTAAAGCGAATGAACCAATGCTCCGGTCCGTAGAATCTTTGAATCAATCCCGGAGGGACAACGCAGTAGAGAGTGCGCAGCTGAAGGCAGTTAGCTATGGATCGGGCTAAGTGGAGAGGCTTGGTGGTTGAGGCCCAGGTTCACCCTGAACTGTAGCGCCACCTAAGTAAGAGCCCAACGATGGTTTCTAAAGCTGCCGTAGGGCAGGTACGCATGACACCTGAAATACCAAAACAGGCTATTCTTTGTAACTTCTGAAGCTTAGCTGCCATTGTCCGTTTAAGTACTTTTAGACACCATGACGTATGGCCCTCATCAACATCCCATGTATCATTTTTGGATTGAGACCCCAAGTTCTGCCATAAAGGCGTCTACTGGCCCACCTGGCCCATGTGCCGCGTTCTATGGCGGACTTGATGCGAGAGTTCCAGTTAAGCCGTTTGTCAAGGATGACACCGAAATATTTGACTTCATGGGATAAGCTAATGTGGTGCCTTTTATGGTGATTTGTCCCAGATTGATCAATCTTCTGTGAGTACAAGGCACTGGGATGGTTTTGCCAGGATCCCACAAAACTTTTTTCGTTTCAAAAAGTTTTATTAACTGGATAACATCCTCGTTACACCACACTTTTCGCCACATTTTTGAGAAACAGAAAGTTTTCCGGTCGAAATGGGAAACAGAGAAGCGTCTCAATAGTCTATAGTCCCCTTAAAGGTCTACATTGCACGGCTGTAGGTCTTCGACCGATTCATTCGTTATATGGAATCTAGCTTCAACCAACTTACATTGGATTTCCTCCAACCTTAAGGAGTAGAGTCAACGCCTCACAGAGAAGCCAGTGGTGCTCCAAGGAGTCTTGATACTCGCTCTTCGGACTCTGTGTACGTCAAATACCCTTCATAGTTGAAAGCCTCGTCCCTGAAATAAAAGAAAACATAAAAGCGACTTGCTCTTCCTATAAACATGGTTTTTTTTTTTTTTATTGAACACCGTATAATGTAATTTCTAAAGGAAACACTTGGGCTGCTTACGCTCTGCAATTGAACCATTTATACGCGTATTCTGCTCTACGTTTGTTCCTTTAAATATCATAGATGAAGTTACTAGCTCTTGATGTTTGAAATGTTTTGTCATTTGGTGTGTTTTTCTTACTTGTTTTTTCAACTAATGCTTTAAGACTTTGCAATGAATGAGAATTCTCCGAGTGTTAATAGAATTAATACATATAATGAATAATTATGGTAATAAAAAAAAACTTTAAGTTAAATAATAGGCAATGACTGGAAATTGCAATGATTTGACACCGATTTTGTGTCATCGACAGCGTTTCGCTTAGCTCCTGGCGAGGTGAAGGCGAGAGACATTAATTGGATACGAGAACATTGCGATTTGGATTGGCCGAGGATGTATCCGATTTCTTGTCGTCGTCTTTACTCTCGGGGAGTTGTTCGCCACGAATCCGGATGTTATGGTCTTGTTTGAATTTATTGATCTGTTGGCCCTTCTTGGTGAGGTCGTCATTTATCACTGTGATGGTTTTTTCGATAAAATCTTTGTTTTCCATCAGCTGCGGGAGTACATCCTTGACTGTTCGCTCACAGAGCACGCCACCGATGAGACGGAAACATTTTCGATCCTGATCGACTGTTTTAAGGGTTTCTATCACAGTTCTGGAAACAAAGGAAGCGTTTATAACAAAGTGATTGGGTGAATTTGTTTTTTATATATTCTCAGGCAGGGTTGGAAGTTTTTTTTTTTTTTGGTGAAGGAGAAGTTTCGAGGTTAGGTTCGGTTGGGTTTTGTACTCACTTGTGTTCTTTAAGGTCCATTTCCAGTGTATTGAGGTTGTTTACCAGATTTCGTTGTTCATTTCGTAGCAATTGGAATTCTTGGATAATTTTGTCGTTTGGCTTTTGTTCTTTAGCGGCTTCGGATGCCATTATTTTCTGTAATATTCGAACAGATGCACACGAAAAATAGAATTTACAATTAAGAATTGAATGACAGATGGGAGTGCGTGTTGACAGGTGAATGACAGAAGTTTGTGTTTTACTTTTAGATGTGTGAGTAGTTTGAGTAAGGCGAGACTCGATGGAAGGGCTTAGCTGGGGTTGTGGCTACATTTTCTGGAGTCATTTTAACTTTTTTCATGACTTTTTCAAAAATTCCCTTTTTAAGGGTTAGCTTGGATATGGAGAGATCGAATTTCAGTGACTCTAACTGCGGTTTAGCCCTAGAACCGTCCCTAGTGGTGAACTTTGACAGTGTCATACTTTTCTGCTACATTTCCTTGAACTCCTGCAGAAAACATTTGAAAATACGCAGGACCGAGGACAAACCTGTCTCAATAGTAAAAAATCCGCTTACTGTGTTCCTTTCAAAGCTTTACGCGTCAGCGTGGATAAGATTCTAGCGAGGGACTGTGACTACTCGATATTTGTGATGCTAATGCTGGTGGTTCTATAAAAACTACGCTCAATGCTATTTGGCTGCGATCCAGTTCCCGGGGATGTCACAGTATGTAGCTATGCTCTTAAGATACACTCACCTGTCTTAGTTCCTTTAGTGGAGGATGCGAAGTTTCTATAGATCTGACTGTCGACGGTATCCAAGTCAAAACAGTGTCAACTGCCATCTAGTAAGCGTCATATCTTAAAGCCATCACATTCATTAGAAAAACTTGTTTCAAGATTTTACAAGGTTTACCAACCAACAGCAACACTCTCTACAAACGAGTCTCGTCAAAGATCTACCTCATCTGTCAAATCTGTCAACTTGCAGTACCACGTATTTTCTTCCCTCTTCCCATACAAAGAAAAAAAAAAGATCATCACGAGAATCTCATTTTTCGCGATTAATTTGGTTCGCCGGTTGTTTCGTTTTTAAGCCATATTCCCTTCCAAAATCTACCACCGATTCATCGCCGTGTTCGAAAGTTGCAAAAAATGTTGAATAAAATATTGGATTTCCTGAATTACTGGTACTTTCGGTACCTAATGGTGACGGAGCTGTATATTGTGGAGAAATGGGAACGCGTTACTATTCGTAAGTAGCACTTGGAATACTTATCTCCTATGCATTCGGTTAGGATACACCCTTCGAAAATATTTGGCACATGACGGCGTTTGACTCATTTGCATGCGAAATCAGACCATACATGGCTTCCTTGGGGCGTCGGGCGGCCGCTATACACGGCAACACCTCGAATGACAACAAAAATCGGTGGTTTTGGCTCGTGGTGCACTAACAATTTGGTGTGGGGGTTGTTAGTGGTGCCAAATTTGTGTTAAAATACTAACGGGCTTTTAGAAACAGCTGTTAGTAAAAATATTTAAGTTCGCAGTTTCGCAGTCTGTTCGCGAACTCTCCCAAAACAACGAATTTTCACGAAAATCTGCGAAAAGTCGCACAAATCCTGTTGGAATACACAAATTTTTGTAGTTTTTCGTAGAAGGCGCTCACAAGAGAGTAAAATATTTCCTCATGCAACGAATTTTAGTGCAGGAAATTTCTTTGCACTGATTTATGAAGACTGTCAAATCTGTCAGATTCCTGTACGTAATTTTTTGTTGTTCGTGTATTTGCATACCTTTGCTTTTGACGTCTAAAAAGTCGACAAATTTTGTAGCTTTCGCATTCGTTTACTTTCTTCTGATTTAACCTCTCTCTGAGCGAATTTTACCCCCACTCCTTGAAATTTCACAATCTACGAATTTGTGTGCAGAAAGTACGCGAACAGACCTAGTGTGTTTGCTTGTGACCCGAACTGTGTAGGGGTAAGCCCGGCAGGGGAAGAGTAAGCCAACCCACCAAATAAAGCGAATAAAATCATAGTTTCGCGAACCACTGCATCATGGACCGAATCGG
This sequence comes from Xylota segnis, assembly GCA_963583995.1. Lineage (NCBI taxonomy): Eukaryota > Metazoa > Arthropoda > Insecta > Diptera > Syrphidae > Xylota > Xylota segnis. Next base: position 37,143,034 of record OY757238.1, on the reverse strand, counting down.
ACCTTGAGTGGTGGCTCTGGGATTTAATCGGTATCCCTTAAGTTTTCAATTTGTTGCTTCTAATCGAAAAAATTGATTTTTGCTAAAGACTTCTGCAGACTTAAGCTATTAGAGACTTAAAGTCGCTTGTAGCAGCTTCGCATTAGAGCGGATTTCAGTTAAAAATAGAAAAAATTAACCTTCAACCAAGAAATCCGAATCTTCAGTCAGGGTGATGCGCAGTGTATACGCAATTATACTACAGTGGAAGTCGCTTATAACGATTTCGCTTTTTACGAACAGTTTTCCGTCAAATATAACGACGGCCGATTATAACGACCTTGTTTCCTGTCGTTATCCTTTAAAGAAAGAGTTACGGTCTCAAGAAAGCTTTTCCAATTGACCCAATGTGTGATTTCTCCAACACGTTTTGTGTCAACTAATTATGAGTCTCATTTTTCCCTCCTGGTTATCGCTGCTTCAATCCTGTGTAACGATCTGTAAATTTGTCCTCCAAATAGTCGGAAACAGCAGTGTGGACGTCTTTGTCGGAAGAAACGTGCTTGCCTTTGAGCTCTTCAAGTTTAGACTTACAAATCAATCACTGTGGGTCGGTGAGCACTTGGAAGCAGCAATCTTTCAGTCAAACAAATGTTATTTACGTCTTTGCGTAGACTGGCATAGCACGCATTTTTAAAAGCAGTTCTGTGTGGCGAATTACCAATCAGTAATATTCCCTCCGCATCCCAGAAAGCTGAGACCTTGCTGCAGTTCAACCAAATTTTGAACTTATCTTGTCGTTTTGGCGTTGAAAGGCGCCATAGAGACCAGTAGAAACGCTCTCAGCTTGTCGAAGAAAAAAATAAATGTGTCGATGGGACCCAGGGCCTAGCTTCTCACAACCTTTCGTGTTGTGCGCGTTATATTCTTTACACGAATGGAACGGGCCTACTGTTATTATTTGAGAAGCTTTCTCATGACAGTTGTACTCTCGGATGTTTGTCAGACTCTTGTGAGAAGTGGGGCTGCGTACGAAATTTTAGGGTTTGTCTAGGGATTGAACTGGCACACCTTGCTCCGTAGTCCAACGTATTAACCACTTGAACCACGACACCCACACAGGCAGAATCAATCTAGACGTAGTTCACGTCTTTCACACCGTTGCGTGCCATTAAAAAGTGTTTTCCGGGCTAAAAGATATCGTTTACAGCTGCTATCAAGTTCTTGGAATCAATTTCATTACCAGCTCCTGGCGGACCAGTTAAATATTTGGGTACAATTGTTGAGTACTAGTAAAGAAACCGTAAGGATGATGAATTTGCGAGGCATTGGAGGTCAATACCTACGTACGTGTACTGAAGCTGGCGAATGGCACAACATATCTAGCGATCAATCAGATCTAGCTAAAGCTAAATACTTTAAGAATATGAACTCTCGCGCTACATTATGCTTCCTCGCCGAGCGCCGTTTAATAGAGAAGCATGCTACTGCTATCTGGGCTCGTTTTTATTGAAAATCGATTTAGAAGAGACTTTTTCAAGTAGCACCTACATATGTTTGATTTTATCGCGAAAATTCAGTCGAAAAATGCACCACTCCAAGCCAATTTCATTGAGGCTGACCTCAAGTAAAAGTTTAACCCTTCCAAGTGAAAATTCACCCTTGCACAGCAGAGAATATCTGGAACTCTGTTTTCAGTGTATGTACTCGCACAGCTGTTGGCATCACTGCTGTGCACCCACCTGTCAAGCCCCCTCCCCATCGACCAGCGAGCTCCACTGATAGTGGACTGAAACTTACAATAATAGATAGTTGTAAAGCCGTGTCCATGTCGTCATCAGCCAGTTAGTTGACTGCAGCCTTTGCTCTCTAACTAATCACAGTCTTCTACTAATAGAATATGATTCAAGAACTAATTGACTTCATTAACTACTGGTGGTTCCGCTACCTAATGGTCACCGAATTGTACATGGTCGAGAAATGGGAGCGTGTCACGATTCGTAAGCTATGGAAATTCTCAAAATCGATTTATACTATGTTTACCTATCCACTCATAGATAATTGCTGTGTCGTTATCAGTGTAAGTACTAATTGTTTGCGTTTTCTCCCTTACAGATGTCATATTTGCCGTGCTATTCGTTCTCTTTTGGTATTTTAATTACTCTGTCCTGCTGTCGTTCACCGGAAATCTATTAGGAGTAACACCCATGTCCAGTATTCTTCAACAATCATCGAAACAAGTCTGAGATTCCATTCCATTAAGTTCTCTGCGATGTGTTCTTCACTGATTAATCGACACAAACATAGATTGCACATAACATACATACTTCTGGAATCCATCCCACCAACCTAGGACATTCACACTCAACAAATCAAATCACACACAGTGCAGCGAACCGTTTATATTAACTTAACATACGACTCCTAGTACAACATGTAAATCGCTGGAACAACAAAACAATCTCATGCGCTGTTCTGGGGCACAATGACGAAGAAAAATAATTGAATATTGTTTGTATTTTAGGCCAACGGGAAAGAGGAACTCCTAGTCGATTCCTCTTTCTTTAACTAACGTTGAATTTCGTGCACAGTTTATTGTATATTTAGATATGTATCTCTTGTAGTCGGTTTGTATATAGGCAAATAAGAGATTATCTACTACTTGTAGTACTATGTATGTATTAAAAACTATTAAGAAAATAATTTTGATGTATCCTTTTTGCATTTAAAGTAAAAAAACAAAGAGAAATGTATTCAAATACGCCAAAGAAATGTGAGTTTTATTTTCCAATCGAGAGAAACAGCTACAGCACCCCCTGTTTGTATAGCTTGTGACTCATGTTTTAGTAGCGTGAGGTGTTTTTGTTTTATAACTACATATCTATCTATAGCCTGTACTTGAACAAATTAATCATGCAACCACCCAGGTATTAGGGGGAAACGTACAGTGAATGGAAGTAGAAGGCGACAGTCAGCAGCGTTTAAATGTTGTTGACTGTCGGAGCAGTAACACTGAAGGTACAGAACATGAAAGGTACCCTCGACAGCAGATCCAACTAACATTCTAGTAAAAGGGGACCAAGAAGATGAAGCGGAGGCAGTAAGAAATAGAGCTTCTCTAGCTGTGATGCAATGAAAGACTTGCAGGTACGTCCAGACACTTGTCTTATCGATTTTATAGATGATTTTGTACATTACTCATCCTCAAACTGCAAAGGAAGTCGGATACCGCCTACAGATTAGAGCAGGGCGGTGAACAGTAAAGGGAATTGGACCAACTTGGAGTCAAAGTAAGTAAAGAATACGATCTCACCGACGGAAAGAATTGTGGCAAGTTTCTGTGTATTCCTCTTACAAATATGCTTAAATACGGTTTCACAGAAACAGACTGGTTAAGTAGATGGTATTTCTAAACTGTCAGGGAGTATGGGCTCAGTTTCGCTTTTAAAAGATTTCCTCCTCAGCTTTAAGCTGATTGGCGTTACTCCGACTGCGTTTTATAACAAAAGTACGTTCCTTGATAGACGAGATTGAAGAGGGAATTTTATTACATCATCTGTACCGAGTTTCAACAACTCGCAACTCAACAACCAACTAACATATCCCATAGTCATATATAGGTAGGTAGGTAGGTTGAATTGGTGACTGCAGCCAAAGGAATTCAGTCTTAGTCGGATCTCATTAGTTCATGGCAGGAGCGGCTTTAGTGGCGTATGAGCTAGTTCGTTGAAAGATACTTTTCCGAGGGCTAGGTATTTAGTTTTGCTGAGTCTTGAGCACTCGCAGAGCAAGTGCATTATGTCGTCCTCTGCCCCTGAGTTGCCACTGCCTCTGAATAGGTCTGTGCTGGTGATTCCCATTCATCTGATCGGGTTGCGGTATGAGAGAACACCAATGGGGAGAATAAGTTGTGGTTTATTGAGTGATAGAAGTTCTCTGGCTGTTTTATCGTTCTATGGGACCCAAACTACCCTCGAAACACGGCACAATGAGAGTGCACTCTATTTAGCATTGGCCATGTTGCGGAAATCCGAGAAGATTCTGGAAGTGAGGAAACTGATGAGCTGTTGGACCGAGTAATGCATTGGGATGTCGTTTTAACTAGCTTATCGACCCTTTCACTACCGAAGTGTTCCGGAATCCAGCATAGCGTGATCTAGCGTAGCCTAGATCTAAGGAATTTTCCTCTTTATATTTTCACGAGTTTTGAGTTAGTAGTGACGGAAGTGATGTGTTTGATGGCTGCTTGGCTATCGATGTAGATGTCCTTGTTATTGTTCAGAGGGGATAGACTCCTGCAGGCCTCGGCGGTACCATATATTTGAGCTTAGAACAGTCGCATGGTTGGGTAATTTAATAGGCCGGGCTATTGGTGGTTCCTCTGAAAATGTTCCTCAGCCAGCCCCTTCGTCCGTGATGGATATGCAGTGGGATTCGATGACCCCACCATTTGTCCAGCTTTCTCAGGAGGAAGGAATTGAGAATGAGGTTAAAGTCTGAGTAATTGTGGTGGTAATCGGAGGACCACCTGATGATTATGCTGTGTCCCATGTAGTATGCTTTCCGCGTTCCGGTTTGTGGTAAGCAAAGGGCGCTATAAGCCACTATTTCTTTTGTAAAAATATCCAGTGGACAAAGCCCGAGCATGGCTTCGTGGGCAGCAGTGGGAATTGTCATAACTGCCCTGGTAGTCCTCCTACACGCCAGACATTCGAAAATTGTAAGGAAGGTTGTTCAGGGTTGTGAAACCAACCACCAAACCAGACATTCGTAAGTAAGAACAGATCTTACGATGGCAGTGTACATGTACCAAGAATTTTGCTGTAAGCGTGAAAAGCTATCAAGGCCTTCTTCATCCATTCTAGTATGTTGTTCTTCCAGTTTAGCTTGCCATTCAGTATCCCCTCCGTGATATCTTGCTTTATCTGATATTTGGAGCGATGTTCCAATCAGATTTAGTGGCTATATTCCTCTTATTCGTACAATAACCCGATTTACATACAAAAGTAATTCAAAACGCTGCCTGCAAATACTAGATATATGCTCCTCCAATGAAGCTTTGCTTAGATACTCACCTCCTTAATGTTCCGAAGTCAAACCACATCCGACAAACAGTCATCGACTGTAAGGTAGGCATCTCCCAATGACGTGACATCTCTCCTACGAACTTGAAACAGAATTCAGCTTCACTGGATAACAATAACAAATTGATGATAAAAATGCACAATTTATTTTCAGGTATAATATCTTTAAATTGTTCTCGCAGAAAACATTGCTATTATAACTTTTTTGTTCGGATTAACCAACTCTGTTATACACACAAATAACTCTTTCGCTCAGCTTCTTTCTCACTCCAAGGCGTAAACTAAGTAAAGAACTAAATAAATCACTAGTATCTAGAAAAAAAATTAACTCCTAGCAAGTTTAGAATACTAGCAGCACAATAACTCGTACGTATGCAACGTACAGCGAATCCATTTGTAGAGGAGCTTATTCGACTTTCGCCTTTTTGGCTGTATTTGCTTCTGTTACTGTGGCCGCGTTTTCTTCTGCGCGAGGTGGCTCATCAAGGTGTCGTTTAATTGTGGCAGTGGGGTTATTATCATCAATTGGAGCGGCAGTGGTGTCATGCGTCATGTCGGACGCTTCTTCAGAATTTGAGTATTCTTGCGCGGTGGTAGGTGAACTAGACTGAGGGGTACTCGGAGCGGTTGATTCTCCATTGAGCTGCTTTATGCTTGCCGATAGCTCACGATTCTTGGCATCGATATCTTCCATGCGCTTTTTGAGTTCGGTAATCTGCATATTTAGCTCAGTGATAGTCGCTAAGCTTTGGTGTAAGCGACGTGATTGATTGGTCTGAACTAGTATCATTCTGTTCATCTGAAATGAAGGAGGATTTAGGCATTTTTTATGAATCAAATAAGGAGAACTACACGAAGATCATCCTAACAAAGGACAGAATCTAAGACAAAACCACTACAACTGGGCTTAGACTCCTGGACGGCGCCATGTTCGAAGGGCACGTTCTTTTTAGGTAGCTTGTTAGACGATCGCGAGTGGTAACTGTGGCTATTCTGTGACAAATGGCTACGAGCGACTGTGCGGACATCATCTTGATAAGCAAGAAGTACAAGACTGTAGCTTCTATTGGCTACACTTTGCAAAGGCGCGAGAAGGATCTCCACAGAGAGAGATTAGATCATCAATTGATAAAAGAAGAATAAGCTAAATGATGAAGCGGAATCCTCTAAGGTAATGATTGAGAGTCAAAGATGTTGTCCACACTTTGTCTCCGTAAAGCTCGAGTTGTCAAACAAAAACGAGTGCAAAAATGTGATGATCACACTGTTGGTGATTGTCAACAACCAACTATTAGCCAAGAGATCGACACAATAGTATTTGTCTAGCAGAAAACCGCGAGAATCGTCTACAAAATGCTGCTCGATATGAATAGATCTCCTTCGAAGGATTAAGTCTATGGCAGCAGTGAGAAATTCCGAACAATATTCTACAAATTTCACACTGAAATTGCAGATAAAATCGTGACGTCTGGATATAGATTACATTGCCGCAGGTCACGCCATTAAGACCTAGTTTTCCAACAGAAAAAAATCTGCAGCAAATACAAAACTAGAACTCACCTTCGAGATTCCTTTCTTGTACTCCTGCTCGATTTTCTTAAAGTAAGTCATTGTGGCGCGAGCCTCCTCACAGCCCTGCTCCCCATGCAACGATGGCTGTTCCACAGCCTGTGGCACTCTTGACTGAACCGAAACCTGTGTTGTTTCAATCGTAGTCTGTCCCAATCCGAGCAACAAATTCACCTTCTGTCTCATTTGATCACAGCAGACATTCCTCGAACTACTAGCAAGTGCACTTGGTCCATTAGCCCCGACGCTACTTATATACATTTGTGTATTCGTATCGACAAACGATTTCTTCAACGAATGTGAAATCTTCTCATCAAAATGTTCAATCGCCATCGACGATATATCCCTCAGCTCCTGTAACACTTCATGCGGTCGCAGTGGCTTTGTTGTCTTCGAAATCAATCGTAGAATTCGGAAAATCTCATCCAACACTCGTCCGGGTATAAAGCAACACAAATTCAAGTCCATATACTTGGAGTAAGTCATCGATAGCATCGAAATACGGGTCTCAATGCACGTAAGTATATCTGCATGACGTGCCAGGCAGTGATTTCTAGAAATTAGCACAACTTAACCAATTCACGATTTCATCGACCACCAAGGTACCCACCTTCTTTCCGATTCGCGACGAGGCAGCAACGCCTTTATCCTCTTAAGACTGATTGTATGCTGCTTGACCACCTTGTTGAATCCACAATTGAGAATATGTTGGCAGATCATGTCAATTTTTTTGCAAATCTTGTCGAATCGAATGTAAAAAAAAAACAAAGAATTGTAATTAAAAAACAACGCAGAAGAAAACAAAACAGAACGGGAAAGAAAAAGAAATACAAAGACTTCGGGAAAAGGTCCAGAAAGATCCCTTTTTTTTGCCTACCAGACGTTTTTTCGCCACCTCCTCGTACGGTAAGTACTCGAATATCTGTATCAGCATTACATTTGGTAAATTGAGAATATTCATTGTGATCGCCTGGAGCACGGGTTTAGCTTGTTATTTAATTATTTTTGATGGAAAATTATTAGGTGTAGCGCGATGCTACACAAACGATACGATTTTCATCGAAGACAAACCGCAAGAAAAAAGAATATACGGGTAGTGTTGCCATTTGGGTGAGTGAAAAGCGGTACTTTAGACGTATTGTAGTCAAAATAAGTTCCCTATTTATACCAGATGGGAAATTTCCAACGGTTTGTATTCGAATTAATGAAAAACGTATTCTAAACTATGTAGGTTTCAGTTCTTTCCAAGGGTCACGAAATTCCACCATCCACGTAGTTCTTTCCACATTCTGCGCTCCGACTGTGAGCACTTTCTACAGATAGGGGTTTGTTGCCTACACACGTTCTTGTTACCTTTGTATGCACGAGGACTGCTTCCACAAGTCATATTGTTTCTTGACGATTATTGGGTAGACCCAGCACACTAGTGACGACAGTCTAACAAAAATGTTTTCGGGTTCAGGCGTTCCGAAGATTCTTTTCTCTTTGTTATGTTGGCGAATCGATGTTCACTGCTTAGATGGTTCGGTTAGTTCTAGAACACTAAAGACGTGGTGAATCGTTCTGTAGTCAGGTGACTGCCATGTCCACATTTCGTCCCTCTGCAAAGTTAATTCACTGACCAAGACGATTCGATGTCGTTTGTGACAGTACTATCGAATAATAAGCTAACGATGGTCTTGATGAGGATCTATGGGAAGAATATCTGTTAGTTTTCCAGCTACTAGCGACTTGTTAAGCGTACGACAATTTTGCGTACAGATGCGACATTCTGTCCTTGTTTTGTTCGCAAAAATAGTGAGCACTTGATGTTTGTTGAGCTTCGTAGTTTCGTATGTCGTTACCTCGATGCATCAACTATATCGTGGAGTGCCAGATCTGTATGACAAAGTTGTAGTCCTTCCTGTTTACGTGAATCGTCGTGGTTCGGGATTCCGATATCATCTCTTCTCTTGTACCTCGCTTTAAACTGAATAGCGGCCAGTTTTTATGGTTTCGACATTTTGGGATAAAATGCAGGATAGGATACAGACGCAAAAAAAAAATCGTTTAATACTGTACCGTTTTGTTTTGACATTTAAAAATGACTTTTCTGACATCACTTGACATTTGTTTCCCTCCACCCTTTTCCAGAAATCACAACAAACAAATTTTTCGATCCAAATTGAAGAAAAACAAAGGAATAACCATGCCAGAGTTTGTGCAAGGAACCTGCGAGGAAATGTGCCCAGAGCACGAAATCCAATTGTAAGCAATTTCTGAATACCAAGAGCATACTCACCAAAACTTTCTCCCTTTAGGCGAACTAAGGAACGACTGTTGAATTTTTATGAACTAAAAGCGGGCCAGAAGAATGTACCTGGTGTCTTAGTGAAATCATTTTCCCGTTCTGCAGCGGGAATCAAGATTCCCAAGCGAAAGGACCTGCGAACAGAGCGGGCACTGTTAAAGACACTGGAATATCTTTTGAAGGAGTAAGTTAGGCTTTTGTCGGACGTCCTGTTTCATAAAATTGAATTTTCAGCGTCGTCCTCGATAAGAGAAAACCATTCAATCATGTGTATGACTTCATATTCGATCGGTTGAGAGCTATACGTCAAGAGATTGTGATGCAAAGCTACGATTCACGGTCAACGATAAGACTGCTGGAGCCGATGATTATGTTTCTGGCCTACAGTCGATATCGGTAATAAGTATGCCATTCAATGCCAATATGAAGTTGAAATTCTTATTTCCCAGCCTCTGTGAGGAACCGATTGACAATTTCGACACGAAAATCTGTGATCAGCACTTGCAAGAGTGCCTGAAGAGGGTTCTCTGTTGTTACGACGAAGTCTTTGCCAGCACGAAAGCAGATGACTTAAAACTGAATGAGATCCGCAATCGGAATTTTATAGAATCCCTCTACCAGCTGTTTAATCTCGGATCGATTGAAGCCCTAAATCGGAGTATCCAACTCCCTGAGGAGATTAAATCCGATGAACTCTTCGCTGCAGCGAACTCTATTGCCATCAACCACTTTCAAGGGAATTTTTATAAAGTTCTGCATGGGATTGCCCGTCTTCCTCATATACTCGCTGGAATTGCTTCATTGAAACTACAAAGTATTCGGAGGTGAGTAGGTATTCTATTCTCGTTTAGCAAACGCCTTGTCGTCGTCTAATCTCTCTCTCTCTCTAGGCAAGTGTTCCAAACATTCTCCACCGCGTACACTAGCAAGCAGCTATCACTCCCAGTGGAATGGCTACGAAAACTCCTACTATACAGCAACAGCAGTTCTGTGGTAGAAGACTGTAAATATTTCGAATTGGAATACATTTCGGATAACAAGGCGATACGCTTTTATAAAAGCGACTTTAAGGCGGAACTACCACCCGTAAAGCAGAGGCCCGAAGAATTCGTTGAGGAGAAATTGAAAAAAATCTATTTGCCTGAAATACTGTTGTTGAAACGACTGTAAAGGACTGTAGTTGAATTGTTAGTGGAATTTTGTGGTTTTAAATGAATTTGTTTGCAATGAATTCGAAATGAAAGTTTGTTTTTATTTTCCGGAAGATGGCGGGCCTTTGGAAAGGTGTGTTTGCTTGGAAACAGGAAGTATTCGCATACGTTTCACAATAAAGTTTCGATTCTATCGCATTGCTCGCTGGTTTGGGCAGTTGGTAAGCGTGGTTCTTGCCACGATCTACTGACAGTGTAACAAACTTTCGAAAAGAACTAACTTCCAGACTCTTGTTGTGACAAGACGCTGCTATATTTCTGGTTGCCGCGATCTCTAACTTACGTACGTCCTGTATCATCCACCTTGTGGGTCCTAGGGCCCCTGCAATCCCTATGCGCCATTGTGTGCGATTTCTGGAAATGTGCATCAGCTATCCCCAACTCAACCCAGTTGCAGTGCTTTCTTCTCAACTGTGCTGCGCCACATTCTCTTAGGACCGCCGCGTATCCTGCCATCCTGAGTAAGCGGGTTCAATTGCATCGCGTGGTTAGCTATGGACCTGTCACCCTTTCGGAGAGTATGACCAATCCACTGCCACTTTCGTCGTCGTATGTTCCGTTCTCTGATAAAGCTGTTGGTCAGAGATACCAGGCCAGAAAATCCTTATGCTATTGACGAATTTTTGCAGGTTCCTCGTGATAGTGGCGGTCACCCTCCAGGTACCACATCCATATAGCAGCACGGATTCAACGATGAAACGGAACAGTCATAGCTTGGTGTTCAAGCCAAACTGTGGATAGCATACCAGATTTTGCTTTGTTTATTCGGTTGGGTATATCCAGTTCGGCTCCGTCATCGGTTGAGACAATACTCCCAAGGCATCTCTACTCTCTCAACCGTTTGCCCAGAAATGCAATATGAGTTGATGAGCTCGGTCCTAGGCTGATCTCTGATCTCTAAACTGTTCCTCATCAAATTTCCTAAACTCTCTCTTTTTTGATCAATGCTTGTCCGAGCTCCAGCTATATTTTTTGATGGAATATGATGCAGCAACTGGATCATTGGTAGCTTTGTTCCGACAGGACTTTGATTTGATAAATTGTTATTCCTGCCGTAGAGTATTTGTTCGAGATTGGTCAGATAAGGTGGAGATAACATGGAGGCATCTCTCTACTTTAAAGACATGTACTGCCCCGAACATTGGGTTCGATGAACCGAGACCACAGCAGCGATTCTATTGAGTTTTTCCCATCCCCAGCATTCGTTACTTTCCCTTGGCATTGTTTCCGCGTTTTCCTCGCCACATGACTTTGGGAAAAAACTCAAAACGAACAGAATTCGCATTTCATCGCTTTCCATTCATTTTTTTTTTAAATTTTGAGCAGCCCAGCCATTTTTATTTTCTGCGCCATATTTGACAACAAAATTTAAAAAACTTAACTGACAATAACTTCAAAAAAGGTACAAAAGAACAATTACCAATAGTCAGCAAGTTATAGCTATTATTTACTAGGTTATCACTAGTATTCCATCAGCAAGCCATCCTTTCACCCGGATAGGTGTTCCTTTCGAAAAGTCGCGGATGTGGTATGGTTATGGTTAGCCGATGGTTCCTCTTCTAACATCCCCTCTGTTCCAGATAACGCGACAACGATGGACAGTAAATCATTGCTAGAGCAACAAGAAGATAACAAAGTCATCTTCTATTCGGAAAATGAGGTTCCCTTGTGCGACGTCAGCGACTTGATAGTTTTCGACGAGGAGAGCACTAATTTTGATTGCGAGGATCCTCAGTATATCAATATCGAAGAAGAAACCGACTCGCTATTAACATCCAATGAGATGAAAGTGGACACTATTGACATGCCATTGATTTGCACTGAAATGCACAAAAGCAACAAATTGGATCAGAAGCCCAAGCCCGCCAAACGTTGGAAACAAAAGGAAGTTCTGATAAAAACTTTAGAATCTCAATTCAAAGTTGTTATGTGGTCGAAAGACGAGGCAGACGATGATGAGAATTCACCCATAGACTCACAAGTGCAAACTGAAGTGGATAGCGAAGTAAAGAAACCACTGCAACTGTCCCCAAAGTCTAAAACTTTGCGCAGCGTTTCACCGTACATATCGTGCACTTGCAAGACTTGCCAGAAATCCTTTAAGGACTATTCGACTCTGCGCAAACATATGCACATCCATGGTCCACGGACATTCATCTGCGCTGAGTGCGGCAAGTCGTTTGTGGAAAGTTCTAAACTGAAACGACACCATTTAGTGCATACCGGAGAGAAGCCCTTTCAGTGCTGGTTCGAGGGATGTGGTAAACGTTTCTCATTGGATTTCAATCTTCGCACGCATGTTCGCATACATACGGGTGTGCGACCATTTGCATGTCCTGTGGTGGGATGCAGGAAGTCGTTTGCCCAATCGACAAACCTCAAGTCCCACATGATCACGCATGCTAAGGCAAAGAAGAGGATTTACCAGAAAATGGGAAGCATCAAAGCCGAATAGCATTAAATGGATTGCTTTATTTATTTTAGTTGCTAATTTGTTTGCCAACTCTGTTGACAATTTGATTGATTTAAAAGTTATGGATAGTCTGCTGCGTTCTAAACGTTTTAAGTTAACGTAATTTATTACCTGCTGTTGCTATTATTAAAACTGAAGTTTGTACATTTATTTTCTCATAAATATTAAGACATTTGTTTTTGTATGTAAATTAAACAAGAGACTGAATGAAATAAACACAATGTTTCATTCTACTTTGCCGTTCAGAAGGTCGTAAACCATTTATCTTATTGAGGCTAAAAATTAACTTGTTTGGGTGTGTTCTTTGGAGTACTAAGTGTGACACAAGTTGTTCCAAAGATCTAGCCGAGAGTTGTGTGGCGAATCATGGTAATTTTTCACGATAGTCCTCCGTCGGACTTGAATTGAAGGTGGCAATACGCAGAGTTGTTCAGGTGGCCTTACACAATCGTGTGTCAATGAGATGTCCAGTGCAACTGCTCTTGATTGGGCATATTGTTCGTTGGCGGATGTTTATATTTAAATTGTTAACATAGCTCAGCTTTGCAGTTCAACTCTTGAATGGCATTATATAGTCTTTTCGATTCCTTTCTTTTGGATGTGCAGAGCTACATTTGGATGTGCAGAGCTAAATACATACATTTATCGAGTATACTTCAGTGGAGTCCATGACTATGTAGTTATTCTGTTGGGTTATAGAACGATGATGGTTCAAACAATTTTGTCTCACGAACGGTTGACCAATATCCGAATAGTTATCATAAATCTGTAGCTTCTCTGCTTAGCTTCTAGAAAATAGAGTAAAGCTGCAGATCCCTTTCGTTCGGGGAGAAATATATGAAGAGGTAGGCTGCAAGAAACTAGGATTTGGCCTGCATCTGAGTGTGTTAAAGAAACTATTAATTTGCTTAGGCTTTCTTTCTCTTGTAGATGATAAGATAGAGGGTCTCCGTTGTTCCCTTCTTCTATTTTAGCCTTGCAAATTTGTTTGGATGTTTAGGTTTTCTCATTTTCGACGGGACTCTTTGCCGAAACTAGTGTTCTGTAGAGCAATTTCGGGACATGTTATCCGTAAAGTTTCCATTAAACTCCTTGAATTTTTATTAAGAGACTAGAACTACTAAAACAATTCAACGAAACATATCAAGTTTATTATAGAATGGCAAACATTAGGAGGTGGCTTTGACTTTGTGCAGGACTTATTGTAGGTACATCTCGAAACATACATAAATAATGAATACTTTTCAAATTTTCATTTAAAAAAACAAGAAAAGGAATAAAAAAGCAAGCGTTGGTGTCCATGTATTACTGGGGTATGGATTGGAACTCAAGTTCTTCTTTTTGGAATGAAATGGTACACCTTTGTGTGGAGGAGGGGTTTGACTATTTTCTTGCAAGTTGTTGCTGCTGTGTGCTACTGCATGTTCTGCAGAGTTATTGCTGTGAGTTACGGGTGGCGTTGGTCTTTGGTTGTATAGGTCGATATTTTGGTCGACTATCCTATCGATTGCTTCATCGGCTGGAATCCTTTCTAAAACTTCATCATCATCTTTAGACGGAGTGGTGAGTACCATACTTCTTTCTACAACTCGACCATTTAGTGGTTGAATTGGACGGAAGTTGTGGGTTATTCGCTGGCCGTTGTGGTCGTAAAGTTGACGAAATTTATCGATCTGTAATGAAAGGACAAAAAAAAATCAATCAATTTTGGTAAGGAGTTGAACAAAATTCTACGGTAGTACTTGGGTTTCTAAGATATAACTTTGCAAGTCTTTAAATGTTGGTATTGGGAGTTCTCCGCACAACCGTCCTTGCGAATTAGAAAGAAGAAACTTAGTAAAGTAAAAAAGAAATACTTGCACTAAGTAGTCACAGATCTCTACCCCCAAGAGTATCTTGAGGACTAACCAATCAAATGGTTGGCATCCAGGTCTCGAGGGACATATGACTCTAAGTCACCATTTCTCGACTTTGGAAAGCTATTCTCTTCCACTTCCGATAGGAAACCAATGAACCAATAAACGATAAGTCTATATCCATCTACACGAGCTGCCCTAAAAATTAAGTGTGACGATGTCACAAAGAACTAAGTTTCTTGACTGGAAACACGAAATCAACATCTGTTGGGTCTCTGGTCATAAGGACTTAACTGGAAATGAGGTAGTTTATAAAGTCCCAAGAAAGGGGTCTGCAATAGGCCACACTCGAACATTTCGATCAATCAAGCTTCCATTTTGAAACTTGAAAGAACTAGTGGAACATGATAAGACCAACAGTATGTGAAACTCACTTACCGCCTGCAATATAGTATTGAACCTAATAAAGTCGACAATATGTATATTCAAAGAATTCGGTGACAAAGAGGCTCTTGAAAATGCACCTTACTCCCTCTGCCACTATCTATGAATCCTTCACTAGAGAATCAAACTTTCTAATGCTTCCCTTAGCAATTTGTAAGGGTTTTTGAGAACTTTGTGATGACTGGAGACCCTAATCACTAACCACCAACGATCGGGAAGTACAAAAGCACATTAAAACAAGTACCGAAGGCACCCTGGCTCAAGTGGTTAGTGCGTTGTACTACCAAGGTTTAGTACCTAGACAACACCTAAAAAATGTATTTCACGGCTAAACCTCTCGCGAGCGTCTGACGAACATCCGAGAGTAAAACTGTCATGGGAAAGCTTCTCAAATAACAAATTGCCCTTCGGACACGGCTTAAACAGTAAGAGCCTTCCATTCGTATAAAGAATATAACACGCACAACACGTATGGTTGTGAGAAGCAAGGTCCTGCCATGCTTATCATTTTTGGTAATGGGAGTAAAGTTCTCACCCAGAATTTCACCTTTATCGTACCATGGGGCGCGTAGACGTAAGATTACATCCTCACAGGTTGACTGACAATAATAGTTGTGTTCATGGGTAAACCTGTCCAGATGTGGCCTGGATGGTGGCATTCTTGAAGAATTGTTATCTTTAAAGGTGACTAGATATCGCTTCGTACTATCGGTGTTGTTGCTAATGTTCTGATGGTAAGGTGCTTTTCTTGCGCCTTCTTTGCTAAAAGATTTGTGAGAACCCGCTGGATACTCTCAATAAATTGATTCTCCATGCTGCGTTCGTCTTCCAGATGGAAGTGTTTCCTCTCACAACTTTTAAGTGTTTTGGCTGGGATTTGAGCCTCGAACCCTTTGCTGTGTAGTCTAACGATGCCCACATTGTTGTATTGACAGTGTTTGTAATAATTATTCTATTTATCGGGATATTTGTACTCTATCGGTACAATAAACATAACGCACCAAAATGAAAGTTAGTTCCTGGTCCTAGTGCATCCAACGTTTATTTGTTCACTAGACCCACCCAATAGTCAAAATAAAACCTTGGCTATACCTATAGTATTTCAAACAAAAATAAAACATAAATAAACGAACAAAAAATTAAAACATTCTTATATTTATTAGGTCAAATAATAATTCATAATAATACATTGTATTACTGCTCCTTAAACAACTGATCGGTAGATAATTTACAATTATAATACTTTTGTTTTATTTAAAGCCATCCTGTTGCTCATTTTCCCAGCCAACTAATTGAAGGCAATGAAAAATAAAACAGAAAACACGGTAAGTATTCCCGAGGTTAGCATATTGCTTGCACTATATCGTGGTATGCTGTCGCCTTGTGACAATATGCCATCGATTAAATTACTATCTTCGTCACCAGATCCTTCGATATAGCCCCCCAGACCTGGGACATTTCTCGACACAATTCGATTATTCAAAGGTTGAATTGGACGAAAATTGTGCGTAAGCGGCTCACCGGCATGATTGTAGATGTGACGAAATCTTTCAATCTACAAAATAAAAATAACAAAAGAAAGAAATAAAATTATAAGAAATGATAATAAATAAAAATATAAAAATAAAAGGAAATAAAAATGTTTACTTAATTTTAAATCGAATAAACAAAAAGAATAAATTAAAAGAACTACCTAAAACCGAAGCCGAATGGAACATTGCAGGCGTCCTTTGCTGTGGAACGTATCGTATGACGACGTCCTTAAACTATGAAATCCAAGGATTGACTTAAAACTAAATTTTGACTAAATATTCGATGCATCTTGTCTTGTAGCCACCATAGGGCTGGTTGACAGAATGTGTAAGAATAAACGTAAACGAGACACCTCAGAGAAAGGTACATAAACGTTTGAGAATCAAAAAGTAGGCATAATGTTCATTATGCCTCAGGACAACTGGAATGCAATTAGCGAACCTGTGGCCATAACAATGACTAAACAGTAGTTGTGTGAGTAATTAAGAGAGGCAACTGTTGGACAATTGAGGGTATTCCAAAGTTTGTTCAAAAATTGGCATGGTTCAGGAAGACCACCATCAGATTCCAAAAACAAACCTCCTTCTGGGAATGCCGCACATGCCATATGCAATGGATCTATAGTGATTGAAGTGAGACTTTTTATATGACAAACAACGTGGTAAACTCTATAACAATAGAACCTTAATTTTCAGAGAGTGAACCTCTTTTAGGTCCTAGGATCGAAGTACGATCTGCCTGACTCCACTGTCAGAATCAGAGAGTCAGATGTTTCAGGTTCAAAGTCGAAGTTTTAGAGAAGCAGTTTACCCGATGCGTGTATTTTATTTATCTTTAATGGATTGACTGTATTTTAAAAAAGTTCCGAGACTATTATGAAGGCAGTATCTTCGGGTTAGAGAGAAGGCGTCGAGAAGTTCACCATTATATGTATTTATAGGTACGTCGTAGGGACTACATATGTACACTACATAGGAAAACCAACTTGCAGGATCCACGCGAATCTGTGTAAAATATACATTGAAACTGGATTCCTGTCTCAACTCATCTACACCAACTCTGCTAAAGGCAGGAATGAGACTAAGTCGGTGGCGTATACGTAATTTTTTGTTGTTGAAATATTCAATATTTTGCATTTTTGTATACGTAACGATGCAGGATCCAAGGAAATTTATGTAGAAAGTACAGATCACTTGGATTCCTGTCTTAACTGAGCTGAATCGTCTCACCATAAGCCAGGAATAGCTAGAGCTCGGTGGCGTATACGTATTTTGTTTGAGTAGTTTTCAATATTTTAATTTTTTTCAATTTTTCTATACCAAACGATGCCGAGCAAACCTATGCACAAAATACGGAGCAATTGGATTGTCTTCACATAACTCTTGTGTTGTCAGAGGTCTTGAACGTCTCACTCTGTAGCCTCGTGTATGGAGCCCCATATCCGGCATAATTTTTAGTGGGTGATTGCAACAAGCATACAGAAGATAGTCGAAGGCTTTTGAAACGTTCCCCAGCATCTTACACTATAATCCGAGTACACAGTAGATGTACTAAGGTCACAATGGATGAGAACTAGAATTACCTAAATTATATCTTTACTTAACTAGGCTATCACCACTAGGCCTGATGTCGGTGGAAAACCTATAGAAGCAGAAAGAAGTGTTAGAATGAAGGCTTCTAGAGAAGGCTTCTGTAGAAGAAACAGTATTCAATTACCTAGCTGGACTACTAGATAAAGTTTAAAGAACTTCCGATCTGGTAGAAAAAAGGTCAGTTCAAGCTCAGAACATACCTATTCCATAACGATCTATGCTGCTAACGAAACATAATTACGCGTCCATTGATTTCCATTCCGAAGGGTAGAATGGTGAGGTCATGAATATGCGAAGAGCTTAAGACCTGTTAGCTTTCAGCTGAATCATGTCTTTCCAAATTTAACCAAGAAGGTGTCTTAAACAATTCAAGAATCTCGTACCCAGTTGAGCTCCAATCTGTTATATAGGTCCGAGCAGAGAGGAACTATGTAAGTGTTGACGAATAAGGCAGGGTAGGTTCAGTCTTTGACGATTTTCTTCCGGAAAGGGTCAATGTCAGTTTCGGACTAGATACAGCACAACTTTATACAATAGGCAAACTTGGAAGAAGTTATATCCTTAAAGGACTAGACACCCTGCTGGGTGGATCGCTTAAAAACGCCCTTTAAATCAGTAAACAAGGGTTGAACTAAGCTGCCTTATCCAGTAAGATTTCTAGAAGTCAACCCTTGCTTGTACTTACAAATGTTCGATAAATTACTATCAGTACATCCCCGCTAATTACACACCTTTGTAGAATCTTTAATAACTTAGTTAAGTACACAGTCATTAGCGGCATTCAATTAAAAATGCTACAATTAAAACACTTAAATATGCGAGAACACTGACGGCAAAGTGAGTTATTACAGATTTTCACAGCCATTGTATGGTAATGGCAAGTGCTACTCGCAACCGATGCCGGCTATCAACACGAAGCTGGAAACACTTCGTCATTCGTCATTTCGTTGGTGAATTATCGAAAAGTGTACATCCGAACCTAATTACCCACCTGTGCTCGTGAAATCATAATGGGCTCCTCAAAATCAATCCAAAGGACCTCCTCACTACATGGCGGTGTTGTCAACGAACCAATGTATGTGAAATATTTTTGATACTCCGTGCCGCCTAGCTCACTGAGTGACGGTGCACTCAAATAGGGCACATGGTGGTCTGGTTCCTGGAGGGAGCGCAACAAAAACGCCAGATCCGAGTAGTTTGGGTTATCGTCCTGTTGAAGCTGGAAAAGAGAGAAAATTCAGTGTCAAACTGGGTATCATTACCAGGACATTATGCGTTTTACAGAATAGAAAAAGGCCAGGACCGCAACGCCTTCACTGTGCCCGACCGCACTGTTGAAACTGTCATACTTTGTGTTATAGAAGACCATATGGAGTTCGGCTGGGAAACTTTGGTTATTTATCCGGTCCTCACTGCCGTACGTATCGTTGTCGCCCCAATGAAAGTGTAGCTGTGCGAAACGAAAGGTACCGCGTAATGGCCCACCACTTGCAGTTGGCTCTTCGTTGTCATAGTTTAGTTGAACTAGAACTAGTAAGGGAAACTGGATGTTAGGGTGTATTTACAGAGGGCTGAACCAAGTCGTACCTGTGTGTCCATTATTGACTAAATCACCACCAATTGGCTTGTCCTCAAAACCTTCGAGAATTAGTTCGTCAAAGGAACGTTCCTGGACTTCTAGAAGGTCTATGTTGATTGGACTTTGAAATTTTCCACTACAGCCGTTGTACTGTTCACCCCAGTGATCCGGTCCTGAGAAATTGTTCAGAAACTAGTAAAGGATATGTGGTTCAGCTATTGAATGGAAACACTTACCCAGCGTACCATCGTACGAGAAATCTTGAGCATCCGTGGACTTGAGATCTGCAAAAAAAAGGAAAAGTTGTAGAGATTATTGTGCCATACACGGTTAAGTCGAAAATAAAGTGCGGAAGGGTTGTCCTACATTACTTCTGCAACTCAAGTGGGTCGACAGAAAGTCATCAACGTATCTTGCCTTACAGAGCGCCATTCTGAGAGAGAACCACCAGACACCCATATCGTATGTTTTCAAAGCTATATCTCTGACTTGCTTCCGTGGACGGATAGACTGGGTAAGGTTAACTCTCTGCCGGAAATACAAAGCACTTTTGGGACTTGGGTTCAAGATGTATTCGCTGAAGTGAATATATGCCCTTCCAAGCTCTTGGATTTTCTTGAAATGTTAAAGCCCTCCTATCTTCCATTGTCTATCTTTGCATTCAACTATTCCTATACGAATAGAAAGGTTTCCCAAAACCTCGCTTACAAGGATTTTTGCAAACAACTTGCTTGCTTCCTTAGTACATATGTATCTACGAAAGTGAAAGTGAAGACCAAGGAAGGCTTGCAATGACCATATACTTGTACTGCAGCAGATCGAGACGGAAACTCACGAATGTCAAATCGATGCCCATCAGCTCTTCAAGTTTTCCTTTGACAAGATTCATTAGAAGAAGCTATTTAAAGTAATGTGTAGGTTTGGCAACTCTCCCGAATTCGCCCGATGATAGAAATTCGGCCAACTGTAGGTAAGCGTCTTACTGATATTATTGCCATCGTTTTACATTAATCTCGAAGGAATTGTGCAGAACCTACACGGCAACATCTATCTAGATAGTCAGATCTTGTAATATGGTCAGGTCTACCAAACAAAACATTGTCCGAATTGCGGTGTGAACTACCAATTTTTGTCTGACAAAAGGACTGTTCGGGTACGCTCCCGAAACAAAAAATTTTCACGAAAATGTACGAAAATTCAGGAAATCCTGTTCGAGTACGCAACACTTTCGTAGTTCTTCGTAAAAATGTTCCCATACAACGAGTTTTAGGGCAAGAAATTTCTTTGCAGTGATTTATGAAATCCATCAAATCCGTCAGATTTCTGACAGATCTGTACTTCGTGTAGAAAGTACGCGAATAAACCTAATATTGCAAGAAAAGCATTGGCTTTTCGCAGACCACTCATCTGACAATAAGACCTGCTTTCCAAAATTTAAACATGTAGCTTAAATAATTGTAAATAAGATAAACTACAACAGTGACCTAAACAAATGTCACATCCATCGTGCCAGGTCGCGATGTGCAGCTTGCTTTTGTTTGCCCATTACTTTTCAGTTCATAAGGCATTTTGGAATGTAATGCAGGACGTCTTGCTTTCGGGAAATGACTCAAATTTTCAAAAATTTGAACTCAATCTAACAACAGTGGGAATTGACAGTTTAGCGTTGTAAAATAGTTTGTCATTGGCAACTCAGTGGCAACAATTGTCAGTAGATTTATTGTTATGTCAGTATTGTCAGATTTGACAATCGTCTGTGCATACATACAATGTCATATATATAGTACTTTACGAATTTAGTGACCAATCAGCAATCTATCGGGTGACTAAAGACAGAACATTTTCTGATATTTTCTGTGCAAAAATTTTAGAGATTGAAGAGAAAAAGTATAGCTCGTCACTCGAGAAGCAATGATTTAAAAAGAAACTATGAAAGTCAAGCTACGAACATAACCAAAATTGCTTACAGAAAATGACTGAATAAAGGAGAGAATAAGGCCCTAAGGTTCATTCACAAGTCAGTGACCTGCAGATCCGCGAACGGCGAACAAACCGGTTTAAGCACATTAATAAGCACGCTATTGACAATTTTACTATTCCAAGAGAACAGAGCTTAGTTTATCTATCGAAGTTGTTGAATTTCAATCACTTTGAATGAATAAATTAACAATTTACCTATTTTTTCCCGAATATGTTTCTTGCGAACTGTCATAGTTTATTCGCATTCCACACAATGTAGGATGCAATCCACATTCGAGCGAGTTTAACGTCACAATTCGTTTACCTACCTTGCGCTTCATGGTCGGTTAAAAAAAATGACTGTGTCTGTGAATGAAATGTCAAAATTTGCAAATATTCCCTCATTCCGCATATGCAGGTCGCTGGGGGTGTGAATGGCCCTTAAGCCCGTCGCCTGAAAAGTAGGTACTTGCCCACTGATTTGAAATTAAGCTTGTCAGAGGACTAGAATTTAGTGATTTGAACGGAGACGTACATAGATATGTCCATCAATGACATAAATGCACAAATTTGTGTGAGGAGAATCAGAAAGAGATCTTCATGAAGTGAACTATTGAGGAACAATGCAAAATACTTCTTAAGTCCTCTGGAGACATGAATTACCACCGATCATAGCAATATCTTAAAGTTTTGAAAGGAAACCGAGTGCCATGAGGAATATGCTCAAATTTTTAACGTCGTTCTAAGGTTTATCAATCTAAATTTCTGTTAGTTGATTCTTGTTCTTATGAGCAAGTATCTATGAATATCTGCACGTTCCTACTCGCAAATCTAAAACGTCTATTGAATATCTTTCCTTTGATGACACCATTTGACTATTAACCCATCAGCATTTGTCAGTTATTAGTCACCCGAGTGTCAAATAAAGTTCAATTAATCACACCAGTCTCGAATTTGCCTAAAAATTTCACCATTAAATATTGGGAAAAAAAAACCAACAACAACCATACAACATGATAAAATTAATTCACTCAATTAGCACTGAATAAAATTTCATTTTGTATCAATTAACACGTGCAATTAAAATCTCATACAATTGTCCCAATTCATTAGCATATGTATGTATGCAGCTCCTCTACTAGTTTAAACATAAATCATGTTTCGATTATCGCTTCATTACCGTAATTATTAACTCATAATACGCACTATCAAATTGTATTCATAAATAACCGTCTCCGATCGAGCCAACATCTAGTTGGACGATTTAAAATTAACAAGTTCACACAGGCTGGGCATTCGCGGAAAATAATTGAAATACACTCCATGACTCTACACCGCTAATTGACACGGGCTAGACACCGGCCATACATAAGTATGTAGGTACTTTGATTGGTAATGTAAATGGAATATTCAAAAATAACTTACTGATACATATGTCATTTATTTTTAGCGAAGGGGCTTCCTGTTGTTGGTAGACTTTTGGGACTAGTCACCCTGTTTGCTTGTAAAATTTGGGCGCGCGAGAAAAGTCACACGTCGGTGTGGTAATTGATAAGAACTGTCAATTGACAGATGACATGATTTAATAGAACATCATGTGTAAGTAAGTACACATGACATCATGCAAATTTTGTCAAAAAAAAATATGGTTTCGCTTATAAATTAACAACAATTGTACCATTCTGCGGGAGGTAGTCGAATTTCGATGCCTATCACCCCTGCTGACACGCATTTACAGTTACAATTAGGCATAACTTTGTTATTTGACAGAAAATCAAATATGGCCGCGTAAAATAGGAGTCAATGCGGAAGTGTGACAAATGGCTCTTCTACGTGATGAGGGGGAAAACAATATCCAGACACGTAAATCACTTAAATGAGAAACTTGTTACTTTCAAACTCATTGATCGGGAACTGTGACATTGACCCGACGACGGCGATGATAGTAAACCGCTTAACCGCAAAGGTTGACTTGGAGAAGGGGGCGGCTTTGTTAAATGTAGTATTTGTAAATATTTTGTGTGGACTCACTGAGGTGGAACACATATTTTGATATAATTAACCGATATAACCGTGCAACGTAAATAAGGTTTAACTGGCGGAATGTATTCGCTTTTTTGTGGGAATAATGTGGGCAGCAAGCCGGTAAACACGACCGACGTGCTCTAATGAAATGATGCTTCCGATTACTTAATTGGTTTTAGAAAAAAGCAATTCAATTTCGTGCTATTTGCATTACTAGAGTACTTGTCTCGAAATTAAATGGGATTCACATGCTCGTGTAAAGAGTTGTTTTTTTTTTAAAAAAGTTACACGGGGAACATAATCTAGCTGGAGGCAGTTCATACATTAATGATTCCAGTGGTTACGGCAAACGTAGACGAGACTGTGATCATATGATAGGAAGTAATGGAAATATTCAATAAACGGAGCTCAATGTCAATCGATACAATGCTCTTTTCGGACTTCGCTCCTCCGCACCGCTATACTCTGGTATGCGTTGTTGAAGGAAGTATGTAGTGTATTCTGGAGAATGGGATTAGCAATGGATAGTATAAATGAGACTAGGTCCGGGATATACTTGGCGGAGCAAGTCTTGTGAATCAGTGTCACAAGCTCATTCGAGACAATCTAGACAATCTGGAATGCTCGGTCTTTACAAGGGCAAACCAGGATAAAAGAGCGAAGAATCCATATTACCGGATACATATTGTACAAATGCTCCGCCATTTCTCATATCAGAATCAAACACTTTTAGAAACGATTTACCACTTTCTAAACTCAAATAGAGGTGTTAACAGGGGACTTGATTTCATCTAGATTCCAGTCCCAAGCATAGTCTTTTTAAAGTGGTTATCACAAAAGATCTCGCAAACGTTCTGTCAGTCTGTCTGTGCCATGCCCACTTTTTAAAACTTTCCCAAATTTTCATTTTTTCAAAATATTAAACCGTGCTACAGGGTCCATCCTCCAACTCCTTTTAAATCCACCTCCAGGGTTTCCTTCTGTTTATTCTAACTGTTAACGATCTTGATAGAGTTAAGAGATGACACCAAATTTTCAAATTTTTCCCAGGGTTCTAGCCTCCTTTAGCAAGATATCTACAGTTTTTCGATCTGGTGCCTTAAAAATAGCTTTAAGCTCAATATCGTCAAATGCCAATCTGTTCCTTTTTCGCGGAACTCTAACCTTTATCTTCTCCACGGCCAAGCCATAAATATAATTCCAAAAGTCTACTCATCACTTGGGTTTGCCAAATGATGGCGAAAAAGTATTCTCCAACCCTTTACGTGTCCAAATCACGCTATACGACCTTGGCCACTCCTTGAGTATGCTGGTCAAGCCTTTCAGTGAGTTCTTGTGTGCAGAATTGAATCAAGGTCTACACTATCACGATCCCCCTATTAAGACCGCAGAATTGAGAATCGCAGAGTTATAACTGACATTCGCTCCATCCATCTGCTATTGTTAGGTTGCATTGATATACGATGCCCTTGACTGGTCTATCTACCGACTCACGGTACTTCTTATGGTTCTAAGTAACCAATTTCCCGTATGTTAAGGAATGTTAACTCAAATCTTTCCATTCTTTCCATCTTTCGACTTCAAGCTCAGCACTCTCCGCCTTGAATTCGATCTCCTTCATTCCTCTCTTTATTAAGCCAAAATTTCATTCTGAAGACATATTTCAACGGTGATACATATTTTACCTGGAGTCGCGCCCACTTTTTAGGGCGTTTCTACCAAAAAAACAAATGAAGTCCAAGTGTGTAGCAGCGAGGTTAGACAGATGTTCATTCAATCATCTACAGACCCTGTGTTTCCTAAGAACGTTCATACATGTGTACATCCATCCAGTAGCATTTAAGAAGCACAATTCAATAATAAAAGTTCCCCTCAGTATAATAAAATTAACTTTCATAAATACTCGTTTATTACCCAAGAGGGAGCCTAAACAACAAGACGAACTATCCATGAGTATCTATCTGATCGTGAGATTCTACAGGTACACACACATGATCGTTGGATCGGTGTATCTAAAATAAAATAAAAATCTTTCAATTTCTACAAAAGGTTAACGTAATTTTTATTCGATGTTTGACACCGTAACACAAAATCACGTCTTAATGACTTTTACACATTTAAGATCAGAAAAAAAGGAGAAAAAAACAAAAACGACTTAAAAGCACCACTTTACCCTTGCTTTGAAGATCAACGTCGTGGATCGGTTATTTCTAGGAATTTCAACTCTATTCATTCTACTCGAAATGAGTTACCTAATTGTTGTGGAAATTTACTTAATCTAGTTTAATGCTTTTGGCGAACTATGTAAATAAGGCTGGTTGTTGAGTGATGCAATTGTTTATGTGTTTCCATAATTGGGAGGATACGATTAGAACGTGGTAAAATTAGAATTCGCTAAGTGCTACGGAAAAGCACGTAGTTCACATATTATACAAATCTGTCATACTAACAATTGAGAGGTTTACGGCTTGAGATGCTATCTAGAATGCATTTTTTTTTCTCTGAGTTTATATTTTGAACTCAGTGAATAGCTGGGGAGTGTTCGTCCCATTGGAATTGGACTCAGACAGATCTTGAAGGGAGTTCCAGCTCTTTATCTAAATCATTCTGGTCAATGTCTTCAAAAGCTAAGAAGCCTCTTTCTTTTAACACTCATCACTCTTTGCTTGTGATCATGCCCA
Organism: Xylota segnis; assembly: GCA_963583995.1. Classification (NCBI taxonomy): domain Eukaryota; kingdom Metazoa; phylum Arthropoda; class Insecta; order Diptera; family Syrphidae; genus Xylota; species Xylota segnis. The sequence goes on along the minus strand of OY757238.1, from coordinate 37,116,759 downwards.
GAACTGGTTTTAAAACCAGAGTGATCTAAAGTTGTTTAAATGGTCAGCTCATAGATGGCAGTATGAGTTCGATTTGACAACAGTTTGACAAAACTAATGCGAATATTAGAATCCGAAGCCATATTCAGGCGATTGTCAGATCTGATAATATTGTCAGATCTACAGGGTGGGCCAAATACGAGTTCCTTTTTAAAAATGCAATAAAATGAACAAAATTAAATATTTGGTTGATATTAGTAAGAGCAAACATTCCCATTGATTATGGAACACAACGTCGTTCAAGTGGCTGCCTCGCCTGGCTTCGCGGTAGTGCCTTCTGTCGCTCCAATTTTCCAAGACCTTGTTGATGGTTTCGGACTGTAGGTCACGGATTGCTTTGTTGCCTTAAGTGCTTGAATCGTTTCCGGATTGTTGGCATAATATCGGTCCTTCACGGTTCCCAAATCTCAGCTCCGAGGCGGCCAATTGACATCGCCAAGACGGCCGATATCTCGATTTGGGAATTTGGTGCGCAAAAGATCGATGGTGGCATGGGCTGTGTGGCATTGCGCGCCATCCTGCATGACATTCGTTCCATTCATCTGCTATTCTTAGGTTGCATGCCAAAATTTCATTCTGAAGGCAAATTTCAACGGTGATACACATTTTACATAGAGTCACGCCCACTTTTTGAAGGCGTTTCTACAAAAAAAAAAAACAAATTAAGCCAAGTATGTACGACCTAGTTGTGCCCTTTAGTTTTAGTCCATCAGCACGGTTAGACAGATCTTCATTCAATCATCTACAGACCCTGTGTACTGAACCAGAGGTCGTCCAAATTCATGTCTTTATTTTCAGTAAAAAATCAGTCGGCTAGCATGGCTCTGTAACGCCCACCATTGACCAAAACGTTGTTTCCAGCCTCATTTTCGAAGAAAAATGGTCCAATGATGCCACCACTCCACAATCCGCACCAAACTGTCACTCTCTGTGAATGGATGTATCAGCTTCTCGACAATAACGTGCGGATTTTCCAAGCCCCGCCGAGATGAAAATGCGCAGAAAAGATGATTTTTCCGCCCGAAATCGTTGTCCAATTCAAGGTGCTTCAAGGCCCAAACTGCGAAGCGGTAACCAAGCGGGTGGTCATGCGCCTTCAATTGCGGAGTCAATTGGACCTTGTAAGCGAATAATCCGAGATTTTTGTGCAAAATTCTCCTCAGGCTAGTACGTGAAATGTTGACTGTTGAGATCGATGCCGAGTTGATACTCTCGGCTACAGCAGCTACATTCTCGTCTGAACGACGACGGGTACCATGAGTGTTGTCCCATAGCATACCAGTCTCACGAACTTTTTGCAAAAACTTGCGTACCGCAGGTGGGAGCTTCATTTCGGGCAAAACGTCTTTTGAAATAACGCACCGTTTGGTGCTAAGTTTTCAATATTTCCCAACGTTGCTCAAGCGTAAAGTGACTCATTTCGTTCTGCGGAGGTATGATACTGACTTTCGGGAAACAGCTGTCAGTGTCCTAACCTATGATTTAAAAAGAAATCCCAAGATGACCCAACCTTTACAAGCGTGCGGAAAATTACTGCAAATAACTAAACCAATGAGCTGACAATGACAAACTATTTTGCCACATTAAATTGTCCATTCAGAATGTCGATAGATTTTGTCTCAATTTTTGACAATTTATTGTCAGATTTCGGATCTGAATGATTCTCCCCACAATATTGTCACTGTCACACGATCGGATCAAATTTTTCATTTGCAGACCTGAAACATTGTCAAATCTGACATTAGTCAGAACACACCTTACAGTGACAATATTGTCAGATCTGACAGCGGTTTAAATTTAGCTTCCGACTATTCTTTGTTTTCAACCTGCGAGTTCAGGATTTGGGAAGACATGGGGTGTACCTGGTGCAAGCATGGAAAAGTCTCTTGAATCGCAATATCGTCACACATCTCCTCTCCCTTAGCGTTTCGGGTCAAATGGAAATGACTGACTGTGTACAGAAGTGCATAGTGAATATCTAGATTTCCTTGATCGAAGTTCTACCCTATTGCGATAGTTTTGATGAGTATTTGAAAGCGTAAATTGTGAAATTCTTGTTTACACCAGGTACAGGTACTTGGCAGTAAATATTCTAAGCTGATCGCGTGATACTTATTCACAGAAAATAATTGCTTACAGCAAGCAGTCCATCGCTTTTTATCGAATTAAATCAGATAAACCCTTAGAAACTAGTTCACTTAATTACCTCAGGCTTGGCACTCTAAATCTTCCGTAAATGTAAATTTAAATCAAATTACTTAACTCCACATCGGACTACAGGCCGATTACCTTTAATGACTTGCATTTAAATCATTGATGAGCAATTACTTTTACCCCTAATTATTAGGTGGCTGCCTTGATTTACATAATGTATGTATAAACTTGCCTCTGTTTATAAATCTTATAAGTCTATTCAATTCAAATGCTACCCTAACCTTCCACAAACAAACATTTCCTGTTCCCAGTAAGATAATTTACAAAACTGCATTCTTTTGCAATTATTGAATAACATTTGAAGAAAATTTTCTTAACATTTGGAACGTACGAGTACACTGCATAAATATAAATCGAATTCGAGTTCGAATAGTTCAGGCATTTACTCGTATGCCAAGTAAATGGCAAGTAAAATGCGTGCAGTATGACGTTTGGCAGGTCTCTGTAAAAGGAGAACCAGGTGCATTTGATTATCTAATAAATAATTCAATTCGATTCGATTCGATTGAATTGCGAAATAATATTTCATTTTACCAAACGAAATGTGTGGCTGTTCTCAGGCGAATTTCTTGCAGCAATTTTGCGAAATGCCAATCGAACAGAGGAAATCTGAGGAAAGTCTCAATGTCAGGGTGCAAGTGATAATTAGTTTTTTTTCTTTTCCTTTTTCTTGAAATAGTAGTAGGACTTCGTTTTGCATTGGAATAGAGTAGAATTAAATGGAAGTCCACTATGGACTTAATTTGTACACAGTTCTGGCTCTGGATCGATTTGACTCATTATGGTGGACACACATTTCAAATATTGTGGACTTTACTGTACTTTACTTTACTTTACTTACTTAGGTGGCGCTACAGGTCGTAGTGAACCTGAGCCTTAACTAACAAACCTCTCCAGTTAGTCCGATTCCTAGATAAGTACCTTCAGTTGCACACTCCCTCCAAGCCATTTGAGATCCCCTTCTAAGTACTTGTGGGTGCCACCTAAGGGAATGTCTTCCTCTACTGTCCCTCCAGGTTTAATTCGTAGAACCGGAGGGCTGGTGTCAGTTCCCTCTGTTGTCCTCTCCCAAACCCCTTCAACACAAACTGGACCTAATATTCTACAGAGCTTCAGAGTCTTAAAAAAGGACTTGGATGAGGAAGGTCTCATAGAGAATCTCTTTAATTATTCAGGATTGCCCCTTACTACTCATTTGCCTTCTCACCTCAAAGAAACAGCAATACTTAAAGACTGAGATCTAAAAAGTCAAGTCTGTCTTGTCCAACATTTTGGGAAATCGGTTTCACCAGACTTCTACTTGCAGCCCAAGAACGTAAGTCAATAGTTCATAAGATGGTCCTTCGGAAGGCAAGGTTTGATGAGGTGAACCAAATGTATATTTTCCGAATGACGTTCAGTATCAAGCTAAGGGTTTCACTTAAACAGATATCTTTCAATAGAGACACTCATCCTTTCACGTTAATCTAGTTTAGTCAAACTCTTGACCAAGAATCAATCCTTGAAGTGAATTCGAATCTCAAGGAAAGCTAACTCTCATCTCAAATAAGTACTTGGCGCAGAAGTTTTGGATTTGATTTTAGGATTCAAGGAATGAATCTCGTTTGTCAGCCCGCTCCTTTCGATCTGACCTTGGTCTGACGCTTTATCTTGTGAAATGATTCATCCAAATCTAGAGCTTTGATGGCCGCCTGACTATTTATGGTGTTTGGAAGCACTCCACTCAAGCACTCAGACACAACTGGTACATTGTACTACCAGCTACCAGTAAGTAAGTAAACTAATGCCGAAGATCTGTCCCTGATCCAAGCAAAGGCAAGACACTAAAAAAGGAAATGATTTGGAATTTCCAGACAGAGGCGTCTCATAAGCTTGCCATTCCAAGGTATGTGTCCGGTATGGTGCCCATGAGTGTTAAGAGTCTTGTCTGCAGAGAGATAACAGTTGGTCGGAAACCAAATCGTCAATAAAGGCTCTGACCACAAACTCGTGAGTGCTCAGCATAGGTTTAGGTCTTAAGAGATCATTCTCTGAGCCTTACTTAACAATCGGGGATCTCAGTTTACTTATTCCTAGAGCCCACACAAGAGCCAAGTTTTTCGAACGAATTCAAAGAGTTCTTGCATTCTCGAACTATTTTGGAACGGGTTACATGGTTGAGCAAGGCCGTGAGCGCAGCTTGACACAAATCCTCCGACTCGCGTCCTATTTTTAGTAATATAGCTAGACGCCATTAGATTAGCATAGGTTTCCGCTTGAAAAACGAAAGTTGATGTGAAGATTCGACAATAGTCCTGTCCAAGATCAGTCTCTGACTTAAGTCAGTTATAAGCCCAAGGAAAGTCTACTCTAAATTTACACAGCAGCCATGTTATCAGACGGCATATCCATGAAACCAGGGTTGTGGGATAAATATCGGGTAATGTCATCTAAATGGGCGCCGTGGCTCAGTGATTAGTGCTTTGGACTATGGAGCTAGGGGTTCAAGGATCAAATCCCAGTCGGAACACCTAAACATTTTTTCACGATCTCTTAAAAAAATTAGCAGATAGGTGAATTCAACATCGTATCCTCCTCAGTTCAGTGGTGTTCAGATCATTAAGATCGGTGAAAAGGTATTTACCTAGTGTGGCCTTTCTGATGTTGGCAAGTGCAGGGCATGTGCATAGGAGGTGACAGATGGTCTTCTTTTCTTCTTCATCCCTACAGCTTCTGCAAAAGTCATTGTAGGGGTTGCCCAGTCTTTGAGCATGCCTTCCTAAAGCACAGTGGCCGGTTAGCAGTCTGGTAGTGTTGCAATAGTCAACAATGGTTGGCCACCCTTACTGCGTCGGCGTTGATGAGGTATTTAGCATACGACGTAGGCACCTAGATGTCGGTGACGTATATGCTATCTAGACCAGAGGAATCTCTTCTAGCCAATGCGATAGCTTCGCAATTTTGCGAAATATCACAGAGACCTGGTACCCAGCAAAGGGTGAGGTTATATCTAGTTAAGTGATACGCGGCAGCCTTTCACTCATAGTGCTGGCTGCGAGATTTTTGATAGCTGCTTAACTGTCGTTGTACATATACGTATGACAATATTCGATGCAAATATTGCATTAGCCGCCAGCCAGCCTGCTGCTTGACGGATGGCATAGATTTTGGCTTGAATGACGCTGCAATAGTGTGGGAGGTTGAAGGACAGGTGAATGCCAAAGACCTCTGAGAAAACTCCGGCTCCCACTCCGTCCTCAGTTTTGGATCCATCCGTAAAAATTGACAGTGATTCGTTGTACAGGATCTCACGTTGAGTCCATTCGGTTCTGTTAGGTATGTATATCGAACATGAAGCTGCCAACGTTTCGGCCGACGTTTGTGGAAGAGTGGTGGAAAATTGACTGCAGAGAATGGGTCGACCCAAAGGTACTAGTTGTGGTCATATGAATAGGATCGAGTGCTATACTTAAATGTTAGCATATGTGCTATATTTAGAAACAATTTCAGCCCGATATCTCAATTATTCTGTGTTTTATTTAAGTACAAAATTGTTATGTCCTTATTGAAAAGCCCCTCAAAAGAACAACATTAACGTACATTCCGAATTCAAGCTCCATTGGATGCATTCACTCCTCGTAATTGGCATAGACCCTAACCTCCAAACACACACAATGCCTTCCTTGTCCGTAAATAAGCTCAATCATCTATTGTTCAAGATACAGACATGTTACTTCTTCGGAATATTGAAAGCCGCTTACAATGCATCCACGTCTAGCAACTTAAGATAATCACCATCGCAAAATAACGCCATAAAATTGTTTGTCATTATATTTATCATTATCATTCATTAGTTGTTATTTCATTATAAGTACACTTAGGCTAAACAATAAATGCTTGTCAATTTTACAAGCCCCTCGTGTAATTTCCCAACTAATTTAACCCAGAACAAACTAAAACGCCCCCCGTTCTCCTAGTTCTTCAATTACCGCGCAAATAACCTACCCACGATAATTTGATAATCTATCAACTTATTCCATATGCGGAAAACTTATGACGAAAGTGTCATGGCACAGAGGTCTTAATTGAAAAAACAATTAATCTCATTCAATCGGTTGTGCCAGGGCTGTACAAGATACATATCATCGTTGTCGTCGTCGTCGTTGCTGTCATAATTAGATTGCTTAGTTCAATTGATTGCCTAAATAATTCATACGCCTCGCATCATTCGAATACAATTTTGCGAAATAGATACAAGTATCTGTACTTTGTGTTCGCTACCGCTGAAGTGAATCATTCCAATTACTGGATTTATCCCTGCATAATGATGTCCCATCGTAGAATTCGAAATCATATTCCCGAGTGGACCATGGAATAACAATTGTCAGACTGAATCTATGTAACCATTCTAAGCTGGCCACACCGGTTGGTGTGGTATCTCCTCCACATGAATGGTGCGGGTTCAGGTTCAGGTTCAATGGATGTTTTTAAATGGTAATGTGCTGTAGATGATTGTATCTTATGGTGGTTGTTGCTTAGATTAAGGCTTATTTCTTTTTCTCACTTTTGTCGTACACAGTTTGCATTTTAATGGTCAGTATCTAGATACGTGATAGATGGATTTTAATGCCGTAAATGATCTAATTTGCGACGAGGTTTGGCAATAGGAAAGTTTCGATAACCTATTTTGCGATTTAAAAGGCTGGGCCCGCGAACGGTCAGAGAATTGGGTCGAGATTAGTGAGGTTTTGCTTTTCACTTTGAAATGTATCTAGCTGTCATATCTTGATAGTGGGATAGTGCACGGTAGGTTAATGGTGTGTGAACTGTTTCTAGTTTGCTTGATCAATAAATTAGTTCTGGTAGGTGTGCGGAGGTTGGCCTGGGAAAGTGGATTGCAGAAAGACAGTTAACGTGGCTGGATTGCACGATTAATTAATGGTGTACATTGCGTGGGAACTAGGAAGGAAAAATTAAATATTCTCTGTGTCGGTTCACATAACTACACCCTGAACTATGGAATATATTAGCCGGCGAGGTAATGGCTATAGATACTGGTCTATTGCTGCATGTCGTTTGGAGGACAGCCAATGGGAGAAGGACCAATGTACCAATACCCCGGAAAGAGAACTGGAAAATAGCGACAGAAACTTTCTCATTCAAATCAGCAGGAATAAATGGAATCACACGAATCTTATCAATATCTAGCCAAACTTCTGCCAGGTCAACCTAATTTGAGTACCTGGTCACTGCAACATGCTTTAGAAGGAAGCAGCGGATGATCCGACGAGAAAGGGAGCGTAAAACATTGGTACGTCTATGGTTACTACTATAGGAGTAGCCTTGAAGATTATTAAAACTACATAGAGGACCTTGTTTTTCGGTCCCGCTTACGTTGACTTGCTTTGAAGGAGGAAGTTCAACGACGAACTCTACGAGCTATACAGTGACATCGATATACACACTGCACATTAGTCGTTTGAGATAGCAAGGACATGTAGAGCAAAACTTCGCAGAGTCTTCGAATCAAACTCGGAGGTACAACGCAGTAGAGGAAGACCTCGCCTTAGGTGGCGCGCGCAAGTAGGAGGGGATCTCAACCGACTCGAAGTGCATAACTGGAGGCAGTTAGCTAAGGACCACGCTAATTAGAGAAGCATGTTGGTTGAGACCCAGGCTGATTCCAAACTGTGGCGCCACCTTAGTAAATAAATAATAGGAGCTCGTTCGTAAGGCACCTCGAAAGCATGTACAAACGACTGCAAGGCTGTCAAAGCCATGATTAAACGCCCTTGCTACCATCAAGCGAAGAGGGCGTTTGATCTAGAAAACAGAAAATTAGAACGTATGGTCGGATAGTATAGCGGAAACATCAATCTGAACAAACACGCTTACAGACTGGGACAAGAGACTTCAAGCACCTGCCCGGGATGCGAGAAAAGCGAAGAAAGCTTCGAACACTTCCTCGGCGAATTCCCTGAACTAGGTACATATGTATCAGGGAAGTCAGGTCCAGTCCAGGGTGAGCTGTCTTAGAGCTATAGTCGAGAAAATCTTGAAGTTCGTTAGATATGAAAACCTTCTCTACTAAACATGCTCATAGCCCCATTGGGGGCATATGTGATGAGGTTACCCTCCCAAACCAAACAAGAAACCGAACCATTACAAAGGGCAAGGATATAAAAAAAAACAACCTGGTGCTGGGCTATATACCGAACCAGTGCAGATGGGCGAAGGTGGCGTTTATTCCTAAAATGTGGAAGAAAGACTCAAGTCCACTGAAGTCCTATCAACCGATGAGCCTTACATCATTCAGTGGCGCATCCACAGAGACTGGTCTGTACCAGCTAGGTGATACTGTATTCAAAGGTCTGGCAGCAACAGAGATAGAACTGTTTGCCTCCATGGACATGGAAGAAACATTTGACTGCATACAGTAATTGTATGGGCTTTAGATAGTAAAGAAATGGAATGTCCACAAGGAGCAGTTCTATCTCGCCAAATGTGGATCCATGGGTTGCATGAGCTTCTCCAGAAATTGACAAACCATGGCATCAACTTTCAGGCATATACTGATGGCATAGTTCTTATTGGCAGAGGTCTATGTGAGGACTTCAAATAACTCGAGACTAGGTGGGACTAAGCCCAAACCCGAAAAGAAAAAGAAAGAAGAAAAGAGAACTTGACCGACTGATGCGGATTAGGATGTCGTTGGGTGCAATAAACCCAGAGAAAGAAAACTAATCTCTAATACATAGAAGAGATAACCAGGAAAGCTACGTGAGCTCCAAGGATTTGCCGGAGCCTTGGGGAAGAAGAATTGTAGTTCGACCATCCTTAGATGGATCTACTTTTATGAGACCAATGATGTGGACCCACTCCATGGGAAAAAGGCCCAATCTGGCCAGCACGGGGGAGGCACTCAACAGGGTGCAGAGACTAGAAGCCTTTTGTAATACAGGAGATATTACTGAAACTGATTTCTTTGCACTAAGAATGGCCAGACAAGGAATAGGAAGAGTTTAGTACTACTAGAGAGTTCCACGTTCAATAGATCCTTGCTACCATCCTCAGCAACAAAAAAATTTGAATCAATGAATCCTCAATTTATAAGCTAACCAGTCACACCGCAAAATGGTACATAGATGGATCAAAAACTCCAAGGGATTGGGGCAGGAAAATACGGGCCAACCATAACCAAATACATACTCTGAAACCAAGGACAAGTACCGGGATCTTTCAGTCCAAATGAGTCTTGACATAAACCACATCAAGCCAAGGTCTTGACGTCTTAGTCATTAGGTCTAAGCGTGTATGGGAAAGTCTCAAGAAACTTTATTGACTTAATACCCAGCCATATGTGAATGAGGTTGCAGAAGTGGCCGACTCCCTGGGGAGAAAAGAAGTATCAAAAACCGTCAGAGAACCTGAACCAGTTTGGGAGACTAGGAGATCATACCTTCAAAAAATAATTCAGGAAGCTAGAGAAGGAAACAGGGCCAGCGGCAAGCCAAGGAACTTCTAGAATAATACAACCGAAAAATATTCAAAGCATGCAGCGGAATAAGCAAGATTATCTTCGTGTCCTAACAAGGTGTTATAAATTTAAGGGGCACCCTAGGAATCTAGGTGTATCTGAAGGAGGTTAGTAGTATCCTAGACTATTTGTTGGAGTTTTGTGCGACATTCACTCATAAAAGACTGATGTATGTACTTTTGTTTAAGTCCTGTATTCCCTTGTGGATCCTAGGGCCTCGACAATGCCTACGCGCCATCGTGTGCGGTTTCTGGAAATGTGTTTCAGTTCTCCCCAACTCTTTTCCAGTTGCCGTGATTCCTTCTCAACTGTTCTGCGCCACGTACTCCTAGGACCGCCTCGTATCCTGCCATCCTGAGTAAAGGGGTTCCATTGCATCGCGTCGTTAGCTATGGAACTGTCACCCTTTCGGAGAGTATGTCCAATCCACTGCCACTTTCGTCGTCGTATTGTTGTGCCTATAGGTCCATGGCCCGTTCTCTGATAGAGTTGTTCGTTAGGGATACGGTTAGGCCAGAAAATCCTAAAGATATAACGTAAGCACCTATTGACGAACGTTTGGAGCTTCCTCGTGATAGTGGCGGTCACCCTCCAGGTACCACATCCATACATGGATTCAAAATTGGAACAGTCACAAAGCTACGACTGATATATGTACTTGGGCAAGTACCAATTATCAGATGAGAAAATACAGTCACTAGGGTCATCCTCAAATTCTTAAAGGAAACTGGATTAGGGAAAGTAATCTGAGATTTCTTGCGTCATGGCATAGGAAGAGTACATAACCTTCAAATTGATTCCGAAATGAGTCTTAAGTGCCAAGGAGTCACATTGCATCATATCAACTGTAGAATGTAGCTGATCTCCAAGCTGGATCTGGGGATTAGAATAAGACTATGCTAACCCTGACCTATTCCAATTGCCTGAGTCAGTGGAACAGTTTCCGGCCTTGAAAATAATAGAACAGGCATTTGAAAAACTAGAAAAAAATCTAGCCTCTAATTAATCTTTTGTTTAAAGAAAATTACCAAGTACTTTACGTAAGATTTCCACCAGCAGTAGCAGCAATATTTGGTAAACAGTTCTATTAACTCATTTATTTATTTTTAATGAAGTGTTTCACTTTTTTGTTTAGTCCGCCCACAGTTACATTAATTACGGAGCCACGAACATTTGTAATCACTTTTCGCAAGTTGAGGCATTTAAGTATCTTTGATTGTTTTATGTGTTTTTTTGTCAAACATTTTCATTGCACGCTAATGTGGCTTATTTATCATAACTGTTACGCCCACTTTTGAATTTTTTTTTAAGATTTTATTGAAGTGTACATATTTGTATTACAAAATGAGTATTTTTCTAGAACCACTTTTGGAGGGGATCTACCATGCGTTAGGAATAATTTGATCTCGGGTTCTGATGTATGAAATTCATACTTATTACGAAACCTTTTGGAAATCCCAAGCAGTACAAGTGAATTAGATTTTCCATAGAAAGACACACTCACTTGAGTTCAAGGACCAACTTGTCGAACACTTAGAGGCGATTAGCAGTGTCTCAGCGCTGGAGAACGTGCATGGCCACTGGACAGCTGTGAACAATATTTTGACAAACAATTTCATCGGTAAGATGCAGAAAAATCACAGCATGTGGGGTACTGCACATAGAGCTCGGATTGGAGCCACTTCTCCAGCAAAAATACCCGAACTCAAAGCGAAGTATTGCGTGAAGGTTACAGCATCACCAAGGAAGGCGTAGCTCCTTACAACACGCTGTGTACAAGAGTTTGGACGCCAACCAACTTTAAAATCCAAAGTTTTTACTGATAATCAACCATGTACTCCAACCAGTCTTTTCTTACCGAATTAGGTGGCGGTAAAGTTCGCTGTCAGTCTGGGCTTCTACTAAAAATCTTCTCTAGTTAGCTATGTCCTTAGCAAACTTGGGTTCAGTTCCGGACTACAAGTCGTGTGACTTAAGGTGACGTCTTCCTCTACTTACCTCCGAGTTAGATTCAAAAACTCTACGGGCCGAATCACTTGTATCCTTTTTTCTATATATTCTAACCAGCTTAGACGAATGGGCAATTTTTGAACCAGGTGGATGTCCTTGTACAGCTCGTATAAGTGGTTGTTGAGTCTCCTCCTTCAGGGCCTGTCAAGGCAAAGAAACCGAAATTCTCTGTAATTGACTGATACCTCTTGTGGATTGGGCATATCTTCGTGTGACCAAATTTTTGAAATGATTTTTGAAAAAGGGCTGTCCCTTTTTTTACTTAATTTTGGATATCGCCATCCTTGCTTTGCTTTGATCAGGCGGACGTAAATGTAGCTATCATCTTCTTAGAATATAGAAGTTGGACGAAAAGAAGTGTCCAAACTAACTTCTGAACCGAAAATGGGAATTAAAAGATGTAGGTATCCGGAAGAGACTATAAAACTGACCGATAGTCATCCAGCATTCTGTAGATACGAAGGGATTTTTACACAAATCGACAGGTCACCGAACAATCTATATGACTGATGCTGGATGCGATCAAGTAAACTCGAAACAAGTTGCAGGAGCTCCTGCCTAAACAGGTGAATTGTAATCGAGTTTCGGACGAATATAAGCTTCATAGAACGTAGCCAAGGTCTGCAGGTCTGAAGGTCTGAAAAATGTTACACATCTTAAGGAATGGAATTCAAATTTTCCCAGCTTTAGAAATCTGATAATTCCAACGCAGTTCTACTAAAAGTTACATGCTAAGCACTGCCTAGTCATTGGACTCAACAATATCTGCTCTATTCAGCCTTAGTTTGGCTACACTAGTATCTCGCTTCAGAGGCAGGAGACAGCACTGGGTATTTAAAGAAATGAATCGAAGTCAAGAGTACTGTCATTGGCAAAAGGAATGAGTTGGGGATTGGATTACAAGTGATAGAGAGAAGGTCGTTAATAAATATTAAAAACAGGATTGGAGAGTGGACTGAGCCCTGCGGTACACCAGCATTGGTTGAGAGTATATCCGTCCAATTCAATTTTGTATTGTCCGAAAGAACTAGCAGTCTATAAGAAGAAGGTGGTGCAGACACCATAAGCTTGGATATCGCTTAAGGCGGCACTGTACCACACTCTATCGAAAGTTTTAGAGATGATGGTGAATTCTGTGGCTCCATCTTTTTAGCAGGTAGATCACAAAACCGTACTGAAGGTTATTCGAGATACTTTGTGAGATGGAAATGTTCAATGATTTCCATGACTTTCGAGAGCAGTGACGCTAGGACTTTGCGTCGGTAGATTAAAGGGTAGGTTTTACCGCCCTATTTACGAATCAGCTAGACGTGTGCGAGTTTCCAACAATCCAGAAAGACTGCTGTAAGGTCTGAAAGGTGAAAGTGTTTACGTAAACATTTAGTGAGGGTAGAAGAACACCTCTTCAAAACAAGTTAAGGGATCATGTTTGGGCCTGAAGATTGGTTTTGTTATATTCCTAATACGAATGGAATGGATCTACTGTTTATTGGATTGCTTGAGGGACTTTTCCAATCTTGATCTGTCAAGTCCTGAAACTAAAACATTTCTAAAACATAATTAAGAAACTCCCTTGTTTCATATATGCAAGTAATCATTCCATAAAAACTCTCAAAAATTAAGTAACACTAAAGTGTGGCTAAAACTTGTATTATTCTGTCATCAGAGTACCGTGTCAGCAATCAGAAAGGATAATTGTTCAGCGCTAAAAACGAGTCAATTAAAGTCACTTTGGATTTAATTTAATATTGCCATTAAAAGTGTTGCTCGAAATTACGGTCCTATTACAACTTTTTGTTTTTATTTTTTTTAGCTACAAGTCGGTGGAAATTTTAATTTTACATTGTTTGACATTTAGTATCATAGAACAGGTCATGGCTGAGTACATTCTTGTGAGGAATGCATGTTTAGCAATTAAATTAGAACAATAAGAACTTTATAGAGTCCTTGACTGTGGGGTCTTTGTTTGCATGTTCAAGGCTGCAATCATCTTGTAATTTATTTCGCTCTGGAGCAGTTACGTACACCTAATGATAGGTTTATATGTGAAGACCATTGCTAATGCGAATGCCATTATTCATCTATTACTGGATATATATTCCCACGTATGGTGATAAGTGGTGCGGTAGCAGGTGTTAAGAATCCGTAATTAAATTTTCTATTCAATTAAATAGAAGCTCTGAGCAGTTACTTATTCAGGTGCATTAGCTGCATATAATTGGGTTCAGACGTCTCGTGAATTTTGAGTTAATCCGGAAAAGGGGATGTGTTCAGTAGTGACGCCTTATTTTTCCAATGAGGTTTATTTGCTATGCGTGAAGTTAGTTGCGGTGTCATACTATTTTCGTGCCAAATAAATTAAAAGCCACAAGGAACGTTGGGACAATTTTCCATCGATATCCGGAAGTCACCAACTCTGTGACCAGTTACTGGCAGGGACTTAGCCCGTCATCCCTATTAAATATCAGCTGTAACCCTACTTCTGTGTTTGGACCCTAAATATGCACGAAAAGATTCCGTGATTCATGCCACAGAAATACTTCCTCTTCTATGGATATCACTACCGGACCATGTTGGCTGACTATTTTTGGGCTGCGAAAGAGGAGGACTTGGAGCAGGTTCCATCAAGACAGTGCCGCACGTTACACTAGTGTTGCCTCCAATGCGTTGCCTCCAGACATGAACTAACCAATTGGGCGACTGGTTCGTGGATTTTAATGTCTGTGTGTCTGTGTGCCACTTTAAGAGTGCTTACTTCATTTTAAGGTTGTAATACTCGCCCCACCAGACAGCCTGTGCTTGCTATAGTTCTACTTAGTGTTCCTGTGGCAGTGACTATAGTAAACCCTGTAAGGTTAACCAGTTCCAGTAAGTCTCTGCCAGCGACGGACATTATTTTCCGGTCTAGTCGTGAGACCAAATCTCAATTTCACGCTCCGACAGTTCCCTTATCGCTATCGTTAATGAATTGAAGACTTCAAGTACTAGGAAACCCATAGGGGCTAGTACGACGGAGTATAGAATAAGTAGATCTGTCGTTCATAACCTCAATGACTTGAGAAAAAAGGTAGAATTAATTGGGACGACAGTGACTCAAGTCGTTGAGATATGGAAGAGTCAACCCAAAGGGGGACCTTCTACTAGTAAGGAGGCGAGAAGGCCATAATCTCTGAACGATCCTCCGTCTACTTACAAAGAAGATTAGGGGCACCATTTTCGTAGCCAAGCCTCTCATTGAAGTGGTGAAGGATCACCTGGTCATGGCGATCAACGATCGTGGCAAATGGAAATCTCAGCCTACTCTCTCTCTTTGCAAAATGGGCCGTTTCCAGATCTATTGCATCACTTAGGGATAGGAGATGGCACCATAGCACTTGAGTGGTATAAAGCGTTCAAAGAGAGCCATTAAGCTGTTAAAAACCAGCCTCATCCGAAGCACTTACTGAAGAAAACAATGACTTAGTGAAGGAAATGGTGCTCCAATCATCCCTATAGGTTGAGTGAGCTGTCCTGAGAACTATCCAGTTCTCATGATTCAGTTCCCCACGTTTTAGTTGATGTTTTCTGGATAAGACACAGCATAACTTGTTCAAGTGCCATTTACTCCAAGAAGATTGGTCAATCTATGCTCAATAAGGTCCTATACTGCCGCCATGCCATAAACCGTACCAAACAGACAATCTTTGTCGATGTATCGATGCTTGTTGGAGCACTTATGCATCGTCTTCCCTCCAATAATGGCAATTCTGCTTATTGACATAGCTACTAAGCCATAAATGGACCTCGACCGAGAAGATGATTTTTTGGCCAAAATTCAGATCCCCGGCTAACATTTCCGGAAAGCGCCCAATCAGCATACTCACGGCGATGTCTATGGTCATTACGTCAGCACACGGATGTGGGCCCAAATCGAACCGCAAAATAAGGGTGGTTGACTCTCTGGCCCTGAATGCCCAATTCAGCTGATCGGCGCCGAATACACATTTCTGGGTCTTCTTCGATACTGGCCTCTACGGTGCCTATGTTCTCTCCATTTCGCACCAACCTATATCTGGTTGGTGGCTATAGGTCTAAAAGGGCGTACTTATACTCAAACTCTTCCACGGTGTGACGAATTGCTGACGCCCGACCTCAATTGACAACTGAACCGGAATTTTGATAATTTTTCCAATAATTTCCACACCTTCGGCAAGTATGAAACGACTGATAAAATGGCAAACCTTACTTAATATTTTGACAGCTGAATGTCATCGGTAACTTTGACAGCTGCTGAAACATAGAAAATGGAAAAGGTATCACTGCTACCTGGTCACCCTTTATTTTTTACTAAGTGTGATAGGAATACATCCAGATGTCAAAAATCATAAAAATCATCATCCGCTTGTGCATTTCAATTTTATTCATTAGCCAATGAATGCAATTCGCTGAATTTTAAAATTTACCACAAAAAAAAACGTGTCATTCCCCACAGCTTACACTCATTCAACGACTGAGATACATTGAGTAAGAACTTGTGGATACGCATGCATGTCAACAATCTTTTTATAACAAAATTCAAATAAGGTTAACTGTCTCGTCAAGCTGCACCCAATTCCGGTTAATGAGACAAAAATTATGGAAATTGCTATACACTCGTACACTGTACACTGTACATCCTGTTTCATTGCACTGCGTCAAACAATCAAAATGCATTCCACCAAACCGAATTGAACGTCCAACCGCAAGGCACTATGCATAAATCTTAACCAATTATCTAAATGCATTAAAATTTGATTAGTCACACACAAAACGAACAAAATTATAAAAAAACAAAAAATTGCACTCAACTGTCATGCAATGCAATGGCAATCGAAATGGGATGCCATTGCAGTGTCAGATACTTGTCGGATGTGTTATCCAATCCTGAAGTCGTTAATTCATCAAAAATTGATTCGCCAAAGTATATCAAAGATACTTTTGTGCATGCGATAGTACACATGCATGTAGATACATTCTGAAGTGCATTCACGAGTGATAAAACAATTAGTCGTGCTGGTGTGGGAGATTGGTCATTCGGCAGATAAGTCTGTCATGTCGTTTATCATCCACCGGAAGTTGTTGGTTGTGGGATTTTTTTTTTCTTTTTGTTTAACAATTTTAATTTTCATTTGGCTGATTTATTAGTGAGTGTGAAAAATGAGTTATTTGGAAAAGTACTATTAGTGGAGTCGTTCGGGGGGTTTTGTAATGCCAAAGGCAGTAAATTCATATAACAACCTGGCACGGTGTTGAAAGCCGCCATAGCCGGGCTATTATTAACATTCTTGCATGTTTGGCGAGTTGCACAGCAAGCAAATGGGCTGGGAATTGGTGCAATATGAGGAGGAAATCAGTGTGGTCAGTGGAAACAATTAGGAGTTAAGTACCTGTGAAGTATTGGAGTTTAGCTCTGTTAACAACCAAATGGCATGACATTGGACGCAGTGAAAGTGACCACCAATTTTAGGAACAAGAGGTGTGCAAGGCATTGGACTTTTGGGAGGAAAGTTTTCTGGGAGTACATGTACTGTTGCAGTGGATCAGGTCCAGCAACTTTCCAAATGTATCTTTAGGGATATTTTGTTAAGAATTCCTTTTTATACATCAACTAGGCACTACAAGGATATAAGTCTATTCCCAGCCGTTAATGATCCAATGATTGGAGATTGGGTGTTAGAGTCGGAAATGCTTGTGGCTATAAGTCGTAGAGCAAATCTGGAGAAAGTTCCTTCTATGAGGAGAATACCATATCCAATACCATGTCTTCTTAAAGCTAAATTGTATGAATATCCCCAGTATATCTGTTGCATGGAAAAAAGAGACATGGTGAGAGATCGGATCCCTGAGGCATTCCAGTATTTTTCACAGTTTTATCAAAAAGGTGTATGTTCACCATAGGAGGACGGACAGCTTGCTCATATAAGGGTCTACATGCAAAGTACGTCAGATCAGAACATTTAACTAAGCCCGATGGAAGAGAAATATTACTGAATTGACCTGGTGGACGTCGTGGCTCAAGTCCGTTGGACTACAGAGCAAGGGGTTCCAGGTTCAACCCCCAAACAACACCCAAAGTTTTTCACAGTCCCATCTTTCACGAGCATCTGACAGACAGTCGAAAGTTCCTAGAGCTGTTCAGAGTATTCGTCTATACATCAATTTTAGCAACGCCCACTTTTAGAGGGCGTTTACATTAAAGAACTGATTTTGATGAAATTTTGCATGAAACATCAACAAATAATCGAATATATCGTTGTTCGTAGCCATGGACTCAAGAAGGCCTATCAGTAAGGGGATCCCAAGCCCAACATGGGAGAATTTTAATTCTTAACAGCCATAATACAGCCTTAACACTAATTCGTACTGTATTGTCCCCTATCTGGACCTTAAGTATAAAATCAGGACTCCCAGTAAAACACAGGTTCTGGGACAGTTACGAGAGTTAACTGCAGTCCTCGGATATTTGTATTACCACAACGAAGTCACCATAGTCCCTGATACCACGATCGGGATTTCGATTAACTCAATAGAATGCAATAGATTGCCAAGCTTGAAAAAATGCCTTGAAGTACTCAATAACTCGATCCAAATTGGTAAAGCAATGTCGCGGATCTATCGAAGAGATCGGTGTCAGTTGCGACAATGAAAGGTTCTAGCTTTCAAGCCACAAACATACTTCAAGCAATTGGAAACCAGACGAACTAGATAAGAAGGGTGTAGATCGGAACCTCTCTGGCAATAGAAGCACACCATTAGCATCTACTAAATCGATAAAATTCCTATTGGATACCGCAGCTATTAGAATGGGAACCAGTGGTCGAACAATAGTATCTCATGTCTCTCTTCGACAAAATCTGGTCAGAACTGGATTGTCGAAGGATAATTGACGCCCTAGCGAAGCAATGTCCGGTAGGGAGACATGCCAAAAGACCTAGTCTTCCCCTCAAGGATTTCTGTAAAAGCTGTTGAGATGTAGAACGAGAAAAATGTATAACAGATCTTCAGGGTACCTGTCCCGCCCTATCGGTTATGAGAACGAAAACCCTAGGCAAAAACTTCTTCGAAGATATTAGTGATCTAGCTAGACTAGTCTTAAACAACATAAAAAGCTTTGTCACGAGATCAAGCTGATTTAATGCCTAAAAGGGGAATCATACCTCTTTGGCATGGATAAGTTCACACGAAAACTGGTTATTCTGGTCCATGTCCCATTTGGGAAGTTTCCATGTACATACGTCTCCGGTGTCGGTTTTTCCGTAGAAGCATCACAAGGGGACAACCACCAATACTTATGAGGCAACCCATTTTGTTGGTCAAAGAGCTTCGTAAGCAAATAGATCTAGATTGAGTTCAAAACATGTAACGATATAGACTAATTCAGGTCTGAACCTGGCTTTAACTCTTTATACATTGGAGATGGGTATAGGTAACCGTCGCTCGAAATGGTTCAGCTGAGATAAGATGAAGAAATTTCATGAATTGAGAGACTTAGCCTAGGAATTCTTAAAGGAATGTGTCGAACTGTGGACTAGTGTGGACAAGCTAAACTGTCACTAAAAATGTTAGAAGGGTAAGGCAAGCATCGGTGAGAGAATTGGGTGAAACCGAAGAATATACCAGACCTGTAGGGTTGGAGATAGCTATACATGCATTGAGCCGCTTTCTTGTGTTAACATGTAAATTGAAGGATCAGTCGTAGTCATCATCTTAGTATCAACCATCGACTGAGTTGAACATGCACTATTGCACTCATTCAACGACCGCTGGACCGATACTATACTGCACCCCAAATGGCATCCATTGTACTTCGGTAACCTCAACTTAATAGATTTATCGCCACTTTTGGAAAACCCCTTGCAAGTTGTGGACATGTTTACAACACATGTGCATGGCTAATAGGCTAAGTACTCTAATGCAGCCAGGCGCTGCACTTCATCTAAACCAGTTTATGCATTTCCTCGACGGAGTGCGCATACCTTCGATTGCACTTACATATGACGCTCATGGCTTGATGAATGCAGTCAGTATGACTGCAAAGTAGTGAAAGTTGAAAGGAAACAAATCAAGAGACCCAACCCACATACCTTAATGTTTTTACATATTCCAGGATATTCCCTAATTAGGATAGTGTTGGTTGAATGGGCGCCAACGAAAGTCAACATTGTGAGCTGCAATTTGGTTTCGTAAACAAATGTATCTTTTCTCTTTGCGCGGACAATGAACTTCACAATCAATATGGAATAATAAATGCAATCCCAGATTAAGGATGAATAAATCCGCAATTTGCAACTTTAGCTTGACGCTAACGAAGTTGTTGTCACCTGACAGCAGCGTTGTGTGCACCATTTGTTGACATTTGGATTATATCCGATGGAGGTGATAAATTGACTTTGAATGAGAAGTCAACAATGACCGAATCTGGCCGAAAGTGGGTCAGTAAACTTGATAGAAGCAACCGTCAGGCCAAGATCTGGAAAGTAAATACAATGTGTCCTTGATAGAGGGTAGTAGCCAAATTGGAGGATTTGTTTCTGGGATATGGACTCAGAGAGTACAACAAGGTCACGCATGGCTATGGGAATACATATGTAGAAGCGAATTTCTCGACGGCTACTGCTGAGTCACAATCGCAACAATGATCAAGGGACTCATCACCAGATCTAAAGGCATTGGTAAGGTGCTGCTGGGTATAACAAGATGTAACCCAAAAAACGCAGTCTTCCACCTCCAAGAGAAGAATAGTGCCTGTCTGTAGTCAACAAAGAAGCAATCATTGCTTTCAATAAAGAAGATGTTGACGCAGTTGTAAAAGAGCTGGAAAACAAGTCTCTGATAGCCTACCACCGGAGGCTTTCAAATAAGCTTAGGGGCTTCCCCGAAGGTCGCATATGATAGGATTTATGATAGGATTTATCATCCAGAGCTACCCAAGGGGTTAACTGCTTCAGATGTGACAGATGATCGAGAAGAGCAGCTTTTGGGAAATTTACCAAACATGATCCGTATTTTGGACCTTTCTGTCACTTGGTCCACTGATGATACCCCTGTGGATATTTAACGAAGATCTAGCTTATGAATCCATTCCTACTTTGGAGGAAATGTAAATATTATCTTGCTGCCATCAGTGTCCAAGGTCCAAAGACCTTCATGAGAAACATTTCAAGAACTAAAGTGACAGTATCGCGACAAGTTTAGATTTGAAAACCAGGCTTTAACAGCTTAGCTTTGAACATGTCTCTAGTATGTATTTGCCACGCTAGCCACACGGTAGACAACAGGACAGAACTGCACTATGTGAGTATCCAGGACTTACCAGACTTACTTTTGGAGCTAACCGTGCAATATTTTTGGCGCTGTTTTGATTGACTCTTTGGAGAGAAAAATCGTCGACTAGATCGGACTTATTGGCTCGAAAAGATGTGTCTTTTACTAGATTAGTCCATACAGTCAAATACATACATTCAAAATTCCAAAGCAGTAATTAGGATATTGTAACCCAGGTCTGCCTTTCTGTTACTAGGGATCCAGTTTATAACCAGTAATTGGTCTCCATCGCCTATATGGTACCTGAGAGCAGGGTTTGATTGTTCGTTACTGCTCTCGATATCATGTGGTTTGTCTGTCATGGAAAGAGCAAACGTATCCAAATCGATACGAATTTATCTAAATTAACCAAAAGGTTATGGCCAGGTGACTTGACTTACCTATTCTTGATCCATTCTTGATCCTACTATCTGATTCTCATTAAAACTTGAGACTTGCAGACAGACTTGCTTGCGACCTATTTACAACTAAGTAGATGGGGATGACTGGGATGACAAGGGATGTATCGACCCTGAGATTTAGAAATTGTGAGGCGTCTAAACTCCTTCTATTTCTAATTGAATTTGTTGGCTCGGAAATGGCTGACATTTTAGGGCTTATAGACTCCAAACCACTAAGAATGGATATGATGATCTGGAATGACTTTTAATGATTCGGGTATGGTCCACCAAATAGGCCTCAAACTCTGATCGAGTACTAAATGTGAAGCTTTAGATTGTTCCTTCTGGCGAAACTCCCAGTCGCTTCACATTCATCCAGACTTCCAAGACTTCATGTCACAAATTTGTTCAGAACATGTTCTTATGTTCTAGTATCCTGGTGGCTCAAACCAACATTCTCAGGTACGGATACAAAACTACTGAGAAAAGGTAAATCTATCTGGCTACGTATTTTGAGCAAAAAAAGGAGGAAACTGATTGTACAAACGTTTTTCCAACATGAAACTTCCTTCGATATATTTACTAGATTGTATGCTGTAGGGGTATAAGCTGAAGCAAGGAGCATTAAAACAACTAAAAAAGTGGATGGACTAATTTACCAGCTGAGTAATACAAATCCTTTTCCACATTCACTCTGTGGTATCCTCTCAATTAAGTGAGCAAACAACAGCGAGGACCATAAGGAGTAGTTTTACGTTTTGCAAAAAAACGTGCAGTTTTGGAGTACTGCACTACAAAAAGTGGGATAGGGTAGGGTACATTCCCCTGATACGACATTGGTTCTATTTTTTCGAATCCGTACACCATGGAGTAACAGAGTACAGAGTGTACAGAGAGATTCAATGGAACCATATGGATTCGTATTCATTTGAATTACTTTCGAATACCTCCCACTTTTTAGAAGGATAATGGTCCCAAGTTTAGTTTTAGTAGCCAAATATAAATGTTTTGAGTTGTCCAGCTCAAGGTTGTGACCTAAATCCTGTTGAAAATCTATTGGTTGATGTTGATGATGGTAAAATATTTCTTTTAAGAGATATATTCCAGGATCTTGCAGACAGTTTAACTTGACGGTTCATCGATGTCCTTCAAAATTGTCCTTCAAATGTATTCATAGAGAGCATGAGAGTGTATGACGATGTAAGAGAAAATCCTGGACAAAATTCTGCTAGTCAATCGTTGATACTGATGAAGCTTCTAAGCTCCGGAAGATGTTGGCTTAAAACCCGGCAATTCGCAGCTTCATCAAGAAATCTGATGGCTCTTGGGCGTAAAGTAGCATTGAAGTACAGAAAACGTTAGTAAGACACTCACTTTCCAGGAAGTACTACACAAGAGTGGACTAGTGTGTCGATAGAGGAGGTGGTAGCGAATCTCATTACATGGAAGAACTTGCGTTGAGCTATTATGTCATTCGCACTATTCTAGGAGGATGACAGTATTCTGCCAGCTAAACCCCCTATAAAGTTCAGAGTCAGGTTACATCAAAATTTTCAAGCCATGCTTAGGGTTGGGCTACATATACCACCGTCGTGGAGAAAATTGAGGCTGATTTTCATACCCAAAGCATGTAAAACAAGACACACGCAATCTAAAGACTACTGACCCATTCGTCTCTCATCGTTTCTAGAGATTGTGGACTTTACGTCAACCCGGAATCTTTGGTAGGAAATGCAAGATACCACCCTTCAAAACGTCAAAAGCGGATGGGATGGAGTTGGCTCTCTCTGATCGAGCAAAATATCCTGGTATTGTACTGGACAAGAGGCTGGATTAAAAGCCTAACATATAGAAAGGTCTATAAGGCTTTTAAAAGTCTCTTCATCTGCAAGAGAACGAGGGGGAAAAGTGGCGTCTTAAACGTGCGATGATGTACTGGTTATATATTATGATAGTCAGACACATCCTTATACATGACGCTCTTTCATGGTGAACCGTAACTAGAAGGAAGAATACGTTGGTCAAGGTACACAGAAGCTTGCATTGGCATTCGGAACTTGGGAAGTTCCTGTATCTTTTACCAACAAATAAAAGTAGAGGGGAGTCAGTAATAAAGGGGTCTTCAATCACTTCTCGACTTCCTTGATGAAACGAATGACATCTTAGATACTCTAGTCTTGGGAGGATTGGCAAAGAAAGGCTGTCTATCTGCAAAACGAGACTGTAATATACATGAACGGTTCTGAAGGTGGCACGGACCTGCCAGTAGCCATGAAACGTCTAGACTCATGCAGTGTATTCCAAACAAAGGTACTAACTGTCTTCATAGCTGCGGACTCATTAGAGGTGGGAACATCATCGGAATTCAACATCATTAAATTTGAAATAGTCAGGAATCGCCGCATTAAACTCAGGGCATTCAGAACTTTCACAAAACAATGCAGTTGGAGGAGTATTCCCGAGAGGATCATAGCTCATCTAGAATGGTCGAACTTAGGACCTAGGACATAGGGTGTTTAAGGTCTTTCTGTCCATTGCCTTTTAAGGAGGCATATTTGGAGCGACAGGTCTATGGGACCCAGAGCCTACCTTCTCACAACCATTGGTGTTGTGGGTGTTATCTTCTTAACACGATCGGAACGGGCCTGCCATATTAATGTCATAGAACCTTTCTCAGGACAATTGTACTCTGGGATGCTTGTCAGATGTTCGTGAAAGGTGGCGAGGTAAAAGAAATGTTAGGTGCTTTCTACGGATTGAACCTTTAACTCTTTGGTCCGTATTCCAATGGACTAACTACTTGAGTCACGGCACCCGTTACCTCCGAGGAGGTACATATGTCATGAGATTATCAAATATTTTCAAAACTCGAAGTACATTTACTTAGTGAGTACCAAGGCACAGCTCGGGGTAGGCTCAAACACCTAGAAAAGTATTTCTTTGACAATTTAGATGAAGTTAAGCTTCCGAACCAAACCTATGAAATAGTAGATCTGGGTTTAGATTTGTTACAGGTTCTAGGACTCGTGATGGGCCCTAATGACTTATGATAAGCTCATAACCTATCCATCATTTTGTTCGATTTTTATTTTTGTTTTGCAATGAACAGCACAATGTGAACAAAATTTTGTTTTTTTGTGAGAAAGAACTATTTTTGAGTTGATTTCCAAAAAAAACAACTTTGTTTCTAATTAGCTTCCCGCCGTTTCATCTACATGCAGACTTGGGTCGTTAAAACCTGGCACCAGTAGGATACCAGATTTAAGCCGAGAATAAGTGGTCCATGCGTACATTGCCACTATTGTTTCTAGGAAATAATAATTAACACGTTTGTGGCTTAGGGGTACTTGCACTCATAATCCTCCAAAGAAGGACCGAAAAGCCTCTAGTTTCTCCATTCTAGAATGAACTCAGCATGATGATCTAATAAGTTCGTGTGGTCACATTGTGTAATGCAAGACAAAAAAAAAAGTACAAGTGGGCCAAAATTAGAACGTGACACTGACCACCGTCGCTGTAGTAAGTTTCCACTTAAATTTCTAACCATATCGACTGAAGTGAGTCAGACTTGTACAACATATTCTGCCCCAGATAAGGGACCATCTCCCAGCAACCAGCACGTACACATTCATCCCGACGCACAGAGACTTCGGGGAACAAAAAGGAAGCATCCCGCACAACAAAGCAGTTTTGTTTTTAACTCTTTTTTGGTTTTTTTTTTTGTGTGTGTGTTCAACAGAAGAACCAGTTTTCTTGCAGAAACCTCCAAGAGTTTCACCAGAGACCAATCGTTTTTCTGCACACCGTATCCCGTAACACAAAAAAAATTTGAACAAAGAACTGCAGATACACAACAAAGACTGTAGACTGTGGACTGAGGAACGATTGATCCTCAGCCAGTTTTGTTTGGGTTACAAAACTAGATCAACGGTATTCTTTGGTAAAATTTTGCATCATTTTTACCATAAAGTGTAAACAATTGGCAATCTTTTCTTCACACGGATACTTGTATCTGAAGCCGCCAAATGAAAGCAAACTATGCTTGGCGGTTTCTGTTGCTGATGGGTGTCATTGCTGGTGAATCAGAGATCGTTTTTTTTTTGTTTTTTGTTTTTTAAAAGAAAATAAAAGTGAAAAGGTGATTAAGTTTGTTGTTGTTGTAGGACCTCAATCATAATAAACAAAAACTCAGAAATTTATGGCAGCGCGTACGCTGTCGTAAACTGTAGGTACTACCAGCGACACATTTGCAATTTTTTCTCGCTCGGTTTGGTTCGAAGAAATTCTTTTTTATTTGTTCACTGACTTGAATATGAATTACCCAATCTAACGGTTAAATATTGCCATAATTACATCAATTGATCACTTTCGGTTTTGATCACCCAACAGGCTGGTTTGTTTGACTTACCAAAGCAGAGTATCACAACGATCGCCTTCAGTATGGATTCCAGAGGTGTAGAGAGCATTTTGTGTTTGCAGTATCTATTGGGTTTGGTAATATGTATATAGTTGACAATTTGCAACGGTTAGTTGCACTTGAAGTGTAGTTATCACAGTATAGCACCGAAACACCAAATAAAAAAAAACACACACAGTTTACTTTGACTAGAGTGGCAAGTTGATTCTTAAACACTTTCTTTGGCAAATTTCAAAGTATCGCACAGTAACGACGTCTCATTCGAATCGAACATACTATCTAAAACCATTTGCAGATACTTAAGTACTTGTTAGATTCACAGCTGACAAACCACGAGTATCTACTACGACGACGACGACGAAGACTACAACGACAACGACCAAGACAGTACGGCTGTCAGTGGATAAATGAATGAACAAAGTTAGAGCTAAAAAGACCCACAATGACCGACAAGCGATGGGAAATACTATGGCCGCAGCGACAGACCGAGTGATGATAGTCACAGCTTGTCATTTGTTGTTGGTGTTTTGACTTTGCGACTGTCAGAGCGGTGGGAACGCGCCAGCCAGACAATAGATACTTTTTTTTTTTATACTTGTTTTGTTTTCACATATCTATTCATGAAACGATTTTACAAAACAATTATGTATCAACAAGTATCGCAGAAAAGAAAAGAAAAGAAAAGAATTACTGAACTGGATAAACTCTATCGGATACCAATTACATATTGCATATCCGTAAGATACACACTCGTTCCTATCGATGATGGGTGGGGCAATGGTGCGTGTGCCTGCAATGCTGCACATGGTTGTGGTTCTTTGGCCACCTTCTTCCTTTTGTGTTACGGCTTATTGGGACAGATTTTTCAATTCCCATGGTAGTAGACCTGATTTTATTGGTATTTGCAAAACTACTTAATTTTATTGTCCGTCGGGGCTAATAAAGGTTGCAGATTGAAAGTTTTTGTATCTATAATTAAAGTTGGTTGGTGTTCGGAGGCTTTTTGTTAGGGATTCGCTACATATACTCGTATTAGAGGTCAGGGTTAGTGAGTAGTTAGCTAATGAGTTTTTTTTAATGGCTTTTACGGATTACAGCTTGCTGTCTAGGTGGACAAGGGAGTGAAAGATGATTGCAACTGAAATGTGGTCCGCTGGATGGCGAGAAATTTTTAACGGGTTTCACGGACGCTGCTGGGGGAAGAAGTAGGAAACATTTATGTAACTCTTGGAAAACGGCTAATTAAAAGAGAAATCCAGACATTGTGCAGTGAAATATTGCTCGTTGGTGATGGTTTCTTGGATCTGAACAAATTAGCGAAAGTGAGTTTCCTTACCTCGACTTACCTTGGGTAGTTTGGGAGTATGTACGTCGAATCGTAGGATTCGCACTGACTCTCTAGTACTCCAGTTGAGTTATAATACTATCACTCACTAGTCACTATCCTAGAAGTTGTTGGCAAATATTAGAAACGCTGGTGTAAAGAACTTTGGTGTCAGCTTAGAGCCTCCAGAGGATAGGAAGATTCTGATGGATTTCCTTCATTTAAGAATCAGCATGACACCTTGCCTCACCTTGTCTACGCCGACTGAGTAATGGATGGTCACCAAATGACAGCAAATGTGTTGAGGGAAGCAGACGTTGTTGGGCTGAAAATTAACACAAAAATGATCAGTCAAGGACCGAACTTGCTGAACACACGGTTCAGAGAGTAGAGAGTTTCCAATACCTTGGGGGAGCAGAACTGGATATACCCAGCCGAATAGGCAAAGCAAAATCTGCGTTTGGAATGCTGTACACAGTTTGGCTTAACCACCAAGCTAAGACTGTTCCCTTACAACGTTGATTCCGTGCTGTTATATGGATGTGGTACCTGGAGGATGACCACCACTATCACGAGGAAGCTGCAAACGTTCGTCAATAGGCGCCTACGCTATATTTTAAGAATTTTCTGGTCAGACCGTATCTCTAAGGAACAGCTTTCGCAGAGAACAGGCCATACGATGACGAAAGTGGCAGTGGATTGGTGAGTCTCTCTAAAAGGGTGAAAGGTCCATAGCTAAGCATGCGATGCAATGGAGCCCACTTACTCAGGATGGCAGGATACACGGCGGTCCTAGGAGTACGTGTCGCAGAACAGTTGATGAGGAAGCACTGCAACTGGGAAAGAGTTGGCGAGAGCTGAGGCACATTTCCAGAAATCGCAAACGATGGCGCGTAGGCATTGTAGGAGCCCTAGGACCTATTTAGGACACTTCACTATGAGAATAGATTGGCGCGCTTGAATTTCAAAAATACGCTCAACCGATTTAGATACAATTTACGGTATGCGTTTGCTGCAGATAGCACTCCTGTCACCGATGGATCCATTGTGAAACTTTGTTGTGGAGTCACCCTAAACGAACGTGGCTTTCCTGACAGGTCGTACAGATCATCCACATCCATAAATGATGTGCTCTCTTCTGCGTCTTTATCAGCACAATTCCTGCAGAGGTTGTCACTGTTTAGTCTCATTCTTCTTCTGTGCGCCGCCAAAAGATTGTCTTCGGTAAACAAGGTGGAAACACGACATAATGAGTGTGCGTTCCACCTGTCATTCCCTAATCTTACGATGATACACGCATGGTAAGGTCCTGTTCAAACCTAGCAAAATAGATCTTCACGCTTGCTTAAAACTGACAGTTGGATGTCATTGGTTACTTTGACAGCTGTTGAAACAAAACAATTGGAAAAAGTATCACTGCTATCTGCTCACCCTGGTTGTTGAATTGATGTTGTGATAGACTCAGCTTAGAGTAGGAAAGGATCCCCAAAACGTCTTTTGAGCTTTATGGGTCCGAAAGGCGTTTAAGCTATTCCGGGACTTCCCAAACTTTTGTACAAAAATTAAGACTACATCCCTCGAACAGCTTTCTTTTTCATTAAATGGCAACCGCCTGCGAATGTATCTATCACACACTCTATGTATCTATTAAAGTTAACCACGCAATGTCGGCGTACATAATGATCAAAGTTACTCTTGGGCACTCTATGGAATATTTTGCTCCACATCGCAGTCATGTGCTTCCTTGTCACATCTCACATGACCCTTTCTTAATTGATAGCAAAGTATTGAACATATTTTGGTCATTTTAAGAAGAGCACGTGCCGCATCTAGAAAAAATCAATGTTCGTCTGCAACGCGTACGTATACTACTTGTAGATACATGGAGACCATGAATTGAATTTACGCTTGCCGCTCTCTCCGTTCGATAAATAACTAATTGCGCGGCAATAATCTTCTCGCACTCAATTTGCTATCATTAATTTATACGAAACGCGAATCAATATCAATTTCAGCGGAGGAAAATATTGGCACGCCATCATGCGAACATAACTCCCGAATGTACTCGTACGAGCACAAGACGACATGGTTGTCAAGGAGTGCTCTGGTAACGTTTGATTTGAATAAAGTGAATTTAATTGAGTCGATTTTTTGACTTGAAAATAGCGTTTGTACTCGGTCTTCCAGCCAGCGTACAAGTCCTTGGGTACTTTTCGATGCCATGTCCTTCCACTGCAGATGCATTTAGAGAAATACTTATCCCTTGTGGGTACAATGACAACAAAAATCGATACCAACAAGTCAGTAATATCTTGCTGCAGTCAACAGATTTAACTTTAGTCACACTTTGGCAGTGCAATCCGTAAGGCATACAGTGACTAACAAACATTCCTTAACAGGTCCTATTGCTCGATTGAAAAGGCTCAATGTAGGCAACAGAGAAACATTTTCAAGGACGATGTAGAGAATACAATTCTTAACTCAGGATATGTATTGATATTTGCCTTACCATCTCATCTGTGGGATGTGCTTCTGATGTGGTATCTCTGGTAATGCATCGACAGAACCATTATAGTCTCAATCCCTCCTTGGAAACGCTTGTATCTGTGGGTATCTCTAAAGCCACAATCGATCGATTCCATCCCTTGGAGGAGAGTTTACCTTATGAAGGAATTTAGAGTACAATACAACGTGCATGCTTGAGAATAATGAGATGAATTGTCGAATAACGAATAATTGGTCAAATCTCCGTAATGAGATACTTTCTTCATCGTATTGGATAATTAATTTTATTCAAAATGTTCTCTCTCCATTTGAGGTATTTCCAAAGTACGATGTGGGTTGAATACGTTTTCCTGTGCGCCACATGTAATGCTTGAACAGAACACTAAGCGATTCAAAAGGTATCTACCGGTCTATATCCTTGGGGTGGATATCCTTTCCACCATTAGACGATGAGCCCTGATTTCTCCAGAATTAATAAGACCATCTCCATGCAAATAATGATCAGAGGGAAACTTGGTTTAAGGCCATTCTGTCTGATGGAGGAAATGTGTCCACTTTGCCATCGAATGGATGACGTCTGGTACAAACTTTCTAGTGGTGAGCTGTGGTTTCAATAAGACGGAGTTACATGCCATTCAAGCGACACAACGCTCGAAGTTATGAAGGAGAAATTTACCAACTGGGTCATCTCACAGCGGGCGTGCATCTATTGGCCTCCGCGATCATGCGACTTGACGCCAGTAGATTATTTTCTTTTAGGCTAAGTCAAGTCCTTAGTCTACGGTAACAATCCAACCAATTTGGGTGAACTGAGGTCAACATTCGAAACGCTATTGGCGGAATAAAACTGCACATATGGAACGAAGTCATGAAAAATTGGACCGCACGCTTGAAACACTGCCAGCGAAGCCGAGCTGACCATTTGAATGACGTACTATTCCACACATAATGGCATGAATCTAGCTTCAAAAGAAAGCCAGATTCAATTCTATATCTCACAGTGTTGTTGTTTTATTTAATTTGCTTTTTCCATCATTCTTATCTGGTCACCTCATATTACGAAGATGACCTGGATTTCGAGATATTCTTCACAAGCTCTTTCTTGAGCAGAGGCGAATGGAAAAGCGGTCAGCCCACCAAACTGAAAGATGGGTAGATTTTATAAACCAAATCAAGTCGCTTATCCAACATTACCAGTGTTTTCCAAGCAATAATCAGAAGACCGGTGAATTGTCTGGAAGAGGTTGGGAACCAGGATCAAGATCAAGAAAAGTACCTCGGCTGCGTTATAGACACAAGGCACATAGTCCTGGATAAACCGACGACAAGAAGGGTTTACATTTTACCTAACCCAGAGGTTAAATAGCCGTAGAAAGTCCAAGGCGTTTATAGACAGGGTTGGGCACAACAGCCCCAGTTGCATGGAAAACACTGAAAACGTAGACCATGTCATCCACAAGTCGTATCAACTGAACTTCATAGGGATAGCACAAGCCATCTCTATGAGGTCATGCTGCTTTAATGCCCACCAACCCAATTATCCTTTTAAACAAGATGTCATACCGCTACCCCAAAAAATGTAGTCAAGGTTCTCCAACTGAACCATCCAATTGGTCGACTTATCCATGAGATATGACTCCTTTAGACTTCTCCCGTAAGCCAAAGACTCGAACGTCCTTCGAAGTCATCGCAAATCGGGATCAACGCCTTAACTCATGCAGGCGCTTTCATGGAGGATGGTGCTTTATTCCGAAACAACACTTTTTTTCGTTTTGATATCTCAAACCAATGTGTTTTTCAAAGGTATTGTGTTCCATTCTTATTAAAATCTTTCGCAAGAAAAAAAGGAGGAAACTGAAAGCCTTTGTCTTTGTTAGGAAAGTGCATGTTCCTCACACCAACTTGCATATCATATTGCTCCTTGGCGCAGCATTGTTGTGTATAAGTGTATCTGAAGGCTAAAAGGATACTTTTGACACTTCCATTCAGCGTATTCTCCTTATGAAGCAGTTTCTTGGGGGAGAAAGGTGTGTTAGGTACATGAGTGTATCACTGGGCCAAAACGATTCATTTTAAAGGAGTCCTGCAAGGGATATCTGTTAAAATCGAATGAGTTTTATGTCCTTAATAGCAACAGTTTTTTGGTAATAGAATGGAGAAATGAAATTTTAATTAGTTTTTCCGAAATGCATGCTGCATGTATCTGAACTGGTTTGGAGTCCACAAACCGTGCCGGGATTGGAAATAGAATCCAAAGGATCCATATCCGTTCACATTCCAGAAGTAATTAGAGATTAATCCGGATAGTGTGGCTTTAATTGTGTTGCATTCAGATGGATTTTGATTGCCAATGGCGTGCAACATAAAATAGCAAAATAAAGTTCGGGATTTGTAATTTAGTTAATTAACACTAAAAATAATTTTCGAATGACCTTAGTACACATTTTTTTTTGTTAACATTTTGACAAAGTAAATACAAATGTCCAAGCATCTGCATGTAGTCTATGGATAAGAGGTGTACCGAGAACTTCTGCTTCAGCGGCGTTGGACATTATGGTCCACCTGATGCTCTTAAATATTCTTGGTGAACAATTGGGTGCTAGCACGCCTATCCGACTCAAGTCCTTCTCACAATGACCTAACTATCATAAAGACCATTCCTGGACCATTGATCACCCTATGTGACCCCCCAGACCCAGTAATTTGACTGAAACATCCATACGAGCGGTGAATGATCGTAGAAATGGCCATGGAAGGTTCTTTTAAGCTTTCTATCTAAGGAACACTCTAGCCCGTCCTTTTTCGAATGGTAGCGCGGCGCTTGGACAAACTCCTCTAGAGAGTCCCTGGAGCTTTTAATGCAAGCACAGTTTCCGGATTTTTAGGCCGCGCAATTCTCATCCTGGAATGATATTTAGACAACGATTACAGAAGTTCTGGCCTGTTACCAACTTCTCTCTCTATAAATTGACTGGCCTGGACGACATACTGCCGGCCATGCTGTAGAAAACGATTAAAGAAGCTGTGGTGTCCTAAACCACGATCCCCTGATTTGGAGATGTGTACACGTTGTGTTTATTTCGAAAGCTGGGAAGCATGGACATAGATCCGCGATGTACCTCAGGCCCATCAGCTTATCTTCATTCCTTTTAAAGACATCGGACCCCTTCTAGACACACACATACGAAATTCTATAGCTTAATCCTTTTTACCTACATTTCAGCACGCGTATACTAAGGGACGATGAACGAAGCCGGTACTCCACAAAGTTGTTTAAACAATATACGCCTGCTACCGTCTGAGACGTTGAAGGCGTAAATGACGTTAGCACCAAATCAATTCTTGAAGCTCTGATCTGCATTGAGGAACTGCATGAGGAATTTACCTAGCTGGGTCATCGGTGCAGGAACTATATCCTTTGGGTGTCAGGTCACAGTAATATCGAGGGAAATGAGTTACCAGATGAACCATCAAGCCGGGGATCTGCCTAGGATGACGGAGACGATGAACGTCCCGCTGGGTGCCATTAACCGTTGGGAACCAAGGACGCCTTTCACTGAAATGTAATGCAATATCTATTTGAAAGGCCGCTTTAAACTGCCTGTTGTCTCTCCAAAAGATGTCTGAGTAGTTCAACATCCACCTATGCTAAGTGCCAGGCCACAGATACATTGGGGATTATCCTACTCCTTGGATGGAGAGGTACCGACATTTTCATGTGATTATTGTGATGTTGAGCCCTTGCATCTTTCTTTGATTACTGTTGTTGCTGACGTCCTTTTGGCTTGTGGTTCACCATAGCAGATCACTCAGGTTATCGGTGCTTTGACTCGACACTGTCTGATAGGCCAACATGCCAAAAAGCTTGGTCACTTTTCATATAAATTATGCAGAAGATGTAGGAATGAGCAGCCTATCACTGTATGGCTAGAACCTTTGCCGATCCAAACAAAAATTTCAGAATAAAAACGCTTCCGAGAAAAATTTCTATGACAAGATCGATACACTAAGTTTTTTTTTTGGCACAACAGGTCTGTGGGACCTAGGGCCTAGCTTTACACAACTATTCGTGTTGTGCGTGTTATACTCCTTACACGTATGGAAAGGCCTACTGTGTGATGCCGTGTCCGAAGCACAATTTGTTATTTGAGAAGATTTTTCGTGGCAGCTATATTCTCGGATGTTTGTCAGAAGTTCGCGTGAGTCGGGGCAGTGAAACAACTTTTAGGTGTTTTGGTTGGGACTTGAAGCTCGTTCCCCTTGCGCCGTAGTCCAACCCTTTGCTAGTGTCAAATCCCAAAGCCATGCTGGGTATATATGTAGTTGCTCTACGTCTGGCATTGTCGTACCTATGTATATGTATTCCGAAATCTTGGCAGATCGTTCGAATGTCCTTTACACCAGAAATCACTTCTCTCGCTTCGTTTTTACTGAAAGGTTTGGAAAAACGAGACGAAACTTCTACGCTTAGGTATGTGTGAAAGGACCTTCCATACTTTCTGTCGGGTCATGACAAGAGGTTGGCGGCCTTAGACATGATCGATTTAATCTCAGAAAAATGAGCTTATCCTCATTTCTAACCGGTCTCAGCCAGTTCTAAATGGTGTCTCTAACCAGATCTCCAATGAAGCGAAACACCTGGGAATGGGCCAGTACAAGAAACTTCTTTGGGCTGTCATTCTCAGTATAAGAGTGCTTACACTTCTACGATGTATATCACCACTCTGGTGGTGCCATCTGATGGAATGGCACCGGAACTTCTGCTGCTGTGTAAATTCATAGTCAAGTTTCCTCGTAGTTTAGACTGACCTCCGACAAGTCATGCCTCTGTTTTCCTGTTGAGATCTTGGCTATCCTAAGCCTGCCTACTTTTTAAAAAGAAAAGTTGGACTTTTTTAAGGTATTTGCCACTCTACATTTGAGAAATATTGTTCCTAGGTGGAACGATGAAGTTCCGTGAGTGGTGACAGAATGAGCCCATCCCTAACTCCAAACACACCAGTCTTTAAATTTTTCAAAAGAAAATAGTATAACTTTTGTCACTTTCAGTGAGAAATGGCTCCACCTTCGAAAAGTGGATTAATTACCCCCTTGAAGTGGAATAAATTCCCGTGAAGTAATTTCCCTGCACGAATTTCATTACACACATGATTGTCGCACTAATGGCTTAACACTTCCTTACAATTCTTTCGCGAAAACTTTGTCAGTACACATTCCAAAGTTCAAATGACTTAACGATTAACTCCGACGAAAAGAAAAAGTTTCAATTACGCAGAGGAGGAGAGATCCTAGGAGCCCATTTTCTCAAAAAAATAATACCTTTTCCCGAACTTTATCTGCGAACGTAAATCAAATTTGAAACTTCTTTGTTTCCCTCGTCTGTTTGCCAAACAATACACATAATCCACACGATTTATTGAATGTTTTGTGTGAACACCTCACCGGAACCAAGTCTCCTCACCCTACGTGAGCGTTCAACGAATTCATGTTCAAGACCATATCGAAAATTTCTAACGACACGACCACCATGTTTTTTTTTTTTGTTTAAAATTGAATCTCGTTGGTTGCAGATTTTGTTTTATTTTTCTGAGTCGTTGTGCAACGGTCACACAAATGCAAACACAATGTGCACCATTTGAACTCACCCGCCGCCATTGGGTGTAGTAACAGTGTGCATGGCTAGGTATGCAGAGATTTTATTAAAAACACAATTTCCAGGTTACCTTGAGACGTCCGGCCCTGTCTGGCAGTGACGCTGTTGCATAAAGAATGTAATGATGGCGCTCATGGATTGAAACTTTGAGGGACGATAACAAGTCGAAAGGATTCATTTTCATTTTCATTACGCTATCGAGGACATAAGGGAAAAAATATCTCGCCGTCATTGCCATAATGCCTTAAAGCGTATCCCTTTCGCCCACAGGGATGATTTATTATCTTTGATTCCGGCACGAGGGGCTGTTTCACTTTTAATTATGGATATCGGCCCATTTGGGAGGAGGGCCTGTATCTTTTAAGAAACATCTTTCAAAGTACCTTGTCAATGGGAAACAACAATGCGGGTCGTGGTTCAAGTTTAAATTATCTTTGGGTGTACATTCGAGACTTCTATGACCAAGAGTTCGTTTTAATTTCAAGAAGTTATTGAACGAAGTACTGCTGGTATTCTATGAACCTTACCTTTCAGCTCTTTCAATTCTTTTGATAGGAGTAATAAGGTTCATCGATTTCTTCGCATTAAAGGATTCTTTCTTTTCCAGAAGGTCTTTTTGTTTTAATTTGATTCACATGATGTTAAGTTGGTTATATCGAAGGATAGTACCTTTGCTCTTAAAGATTGGTTAAGAAAAAATAATTTTATAAGGCTTATGCGACTCGGATAACCTTCTTAGAGATCCTGGATTTAAACCCGGTTACTATCAAACATTAGATCAGAAAACTACTACATCATCTGACAACTGGCGCTTCGCAGATGGTCGATCGATGTGAGGAAAGGATCAAATGTTTTGGATTACACCATCCAAGGATAAATCTCGGCTTTAGATCTTGCCAATCGAATTTTTACAACATAGTCATGCAAGAGGTTTAATCCGCACCACAGACTCTTAGGCTCTTATTCGATGAAACCTAGAAAGAGTGACACCAAAAGAAGCAATACTTTGATTAGGAACACGAGAGGATATGGCTATCAACTTAAGTTTTAGCTCTTAGTGCCCCGTCAACACACATGATCTTAAGTCATATGAAAACTATCGAGCCATAACTTGATAAATGTCGTAACGCAAAAGATGCCTAGGATTCCTCAAACGATGCCCTTTCTCATCTGGCTGCAATCTCTTCAGGCGGACATCCATCTCAAGCCCAAGAAAACTCAAAAAAGACAGAAGCATAGCAGCGACTATTGACTCTCTTGAGCATCGCAGACTTATTTCCTATCTTACTATGCTTTTTAGCTTTTTGTACAAACTTCAGTTTCAGCGAAATATCCACCTTCAACAGTTTGTTCGCAACACCCGTCAGTTACTCTTCGAATGCTCATTAGGACACTTTCAAGCCTATCTCAAGCCAAGCTTATCCTGCAAGCTTTAGGTATGATTGTCTTCATACATTGTACCACTCTTGACAGAAGCAGTCTATTGCGTTGCCTGGATAGCCCTACACTCACCTAAGCAGGTTTGAGGTATGTTTTTTCTAGAGATTTCTTGTAAGCGTGCCTAGTGTCAGCCATTTCACGCGTCCTTCATCGCATAAATTCATTTCCTGTATGTGTTGCAATGCCAATATCATCGGGAAAACTATTTTTCGAAGGTGGATCAATGTGCCTAAATATAAAAAACAAAAAAAGAAGAAGCAAAAAAGGTTCATGGAATATTTTTTAAAAGGTTATGACATGCCTGCATTAGGCATTTGTCAAATCTACCTGTCATTCATAGTGACAGATAGTTCTTGCTTTGTTTTTCTAGACCCTATTTACACAGGCTTGACGGACTCGATTTTTGCTGACATTTGTGCGTTCAGATTGATCCTGTCTTAATCCTTTTCCGCGGTTTTTTTTGACATAAGTATACATACATAAGTATGTGGTTGGAACTAATTGGCATTGTTATGGTTTTACCAAAATATATTCTTTTTAGACCAAAACGAATGGTTTTCACAACAATTAAATTGGTTTACTGTCGTATATCTATTGTTTACTTAATGAATTTCTCAGTTTTTAATTCGTATTTTCACGCTTTTGTCGAGTGACAGCGATTGACATTTCCAAACGTCAGAACAAATTCAGAAAATGACAAAAGGGTGGAAAAACTTAGAAATTCATGAATCAAACAGAAGCAGTACGAAGTTAAAGTCATATAATTGTTGTAATAAGAATTTTTTGTTGAAAAACAAACCAATTCCATTGGTGCCAACCACTAATACGTCAAAAAGAGTCTGCGGAAGTGTTCAGAGAGCATCGATCTGAACACGCAAATGTCAAAAACGCAATCCGTCAGTTCTGGTTGAATAAAGTCGAAATTGTAGTATCATTTGGTTCAAAATTGAATATATGGATGTGAGCGTGAGGATCGTGGTACATTCTATGGTTCTATTGTGCGGCTTAATTTTGAGACAAGACAATGTCATGCTCCTGGTACATGACTGCTATGGCTGCTCTGAAGGGATACATGTGAACTTATGGCTGCAAAATTGCCAAAAAATTATGCAAAACTTCTTTACATGAGTGTATCCTTAGCTAGTCTTAATAAAATGAGTTATTTCTGTCCAAAAGGCCTACAAAGCATGGCTTCTTCTCAGTCCTTTAATCCATTTCCAAACTTAAGTAGGACATCATTAGAAGAGTACCAGCTGTCTGCTCATCAAATACCACATTTGTACATCATTCCTCATTCGTTTCCCATCTTTTCCCACTTTGCACCCCCAAATTGCGACCATTCTTCCAGGAAAATTGATTTCTCATCCACAAGTTCAACAGTTTACTCTCCAAATTCTGTTCATAGACTCGCCTCCCTACCGACACATAACTCGTAAATCCTGTAGATCGATTGCCAGTAACTAAGTTCACACAATGTTCCGGTGATGTCCTGGGAAGTTAATGCAATAACTGGATTCCAAGTCAATTGCTTGCTTGTCCACGACGGGAAGTTCCTCAATAACCACATTAAGTGCATAATAGAAGCGCTGTCTGAAATTCCAAGTAAACATTGATGTCCAGGACCAGACCTTTCGTAAAATTCGAGTTCCTGGTTTGTGGCTGACAAATGCTGACTGTGATTCTTGATTTCATAATGCAAATATGAGGACGCCATCTGTGGATGGATGGATGGATAAGAAGACACAGCTTAGTGCTCAACCAAAAACACTTTCATCCTTGGATGCCCCTTCGGAATACCGGTGTACCTCACACAATGAGATCTGCCAAGCATCCTTTCATAAAAAAAAAAGCATATTTTCCAAAATTAGCTGATATGGTAGTCTTGTATGGACATCTTCAGCGTTAGTCTCAATCGATAGTTCATAGTTTTTTTTAAACCTGTTTACGAGCTCACAAGAGCACGAGCTCTTTAGAGTTCATTTACTTACTTACTTAGGTGGCGCTGCAGTTCAGGGTAAAGTCGGGCCGCAACCAACAAGCCTCTCCAGTTAGCCCGGTCCTTAGCTAACTGCCTCCAGTTGCCCATTCCAAGTCAGTTGAGGTCCCCTTCTACTTGTGTACGCCACTCAAGGCGGGGTCTTCCTCTACTGCGTTGTCCCTCTGGGTTTGATTCGAAACTCTACGGGTTCGTTTAGTGAAGGAATTCCAACTGTTGATTGTGTGGTCTGCATTTCCAGTAGAATTATTTAAAAAGGGCCGTAGGTTCCTTCAAACCGTTTGAACCCTCGGTGGTAATAGGCTTTCCAGAGCTTCTATATAAGGTATTCGATCTCATCCTGGTGGGTATGATTGCTTTATTCAAAGCCAACTACTATGAGGACTACATCCCTACGACCTGGAGACATCTTCATCCCGAAATCATGCAAGAGGCCTATTAAGCTGTGGCAATTTTATAGACCTATAAGTTCCACATTATTCTTTCTTAAAACTATAGAGAGAGGTTGGTTAGATTTGTCTACTCCCTTTGGACTTAAGTCAGTTTGCGACGG
This sequence comes from Xylota segnis, assembly GCA_963583995.1. Lineage (NCBI taxonomy): Eukaryota > Metazoa > Arthropoda > Insecta > Diptera > Syrphidae > Xylota > Xylota segnis. The sequence goes on along the minus strand of OY757238.1, from coordinate 37,077,370 downwards.
AAGGTGCTCTGTATTGTCTAGGGAAGAAGATAGAACGAACCTGTAATTTCAAGACAATAGCTTTGTGCGACTTCCTTGAGATTGACTTCGCTTTTGATAACACTGGCTACGGCTCAACAACAAGGGCAATACGTAGCAGATGGATCGAGGATTTGATCAATCTGTGTATAAGGGCCATGTTTTAAGGACGAATTATTAATTGCTCCTCTTTAGGAGAGTTCCTAGGCACTGTACTACACGTTTTAGAATGGTGCACCAGAAAAGGTCCCAGCAATATCTTTCCAATACATTTGTTCAAAAAGAAAACTGGTCAATCTACGACTTAGCTAAAATCCTCATATTAAGTCGGTCATCGAGCGTGATACCAGGGCCATATGGGTCAGTAGACGGCTTTACAGACGATCTTGTTGTCTTGTTGTCATTATCACTTTCTTTGGCATCACCATAGGTCCTTGACCGGGTAACGACAGCAAAGCCACAAATCTTTATTGGGAAGACCAGCGCTGAATACACTATTAAGCTACAGCCAATCCAGATAATTCTTGACTCAACTTCAACAAGGAACATGTTTTGCACTATCCTTGACATCATGGTCAGGGAGTACTGTCTTGTTAGGTTATTTGTGATAGAAATATTGTATCGTGCTTAGAAGTCTGGTCTGGTGGACAAATGGATCGAAGATGCAGTCCGGAGTTACACCTGGTTTTTTTGGACGCAACACCAAATTCACGATATTCCAAGGTGCACTCTATGCCACTGAGATCTACGCTAGGTTAAACTTTAGTAAGCCTCAGTAAAGGTATCAAAGGGCCTGGATCTATGGACAAATTTTCCGAAAGCAAAATACTCACCAAGGGAAATGTTGCTAAGAACGCCTCTTAGACTAGATATACCCTAAGGATACATACAATGGATCAGAGATCACCTTTCATTTTAACGCTCTTTAGTCCAGCACGTCCCCATTTACATATGAACATGCCCCTAGTAGCCTTCTAACTAATAAGAGTGTAATGAACAGACCAAAACATAAGAAGGAATCCTTCAAATGCGAAGTCTTGCTTTATTGTAGAACAAGCAGCTCAAATTTTGGGCGTCCAAGGAGTGTCGTTTAAAAAACCCACCTCACCTTGTGAATCCCATGAAGTTCCTCTTCTTGAAAAGCCAGGTTTTATTTAAAATAAGCCTTTTATAGCAATTGTTCTCTCGAGTGTTTGCCAGACGTTCACAAAAAGGAAAACATTTATCGTTTAGTGCATACATCTTATCTATATTTCCTTGATTGCCTTCAATAAAAAGAGTGTATTCCCTTCCAGCTTTCAATTCGATTGTTGGGTCCTTAAGCCTTATTCGCCCTCTAAGTCCATTCAATGCTTAGTCAAGACCATTTTGTCGTCAAAAGACGGGACACATGTTCAAAAGCACGTTATCGTTGTTCCACATGTCTTTTATTTTCAAGTTATTGACCCCAACTACCACCCTCATCACACGCATTCACCAGCACGTGATCCTGACGATACTGTATTGTCTACAGGAGACGTCCACCCCTTCGACACACGTAAATCACTCGAAATGTCTGCAGTTACACGTAACTACCTCTTGTCATGGCAGTAAACAACTATTTGTTAAGGACATTGCCAAGGACTACGGGACGTATGTCAAACTCTAGGTAATTTGAATTTCAAAAAGGATAAATAGAATAATCGAAGCGAAAGAAATCGCATAGTACACAGTATCGAATTATTCAGCGAATCCCTCCGCAAAAATTCGTCTAAAATCTCCTCCGCCTCCTTCATTCACAGCCATGAGACTCACCCTCCCATCTGCCGGATGAATGGCAACTTTCCTTCCAACATCCACACTTGCTCCTCATCTCATCCACTCTACCTCTACTGAGCAGAGCATCCTGCTCCCTTCGTAAGGATCTATTGTTGGATTGGAAATGCCTGCGCCGTTCCACAGCAGCATTCAGTTGAGTTTTGGTCTGCATCCTGCGAGGATGCAATCGCTCTGTGGATAGAAAAAAAATAAATCGAGTCCTTGTCGAACTTTCGATATTCTGTGACGAGTGTCTCTCGAAAGTATCCTCGCGCGTTAGTGCTTTTACTGATGAGATTGTGAAATTGTGTCGCGTCTGTTGGATACAGTGTGGATAGTGGTTAAGTGGCTCCGAGAAATAGGAACACATCATATTCGAAGGATTTAAGGATTTCATATGTGGTGAGTGTTTTTAACTTTTTGCTATCCTTTTTGTTGAAGATAATACTGGGTCCCTTGGGTTATGTGAGGATTCAACAGATTGGTTTGACTGGGATATACGTGAGTCGTATTTATTGGATGCCAGGAATGTGCATTTTGCATTCGAAGGATACAGTCTGCTGCTAAAAATAAAACAAAAACCGGAGAACTACAATATTTTCCGAGAGTTTCCATTTACAGATTGCCTTGCGAGGAAGTTCGTTAATAGTTGTAGGCGTGTAGTTCAGTGCCCATGACTGCACGTATAATGTGCGGGAATTCATTTCGTTTTTGAGATATGAAAACTTTTCAATGCCTACCGGAGGTTGTTCGTATTTCAACAAGAGTTTCGTTCTGAACGCAAAAATTATTCTCAATTTTCCAAATGGTGTTCCAGAAATAAAAGAAATCTTACTTCATAATTGATTACAGAAATGAACTCTACTGCTATGGAGGAGGAGATCCTTCCTTGGAGTACCAGCATTTTTTGAATATTTAAAACCAGAGTTCTTTCTCATCCTGTCGCACTTTAGTTTGCAAAATATCTAAAAACGTTTGGAATGTAGAGCTTGGATTAGATTAGGACATGCATGGTGTGCAACCTAGTCTGTTTTAATACCTTTAAACCTTCTTAATCCATCAAGAACTAGCCGACTGCGGCTAGTATATTTCTAGTGCATTTGAGACTCAAAAATTTACTAACTTTGAACTTGACATCGTGATATCTATGCAAACGCTGCACGAGTGAATGCTCTGAACGGAATCCACCATGGTTTTCTGGCATAAATCGTGCCACATCCTGGTAATTTGGCATACAGTGGTGCTTCTGAGATCGTCTTAAGTCTCTAGCTTGACGAAGCCTATTAACACATTAACAAGCTGGCCAATTTCCAAAGAGAACACGAGCAACGATTTCGACTTCAATAAGACGATTGTTCGGCTACGAGTGTGATATGTGGAACTGTCTTGTTGAAACCACATGCACTTGCATATTCTTCCTGTCATTCTCTTTCAATTTATTCTGAAAATAGTTGGTCAACATGGTTCGGTAGCAATTTGACTGTGTTTCCGGAATCGTTGTATGAAACCTGTACGGAGTTATTGAGTAAGAACCACCTTATAGTCATGCAGTCCCTGGTCCTTGTTGTTATTTTTATACGTAGCCGTATACATACCTTGTTGGGAGCCACCTTCTAATTGAAATACCCTTCATGGTAGGTAGGACCTTGACAGAGCATTCTACTTCATATTCTCAGAGGCAAGTCGCTACTTCAAACCAAATCCTTCACAATCTGTCCGAAAAGATGATTAAAGGTAAATTAGTGAGAAGGAGCGACTGAGAAGCACCTTCCGGATCAAATCACGTAAGTGGCTGGCTTGTTAGCGTAGACTAAGGACTTGACGTAGCCCCAGAGAAAATAATCGAATCGCATGAGTACGGCGACCAATTGATGAAAGCTCTCCTTAAAATTACCCAGTCGCCAGATTTCCTGCTTCACAACCTAGAGCGTTGCGCCACTTGTATAGTACGTTGCCCTGTCTTGTTGCTCGGATATATCGATGTTGTCGAGCTCTGGCCACAGAAAGTCGGTTAACATCGCTCTGTACCTGAGACCATTGATGGCAACGGTGTCTCCTTCTTCATTTCAAAAGAAATAAGGTCTGATGATGCCACTAATTGAACCAAACAGTCAATCTTTGTGGATGCATTGTTGCTTGGTCGAACACTTGATTACTTCAATTCTGCTTGTTGACATAGTCGCTGAGCGAGAAGTTGATTTTTGGGCAAAATCAGGATCTCTAGCCAACCTTTTCAGCGCCCGATTAGCGAACTTCACGGCATTGTCTATGATTGTTTGGCTTCAATTCTTGCGTCAGCACAATCTTATAATCCGGGCAGACTTCCTGGCGATGCCTAATTCAGCTGTTCGGCGCCGAATTGACATGTTTTCTTCTTTTCGCACCAATTTCTGTCTGGTTGGTGACTTAAGGGCCAAAAGAGGGTATTCATGGTTAAACTTTTCCACGGTACTACGAATTGCTTGAACACTAAACCCATGCTTACGACCGGTCTCACGACGAAATCATGATGGAATGGCAGACCTAGCTAAATATTTTGACAGCTGGATGTCATTGGTAACTTAAACAGCTGCTAAAATAAATGAAAAAAGTAGCATTGCTATCTGGTCACCCTTTACATAGCATTAAGGTGGAAGTACATGCGTCTCTGTCCTCAGTCACTGAAGACAGTTTTCCATAGAGCACTTTCACTTTTACTTTTTACCTTCCTTTCGGAAAGTAATCCCTGCTTCCACTGTACGACTTCGAACCTTTCTCTTTTCATTCACCCTTACCAACCGAAATAACACAGCTAATGGCTTTCTTCTTAGCCTTCTACCAACTTCATTAATATGTTGTGATGTGTCAGCAAAACCGTCTTTTCAAATCTTGTTTTCGAAGAGTTGCAACTATTGATTTGACACTCAGCCCCTTGCGTCTTTGACTTTAGGGATAAAAAAAGAGTTAACCTAGAAAGGAAATTTCATTAAAAAAGGATTGAGTTTAAAAATTTAAAAAATATACGCACAGTCAAAACCAAGAGGCGATGAAAATAAATCCGAAAAGGAATAGCAATTGATCCCTTCTTCTTGTTTGTCAAGGAATAGCTAAGGCTTCGCACAGACTCGCAACACTTGGTAGGTGTTGAAAAATTTTAATTGAACTCCTTGACTCTTCGCTATGTGGTTTTGTTTGTTTCTGACACGAACTCCAGATTTGTTAGAGAACATAGACCAGACAGGTTTTGTTCTAAGCCTGGTTAGCATTCTGGACGGAGGAGCCTGCTGTACTCTGGGTAATGAAAAACTTACTGCAAATTATGTAAACATCTTCATTTGCTTTAAGATATGGCTTCATACAGTGTTCTTGCAATTGGAATGCCACATTCTTTGGGAACTCGGCAAGGACTTAAGCCTGCATGCCTATGAAGTGAATTCGACTCAAGAACTAAGCTCGAAGGACTACTACCTGCAACGAAACTTCTCTGACTGAGCCCTTAACATGCATAACAACGAGCCTGGTTTTCACCGCAAGATCGTTCTCAGTAATAAACCCTATTTGTGGCTCAAGAACGCCCCATTCATTGGGAACTCGGCAAGGAGTTAAGCCTGCATGCCTATGAAGTGAATTCGACTCAAGAACTAAGCTCGAAGAACTACTACCTGCAACGAAACTTCTCTGACTGAGCCCTTAACATGCATAACAACGAGCCTGGTTTTCACCGCAAGATCGTTCTCAGTAATAAACCTTATTTGTGGCTCAAAAGGTTCGTTAGTAAGCACACATTTGAGGAAGTCAGCAATCTGAAGCTAGTCATGAAATACCATGGCATCCACGAAAATTAACATTTTGATGCAGGCCTCAGGCTTCTTGAGAGGTTATTGACTCATGCTGGCAATACAGTCACTCTTGACTGACTACTAATAAGAAAAAAATGGCTTGAAACATATGCGTGTGGTTTCAACAAGACAGTGCCACATGTCACCCTATTATCCTCACAAACTGGCCTTTATTTGACGTCTCTGGGCTTTTGTCTGTGGGGTTCTGTCGTGCCCATGGTCTAGGTCAATAAGTCAGAGACAACCTTAGGACTATTATCGAATCCTCCAGTTAAAGGACATATGGACATATATAGAAGTACAGGCATTTTCTCGCAGGACATTTAAATGACGTTGTGTTCCGCAAACAAATGTCATCAAAGCCACTTTAAGCCTCAATAAACTTAATTTTGATACCTCAGGCACCAGCCAAACCCTTTGGTTGCAGATTATGCAACTATTGTATCCTTAGACTATGGACAAGTACCTCAGCATATGTGGACAGTTTGTCCATTTGCATTCCCTAATTAGGGACGACTGTTTTGACTGTTTGAGAAAATTATGCAAAGTTGATTGCGTTTGAAGGCAAAAACGTATTTTTAGCTTTCAGTACATTCGCCCAAAAGGAATTTCTAAGTACTGGCTTACGAGTGCATACAATGACATTAAATTTGAAAGGACAACTGAGAGTGTATACTAGCCAATTAGCAGTGGTAGTGGTTAGCTAATTGGACATGTAGTCGCATTTCATTTTACTTAATTCCTCTCTACCTTCAGAACTTTATTCGCTGTGCGAGTTCTACGAAAGGGGAAAACTTTGTTTTGATAAAGACGTGGGTGTAGGAAGTTTTGTTTTTTGTTTTTGATTTGATTGTGCTTTACTGACGTGTGGAGCTTTAGCGAGAAGCACTGACCCCACCTGTCAGACAAACGTCATCACTGGAATGTCCTTTCACTCCTTAAGGATATTTGCTCTGGAGTAAGAGTTCCAGTACTCTTTCTGTATACTTAGCGAGTCATCGTGTCCGATCCTGAGTGCTTTACGAGTTGGACGTGACACATGAGCAGGAACTGATTGACTTTATTTCTCTTAAAATGTAGAATGCCACGCCCACTTATCTGGACCTCGTGTGTAAAAGATGGGTGGAATTTCATACCTGTCGTTTCCAACTATCGACAATTTTGCTTGAACTTAAGTCCTGAAGGATTTATATGTAAATTTTCATCATGAAGGGCCAAGTGCGTTCGATGTGCTGGGAGGAGATTGGGAACCTAATTTGACTGGTAAAGCACTGAGAATAGCTATCAAGCTGGAGTTACTCTCTTGGGGTGGAAAGGCAAATTTTTGAGGAATACCTAAGATGTCGCGTCCTAATTATAGAATGCCACGGCATGTGGAAAGGATGAGTTAGACTAGTAGGTCGTAGTTGTAATCCACGTTTTTGAGAGATGGCGGTGCAAAGTGTTAAGATTCTGCAAAGAATAACTGCCGAACTGAAATTTCACCGTCGACTCAAGTGTTTCAACGTCTTTCCTTTTTCTGTCTCTTATCCTGTATCTCCCCTTTTTTTTAATACTGTCATCCTTTTTCATGAAAGAAACCTGCCTCTGTACCTTTCTAAACATCTCCAGAGTCTTTGATAATAAGGCCTTCCTAGTTCCTAATCCATTGAAACTGCTGCTAATGCCATTGACTCACAGATAACCAAATGAATAGCCATTTCTTCCAAAGTTGGACAATTTTCGATTTCCGTTAATTCCTCAAAGTAAAGTCGTATCCCTCCTATTGTGGCTATTGCTTCCTTCCACTCCACCCTACAAAATGTCGAAACTATGTGTACCTGTGCGACTACTGTAGTAGAAGTACTTCTAAATCTTCCACTTTTACGTGAGAGTGTAGTCCTTAAATTTAAGCTCTACTGGAACATCAAGACATATGTACATATGAAGCTACCTTCATCGACAGTATGCATTTCGGACTCCATGGCCCCTTTAAAGTCCTTAACTGACATCTTAAACTAAATGGTGCACTGATGGTTCAAAAATGTTGAACTGTCAGTACCAACTAAGCTAGAACACTCTACTTCTAGGTTTTTGTGGTCTGCCAGGTAGTGTTCCGAAAAAACCGTCCGAAGATACCATGTGTTCGGATAGGCAAGCAGCTCCCATGTGGTTTTACTTTAAATCTTAGCTGGTTTGGAACTGTCTTCAACCCCTCCTATAGCCAGTTCCATATAAATAATAAAATCAAATTATCACGGCTTCCAGGACACGCATATACATATGTATATAGGTATCCTTAGCAATGAGGCTGTTCATGAACTTTCTAAATCCTCATATGTTGCCCCTGAACCTTTTTGTGGTCAACCTGTTAGCCGGATAATGGTAAACCTAAATCAGTGGAAACAAACTGGCCTAAAACAAGACAAGAATTTCATTAATTTCTTAAAAAAAAGGACGAAAAGGGATTCTAGCGATGGGCAACTATAAAGTCTAGGTCATGACGAACTACCTACCTCGATTATTGCTCTCTCAAACTTCACCTAAAAAATTGTAATCCGATAGACTGACTATGCCTAGAGGACACTGGAACTGATTTACATTACCTTCTGGTGTCACCTCCTTCTCAGGTCAAACAATCCTAAGCTTGATTCATGATCTTGAACAAAAGATCTGTATGAAGTCATGGTGCTCCTTGAAACCATTTTAAAGCTCATAACCACCAACAACCTATGGAACTTCAGTTCGATCAAAATTAATGTCAAGTTGGGCATCCTGTATACGAGTCATCTGCTTGTTGTTCCGTAAGAAGTCTGCAAAGTCTTACAGGCACAGAGGCATGGCCGTTAACAAGGGCAGATGTGGATATCATGAGGTGTTTTGAAAGGTTTTCGGGTCTGTTTGCGTTAACAGGCTTTAGAGGAGGAGATTTAACAGCGAACTCTAGGAGCTGTAAAGCGACATCGACCTGGTCAGAAACATTCGGATTAGTCGCCTACGATGGCTAGGACATGTAGAGCGAATGGACACCAACGTTAGGGACAATGCAATCCAGGAAGACCTTGCCTTAGTTCGTGCCAGTAAGTGAGGGACCGGAGATGTTTTTTTATGCCAACTTGTACCAAGTTTAAACTGACGATTCTTGCCTTTCTCGCCCGAGCTTGGGGTCTAGAGAAGGTTCATGGAGAGACTTAGATAAGCATGTCCGTGTTGGTAAACAAACTCTCTTTCCTCGCTTTATGACACCTCCTGCAGGATGTGAGTTCTCACAAGATACGGGCGGCTTTAGAAGTTCTTTCTTCGTACTTTGTTACCAATATTTGTATCTCTGGACTCGGACTCAGATAAGGCGATTCTTTCCCGTTTTCATAAGAGACAATGAGTTAAAGCTTTCACCTTTAACTGCGTGGATATAAACACATCGCACCTTAGCCATGTCAAGCCTTCCTTCAGAGCCACGATCTAAGCCTGGAATTCAATACTCCCATCGGAATTAAAAAGGCGAAAGGATCCGTCCAACTAAATCTGGAGAAGATATAGGTTTTAAAGGTTTTTTTTGGAATAGAAGTTGTAAAAGGTTGTAGTCGGTGTTTTGTGAAAGGGATTGGAGATTGTTCGTTATAGACTAGCGTCCGAAGTCTAGACAGAAAACTGTGTATTACGTATGAACTAAGTCTCGTTAGATCTCTCAGAACTTCGAATAAGCACTCGTCACTAGGGCGGGATACATGAAGTGAATTAGTTACTCTTCCTCATCTGTGTAACTAGAGATATATCCTCTCCTATAGGAACTTTTTTTAAATCCAGGTTTGGTCAGATGGTGCACTGCATAAATGTCTTGTTGTAGATCTCGGTTTCCAGAACTCTGTTCAGTTGAATAGACGTCTAGAGAATATCCTTTGGCTGAACTAGGACTACCTTGTGTTGTTAACTATCCAACACTCAGACCAACACTTAGACCGACATCGCAAACCATTTCCTCAAATCATCCGTTTCCATGATACCAGTACTTCATTGCATGAACGCCTAAGTGCATATCAAAGGATTTGCACGGCCTATTCTTCCTTGCAATTGCTTTCAGGTAAAACCGAGGACATTAAACCGACGACGTCGTTCGTGTTTCTTTTTTGTTTAGGTTTGGATGGATGGAAAAGTTTCAAACCATCTGTAAACAATGCAAGAAATATTTCGAGCGATTTTATTTTCCAATTCCAACAAATGCAATGGAAATGCTGTCCACCCACTTTTGCTTTTGCCTTGAACTTGTAGGTGAATAGATTGGCTATGCCAAAGACCGAGTATCTATCGATTTTTGGCTGAATTCCTTGTGCAGTATCTTGGTCCCAAATGAAGCGCCTTATACTGACGTAAGAAAAGTTCTTAATGCCTTCCTTTAGACGGTGCCTATGGGTGATTTATTCCGCAAACTATTGAGACAGATATTAGGAGTAGATGGAATAACTTTGAACATGAGAGAGCATTTGGCTTTGTATCCTTGTTTGAAAGTTGTGAATATAATTCCATATTTGAACAGGGTACCACTTGGCTTTAAAGGGAAACATTCTTGACTTACTAAGCAGCATGTTCAAAGCAAGAGCCGCAAGGGAAAACCAAGTCAAAGAAGCGACAAGTCCTTAACCTGAGAATGAATAAGGACATCAGTTGATTAGTGAAACGACAACTTATCCTTTCTATTTGTATAGTGTCTCAGAATGAGTGGATGTCAACAGAGAGCTGGAAGTATAGGTAGAAAACAAGCTGTAGTGACCGATCATTATACACTCTTGTTCGCGACTAAAGACGAAGCCTCTACTTTACCAAGAAACCTTCAGGAAAAACACAATATCGGCAGTCATGACCGAAGAGATTCTAAAGCCTCCACAGCAGGAGGCATTCTATGCATTCTAAGCATTGTTTTGAAAAAAGCGACCAAAACAGGTCCAGAGATCATCATGTGTAACGTTCCACTATAATGGAAAAGGCAGCTGCTGGTCGTCACTCCGAAGGACAGTAAACATCCTGACCAATATATGTCGTACAGTTCGCTGCGAATGCTTGACATATAAAGTAAAGTTTTTGAAAAAAGGAGAGGAGGACTTCAGAAAGAGATCCAGTGTCAGAGAGACACGTCGTCAAAATACGTTCAACTAAGCCCTGTGGAGCTGCACTAACACTACTCAGAATAAGTAGGCAATACGACACAGAAGATGGACTAAAGAAGTACAAAATGACAGGAGGAGTTCCTCAAGAGTTAGTGCTTAGGCCAGTCTTGGAAAGAGTGTCGTTGAAAATATATAAAAGACTCCACTTCACAGATTGGTGAGACTATCATCAAGTTCAGCCAATGTGTCATAAATCTGAGTATGCTGCTGAACCATAGACATAAGAACTCACTCCTGATAGAATGATTCTAATCTAGGATCCAATCTCGGGTGCATAATAGACCGCAAGCTGAACGGAAAGGACAATAAAATAAGAATTTTTGGTAGAAAACGGGGACGTAAACCTGCCACTATCCACTGGATGTGGACAAGAACTATGGACATAGTCAGACCTATTCTTACTAACGGATGCCTAGTTTGAAAGGCAATCACATGAGATTTTTTCCAAGAAATCGAACAAGTACATCCCGGTAGAAGCCCAAAAGCTGTCCTTCTCAAGTACAGATTGAAGAACAATGTTTGTCAGCGTTCAGTTAAGTTAAGAATTCAGGATGACGACGCCTTGAAATCTAACAGTCACTGATTCCACTAATCACGAGTGAGACACCATTCTTGACATCAGTATCACCTAACCATCCGCATATGTCACTACTCTTCCTTCGTCTGGTTCTAGAAGTTGATTTAAGAGCTTCTTCAGTGCATACTTTACTAAGGACACCTTTAGGTCTATAGATCCTTGCCAAATAGACAGTCTAATGCAAATACAGTCCAAGACTTCAGTAATCTTTCTTTGTGTAGAGAAGGTTAAGAACTATTGCCTGGAAAGCTGTGAGTCCTTTAGACACTTTTCCCATCCAAATTGAGGTAATGAATCTCACCAGAGCATCAAACTTATGACAGAAGTTTTGATTGCCTTTACACCTCGAAGTTGGAATACAATTCTGAGTGTCCTTTACAGTCCACCAGTCGAACAAGGCAATGGCACATTGTAGGGCATATAACCATCGTCTGTCCTTACCAGGCCAAGCGCAAATATTGCCAGGGTGAATGAAAATGTGCGAAGGCAACAAAGCACTCAAATTGGTTATCATTCACATCAAACGCACATGTGGCACTGGGAAAAGGACTTTCGCTAGAAATCATAACTTGTATCCTTTGAAAATCCCATTAGCTGGACAAGTTAAGCCTTTGCACGGATTGGGTACTGGAATGACTATTACGTATGACAGACTAATGACACTGTTTTCAGTGACAGACAAGCCGGAATAAAAGGGATGTCTGCCTAAGGTTCCTAGGAACATGATGCGACAATATACATTGAAAATGAAACTCAGTAGAAATGAGCTGTACAAAGGATGTGGTGACACTGGCCAGTACACTGTCATAAGGTCTTCCTAAGAGGCTGGGTTTATGATGTCAACGGAACCGTTCAGATTTTTCCAGATAACTACAGTCAGAGCCGACGGTAGTAATGTGATATCCAGTACACCCAGTTGTCCGTGTTTTGACAAGGATGACATTATCCTTTTGCTGTGGCACGAGTGGAGATGCTGTACATGCATTAGCATACTGTGGCTCCTACATTAGGTAGGTTAAAGGGGTAACTGCAACCAGGAGTGGGTTCAGTCTCACTCGGATCTCAACGGATCTATTGTGTTCCCCGGTGTGCGATACCTGGTTATATGACGATAACTAGTTAATCCATGGCGGAAGAGGCCCTCCTGAACGAGCTTGTTTTCGTTATGAATTTTAATGTTTAGAGGGCGAGTAAGCTAATGCATTGAGTTCTGCAAAAATTCTTTCCCAAAGGTCTAGTGTCTGGTTTTCCTGAGACTTGTCCATTCGCAGAGGAAGTGCGTCGTGTCTTCATCCAGCTCAGTGTCGCCGCATAGGTCTTTCTGGCGATACCTATTCTTCTAAGGTAGGTCGCCACTAGGTTGTCTACGAGAGTGCTGTCTGGTCCTTTCTTTCTTCGTTATATTGGGTCCAAATAGTCTCGAAACATGGCTCGAGGAGAGTGCACTCCACCTAGCGTTGGCCATGTTGTCGAAGTCCGATGAGATTTTGAAGGAGAAGAGGTTAATGGACGGTTGGACCGCTTTCCTTGCTTTTCCATATATCCCGATCCTGGATAGCGTAATGCTTTGCCTAGAGCTCAGAGAATTGAGTTCGTCTTTACATCTCTTGACCAGTTCTGAGTTGATTGTAATGAAGTGGTGGCTTTGATGGGTGCCTTCTATATTTCCGCCTGGAATGCACTCGTTTGGTTGGGAAGTTTTGTGGCCCAAAAGATTTGTGGTTCGTTGGAGCTTGTGCCTTTATCCAGCCGGAGTTCATGATCCCAGCATTCAGTCCAGTTTTCTCTGAAGTGAAACTTGAAGTTGAGGATGAGGTTGAAATCTGGATAAGGTAGTCGGAGGACGCAATCAAGTTAGACCACCTTGTGATGGTGCTATGTATGTCCGATGAGATAATCTCTCCACATCCCGGTTTGTTGTAAGCGAAGGGCGCCATTTCTTTTGCAAATATGTGTACTGGTCCTAACCGGAGCATAGCTTCAAGGCCTACAGTGAGAGTAGTCCTGATTGCGCTAGTAGTCCCCATACATGCCAGACGTCGAACTCTTATGCGGATGTTCAAAGCTTTTGCGGCAGCGGGCCACCAGACCAGACATCCTTAAGTAAGAACAGATCTGACTATGGCAGGGTATATCCAGTGCATAGTGGCAGGTACTCCTGGTACTCCCCTTTTTTGCACAACATTCTGTCTGTCACTTTAATACAATAACGTTTCTGTTATTATTTCCTACCCGACCTGCCTTTCATCTTAGCAACGTCTGTCTGTATATAAACAGATTCCCATGTTCTCAGACGTGGCGATGGATGATGAGGATTCTGAAAGAAGTGTGGAGAGCCAGGAGGTATTCAAGTGAACATGGCATGTCACGAGTGCTCCCAACAACCCAATAAATGCCATTTAACTCAAGCACAGCCTTCGGAACCCCCCTTTTCATTTACTTGACATATTTTTCTTCAACTTTCATCCCAAGGAAATAGAGTCAGATGCCTTCTTCCGCTTCCTATTGAACACCATCTTCCGCCACGTAATCAGTTCAAAGATACTGAACTGATTATTAGAAATAAAAATTCAATCACTCGAGAGGAAGTACAGAATCTAGTATCAAAGGCTTCCAATCAAACCAGTGTGCAGGCTTCTTTTTCCCTCTGTTTCTGCAAAAATTTGATTTTGTCTCGAATGCGTTCAGTCAAAGCAATTGGTTCGGGAGAAGGGCCATTTCAGAGCCCCCTGTGCAGTATTAAACCACAAGTACTTGGTCCTTTGTGGAAAGCGAATTAAAACTAATTAAGTAAAATTTTCAAAACACACTTTAAACGGCTTAATGCCTCTGAGAGGCAGGTTTCCTTATTCGGTTTGTCAACGGAAGGCAAATTATGGGAAACCTATTCATAAAAATACGAAGTGCGCTCCTGAATCGAAATGACGGTAATCTAAATGGTAATACATGCATGAACTCTGCGTCCTACAACCCAGATTGGGTACGAAATACGCTCTCTGTGAGTGGTGTGTACAACGCGCGTGTAAAAAGGATATTCTTTATGAAGTCCTGGGGCGCGGTGTGCCTTTTATGGGTGCAAGTTCAAGGAGGGAGAGAGTTGGTATAATTTGCTAAGACTCGTCATCAATGGGGTTGCACTTGAACCCATTACCCGTTTGTACTTGTTCGTGTCGCAGGATTATTAAATGACGGCGTTTCCTTTTCCTTTTTCCAGAATCGATGGAGGCGGGGAGGGAATTTAATTGGAAAAAAGCGATATCGAGGCAATATTTCAATTTCGTTGTAATATGCACTTTTTACAGTCTTCTAGGGTTCTTTGGAATAATGTCTTACTTAGGAGGATGCCCACAGGATTCTCCTTGAATGTAAAGTCTTGTTGTTGATGAGCTGCAGGAGGAGTTGACAAACCATGGCATGGCATTGACTGTCAAGCTTATGCTGATGCCATTATCGCCAGAGGCAAGTTTAAAAAAAACCCTCTGGGACATTACTATATAAAGGGTACTTGGAATGGCTTGGAAATGGTGCTTCAAGGCCGGGCTAAGCCTTTCACGAGGCAAGGAAAACTTGAAGGACTGAGGTCGATAAGGGCGTTGGGCAATACATATACTGACACTAGTCAAAGCAGTTCAATATCTGGGAGTAATCCTGGACAGTAAATTCACCTGGAAAAAACGGACAGAAGAGTTAGCCAGGAAAGCGACGCGGGCTCTAATGATATGCCGAAGCCTAGGGGGAGAATCCTGGGGATGTAGTCCGAGCATCAGATGGATGTGTACTTCTTTTGTGAAACGTCAATCCTGACGTGCATATGGAGCAATTGCATGGACAAAAAGAACCAGTCTGGTCTGGCATGCCTCTCTATTACAGCAGTCATGAGAACTTGACCAACTCCAGCCATGGAGGTACTATTGGAACTGACTCTTCTGTACCTTGTGGTTCAAGAATGCGCACGGTTCTATGAATGGCCAAAGTAGGAATAGGGAGATACTCAAACCAATACCACTCCTGGCATGCCCTAGAGATAATATTTTTAGAAGGATTGAGTTCCAAAAGGGTTTTGTCACTAGTCTCAGCAATGAAAAGAATTGGAGCAATGAATCCACAACCTATAGACTGGCCAATCAAATAATAAATTGGCACACAGGTGGGTCAAGAAAGAACAGGAGCCAGAGTATTTGGACCTCAGACCTTAGGCAACAGCACAACCTATGAATCCATGGGCACAAGCACCAGCATCTTTCAGGCTGAAATCAATGCCATCGACAGATATGAGAGACCGCATCAATCTTGGAAGAAACCATACCAACTGTGCCATAGCCATAAGGTCAGATAGTCAAGACGCTATCATCTTACTCGACTCCTATGTCATTAAATCTAAACTCGTGTGGGAATGTGTACGGAAACTTAATAAACTGAATAAGAGGAACTGACTCTCTGTTGGACACCTGGTCATATAGGGATAGAGCCGACCCCAGAGGCGCATCAGAAATAGTTGTAGGTCCGGAATAGGGGATCATACGTTAAAAATAAAGTTCAGATACATTGAGAGAGAGAGAGAGAGAGAGAGAGCAGGGCAAGTACCTGGAACAGCGCTGCTATCATCTGAACCCGAGCACGGCAGTGTGTTCCAAGAGGATGTATAAGCAATCGTAGAAGCGACATGAGAACTATCCATGGAACTGCACTCTAGAAAGACAGCCAAGCCGCCATGAAGGTCATCTCATCCATAGTCGGTGAAACGATGCCGTGAAGAACTCGCAATACTCACGACAAACCATGAAGTCTTACGAACGGAATGAACTGGTGGACGCATTATTAAGAAAGTGGTTCAAACAGGACTTGGCAACGTGTTCTACCGCCCCTAGCTGTTGTTAAACAAAGAAATATAGAGGCAACCCTTTCTTGAGACTAGCTACTGAAAGATGTAACACAGTTCCCTCTTGTTGCGTCTCAAGAAAACTTTTCCCGAAGACTATTACCGGCGATAACCACATAGTAGCCCACCATAGACGAATGCGATTAGGAACTGATGATCTCTGCCGAGGCTGTGGCGACACGGATGCAGAACAGAGGACATTTCAATGTCCAAGCCTATGCAGAACTAGGAAAACAGCCCTCGGTGAATATCACTTTCAAGACATGGGCGACCTGAAATTTATAGCAACCTCGCAGTGGTTCAGCAAGGCTTCCAAGGTGACAGATCAACTTTTGCCTTTGTTTTTAGGTAACCCCACGACAGGGGCTCACAATGGATCCATTGGTGATCTGAGCGCTGGCTAGATATGGGGTCATCCCGTTCTACTATCCACTTAAAGATATGGAGTCACATACTTACTGAAATCAAGTTCATGAAGGAAGCTTGTCATTGTTTGACCTGAAGAGGAGGTGACATCAGAAGGCGAGGTAGGCCCTTGTGCAACTGTTAGAAACAAGTCCGAGCAATGCCGGAACATTCGCATATCATGTGTTCGGCAGTTTCAGTGTCCTATAGGGATAGTCGTCGCGTACCCGAATGGTAATATTTGAGAGAGTAATGACCTTTCTTCCTCGTCAAGATCCTAGGAGATCCTCGTGAGATCCAGAAAGAGAGCTTTTCGTTTTGCTTCTACTGATTCAGGTCTGTCTTTGTCTGCTTGACGGGTGGAACAGAGAAGGGTTCAAGACCAATGTATAGGAATTGGGCACTAGATCTGGGAAGTTGATCAACAGCCTCATTGCCAGGGATACCTAGGTAATTATAGGTACATGTCCTGGACCTCCTCTGAAACAGTCACAGGCCAATCTACAAAGTGATAACTGATGCTGAAGGACTTTTTTAATACCTTGCTTTAGAGCTTCTGGAAATTTACATTCCAAGTCAGAAGTTTCTTAGTGTAACCTCTACTGAGCACTGGCTAGGTGGTCGTTAAATGTCTGTCTTCCAGGACAACGTCAAGGAACATCCTCGCAAACAGTAGTAAGGCCAATCGTCTCCCATTAACTTCCGAGCTGAACTCATTTGTCTTAATTAACTTTGAAGTCCTCACCGAAGAGGTAGATTCCTTTCTGTGGTTGTGACCAAGTTCTGCTTGACGAACCAAGTTACCTAATAAATGGTTAATACCTCCTCCATCCCACTTCAATGAATCACAAACAGATCTTCGAAAACACAAAGTTCCTCAGTAATGGCTAATTCACTTTGACATTCCGTTTACACTTTTGTATGGCTTCCACAGTTTCCCTCTGTTGCTTCTGATTACTTGAGGGCACTTTGCTTTAAAGGATTGCACCGCACACCTTCCAGGACGAAGTTTGAGTAATTAAATTACATAAACTGCAGTCCTGGCATTCAGAAGAGTTTACATAGGAATAGGTAACTGGTATCACACCGAAGGTGGCTTACAGAAAACGTGTTCGCCAATGATGAACGAGTCAAGCGCTGAAAGCCATTACGGGGGTGTATCTATGTGCCCTTAGCCCATCAACATGCCACATGTGTCACCCTTTTCGTGGCAGTCAACCGGAAATAATGATTTGTTAATCGTGTAGATACTGCATGATTGAAGGTCCGCAGTGTATTGGCCCATCCTTGCAACAGAAGAAAGGATTCGCACCGCATGTGGATGTGGATGAGAGTGCAGAATAGGAAATTGCATGGAACAGCAATTTCTGTTTGCACAGAGACGGAGTGATTGGCTTGGCATGGTGTCACTGGCACACACTTAAGGAGCGACTTTAAAGGAACTGTTGGCTGATGGGTTGGAGGAGGCGAGGATTTCCTCAAGATTTTTTAAACTCAAACGGATGTCGTTCTGTGCAAATAAATGGTGAGAGTGTCTGGTATCATATGCCCATCAGGAATGTTAGATGGGATGTGTCCAAAATTTGAAACCAATTGTCTACAAGTGGCCATATCGGGGTCATATCCTGCGGCATTTATTAGATTGTTTCATCCCGAGATATGCGATACATTATTTAAATTTTTTGTTTAATGAACATCCCAAGGCTCTTGATACGAAACCATGACTGGGGCGAACAATGAGACTTACTTGAAGGTCACGTTGTCCTTTCTGAACATTGCTGCACCATGGTCAAGTGTCTGCTTTTCGTGCTTATTGGTTGAACATTGGGCTTAGCGTTTGCTGTTCCTTTTGCTGTAAAAGGTTTTGTCTGAGCCTGATTTTCATAGGTGCTCTGCCTGACTCTTCTTTATATTTATTGGTACAACCTGTTGCACTGTCTCCCATATTGCGTTCGATGTCAATATATGGTTCACAATGCTTTCGGAAGTTGGTATTTCTCCGATTCCTTCCTCTAGTTCTCTGCGCCTTATACCGAAGCTTTGACACTGAAAAAAATACGTGATTCACATCTTATGTAGACTCTTCGCAGTTTAAGTAAGTAGGAGATTCCTTAAAACCAAACCTTGTAAGGCTCGCTCGAAAGCAGCTATGTTCAGTCAACAGCTGGCTTAAGCAGTCGATAAGTCAATGGGTTCCCATTGTAAAGGCCATCCATCTCCAGCTATGTTCTCATGCTTCGTTGTTTTCTTCTCCAAGCTCGGGGATCCTGAATTTTGGCATCTTAGGTGCTTTATAGCTCGCTGGCCAAGATCATCCTATGTTTGTCATTAGGCAGTGCTTACCATTGTAGCTTTGTCGCACGTTCTTCCAAGGTGTTCCTTGTAGGCGAGTCTAGTATTTGATAGCCGATTTTGACGTTATATCATGACCAACTACCCTGATTGTGATTGCCTATCTTTTCCTGGGACTGTAAAGCTTCTGTTGGCAAAACTCGCCTGACTGTCCAGATACATTCATTACCAATGTCCTCTATTTCTTCCAAGTGTTTCGCTGCCACAACAATGGCTATATCATCGCTCTATCATGCATAATATTTCATAAAATGGGTCCTAATACCGGTCGTTGTGGAACTCCAACCGATAAGTGTCGTAATTGCTGACCAATATTATCACAAATGATATTCCTAGCATCTCCCAGTAGGTCCGTGGTGTTGCTGGCTTTTAGAACTTTATACGTAAGTCCAACCCTCCAGACTAGACCGACAATTGCCACAGAGGTCTTAAGGACCCCTTCAAAGTCAGCCCTGACATGCGCTGTCATTGCTAGCGTCAGCGTAGTTCCGTTTAGGCCGAAAGTCAGCTTGATTCTACCTTCCCAACACCTGTTAGATCCAACATAACAGAGGACATTCTAAAACTATCCAATGATAGATGGAGCACACTCCTATTCTCCTCTTGTAGTGTTTCCAGCAAACTTATGAACTTGGCAGTCTAGCTAAGATGAATGCGAACGCATGACAAACATCTGAGAGTATATCTGCGATGAAAAGGTTCTCAAATGACAAAGTCCCATTAGGACGCGGCATTAACAGAAACGGTTATGTCAATAAAGGCCTCGGGTCGCATGGTATTTCTTTGTTCTCTCGGTCTTCTTGTTGAGCTAGTCAACCAAGGGATATACTAGTCTAGGTGTGGACATCACCGTCTTGTTAACAAGAGGCGGCTCTTTTGTCATTTGCATGCTGGCGTTATGCCGGCTTATATGGTCAACATACGATCACCAATGGCTCACTATTAGAGCGTCAGACTCCAATATTGGAGTGTTTGCAGAGCAACAAGCGGTTTCATATTACCCAGATACGAAGGACAGGCACGCTTCTGCACATTTGCAACATTTTCCTTTTCACTTCCAGCTATGTATTCTCAGTCTAAAGTCTAATAGCGGCCAACTGAGTATACTAAAGCGTAGATCATCCGATTTGGATTTTTTGGTTAAGGTTTGTTTGCTGAATTTCGCTCATATGATCCAAAAAACTAAGGAAGAGGTAATAGGAGACGATATTGCATTTGAAGTGGACCTATCGACTTTGACCATCTTTCACTGTGGTCCCCCACATTGCTTATGGGTTGGATCGAGGGCCTTTTTCCATCTTTGACCGTGGTACTCCGCATTGATTTTCGAATGGCAGATAGCGGCAAACCGAGTACGCCATCGTGTTAATCATACGCTAAACGTTTTCTGGTTAAGTTTTTTGTTCAATGTCGTCCATTTGACTCAAAACGCTAAGGAAGAGGAGATAGGAGACGATATTGCATTTGAAGTGGACCTATCGACTTTGACCATCTTTCACTGTGGCCCCCACATTACTTATGGATTGGGTCGAGAGACTTTTGGCCATCTATCACTGTGGTCCCCCACATTGCTTATGAGTGGGATCGAGAGGATTTGGCCATTTTTCAATGTGGTCCCCCAGATTGCTTATGGGTTGGATCGAGGGCCTTTTTCCATCTTTGACCGTGGTACTCCGCATTGATTTTCGAATGGCAGATAGCGGCAAACCGAGTACGCCATCGTGTTAATCATACGCTAAACGTTTTCTGGTTAAGTTTTTTGTTCAATGTCGTCCATTTGACTCAAAACGCTAAGGAAGAGGAGATAGGAGACGATATTGCATTTGAAGTGGACCTATCGACTTTGACCATCTTTCACTGTGGTCCCCCACATTGCTTATGGATTGGGTCGAGAGACTTTTGGCCATCTATCACTGTGGTCCCCCACATTGCTTATGAGTTGGATCGAGAGGATTTGGCCATTTTTCAATGTGGTCCCCCACATTGCTTATGGGTTGGATCGAGGGCCTTTTTCCATCTTTGACCGTGGTACTCCGCATTGATTTTCGAATGGCAGATAGCGGCAAACCGAGTACGCCATCGTGTTAATCATACGCTAAACGTTTTTTGGTTAAGTTTTTTGTTCAATGTCGTCCATTTGACTCAAAACGCTAAGGAAGAGGAGATAGGAGACGATATTGCATTTGAAGTGGACCTATCGACTTTGACCATCTTTCACTGTGGCCCCCACATTACTTATGGATTGGGTCGAGAGACTTTTGGCCATCTATCACTGTGGTCCCCCACATTGCTTATGAGTTGGATCGAGAGGATTTGGCCATTTTTCAATGTGGTCCCCCACATTGCTTATGGGTTGGATCAAGGGGCTTTTTCCATCTCTGACCGTGGTACTCCGCATTGATTTTCGAATGGCAGATAGCGGCAAACCGAGTACGCCATCGTGTTAATCATACGCTAAACGTTATTTGGTTAAGTTTTTTGTTCAATGTCGTCCATTTGACTCAAAACGCTAAGGAAGAGGAGATAGGAGACGATATTGCATTTGAAGTGGACCTATCGACTTTGACCATCTTTCACTGTGGTCCCCCACATTGCTTATGGATTGGGTCGAGAGACTTTTGGCCATCTATCACTGTGGTCCCCCACATTGCTTATGAGTTGGATCGAGAGGATTTGGCCATTTTTCAATGTGGTCCCCCACATTGCTTATGGGTTGGATCGAGGGCCTTTTTCCATCTTTGACCGTGGTACTCCGCATTGATTTTCGAATGGCAGATAGCGGCAAACCGAGTACGCCATCGTGTTAATCATACGCTAAACGTTTTCTGGTTAAGTTTTTTCTTCAATGTCGTCCATTTGACTCAAAACGCTAAGGAAGAGGAGATAGGAGACGATATTGCATTTGAAGTGGACCTATCGACTTTGACCATCTTTCACTGAGGTCCCCCACATTGCTTATGGATTGGGTCGAGAGACTTTTGGCCATCTATCACTGTGTTCCCCCATATTGCTTATGAGTTGGATCGAGAGGATTTGGCCATTTTTCAATGTGGTCCCACATATTGCTTATGGGTTGGATCGAGGGCCTTTTTCCATCTTTGACCGTGGTACTCCGCATTGATTTTCGAAAGGCAGATAGCGGCAAACCGAGTACGCCATCGTGTTAATCATACGCTAAACGTTTTTTGGTTAAGTTTTTTGTTCAATGTCGTCCATTTGACTCAAAACGCTAAGGAAGAGGAGATAGGAGACGATATTGCATTTGAAGTGGACCTATCGACTTTGACCATTTTTCAATGTGGTCCCCCACATTGCTTATGGGTTGGATCGAGGGCCTTTTTCCATCTTTGACCGTGGTACTCCGCATTGATTTTCGAATGGCAGATAGCGGCAAACCGAGTACGCCATCGTGTTAATCATACGCTAAACGTTTTTTGGTTAAGTTTTTTGTTCAATGTCGTCCATTTGACTCAAAACGCTAAGGAAGAGGAGATAGGAGACGATATTGCATTTGAAGTGGACCTATCGACTTTGACCATCTTTCACTGTGGTCCCCCACATTGCTTATGGATTGGGTCGAGAGACTTTTGGCCATCTATCACTGTGGTCCTCCACATTGCTTACGGGTTGGATCGAGGGCCTTTTTCCATCTTTGACCGTGGTACTCCGCATTGATTTTCGAATGGCAGATAGCGGCAAACCGAGTACGCCATCGTGTTAATCATACGCTAAACGTTTTTTGGTTAAGTTTTTTGTTCAATGTCGTCCATTTGACTCAAAACGCTAAGGAAGAGGAGATAGGAGACGATATTGCATTTAAAGTGGACCTATCGACTTTGACCATTTTTCAATGTGGTCCCCCACATTGCTTATGGGTTGGATCGAGGGCCTTTTTCCATCTTTGACCGTGGTACTCCGCATTGATTTTCGAATGGCAGATAGCGGCAAACCGAGTACGCCATCGTGTTAATCATACGCTAAACGTTTTTTGGTTAAGTTTTTTGTTCAATGTCGTCCATTTGACTCAAAACGCTAAGGAAGAGGAGATAGGAGACGATATTGCATTTGAAGTGGACCTATCGACTTTGACCATCTTTCACTGTGGTCCCCCACATTGCTTATGGATTGGGTCGAGAGACTTTTGGCCATCTATCACTGTGGTCCTCCACATTGCTTACGGGTTGGATCGAGGGCCTTTTTCCATCTTTGACCGTGGTACTCCGCATTGATTTTCGAATGGCAGATAGCGGCAAACCGAGTACGCCATCGTGTTAATCATACGCTAAACGTTTTTTGGTTAAGTTTTTTGTTCAATGTCGTCCATTTGACTCAAAACGCTAAGGAAGAGGAGATAGGAGACGATATTGCATTTGAAGTGGACCTATCGACTTTGACCATCTTTCACTGTGGTCCCCCACATTGCTTATGGATTGGGTCGAGAAACTTTTGGCCATCTATCACTGTGGTCCCCCACATTGCTTATGAGTTGGATCGAGAGGATTTGGCCATTTTTCAATGTGGTCCCCCACATTGCTTATGGGTTGGATCGAGGGCCTTTTTCCATCTTTGACCGTGGTACTCCGCATTGATTTTCGAATGGCAGATAGCGGCAAACCGAGTACGCCATCGTGTTAATCATACGCTAAACGTTTTTTGGTTAAGTTTTTTGTTCAATGTCGTCCATTTGACTCAAAACGCTAAGGAAGAGGAGATAGGAGTCGATATTGCATTTGAAGTGGACCTATCGACTTTGACCATCTTTCACCGGGGGCCCCCACATTGCTTATGGATTGGGTCGAGAGACTTTTGGCCATATATCAGTGTGGTCCCCCACATTGCTTATGAGTTGGATCGAGGGCCTTTTTCCATCTTTGACCGTGGTACTCCGCATTGATTTTCGAATGGCAGATAGCGGCAAACCGAGTACGCCATCGTGTTAATCATACGCTAAACGTTTTTTGGTTAAGTTTTTTGTTCAATGTCGTTAATTTGACTCAAAACGCTAAGGAAGAGGAGATAGGAGACGATATTGCATTTGAAGTGGACCTATCGACTTTGACCATCTTTCACTGTGGCCCCCACATTACTTATGGATTGGGTCGAGAGACTTTTGGCCATCTATCACTGTGGTCCCCCACATTGCTTATGAGTTGGATCGAGAGGATTTGGCCATTTTTCAATGTGGTCCCCCACATTGCTTATGGGTTGGATCAAGGGGCCTTTTTCCATCTTTGACCGTGGTACTCCGCATTGATTTTCGAATGGCAGATAGCGGCAAACCGAGTACGCCATCGTGTTAATCATACGCTAAACGTTATTTGGTTAAGTTTTTTGTTCAATGTCGTCCATTTGACTCAAAACGCTAAGGAAGAGGAGATAGGAGACGATATTGCATTTGAAGTGGACCTATCGACTTTGACCATCTTTCACTGTGGTCCCCCACATTGCTTATGGATTGGGTCGAGAGACTTTTGGCCATCTATCACTGTGGTCCCCCACATTGCTTATGAGTTGGATCGAGAGGATTTGGCCATTTTTCAATGTGGTCCCCCACATTGCTTATGGGTTGGATCGAGGGCCTTTTTCCATCTTTGACCGTGGTACTCCGCATTGATTTTCGAATGGCAGATAGCGGCAAACCGAGTACGCCATCGTGTTAATCATACGCTAAACGTTTTTTGGTTAAGTTTTTTGTTCAATGTCGTCCATTTGACTCAAAACGCTAAGGAAGAGGAGATAGGAGACGATATTGCATTTGAAGTGGACCTATCGACTTTGACCATCTTTCACTGTGGTCCCCCACATTGCTTATGGATTGGGTCGAGAAACTTTTGGCCATCTATCACTGTGGTCCCCCACATTGCTTATGAGTTGGATCGAGAGGATTTGGCCATTTTTCAATGTGGTCCCCCACATTGCTTATGGGTTGGATCGATGGCCTTTTTCCATCTTTGACCGTGGTACTCCGCATTGATTTTCGAATGGCAGATAGCGGCAAACCGAGTACGCCATCGTGTTAATCATACGCTAAACGTTATTTGGTTAAGTTTTTTGTTCAATGTCGTCCATTTGACTCAAAACGCTAAGGAAGAGGAGATAGGAGACGATATTGCATTTGAAGTGGACCTATCGACTTTGACCATCTTTCACTGTGGTCCCCCACATTGCTTATGGATTGGGTCGAGAAACTTTTGGCCATCTATCACTGTGGTCCCCCACATTGCTTATGAGTTGGATCGAGAGGATTTGGCCATTTTTCAATGTGGTCCCCCACATTGCTTATGGGTTGGATCGAGGGCCTTTTTCCATCTTTGACCGTGGTACTCCGCATTGATTTTCGAATGGCAGATAGCGGCAAACCGAGTACGCCATCGTGTTAATCATACGCTAAACGTTTTTTAGTTAAGTTTTCTGTTCAATGTCGTCCATTTGACTCAAAACGCTAAGGAAGAGGAGATAGGAGACGATATTGCATTTGAAGTGGACCTATCGACTTTGACCATCTTTCACTGTGGTCCCCCACATTGCTTATGGATTGGGTCGAGAAACTTTTGGCCATCTATCACTGTGGTCCCCCACATTGCTTATGAGTTGGATCGAGAGGATTTGGCCATTTTTCAATGTGGTCCCCCACATTGCTTATGGGTTGGATCGAGGGCCTTTTTCCATCTTTGACCGTGGTACTCCGCATTGATTTTCGAATGGCAGATAGCGGCAAACCGAGTACGCCATCGTGTTAGTCATACGCTAAACGTTTTTTGGTTAAGTTTTTTGTTCAATGTCGTCCATTTGACTCAAAACGCTAAGGAAGAGGAGATAGGAGACGATATTGCATTTGAAGTGGACCTATCGACTTTGACCATCTTTCACTGTGGTCCCCCACATTGCTTATGGATTGGGTCGAGAAACTTTTGGCCATCTATCACTGTGGTCCCCCACATTGCTTATGAGTTGGATCGAGAGGATTTGGCCATTTTTCAATGTGGTCCCCCACATTGCTTATGGGTTGGATCGAGGGCCTTTTTCCATCTTTGACTGTGGTACTCCGCATTGATTTTCGAATGGCAGATAGCGGCAAACCGAGTACGCCATCGTGTTAATCATACGCTAAACGTTTATTGGTTAAGTTTTTTGTTCAATGTCGTCCATTTGACTCAAAACGCTAAGGAAGAGGAGATAGGAGACGATATTGCATTTGAAGTGGACCTATCGACTTTGACCATCTTTCACTGTGGTCCCCCACATTGCTTATGGATTGGGTCGAGAAACTTTTGGCCATCTATCACTGTGGTCCCCCACATTGCTTATGAGTTGGATCGAGAGGATTTGGCCATTTTTCAATGTGGTCCCCCACATTGCTTATGGGTTGGATCGAGGGCCTTTTTCCATCTTTGACCGTGGTACTCCGCATTGATTTTCGAATGGCAGATAGCGGCAAACCGAGTACGCCATCGTGTTAATCATACGCTAAACGTTTTTTGGTTAAGTTTTTTGTTCAATGTCGTCCATTTGACTCAAAACGCTAAGGAAGAGGAGATAGGAGACGATATTGCATTTGAAGTGGACCTATCGACTTTGACCATCTTTCACTGTGGTCCCCCACATTGCTTATGGATTGGGTCGAGAAACTTTTGGACATCTATCACTGTGGTCCCCCACATTGCTTATGAGTTGGATCGAGAGGATTTGGCCATTTTTCAATGTGGTCCCCCACATTGCTTATGGGTTGGATCGAGGGCCTTTTTCCATCTTTGACCGTGGTACTCCGCATTGATTTTCGAATGGCAGATAGCGGCAAACCGAGTACGCCATCCTGTTAATCATACGCTAAACGTTTTTTGGTTAAGTTTTTTGTTCAATGTCGTCCATTTGACTCAAAACGCTAAGGAAGAGGAGATAGGAGACGATATTGCATTTGAAGTGGACCTATCGACTTTGACCATCTTTCACTGTGGTCCCCCACATTGCTTATGGATTGGGTCGAGAAACTTTTGGCCATCTATCACTGTGGTCCCCCACATTGCTTATGGGTTGGATCGAGGGCCTTTTTCCATCTTTGACCGTGGTACTCCGCATTGATTTTCGAATGGCAGATAGCGGCAAACCGAGTACGCCATCGTGTTAATCATACGCTAAACGTTTTTTGCTTAAGTTTTTTGTTCAATGACGTCCATTTGACTCAAAACGCTAAGGAAGAGGAGATAGGAGACGATATTGCATTTGAAGTGGACCTAATGTGGTCCAGTGGACTTTGACCATCTTTCACTGTGGTCCCCCACATTGCTTATGGATTGGGTCGAGAAACTTTTGGCCATCTATCACTGTGGTCCCCCACATTGCTTATGAGTTGGATCGAGAGGATTTGGCCATTTTTCAATGTGGTCCCCCCCCATCTATCACTGTGGTCCCCCACATTGCTTATGAGTTGGATCGAGAGGATTTGGCCATTTTTCAATGTGGTCCCCCACATTGCTTATGGATTGGGTCGAGAAACTTTTGGCCATCTATCACTGTGGTCCCCCACATTGCTTATGAGTTGGATCGAGAGGATTTGGCCATATTTCACTGTGGTCCCCCACATTGCTTATGGATTGGGTCGAGAAACTTTTGGCCATCTATCACTGTGGTCCCCCACATTGCTTATGAGTTGGATCGAGAGGATTTGGCCATTTTTCAATGTGGTCCCCCACATTGCTTATGGGTTGGATCGAGGGCCTTTTTCC
This sequence comes from Xylota segnis, assembly GCA_963583995.1. Classification (NCBI taxonomy): domain Eukaryota; kingdom Metazoa; phylum Arthropoda; class Insecta; order Diptera; family Syrphidae; genus Xylota; species Xylota segnis. The sequence continues at coordinate 37,049,660 of OY757238.1, read as the reverse complement.
ATCTTTGACCGTGGTACTCCGCATTGATTTTCGAATGGCAGATAGCGGCAAACCGAGTACGCCATCGTGTTAATCATACGCTAAACGTTTTTTGGTTAAGTTTTTTGTTCAATGTCGTCCATTTGACTCAAAACGCTAAGGAAGAGGAGATAGGAGACGATATTGCATTTGAAGTGGACCTATCGACTTTGACCATCTTTCACTGTGGTCCCCCACATTGCTTATGGATTGGGTCGAGAAAATTTTGGCCATCTATCACTGTGGTCCCCCACATTGCTTATGAGTTGGATCGAGAGGATTTGGCCATTTTTCAATGTGGTCCCCCACATTGCTTATGGGTTGGATCGAGGGCCTTTTTCCATCTTTGACCGTGGTACTCCGCATTGATTTTCGAATGGCAGATAGCGGCAAACCGAGTACGCCATCGTGTTAATCATACGCTAAACGTTTTTTGGTTAAGTTTTTTGTTCAATGTCGTCCATTTGACTCAAAACGCTAAGGAAGAGGAGATAGGAGACGATATTGCATTTGAAGTGGACCTATCGACTTTGACCATCTTTCACTGTGGTCCCCCACATTGCTTATGGATTGGGTCGAGAAACTTTTGACCATCTATCACTGTGGTCCCCCACATTGCTTATGAGTTGGATCGAGAGGATTTGGCCATTTTTCAATGTGGTCCCCCACATTGCTTATGGATTGGGTCGAGAAACTTTTGGCCATCTATCACTGTGGTCCCCCACATTGCTTATGAGTTGGATCGAGAGGATTTGGCCATTTTTCAATGTGGTCCACCACATTGCTTATGGGTTGGATCGAGAGGATTTGGCCATTTTTCAATGTGGTCCCCCACATTGCTTATGGGTTAGATCGAGGGCCTTTTTCCATCTTTGACCGTGGTACTCCGCATTGATTTTCGAATGGCAGATAGCGGCAAACCGAGTACGCCATCGTGTTAGTCATACGCTAAACGTTTTTTGGTTAAGTTTTTTGTTCAATGTCGTCCATTTGACTCAAAACGCTAAGGAAGAGGAGATAGGAGACGATATTGCATTTGAAGTGGACCTATCGACTTTGACCATCTTTCACTGTGGTCCCCCACATTGCTTATGGATTGGGTCGAGAAACTTTTGGCCATCTATCACTGTGGTCCCCCACATTGCTTATGAGTTGGATCGAGAGGATTTGGCCATTTTTCAATGTGGTCCCCCACATTGCTTATGGGTTGGATCGAGGGCCTTTTTCCATCTTTGACCGTGGTACTCCGCATTGATTTTCGAATGGCAGATAGCGGCAAACCGAGTACGCCATCGTGTTAATCATACGCTAAACGTTTTTTGGTTAAGTTTTTTGTTCAATGTCGTCCATTTGACTCAAAACGCTAAGAAAGAGGAGATAGGAGACGATATTGCATTTGAAGTGGACCTATCGACTTTGACCATCTTTCACTGTGGTCCCCCACATTGCTTATGGATTGGGTCGAGAAACTTTTGGCCATCTATCACTGTGGTCCCCCACATTGCTTATGAGTTGGATCGAGAGGATTTGGCCATTTTTCAATGTGGTCCCCCACATTGCTTATGGGTTTGATCGAGGGCCTTTTTCCATCTTTGACCGTGGTACTCCGCATTGATTTTCGAATGGCAGATAGCGGCAAACCGAGTACGCCATCGTGTTAATCATACGCTAAACGTTTTTTGGTTAAGTTTTTTGTTCAATGTCGTCCATTTGACTCAAAACGCTAAGGAAGAGGAGATAGGAGACGATATTGCATTTGAAGTGGACCTATCGACTTTGACCATCTTTCACTGTGGTCCCCCACATTGCTTATGGATTGGGTCGAGAAACTTTTGGCCATCTATCACTGTGGTCCCCCACATTGCTTATGAGTTGGATCGAGAGGATTTGGCCATTTTTCAATGTGGTCCCCCACATTGCTTATGGGTTAGATCGAGGGCCTTTTTCCATCTTTGACCGTGGTACTCCGCATTGATTTTCGAATGGCAGATAGCGGCAAACCGAGTACGCCATCGTGTTAGTCATACGCTAAACGTTTTTTGGTTAAGTTTTTTGTTCAATGTCGTCCATTTGACTCAAAACGCTAAGGAAGAGGAGATAGGAGACGATATTGCATTTGAAGTGGACCTATCGACTTTGACCATCTTTCACTGTGGTCCCCCACATTGCTTATGGATTGGGTCGAGAAACTTTTGGCCATCTATCACTGTGGTCCCCCACATTGCTTATGAGTTGGATCGAGAGGATTTGGCCATTTTTCAATGTGGTCCCCCACATTGCTTATGGGTTGGATCGAGGGCCTTTTTCCATCTTTGACCGTGGTACTCCGCATTGATTTTCGAATGGCAGATAGCGGCAAACCGAGTACGCCATCGTGTTAATCATACGCTAAACGTTATTTGGTTAAGTTTTTTGTTCAATGTCGTCCATTTGACTCAAAACGCTAAGGAAGAGGAGATAGGAGACGATATTGCATTTGAAGTGGACCTATCGACTTTGACCATCTTTCACTGTGGTCCCCCACATTGCTTATGGATTGGGTCGAGAAACTTTTGGCCATATATCACTGTGGTCCCCCACATTGCTTATGAGTTGGATCGAGAGGATTTGGCCATTTTTCAATGTGGTCCCCCACATTGCTTATGGGTTGGATCGAGGGCCTTTTTCCATCTTTGACCGTGGTACTCCGCATTGATTTTCGAATGGCAGATAGCGGCAAACCGAGTACGCCATAGTGTTAATCATACGCTAAACGTTTTTTGGTTAAGTTTTTTGTTCAATGTCGTCCATTTGACTCAAAACGCTAAGGAAGAGGAGATAGGAGACGATATTGCATTTGAAGTGGACCTATCGACTTTGACCATCTTTCACTGTGGTCCCCCACATTGCTTATGGATTGGGTCGAGAAACTTTTGGCCATCTATCACTGTGGTCCCCCACATTGCTTATGAGTTGGATCGAGAGGATTTGGCCATTTTTCAATGTGGTCCCCCACATTGCTTATGGGTTGGATCGAGGGCCTTTTTCCATCTTTGACCGTGGTACTCCGCATTGATTTTCGAATGGCAGATAGCGGCAAACCGAGTACGCCATCGTGTTAATCATACGCTAAACGTTTTTTGGTTAAGTTTTTTGTTCAATGTCGTCCATTTGACTCAAAACGCTAAGGAAGAGGAGATAGGAGACGATATTGCATTTGAAGTGGACCTATCGACTTTGACCATCTTTCACTGTGGTCCCCCACATTGCTTATGGATTGGGTCGAGAAACTTTTGGCCATCTATCACTGTGGTCCCCCACATTGCTTATGGGTTGGATCGAGGGCCTTTTTCCATCTTTGACCGTGGTACTCCGCATTGATTTTCGAATGGCAGATAGCGGCAAACCGAGTACGCCATCGTGTTAATCATACGCTAAACGTTTTTTGGTTAAGTTTTTTGTTCAATGTCGTCCATTTGACTCAAAACGCTAAGGAAGAGGAGATAGGAGACGATATTGCATTTGAAGTGGACCTATCGACTTTGACCATCTTTCACTGTGGTCCCCCACATTGCTTATGGATTGGGTCGAGAAACTTTTGGCCATCTATCACTATGGTCCCCCACATTGCTTATGAGTTGGATCGAGAGGATTTGGCCATTTTTCAATGTGGTCCCCCACATTGCTTATGGGTTGGATCGAGGGCCTTTTTCCATCTTTGACCGTGGTACTCCGCATTGATTTTCGAATGGCAGATAGCGGCAAACCGAGTACGCCATCGTGTTAGTCATACGCTAAACGCTTTTTGGTTAAGTTTTTTGTTCAATGTCGTCCATTTGACTCAAAACGCTAAGGAAGAGGAGATAGGAGACGATATTGCATTTGAAGTATACCTATCGACTTTGACCATCTTTCACTGTGGTCCCCCACATTGCTTATGGATTGGGTCGAGAAACTTTTGGCCATCTATCACTGTGGTCCCCCACATTGCTTATGGGTTGGATCGAGGGCCTTTTTCCATCTTTGACCGTGGTACTCCGCATTGATTTTCGAATGGCAGATAGCGGCAAACCGAGTACGCCATCGTGTTAATCATACGCTAAACGTTTTTTGGTTAAGTTTTTTGTTCAATGTCGTCCATTTGACTCAAAACGCTAAGGAAGAGGAGATAGGAGACGATATTGCATTTGAAGTGGACCTATCGACTTTGACCATCTTTCACTGTGGTCCCCCACATTGCTTATGGATTGGGTCGAGAAACTTTTGGCCATCTATCACTGTGGTCCCCCACATTGCTTATGGGTTGGATCGAGGGCCTTTTTCCATCTTTGACCGTGGTACTCCGCATTGATTTTCGAATGGCAGATAGCGGCAAACCGAGTACGCCATCGTGTTAATCATACGCTAAACGTTTTTTGGTTAAGTTTTTTGTTCAATGTCGTCCATTTGACTCAAAACGCTAAGGAAGAGGAGATAGGAGACGATATTGCATTTGAAGTGGACCTATCGACTTTGACCATCTTTCACTGTGGTCCCCCACATTGCTTATGGATTGGGTCGAGAAACTTTTGGCCATCTATCACTGTGGTCCCCCACATTGCTTATGAGTTGGATCGAGAGGATTTGGCCATTTTTCAATGTGGTCCCCCACATTGCTTATGGGTTGGATCGAGGGCCTTTTTCCATCTTTGACCGTGGTACTCCGCATTGATTTTCGAATGGCAGATAGCGGCAAACCGAGTACGCCATCGTGTTAGTCATACGCTAAACGTTTTTTGCTTAAGTTTTTTGTTCAATGTCGTCCATTTGACTCAAAACGCTAAGGAAGAGGAGATAGGAGACGATATTGCATTTGAAGTGGACCTATCGACTTTGACCATCTTTCACTGTGGTCCCCCACATTGCTTATGGATTGGGTCGAGAAACTTTTGGCCATCTATTACTATGGTCCCCCACATTGCTTATGAGTTGGATCGAGAGGATTTGGCCATTTTTCAATGTGGTCCCCCACATTGCTTATGGGTTGGATCGAGGGCCTTTTTCCATCTTTGACCGTGGTACTCCGCATTGATTTTCGAATGGCAGATAGCGGCAAACCGAGTACGCCATCGTGTTAGTCATACGCTAAACGCTTTTTGGTTAAGTTTTTTGTTCAATGTCGTCCATTTGACTCAAAACGCTAAGGAAGAGGAGATAGGAGACGATATTGCATTTGAAGTGGACCTATCGACTTTGACCATCTTTCACTGTGGTCCCCCACATTGCTTATGGATTGGGTCGAGAAACTTTTGGCCATCTATCACTGTGGTCCCCCACATTGCTTATGGGTTGGATCGAGGGCCTTTTTCCATCTTTGACCGTGGTACTCCGCATTGATTTTCGAATGGCAGATAGCGGCAAACCGAGTACGCCATCGTGTTAATCATACGCTAAACGTTTTTTGGTTAAGTTTTTTGTTCAATGTCGTCCATTTGACTCAAAACGCTAAGGAAGAGGAGATAGGAGACGATATTGCATTTGAAGTGGACCTATCGACTTTGACCATCTTTCACTGTGGTCCCCCACATTGCTTATGGATTGGGTCGAGAAACTTTTGGCCATCTATCACTATGGTCCCCCACATTGCTTATGAGTTGGATCGAGAGGATTTGGCCATTTTTCAATGTGGTCCCCCACATTGCTTATGGGTTGGATCGAGGGCCTTTTTCCATCTTTGACCGTGGTACTCCGCATTGATTTTCGAATGGCAGATAGCGGCAAACCGAGTACGCCATCGTGTTAGTCATACGCTAAACGCTTTTTGGTTAAGTTTTTTGTTCAATGTCGTCCATTTGACTCAAAACGCTAAGGAAGAGGAGATAGGAGACGATATTGCATTTGAAGTGGACCTATCGACTTTGACCATCTTTCACTGTGGTCCCCCACATTGCTTATGGATTGGGTCGAGAAACTTTTGGCCATCTATCACTGTGGTCCCCCACATTGCTTATGGGTTGGATCGAGGGCCTTTTTCCATCTTTGACCGTGGTACTCCGCATTGATTTTCGAATGGCAGATAGCGGCAAACCGAGTACGCCATCGTGTTAATCATACGCTAAACGTTTTTTGGTTAAGTTTTTTGTTCAATGTCGTCCATTTGACTCAAAACGCTAAGGAAGAGGAGATAGGAGACGATATTGCATTTGAAGTGGACCTATCGACTTTGACCATCTTTCACTGTGGTCCCCCACATTGCTTATGGATTGGGTCGAGAAACTTTTGGCCATCTATCACTATGGTCCCCCACATTGCTTATGGGTTGGATCGAGGGCCTTTTTCCATCTTTGACCGTGGTACTCCGCATTGATTTTCGAATGGCAGATAGCGGCAAACCGAGTACGCCATCGTGTTAATCATACGCTAAACGTTTTTTGGTTAAGTTTTTTGTTCAATGTCGTCCATTTGACTCAAAACGCTAAGGAAGAGGAGATAGGAGACGATATTGCATTTGAAGTGGACCTATCGACTTTGACCATCTTTCACTGTGGTCCCCCACATTGCTTATGGATTGGGTCGAGAAACTTTTGGCCATCTATCACTGTGGTCCCCCACATTGCTTATGGGTTGGATCGAGGGCCTTTTTCCATCTTTGACCGTGGTACTCCGCATTGATTTTCGAATGGCAGATAGCGGCAAACCGAGTACGCCATCGTGTTAATCATACGCTAAACGTTTTTTGGTTAAGTTTTTTGTTCAATGTCGTCCATTTGACTCAAAACGCTAAGGAAGAGGAGATAGGAGACGATATTGCATTTGAAGTGGACCTATCGACTTTGACCATCTTTCACTGTGGTCCCCCACATTGCTTATGGATTGGGTCGAGAAACTTTTGGCCATCTATCACTGTGGTCCCCCACATTGCTTATGGGTTGGATCGAGGGCCTTTTTCCATCTTTGACCGTGGTACTCCGCATTGATTTTCGAATGGCAGATAGCGGCAAACCGAGTACGCCATCGTGTTAATCATACGCTAAACGTTTTTTGGTTAAGTTTTTTGTTCAATGTCGTCCATTTGACTCAAAACGCTAAGGAAGAGGAGATAGGAGACGATATTGCATTTGAAGTGGACCTATCGACTTTGACCATCTTTCACTGTGGTCCCCCACATTGCTTATGGATTGGGTCGAGAAACTTTTGGCCATCTATCACTATGGTCCCCCACATTGCTTATGAGTTGGATCGAGAGGATTTGGCCATTTTTCAATGTGGTCCCCCACATTGCTAATGGGTTGGATCGAGGGCCTTTTTCCATCTTTGACCGTGGTACTCCGCATTGATTTTCGAATGGCAGATAGCGGCAAACCGAGTACGCCATCGTGTTAGTCATACGCTAAACGCTTTTTGGTTAAGTTTTTTGTTCAATGTCGTCCATTTGACTCAAAACGCTAAGGAAGAGGAGATAGGAGACGATATTGCATTTGAAGTGGACCTATCGACTTTGACCATCTTTCACTGTGGTCCCCCACATTGCTTATGGATTGGGTCGAGAAACTTTTGGCCATCTATCACTGTGGTCCCCCACATTGCTTATGGGTTGGATCGAGGGCCTTTTTCCATCTTTGACCGTGGTACTCCGCATTGATTTTCGAATGGCAGATAGCGGCAAACCGAGTACGCCATCGTGTTAATCATACGCTAAACGTTTTTTGGTTAAGTTTTTTGTTCAATGTCGTCCATTTGACTCAAAACGCTAAGGAAGAGGAGATAGGAGACGATATTGCATTTGAAGTGGACCTATCGACTTTGACCATCTTTCACTGTGGTCCCCCACATTGCTTATGGATTGGGTCGAGAAACTTTTGGCCATCTATCACTATGGTCCCCCACATTGCTTATGAGTTGGATCGAGAGGATTTGGCCATTTTTCAATGTGGTCCCCCACATTGCTAATGGGTTGGATCGAGGGCCTTTTTCCATCTTTGACCGTGGTACTCCGCATTGATTTTCGAATGGCAGATAGCGGCAAACCGAGTACGCCATCGTGTTAGTCATACGCTAAACGCTTTTTGGTTAAGTTTTTTGTTCAATGTCGTCCATTTGACTCAAAACGCTAAGGAAGAGGAGATAGGAGACGATATTGCATTTGAAGTGGACCTATCGACTTTGACCATCTTTCACTGTGGTCCCCCACATTGCTTATGGATTGGGTCGAGAAACTTTTGGCCATCTATCACTGTGGTCCCCCACATTGCTTATGGGTTGGATCGAGGGCCTTTTTCCATCTTTGACCGTGGTACTCCGCATTGATTTTCGAATAGCAGATAGCGGCAAACCGAGTACGCCATCGTGTTAATCATACGCTAAACGTTTTTTGGTTAAGTTTTTTGTTCAATGTCGTCCATTTGACTCAAAACGCTAAGGAAGAGGAGATAGGAGACGATATTGCATTTGAAGTGGACCTATCGACTTTGACCATCTTTCACTGTGGTCCCGCACATTGCTTATGGATTGGGTCGAGAAACTTTTGGCCATCTATCACTGTGGTCCCCCACATTGCTTATGAGTTGGATCGAGAGGATTTGGCCATTTTTCAATGTGGTCCCCCACATTGCTTATGGGTTGGATCGAGGGCCTTTTTCCATCTTTGACCGTGGTACTCCGCATTGATTTTCGAATGGCAGATAGCGGCAAACCGAGTACGCCATCGTGTTAATCATACGCTAAACGTTTTTTGGTTAAGTTTTTTGTTCAATGTCGTCCATTTGACTCAAAACGCTAAGGAAGAGGAGATAGGAGACGATATTGCATTTGAAGTGGACCTATCGACTTTGACCATCTTTCACTGTGGTCCCCCACATTGCTTATGGATTGGGTCGAGAAACTTTTGGCCATCTATCACTATGGTCCCCCACATTGCTTATGAGTTGGATCGAGAGGATTTGGCCATTTTTCAATGTGGTCCCCCACATTGCTTATGGGTTGGATCGAGGGCCTTTTTCCATCTTTGACCGTGGTACTCCGCATTGATTTTCGAATGGCAGATAGCGGCAAACCGAGTACGCCATCGTGTTAGTCATACGCTAAACGCTTTTTGGTTAAGTTTTTTGTTCAATGTCGTCCATTTGACTCAAAACGCTAAGGAAGAGGAGATAGGAGACGATATTGCATTTGAAGTGGACCTATCGACTTTGACCATCTTTCACTGTGGTCCCCCACATTGCTTATGGATTGGGTCGAGAAACTTTTGGCCATCTATCACTGTGGTCCCCCACATTGCTTATGGGTTGGATCGAGGGCCTTTTTCCATCTTTGACCGTGGTACTCCGCATTGATTTTCGAATGGCAGATAGCGGCAAACCGAGTACGCCATCGTGTTAGTCATACGCTAAACGCTTTTTGGTTAAGTTTTTTGTTCAATGTCGTCCATTTGACTCAAAACGCTAAGGAAGAGGAGATAGGAGACGATATTGCATTTGAAGTGGACCTATCGACTTTGACCATCTTTCACTGTGGTCCCCCACATTGCTTATGGATTGGGTCGAGAAACTTTTGGCCATCTATCACTGTGGTCCCCCACATTGCTTATGAGTTGGATCGAGAGGATTTGGCCATTTTTCAATGTGGTCCCCCACATTGCTTATGGGTTGGATCGAGGGCCTTTTTCCATCTTTGACCGTGGTACTCCGCATTGATTTTCGAATGGCAGATAGCGGCAAACCGAGTACGCCATCGTGTTAATCATACGCTAAACGTTTTTTGGTTAAGTTTTTTGTTCAATGTCGTCCATTTGACTCAAAACGCTAAGGAAGAGGAGATAGGAGACGATATTGCATTTGAAGTGGACCTATCGACTTTGACCATCTTTCACTGTGGTCCCCCACATTGCTTATGGATTGGGTCGAGAAACTTTTGGCCATCTATCACTGTGGTCCCCCACATTGCTTATGAGTTGGATCGAGAGGATTTGGCCATTTTTCAATGTGGTCCCCCACATTGCTTATGGGTTGGATCGAGGGCCTTTTTCCATCTTTGACCGTGGTACTCCGCATTGATTTTCGAATGGCAGATAGCGGCAAACCGAGTACGCCATCGTGTTAGTCATACGCTAAACGCTTTTTGGTTAAGTTTTTTGTTCAATGTCGTCCATTTGACTCAAAACGCTAAGGAAGAGGAGATAGGAGACGATATTGCATTTGAAGTGGACCTATCGACTTTGACCATCTTTCACTGTGGTCCCCCACATTGCTTATGGATTGGGTCGAGAAACTTTTGGCCATCTATCACTGTGGTCCCCCACATTGCTTATGAGTTGGATCGAGAGGATTTGGCCATTTTTCAATGTGGTCCCCCACATTGCTTATGGGTTGGATCGAGGGCCTTTTTCCATCTTTGACCGTGGTACTCCGCATTGATTTTCGAATGGCAGATAGCGGCAAACCGAGTACGCCATCGTGTTAATCATACGCTAAACGTTTTTTAGTTAAGTTTTTTGTTCAATGTCGTCCATTTGACTCAAAACGCTAAGGAAGAGGAGATAGGAGACGATATTGCATTTGAAGTGGACCTATCGACTTTGACCATCTTTCACTGTGGTCCCCCACATTGCTTATGGATTGGGTCGAGAAACTTTTGGCCATCTATCACTGTGGTCCCCCACATTGCTTATGAGTTGGATCGAGAGGATTTGGCCATTTTTCAATGTGGTCCCCCACATTGCTTATGGGTTGGATCGAGGGCCTTTTTCCATCTTTGACCGTGGTACTCCGCATTGATTTTCGAATGGCAGATAGCGGCAAACCGAGTACGCCATCGTGTTAATCATACGCTAAACGTTTTTTGGTTAAGTTTTTTGTTCAATGTCGTCCATTTGACTCAAAACGCTAAGGAAGAGGAGATAGGAGACGATATTGCATTTGAAGTGGACCTATCGACTTTGACCATCTTTCACTGTGGTCCCCCACATTGCTTATGGATTGGGTCGAGAAACTTTTGGCCATCTATCACTGTGGTCCCCCACATTGCTTATGAGTTGGATCGAGAGGATTTGGCCATTTTTCAATGTGGTCCCCCACATTGCTTATGGGTTGGATCGAGGGCCTTTTTCCATCTTTGACCGTGGTACTCCGCATTGATTTTCGAATGGCAGATAGCGGCAAACCGAGTACGCCATCGTGTTAATCATACGCTAAACGTTTTTTGGTTAAGTTTTTTGTTCAATGTCGTCCATTTGACTCAAAACGCTAAGGAAGAGGAGATAGGAGACGATATTGCATTTGAAGTGGACCTATCGACTTTGACCATCTTTCACTGTGGTCCCCCACATTGCTTATGGATTGGGTCGAGAAACTTTTGGCCATCTATCACTGTGGTCCCCCACATTGCTTATGAGTTGGATCGAGAGGATTTGGCCATTTTTCAATGTGGTCCCCCACATTGCTTATGGGTTGGATCGAGGGCCTTTTTCCATCTTTGACCGTGGTACTCCGCATTGATTTTCGAATGGCAGATAGCGGCAAACCGAGTACGCCATCGTGTTAATCATACGCTAAACGTTTTTTGGTTAAGTTTTTTGTTCAATGTCGTCCATTTGACTCAAAACGCTAAGGAAGAGGAGATAGGAGACGATATTGCATTTGAAGTGGACCTATCGACTTTGACCATCTTTCACTGTGGTCCCCCACATTGCTTATGGATTGGGTCGAGAAACTTTTGGCCATCTATCACTGTGGTCCCCCACATTGCTTATGAGTTGGATCGAGAGGATTTGGCCATTTTTCAATGTGGTCCCCCACATTGCTTATGGGTTGGATCGAGGGCCTTTTTCCATCTTTGACCGTGGTACTCCGCATTGATTTTCGAATGGCAGATAGCGGCAAACCGAGTACGCCATCGTGTTAATCATACGCTAAACGTTTTTTGGTTAAGTTTTTTGTTCAATGTCGTCCATTTGACTCAAAACGCTAAGGAAGAGGAGATAGGAGACGATATTGCATTTGAAGTGGACCTATCGACTTTGACCATCTTTCACTGTGGTCCCCCACATTGCTTATGAGTTGGATCGAGAGGATTTGGCCATTTTTCAATGTGGTCCCCCACATTGCTTATGGGTTGGATCGAGGGCCTTTTTCCATCTTTGACCGTGGTACTCCGCATTGATTTTCGAATGGCAGAAAGCGGCAAACCGAGTACGCCATCGTGTTAATCATACGCTAAACGTTTTTTGGTTAAGTTTTTTGTTCAATGTCGTCCATTTGACTCAAAACGCTAAGGAAGAGGAGATAGGAGACGATATTGCATTTGAAGTGGACCTATCGACTTTGACCATCTTTCACTGTGGTCCCCCACATTGCTTATGGATTGGGTAGAGAAACTTTTGGCCATCTATCACTGTGGTCCCCCACATTGCTTATGAGTTGGATCGAGAGGATTTGGCCATTTTTCAATGTGGTCCCCCACATTGCTTATGGGTTGGATCGAGGGCCTTTTTCCATCTTTGACCGTGGTACTCCGCATTGATTTTCGAATGGCAGATAGCGGCAAACCGAGTACGCCATCGTGTTAATCATACGCTAAACGTTTTTTGGTTAAGTTTTTTGTTCAATGTCGTCCATTTGACTCAAAACGCTAAGGAAGAGGAGATAGGAGACGATATTGCATTTGAAGTGGACCTATCGACTTTGACCATCTTTCACTGTGGTCCCCCACATTGCTTATGGATTGGGTCGAGAAACTTTTGGCCATCTATCACTGTGGTCCCCCACATTGCTTATGGGTTGGATCGAGGGCCTTTTTCCATCTTTGACCGTGGTACTCCGCATTGATTTTCGAATGGCAGATAGCGGCAAACCGAGTACGCCATCGTGTTAATCATACGCTAAACGTTTTTTGGTTAAGTTTTTTGTTCAATGTCGTCCATTTGACTCAAAACGCTAAGGAAGAGGAGATAGGAGACGATATTGCATTTGAAGTGGACCTATCGACTTTGACCATCTTTCACTGTGGTCCCCCACATTGCTTATGGATTGGGTCGAGAAACTTTTGGCCATCTATCACTGTGGTCCCCCACATTGCTTATGAGTTGGATCGAGAGGATTTGGCCATTTTTCAATGTGGTCCCCCACATTGCTTATGGGTTGGATCGAGGGCCTTTTTCCATCTTTGACCGTGGTACTCCGCATTGATTTTCGAATGGCAGATAGCGGCAAACCGAGTACGCCATCGTGTTAATCATACGCTAAACGTTTTTTGGTTAAGTTTTTTGTTCAATGTCGTCCATTTGACTCAAAACGCTAAGGAAGAGGAGATAGGAGACGATATTGCATTTGAAGTGGACCTATCGACTTTGACCATCTTTCACTGTGGTCCCCCACATTGCTTATGGATTGGGTCGAGAAACTTTTGGCCATCTATCACTGTGGTCCCCCACATTGCTTATGGGTTGGATCGAGGGCCTTTTTCCATCTTTGACCGTGGTACTCCGCATTGATTTTCGAATGGCAGATAGCGGCAAACCGAGTACGCCATCGTGTTAATCATACGCTAAACGTTTTTTGGTTAAGTTTTTTGTTCAATGTCGTCCATTTGACTCAAAACGCTAAGGAAGAGGAGATAGGAGACGATATTGCATTTGAAGTGGACCTATCGACTTTGACCATCTTTCACTGTGGTCCCCCACATTGCTTATGGATTGGGTCGAGAAACTTTTGGCCATCTATCACTGTGGTCCCCCACATTGCTTATGAGTTGGATCGAGAGGATTTGGCCATTTTTCAATGTGGTCCCCCACATTGCTTATGGGTTGGATCGAGGGCCTTTTTCCATCTTTGACCGTGGTACTCCGCATTGATTTTCGAATGGCAGATAGCGGCAAACCGAGTACGCCATCGTGTTAGTCATACGCTAAACGTTTTTTGGTTAAGTTTTTTGTTCAATGTCGTCCATTTGACTCAAAACGCTAAGGAAGAGGAGATAGGAGACGATATTGCATTTGAAGTGGACCTATCGACTTTGACCATCTTTCACTGTGGTCCCCCACATTGCTTATGGATTGGGTCGAGAAACTTTTGGCCATCTATCACTGTGGTCCCCCACATTGCTTATGAGTTGGATCGAGAGGATTTGGCCATTTTTCAATGTGGTCCCCCACATTGCTTATGGGTTGGATCGAGGGCCTTTTTCCATCTTTGACCGTGGTACTCCGCATTGATTTTCGAATGGCAGATAGCGGCAAACCGAGTACGCCATCGTGTTAGTCATACGCTAAACGCTTTTTGGTTAAGTTTTTTGTTCAATGTCGTCCATTTGACTCAAAACGCTAAGGAAGAGGAGATAGGAGACGATATTGCATTTGAAGTGGACCTATCGACTTTGACCATCTTTCACTGTGGTCCCCCACATTGCTTATGGATTGGGTCGAGAAACTTTTGGCCATCTATCACTGTGGTCCCCCACATTGCTTATGGGTTGGATCGAGGGCCTTTTTCCATCTTTGACCGTGGTACTCCGCATTGATTTTCGAATGGCAGATAGCGGCAAACCGAGTACGCCATCGTGTTAATCATACGCTAAACGTTTTTTGGTTAAGTTTTTTGTTCAATGTCGTCCATTTGACTCAAAACGCTAAGGAAGAGGAGATAGGAGACGATATTGCATTTGAAGTGGACCTATCGACTTTGACCATCTTTCACTGTGGTCCCCCACATTGCTTATGGATTGGGTCGAGAAACTTTTGGCCATCTATCACTGTGGTCCCCCACATTGCTTATGGGTTGGATCGAGGGCCTTTTTCCATCTTTGACCGTGGTACTCCGCATTGATTTTCGAATGGCAGATAGCGGCAAACCGAGTACGCCATCGTGTTAATCATACGCTAAACGTTTTTTGGTTAAGTTTTTTGTTCAATGTCGTCCATTTGACTCAAAACGCTAAGGAAGAGGAGATAGGAGACGATATTGCATTTGAAGTGGACCTATCGACTTTGACCATCTTTCACTGTGGTCCCCCACATTGCTTATGGATTGGGTCGAGAAACTTTTGGCCATCTATCACTATGGTCCCCCACATTGCTTATGAGTTGGATCGAGAGGATTTGGCCATTTTTCAATGTGGTCCCCCACATTGCTTATGGGTTGGATCGAGGGCCTTTTTCCATCTTTGACCGTGGTACTCCGCATTGATTTTCGAATGGCAGATAGCGGCAAACCGAGTACGCCATCGTGTTAGTCATACGCTAAACGCTTTTTGGTTAAGTTTTTTGTTCAATGTCGTCCATTTGACTCAAAACGCTAAGGAAGAGGAGATAGGAGACGATATTGCATTTGAAGTGGACCTATCGACTTTGACCATCTTTCACTGTGGTCCCCCACATTGCTTATGGATTGGGTCGAGAAACTTTTGGCCATCTATCACTGTGGTCCCCCACATTGCTTATGGGTTGGATCGAGGGCCTTTTTCCATCTTTGACCGTGGTACTCCGCATTGATTTTCGAATGGCAGATAGCGGCAAACCGAGTACGCCATCGTGTTAATCATACGCTAAACGTTTTTTGGTTAAGTTTTTTGTTCAATGTCGTCCATTTGACTCAAAACGCTAAGGAAGAGGAGATAGGAGACGATATTGCATTTGAAGTGGACCTATCGACTTTGACCATCTTTCACTGTGGTCCCCCACATTGCTTATGGATTGGGTCGAGAAACTTTTGGCCATCTATCACTGTGGTCCCCCACATTGCTTATGAGTTGGATCGAGAGGATTTGGCCATTTTTCAATGTGGTCCCCCACATTGCTTATGGGTTGGATCGAGGGCCTTTTTCCATCTTTGACCGTGGTACTCCGCATTGATTTTCGAATGGCAGATAGCGGCAAACCGAGTACGCCATCGTGTTAATCATACGCTAAACGTTTTTTGGTTAAGTTTTTTGTTCAATGTCGTCCATTTGACTCAAAACGCTAAGGAAGAGGAGATAGGAGACGATATTGCATTTGAAGTGGACCTATCGACTTTGACCATCTTTCACTGTGGTCCCCCACATTGCTTATGGATTGGGTCGAGAAACTTTTGGCCATCTATCACTGTGGTCCCCCACATTGCTTATGAGTTGGATCGAGAGGATTTGGCCATTTTTCAATGTGGTCCCCCACATTGCTTATGGGTTGGATCGAGGGCCTTTTTCCATCTTTGACCGTGGTACTCCGCATTGATTTTCGAATGGCAGATAGCGGCAAACCGAGTACGCCATCGTGTTAATCATACGCTAAACGTTTTTTGGTTAAGTTTTTTGTTCAATGTCGTCCATTTGACTCAAAACGCTAAGGAAGAGGAGATAGGAGACGATATTGCATTTGAAGTGGACCTATCGACTTTGACCATCTTTCACTGTGGTCCCCCACATTGCTTATGGATTGGGTCGAGAAACTTTTGGCCATCTATCACTGTGGTCCCCCACATTGCTTATGAGTTGGATCGAGAGGATTTGGCCATTTTTCAATGTGGTCCCCCACATTGCTTATGGGTTGGATCGAGGGCCTTTTTCCATCTTTGACCGTGGTACTCCGCATTGATTTTCGAATGGCAGATAGCGACAAACCGAGTACGCCATCGTGTTAATCATACGCTAAACGTTTTTTGGTTAAGTTTTTTGTTCAATGTCGTCCATTTGACTCAAAACGCTAAGGAAGAGGAGATAGGAGACGATATTGCATTTGAAGTGGACCTATCGACTTTGACCATCTTTCACTGTGGTCCCCCACATTGCTTATGGATTGGGTCGAGAAACTTTTGGCCATCTATCACTGTGGTCCCCCACATTGCTTATGAGTTGGATCGAGAGGATTTGGCCATTTTTCAATGTGGTCCCCCACATTGCTTATGGGTTGGATCGAGGGCCTTTTTCCATCTTTGACCGTGGTACTCCGCATTGATTTTCGAATGGCAGATAGCGGCAAACCGAGTACGCCATTGTGTTAATCATACGCTAAACGTTTTTTGGTTAAGTTTTTTGTTCAATGTCGTCCATTTGACTCAAAACGCTAAGGAAGAGGAGATAGGAGACGATATTGCATTTGAAGTGGACCTATCGACTTTGACCATCTTTCACTGTGGTCCCCCACATTGCTTATGGATTGGGTCGAGAAACTTTTGGCCATCTATCACTGTGGTCCCCCACATTGCTTATGAGTTGGATCGAGAGGATTTGGCCATTTTTCAATGTGGTCCCCCACATTGCTTATGGGTTGGATCGAGGGCCTTTTTCCATCTTTGACCGTGGTACTCCGCATTGATTTTCGAATGGCAGATAGCGGCAAACCGAGTACGCCATCGTGTTAATCATACGCTAAACGTTTTTTGGTTAAGTTTTTTGTTCAATGTCGTCCATTTGACTCAAAACGCTAAGGAAGAGGAGATAGGAGACGATATTGCATTTGAAGTGGACCTATCGACTTTGACCATCTTTCACTGTGGTCCCCCACATTGCTTATGGATTGGGTCGAGAAACTTTTGGCCATCTATCACTGTGGTCCCCCACATTGCTTATGAGTTGGATCGAGAGGATTTGGCCATTTTTCAATGTGGTCCCCCACATTGCTTATGGGTTGGATCGAGGGCCTTTTTCCATCTTTGACCGTGGTACTCCGCATTGATTTTCGAATGGCAGATAGCGGCAAACCGAGTACGCCATCGTGTTAATCATACGCTAAACGTTTTTTGGTTAAGTTTTTTGTTCAATGTCGTCCATTTGACTCAAAACGCTAAGGAAGAGGAGATAGGAGACGATATTGCATTTGAAGTGGACCTATCGACTTTGACCATCTTTCACTGTCGTCCCCCACATTGCTTATGGATTGGGTCGAGAAACTTTTGGCCATCTATCACTGTGGTCCCCCACATTGCTTATGAGTTGGATCGAGAGGATTTGGCCATTTTTCAATGTGGTCCCCCACATTGCTTATGGGTTGGATCGATGGCCTTTTTCCATCTTTGACCGTGGTACTCCGCATTGATTTTCGAATGGCAGATAGCGGCAAACCGAGTACGCCATCGTGTTAATCATACGCTAAACGTTTATTGGTTAAGTTTTTTGTTCAATGTCGTCCATTTGACTCAAAACGCTAAGGAAGAGGAGATAGGAGACGATATTGCATTTGAAGTGGACCTATCGACTTTGACCATCTTTCACTGTGGTCCCCCACATTGCTTATGGATTGGGTCGAGAAACTTTTGGCCATCTATCACTGTGGTCCCCCACATTGCTTATGAGTTGGATCGAGAGGATTTGGCCATTTTTCAATGTGGTCCCCCACATTGCTTATGGATTGGGTCGAGAAACTTTTGGCCATCTATCACTGTGGTCCCCCACATTGCTTATGAGTTGGATCGAGAGGATTTGGCCATTTTTCAATGTGGTCCCCCACATTGCTTATGGGTTGGATCGAGGGCCTTTTTCCATCTTTGACCGTGGTACTCCGCATTGATTTTCGAATGGCAGATAGCGGCAAACCGAGTACGCCATCGTGTTAATCATACGCTAAACGTTTTTTGGTTAAGTTTTTTGTTCAATGTCGTCCATTTGACTCAAAACGCTAAGGAAGAGGAGATAGGAGACGATATTGCATTTGAAGTGGACCTATCGACTTTGACCATCTTTCACTGTGGTCCCCCACATTGCTTATGGATTGGGTCGAGAAACTTTTGGCCATCTATCACTGTGGTCCCCCACATTGCTTATGAGTTGGATCGAGAGGATTTGGCCATTTTTCAATGTGGTCCCCCACATTGCTTATGGGTTGGATCGAGGGCCTTTTTCCATCTTTGACCGTGGTACTCCGCATTGATTTTCGAATGGCAGATAGCGGCAAACCGAGTACGCCATCGTGTTAATCATACGCTAAACGTTTTTTGGTTAAGTTTTTTGTTCAATGTCGTCCATTTGACTCAAAACGCTAAGGAAGAGGAGATAGGAGACGATATTGCATTTGAAGTGGACCTATCGACTTTGACCATCTTTCACTGTGGTCCCCCACATTGCTTATGGATTGGGTCGAGAAACTTTTGGCCATCTATCACTGTGGTCCCCCACATTGCTTATGAGTTGGATCGAGAGGATTTG
The DNA here is from genome assembly GCA_963583995.1 of Xylota segnis. NCBI lineage: Eukaryota > Metazoa > Arthropoda > Insecta > Diptera > Syrphidae > Xylota > Xylota segnis. Next base: position 37,030,577 of record OY757238.1, on the reverse strand, counting down.
GCCATTTTTCAATGTGGTCCCCCACATTGCTTATGGGTTGGATCGAGGGCCTTTTTCCATCTTTGACCGTGGTACTCCGCATTGATTTTCGAATGGCAGATAGCGGCAAACCGAGTACGCCATCGTGTTAATCATACGCCAAACGTTTTTTGGTTAAGTTTTTTGTTCAATGTCGTCCATTTGACTCAAAACGCTAAGGAAGAGGAGATAGGAGACGATATTGCATTTGAAGTGGACCTATCGACTTTGACCATCTTTCACTGTGGTCCCCCACATTGCTTATGGATTGGGTCGAGAGACTTTTGGCCATCTATCACTGTGGTCCCCCACATTGCTTATGAGTTGGATCGAGAGGATTTGGCCATTTTTCAATGTGGTCCCCCACATTGCTTATGGGTTGGATCGAGGGCCTTTTTCCATCTTTGACCGTGGTACTCCGCATTGATTTTCGAATGGCAGATAGCGACAAACCGAGTACGCCATCGTGTTAATCATACGCTAATCGTTTTTTGGTTAAGTTTTTTGTTCAATGTCGTCCATTTGACTCAAAACGCTAAGGAAGAGGAGATAGGAGACGATATTGCATTTGAAGTGGACCTATCGACTTTGACCATCTTTCACTGTGGTCCCCCACATTGCTTATGGATTGGGTCGAGAAACTTTTGGCCATCTATCACTGTGGTCCCCCACATTGCTTATGAGTTGGATCGAGAGGATTTGGCCATTTTTCAATGTGGTCCCCCACATTGCTTATGGGTTGGATCGAGGGCCTTTTTCCATCTTTGACCGTGGTACTCCGCATTGATTTTCGAATGGCAGATAGCGGCAAACCGAGTACGCCATCGTGTTAATCATACGCTAAACGTTTATTGGTTAAGTTTTTTGTTCAATGTCGTCCATTTGACTCAAAACGCTAAGGAAGAGGAGATAGGAGACGATATTGCATTTGAAGTGGACCTATCGACTTTGACCATCTTTCACTGTGGTCCCCCACATTGCTTATGGATTGGGTCGAGAAACTTTTGGCCATCTATCACTGTGGTCCCCCACATTGCTTATGAGTTGGATCGAGAGGATTTGGCCATTTTTCAATGTGGTCCCCCACATTGCTTATGGGTTGGATCGATGGCCTTTTTCCATCTTTGACCGTGGTACTCCGCATTGATTTTCGAATGGCAGATAGCGGCAAACCGAGTACGCCATCGTGTTAATCATACGCTAAACGTTTTTTGGTTAAGTTTTTTGTTCAATGTCGTCCACTTGACTCAAAACGCTAAGGAAGAGGAGATAGGAGACGATATTGCATTTGAAGTGGACCTATCGACTTTGACCATCTTTCACTGTGGTCCCCCACATTGCTTATGGATTGGGTCGAGAAACTTTTGGCCATCTATCACTGTGGTCCCCCACATTGCTTATGAGTTGGATCGAGAGGATTTGGCCATTTTTCAATGTGGTCCCCCACATTGCTTATGGGTTCGATCGAGGGCCTTTTTCCATCTTTGACCGTGGTACTCCGCATTGATTTTCGAATGGCAGATAGCGGCAAACCGAGTACGCCATCGTGTTAGTCATACGCTAAACGTTTTTTGGTTAAGTTTTTTGTTCAATGTCGTCCATTTGACTCAAAACGCTAAGGAAGAGGAGATAGGAGACGATATTGCATTTGAAGTGGACCTATCGACTTTGACCATCTTTCACTGTGGTCCCCCACATTGCTTATGGATTGGGTCGAGAAACTTTTGGCCATCTATCACTGTGGTCCCCCACATTGCTTATGAGTTGGATCGAGAGGATTTGGCCATTTTTCAATGTGGTCCCCCACATTGCTTATGGGTTGGATCGAGGGCCTTTTTCCATCTTTGACCGTGGTACTCCGCATTGATTTTCGAATGGCAGATAGCGGCAAACCGAGTACGCCATCGTGTTAATCATACGCTAAACGTTTTTTAGTTAAGTTTTTTGTTCAATGTCGTCCATTTGACTCAAAACGCTAAGGAAGAGGAGATAGGAGACGATATTGCATTTGAAGTGGACCTATCGACTTTGACCATCTTTCACTGTGGTCCCCCACATTGCTTATGGATTGGGTCGAGAAACTTTTGGCCATCTATCACTGTGGTCCCCCACATTGCTTATGAGTTGGATCGAGAGGATTTGGCCATTTTTCAATGTGGTCCCCCACATTGCTTATGGGTTGGATCGAGGGCCTTTTTTAATCTTTGACCGTGGTACTCCGCATTGATTTTCGAATGGCAGATAGCGGCAAACCGAGTACGCCATCGTGTTAATCATACGCTAAACGTTTTTTGGTTAAGTTTTTTGTTCAATGTCGTCCATTTGACTCAAAACGCTAAGGAAGAGGAGATAGGAGACGATATTGCATTTGAAGTGGACCTATCGACTTTGACCATCTTTCACTGTGGTCCCCCACATTGCTTATGGATTGGGTCGAGAAACTTTTGGCCATCTATCACTGTGGTCCCCCACATTGCTTATGAGTTGGATCGAGAGGATTTGGCCATTTTTCAATGTGGTCCCCCACATTGCTTATGGGTTGGATCGAGGGCCTTTTTCCATCTTTGACCGTGGTACTCCGCATTGATTTTCGAATGGCAGATAGCGGCAAACCGAATACGCCATCGTGTTAATCATACGCTTAACGTTTTTTGGTTAAGTTTTTTGTTCAATGTCGTCCATTTGACTCAAAACGCTAAGGAAGAGGAGATAGGAGACGATATTGCATTTGAAGTGGACCTATCGACTTTGACCATCTTTCACTGTGGTCCCCCACATTGCTTATGGATTGGGTCGAGGAACTTTTGGCCATCTATCACTGTGGTCCCCCACATTGCTTATGAGTTGGATCGAGAGGATTTGGCCATTTTTCAATGTGGTCCCCCACATTGCTTATGATTTGGATCGAGGGCCTTTTTCCATCTTTGACCGTGGTACTCCGCATTGATTTTCGAATGGCAGATAGCGGCAAACCGAGTACGCCATCGTGTTAATCATACGCTAAACGTTTTATGGTTAAGTTTTTTGTTCAATGTCGTCCATTTGACTCAAAACGCTAAGGAAGAGGAGATAGGAGACGATATTGCATTTGAAGTGGACCTATCGACTTTGACCATCTTTCACTGTGGTCCCCCACATTGCTTATGAATTGGGTCGAGAAACTTTTGGCCATCTATCACTGTGGTCCCCCACATTGCTTATGAGTTGGATCGAGAGGATTTGGCCATTTTTCAATGTGGTCCCCCACATTGCTTATGGGTTGGATCGAGGGCCTTTTTCCATCTTTGACCGTGGTACTCCGCATTGATTTTCGAATGGCAGATAGCGGCAAACCGAGTACGCCATCGTGTTAATCATACGCTAAACGTTTTTTGCTTAAGTTTTTTGTTCAATGTCGTCCATTTGACTCAAAACGCTAAGGAAGAGGAGATAGGAGACGATATTGCATTTGAAGTGGACCTATCGACTTTGACCATCTTTCACTGTGGTCCCCCACATTGCTTATGGATTGGCTCGAGAAACTTTTGGCCATCTATCACTGTGGTCCCCCACATTGCTTATGAGTTGGATCGAGAGGATTTGGCCATTTTTCAATGTGGTCCTCCACATTGCTTATGGGTTGGATCGAGGGCCTTTTTCCATCTTTGACCGTGGTACTCCGCATTGATTTTCGAATGGCAGATAGCGGCAAACCGAGTACGCCATCGTGTTAATCATACGCTAAACGTTTTTTGGTTAAGTTTTTTGTTCAATGTCGTCCATTTGACTCAAAACGCTAAGGAAGAGGAGATATGAGACGATATTGCATTTGAAGTGGACCTATCGACTTTGACCATCTTTCACTGTGGTCCCCCACATTGCTTATGGATTGGGTCGAGAAACTTTTGGCCATCTATCACTGTGGTCCCCCACATTGCTTATGAGTTGGATCGAGAGGATTTGGCCATTTTTCAATGTGGTCCCCCACATTGCTTATGGGTTGGATCGAGGGCCTTTTTCCATCTTTGACCGTGGTACTCCGCATTGATTTTCGAATGGCAGATAGCGGCAAACCGAGTACGCCATCGTGTTAATCATACGCTAAACGTTTTTTGGTTAAGTTTTTTGTTCAATGTCGTCCATTTGACTCAAAACGCTAAGGAAGAGGAGATAGGAGACGATATTGCATTTGAAGTGGACCTATCGACTTTGACCATCTTTCACTGTGGTCCCCCACATTGCTTATGGATTGGGTCGAGAAACTTTTGGCCATCTATCACTGTGGTCCCCCACATTGCTTATGAGTTGGATCGAGAGGATTTGGCCATTTTTCAATGTGGTCCCCCACATTGCTTATGGGTTGGATCGAGGGCCTTTTTCCATCTTTGACCGTGGTACTCCGCATTGATTTTCGAATGGCAGATAGCGGCAAACCGAGTACGCCATCGTGTTAATCATACGCTAAACGTTTTTTGGTTAAGTTTTTTGTTCAATGTCGTCCATTTGACTCAAAACGCTAAGGAAGAGGAGATAGGAGACGATATTGCATTTGAAGTGGACCTATCGACTTTGACCATCTTTCACTGTGGTCCCCCACATTGCTTATGAATTGGGTCGAGAAACTTTTGGCCATCTATCACTGTGGTCCCCCACATTGCTTATGAGTTGGATCGAGAGGATTTGGCCATTTTTCAATGTGGTCCCCCACATTGCTTATGGGTTGGATCGAGGGCCTTTTTCCATCTTTGACCGTGGTACTCCGCATTGATTTTCGAATGGCAGATAGCGGCAAACCGAGTACGCCATCGTGTTAATCATACGCTAAACGTTTTTTGCTTAAGTTTTTTGTTCAATGTCGTCCATTTGACTCAAAACGCTAAGGAAGAGGAGATATGAGACGATATTGCATTTGAAGTGGACCTATCGACTTTGACCATCTTTCACTGTGGTCCCCCACATTGCTTATGGATTGGGTCGAGAAACTTTTGGCCATCTATCACTGTGGTCCCCCACATTGCTTATGAGTTGGATCGAGAGGATTTGGCCATTTTTCAATGTGGTCCCCCACATTGCTTATGGGTTGGATCGAGGGCCTTTTTCCATCTTTGACCGTGGTACTCCGCATTGATTTTCGAATGGCAGATAGCGGCAAACCGAGTACGCCATCGTGTTAATCATACGCTAAACGTTTTTTGGTTAAGTTTTTTGTTCAATGTCGTCCATTTGACTCAAAACGCTAAGGAAGAGGAGATAGGAGACGATATTGCATTTGAAGTGGACCTATCGACTTTGACCATCTTTCACTGTGGTCCCCCACATTGCTTATGGATTGGGTCGAGAAACTTTTGGCCATCTATCACTGTGGTCCCCCACATTGCTTATGAGTTGGATCGAGAGGATTTGGCCATTTTTCAATGTGGTCCCCCACATTGCTTATGGGTTGGATCGAGGGCCTTTTTCCATCTTTGACCGTGGTACTCCGCATTGATTTTCGAATGGCAGATAGCGGCAAACCGAGTACGCCATCGTGTTAATCATACGCTAAACGTTTTTTGGTTAAGTTTTTTGTTCAATGTCGTCCATTTGACTCAAAACGCTAAGGAAGAGGAGATAGGAGACGATATTGCATTTGAAGTGGACCTATCGACTTTGACCATCTTTCACTGTGGTCCCCCACATTGCTTATGGATTGGGTCGAGAAACTTTTGGCCATCTATCACTGTGGTCCCCCACATTGCTTATGAGTTGGATCGAGAGGATTTGGCCATTTTTCAATGTGGTCCCCCACATTGCTTATGGGTTGGATCGAGGGCCTTTTTCCATCTTTGACCGTGGTACTCCGCATTGATTTTCGAATGGCAGATAGCGGCAAACCGAGTACGCCATCGTGTTAATCATACGCTAAACGTTTTTTGGTTAAGTTTTTTGTTCAATGTCGTCCATTTGACTCAAAACGCTAAGGAAGAGGAGATAGGAGACGATATTGCATTTGAAGTGGACCTATCGACTTTGACCATCTTTCACTGTGGTCCCCCACATTGCTTATGAATTGGGTCGAGAAACTTTTGGCCATCTATCACTGTGGTCCCCCACATTGCTTATGAGTTGGATCGAGAGGATTTGGCCATTTTTCAATGTGGTCCCCCACATTGCTTATGGGTTGGATCGAGGGCCTTTTTCCATCTTTGACCGTGGTACTCCGCATTGATTTTCGAATGGCAGATAGCGGCAAACCGAGTACGCCATCGTGTTAATCATACGCTAAACGTTTTTTGCTTAAGTTTTTTGTTCAATGTCGTCCATTTGACTCAAAACGCTAAGGAAGAGGAGATATGAGACGATATTGCATTTGAAGTGGACCTATCGACTTTGACCATCTTTCACTGTGGTCCCCCACATTGCTTATGGATTGGGTCGAGAAACTTTTGGCCATCTATCACTGTGGTCCCCCACATTGCTTATGAGTTGGATCGAGAGGATTTGGCCATTTTTCAATGTGGTCCCCCACATTGCTTATGGGTTGGATCGAGGGCCTTTTTCCATCTTTGACCGTGGTACTCCGCATTGATTTTCGAATGGCAGATAGCGGCAAACCGAGTACGCCATCGTGTTAATCATACGCTAAACGTTTTTTGGTTAAGTTTTTTGTTCAATGTCGTCCATTTGACTCAAAACGCTAAGGAAGAGGAGATAGGAGACGATATTGCATTTGAAGTGGACCTATCGACTTTGACCATCTTTCACTGTGGTCCCCCACATTGCTTATGGATTGGGTCGAGAAACTTTTGGCCATCTATCACTGTGGTCCCCCACATTGCTTATGAGTTGGATCGAGAGGATTTGGCCATTTTTCAATGTGGTCCCCCACATTGCTTATGGGTTGGATCGAGGGCCTTTTTCCATCTTTGACCGTGGTACTCCGCATTTATTTTCGAATGGCAGATAGCGGCAAACCGAGTACGCCATCGTGTTAATCATACGCTAAACGTTTTTTGGTTAAGTTTTTTGTTCAATGTCGTCCATTTGACTCAAAACGCTAAGGAAGAGGAGATAGGAGACGATATTGCATTTGAAGTGGACCTATCGACTTTGACCATCTTTCACTGTGGTCCCCCACATTGCTTATGGATTGGGTCGAGAAACTTTTGGCCATCTATCACTGTGGTCCCCCACATTGCTTATGAGTTGGATCGAGAGGATTTGGCCATTTTTCAATGTGGTCCCCCACATTGCTTATGGGTTGGATCGAGGGCCTTTTTCCATCTTTGACCGTGGTACTCCGCATTGATTTTCGAATGGCAGATAGCGGCAAACCGAGTACGCCATCGTGTTAATCATACGCCAAACGTTTTTTGGTTAAGTTTTTTGTTCAATGTCGTCCATTTGACTCAAAACGCTAAGGAAGAGGAGATAGGAGACGATATTGCATTTGAAGTGGACCTATCGACTTTGACCATCTTTCACTGTGGTCCCCCACATTGCTTATGGATTGGGTCGAGAGACTTTTGGCCATCTATCACTGTGGTCCCCCACATTGCTTATGAGTTGGATCGAGAGGATTTGGCCATTTTTCAATGTGGTCCCCCACATTGCTTATGGGTTGGATCGAGGGCCTTTTTCCATCTTTGACCGTGGTACTCCGCATTGATTTTCGAATGGCAGATAGCGGCAAACCGAGTACGCCATCGTGTTAATCATACGCCAAACGTTTTTTGGTTAAGTTTTTTGTTCAATGTCGTCCATTTGACTCAAAACGCTAAGGAAGAGGAGATAGGAGACGATATTGCATTTGAAGTGGACCTATCGACTTTGACCATCTTTCACTGTGGTCCCCCACATTGCTTATGGATTGGGTCGAGAGACTTTTGGCCATCTATCACTGTGGTCCCCCACATTGCTTATGAGTTGGATCGAGAGGATTTGGCCATTTTTCAATGTGGTCCCCCACATTGCTTATGGGTTGGATCGAGGGCCTTTTTCCATCTTTGACCGTGGTACTCCGCATTGATTTTCGAATGGCAGATAGCGGCAAACCGAGTACGCCATCGTGTTAATCATACGCCAAACGTTTTTTGGTTAAGTTTTTTGTTCAATGTCGTCCATTTGACTCAAAACGCTAAGGAAGAGGAGATAGGAGACGATATTGCATTTGAAGTGGACCTATCGACTTTGACCATCTTTCACTGTGGTCCCCCACATTGCTTATGGATTGGGTCGAGAGACTTTTGGCCATCTATCACTGTGGTCCCCCACATTGCTTATGAGTTGGATCGAGAGGATTTGGCCATTTTTCAATGTGGTCCCCCACATTGCTTATGGGTTGGATCGAGGGCCTTTTTCCATCTTTGACCGTGGTACTCCGCATTTATTTTCGAATGGCAGATAGCGGCAAACCGAGTACGCCATCGTGTTAATCATACGCTAAACGTTTTTTGGTTAAGTTTTTTGTTCAATGTCGTCCATTTGACTCAAAACGCTAAGGAAGAGGAGATAGGAGACGATATTGCATTTGAAGTGGACCTATCGACTTTGACCATCTTTCACTGTGGTCCCCCACATTGCTTATGGATTGGGTCGAGAAACTTTTGGCCATCTATCACTGTGGTCCCCCACATTGCTTATGAGTTGGATCGAGAGGATTTGGCCATTTTTCAATGTGGTCCCCCACATTGCTTATGGGTTGGATCGAGGGCCTTTTTCCATCTTTGACCGTGGTACTCCGCATTGATTTTCGAATGGCAGATAGCGGCAAACCGAGTACGCCATCGTGTTAATCATACGCTAAACGTATTTTGGTTAAGTTTTTTGTTCAATGTCGTCCATTTGACTCAAAACGCTAAGGAAGAGGAGATAGGAGACGATATTGCATTTGAAGTGGACCTATCGACTTTGACCATCTTTCACTGTGGTCCCCCACATTGCTTATGGGTTGGATCGAGGGCCTTTTTCCATCCTTGACCGTGGTACTCCGCATTGATTTTCGAATGGCAGATAGCGGCAAACCGAGTACGCCATCGTGTTAATCATACGCTAAACGTTTTTTGGTTAAGTTTTTTGTTCAATGTCGTCCATTTGACTCAAAACGCTAAGGAAGAGGAGATAGGAGACGATATTGCATTTGAAGTGGACCTATCGACTTTGACCATCTTTCACTGTGGTCCCCCACATTGCTTATGGATTGGGTCGAGAAACTTTTGGCCATCTATCACTGTGGTCCCCCACATTGCTTATGAGTTGGATCGAGAGGATTTGGCCATTTTTCAATGTGGTCCCCCACATTGCTTATGGGTTGGATCGAGGGCCTTTTTCCATCTTTGACCGTGGTACTCCGCATTGATTTTCGAATGGCAGATAGCGGCAAACCGAGTACGCCATCGTGTTAATCATACGCTAAACGTTTATTGGTTAAGTTTTTTGTTCAATGTCGTCCATTTGACTCAAAACGCTAAGGAAGAGGAGATAGGAGACGATATTGCATTTGAAGTGGACCTATCGACTTTGACCATCTTTCACTGTGGTCCCCCACATTGCTTATGGATTGGGTCGAGAAACTTTTGGCCATCTATCACTGTGGTCCCCCACATTGCTTATGAGTTGGATCGAGAGGATTTGGCCATTTTTCAATGTGGTCCCCCACATTGCTTATGGGTTGGATCGAGGGCCTTTTTCCATCTTTGACCGTGGTACTCCGCATTGATTTTCGAATGGCAGATAGCGGCAAACCGAGTACGCCATCGTGTTAGTCATACGCTAAACGTTTTTTGGTTAAGTTTTTTGTTCAATGTCGTCCATTTGACTCAAAACGCTAAGGAAGAGGAGATAGGAGACGATATTGCATTTGAAGTGGACCTATCGACTTTGGCCATCTATCACTGTGGTCCCCCACATTGCTTATGAGTTGGATCGAGAGGATTTGGCCATTTTTCAATGTGGTCCCCCACATTGCTTATGGGTTGGATCGAGGGCCTTTTTCCATCTTTGACCGTGGTACTCCGCATTGATTTTCGAATGGCAGATAGCGGCAAACCGAGTACGCCATCGTGTTAATCATACGCTAAACGATTTCTGGTTAAGTTTTTTGTTCAATGTCGTCCATTTGACTCAAAACGCTAAGGAAGAGGAGATAGGAGACGATATTGCATTTGAAGTGGACCTATCGACTTTGACCATCTTTCACTGTGGTCCCCCACATTGCTTATGGATTGGGTCGAGAAACTTTTGGCCATCTATCACTGTGGTCCCCCACATTGCTTATGAGTTGGATCGAGAGGATTTGGCCATTTTTCAATGTGGTCCCCCACATTGCTTATGGGTTGGATCGAGGGCCTTTTTCCATCTTTGACCGTGGTACTCCGCATTGATTTTCGAATGGCAGATAGCGGCAAACCGAGTACGCCATCGTGTTAATCATACGCTAAACGTTTTTTGGTTAAGTTTTTTGTTCAATGTCGTCCATTTGACTCAAAACGCTAAGGAAGAGGAGATAGGAGACGATATTGCATTTGAAGTGGACCTATCGACTTTGACCATCTTTCACTGTGGTCCCCCACATTGCTTATGGATTGGGTCGAGAAACTTTTGGCCATCTATCACTGTGGTCCCCCACATTGCTTATGAGTTGGATCGAGAGGATTTGGCCATTTTTCAATGTGGTCCCCCACATTGCTTATGGGTTGGATCGAGGGCCTTTTTCCATCTTTGACCGTGGTACTCCGCATTGATTTTCGAATGGCAGATAGCGGCAAACCGAGTACGCCATCGTGTTAATCATACGCTAAACGATTTTTGGTTAAGTTTTTTGTTCAATGTCGTCCATTTGACTCAAAACGCTAAGGAAGAGGAGATAGGAGACGATATTGCATTTGAAGTGGACCTATCGACTTTGACCATCTTTCACTGTGGTCCCCCACATTGCTTATGGATTGGGTCGAGAAACTTTTGGCCATCTATCACTGTGGTCCCCCACATTGCTTATGAGTTGGATCGAGAGGATTTGGCCATTTTTCAATGTGGTCCCCCACATTGCTTATGGGTTGGATCGAGGGCCTTTTTCCATCTTTGACCGTGGTACTCCGCATTGATTTTCGAATGGCAGATAGCGGCAAACCGAGTACGCCATCGTGTTAATCATACGCTAAACGTTTTTTGGTTAAGTTTTTTGTTCAATGTCGTCCATTTGACTCAAAACGCTAAGGAAGAGGAGATAGGAGACGATATTGCATTTGAAGTGGACCTATCGACTTTGACCATCTTTCACTGTGGTCCCCCACATTGCTTATGGATTGGGTCGAGAAACTTTTGGCCATCTATCACTGTGGTCCCCCACATTGCTTATGAGTTGGATCGAGAGGATTTGGCCATTTTTCAATGTGGTCCCCCACATTGCTTATGGGTTGGATCGAGGGCCTTTTTCCATCTTTGACCGTGGTACTCCGCATTGATTTTCGAATGGCAGATAGCGGCAAACCGAGTACGCCATCGTGTTAATCATACGCTGAACGTTTTTTGGTTAAGTTTTTTGTTCAATGTCGTCCATTTGACTCAAAACGCTAAGGAAGAGGAGATAGGAGACGATATTGCATTTGAAGTGGACCTATCGACTTTGACCATCTTTCACTGTGGTCCCCCACATTGCTTATGGATTGGGTCGAGAAACTTTTGGCCATCTATCACTGTGGTCCCCCACATTGCTTATGAGTTGGATCGAGAGGATTTGGCCATTTTTCAATGTGGTCCCCCACATTGCTTATGGGTTGGATCGAGGGCCTTTTTCCATCTTTGACCGTGGTACTCCGCATTGATTTTCGAATGGCAGATAGCGGCAAACCGAGTACGCCATCGTGTTAGTCATACGCTAAACGTTTTTCGGTTAAGTTTTTTGTTCAATGTCGTCCATTTGACTCAAAACGCTAAGGAAGAGGAGATAGGAGACGATATTGCATTTGAAGTGGACCTATCGACTTTGACCATCTTTCACTGTGGTCCCCCACATTGCTTATGGATTGGGTCGAGAAACTTTTGGCCATCTATCACTGTGGTCCCCCACATTGCTTATGAGTTGGATCGAGAGGATTTGGCCATTTTTCAATGTGGTCCCCCACATTGCTTATGGGTTGGATCGAGGGCCTTTTTCCATCTTTGACCGTGGTACTCCGCATTGATTTTCGAATGGCAGATAGCGGCAAACCGAGTACGCCATCGTGTTAATCATACGCTAAACGTATTTTGGTTAAGTTTTTTGTTCAATGTCGTCCATTTGACTCAAAACGCTAAGGAAGAGGAGATAGGAGACGATATTGCATTTGAAGTGGACCTATCGACTTTGACCATCTTTCACTGTGGTCCCCCACATTGCTTATGGATTGGGTCGAGAAACTTTTGGCCATCTATCACTGTGGTCCCCCACATTGCTTATGAGTTGGATCGAGAGGATTTGGCCATTTTTCAATGTGGTCCCCCACATTGCTTATGGGTTGGATCGAGGGCCTTTTTCCATCTTTGACCGTGGTACTCCGCATTGATTTTCGAATGGCAGATAGCGGCAAACCGAGTACGCCATCGTGTTAATCATACGCTAAACGCTTTTTGGTTAAGTTTTTTGTTCAATGTCGTCCATTTGACTCAAAACGCTAAGGAAGAGGAGATAGGAGACGATATTGCATTTGAAGTGGACCTATCGACTTTGACCATCTTTCACTGTGGTCCCCCACATTGCTTATGGATTGGGTCGAGAAACTTTTGGCCATCTATCACTGTGGTCCCCCACATTGCTTATGAGTTGGATCGAGAGGATTTGGCCATTTTTCAATGTGGTCCCCCACATTGCTTATGGGTTGGATCGAGGGCCTTTTTCCATCTTTGACCGTGGTACTCCGCATTGATTTTCGAATGGCAGATAGCGGCAAACCGAGTACGCCATCGTGTTAATCATACGCTAAACGTTTTTTGGTTCAGTTTTTTGTTCAATGTCGTCCATTTGACTCAAAACGCTAAGGAAGAGGAGATAGGAGACGATATTGCATTTGAAGTGGACCTATCGACTTTGACCATCTTTCACTGTGGTCCCCCACATTGCTTATGGATTGGGTCGAGAAACTTTTGGCCATCTATCACTGTGGTCCCCCACATTGCTTATGAGTTGGATCGAGAGGATTTGGCCATTTTTCAATGTGGTCCCCCACATTGCTTATGGGTTGGATCGAGGGCCTTTTTCCATCTTTGACCGTGGTACTCCGCATTGATTTTCGAATGGCAGATAGCGGCAAACCGAATACGCCATCGTGTTAATCATACGCTTAACGTTTTTTGGTTAAGTTTTTTGTTCAATGTCGTCCATTTGACTCAAAACGCTAAGGAAGAGGAGATAGGAGACGATATTGCATTTGAAGTGGACCTATCGACTTTGACCATCTTTCACTGTGGTCCCCCACATTGCTTATGGATTGGGTCGAGGAACTTTTGGCCATCTATCACTGTGGTCCCCCACATTGCTTATGAGTTGGATCGAGAGGATTTGGCCATTTTTCAATGTGGTCCCCCACATTGCTTATGGGTTGGATCGAGGGCCTTTTTCCATCTTTGACCGTGGTACTCCGCATTGATTTTCGAATGGCAGATAGCGGCAAACCGAGTACGCCATCGTGTTAATCATACGCTAAACGTTTATTGGTTAAGTTTTTTGTTCAATGTCGTCCATTTGACTCAAAACGCTAAGGAAGAGGAGATAGGAGACGATATTGCATTTGAAGTGGACCTATCGACTTTGACCATCTTTCACTGTGGTCCCCCACATTGCTTATGGATTGGGTCGAGAAACTTTTGGCCATCTATCACTGTGGTCCCCCACATTGCTTATGAGTTGGATCGAGAGGATTTGGCCATTTTTCAATGTGGTCCCCCACATTGCTTATGGGTTGGATCGAGGGCCTTTTTCCATCTTTGACCGTGGTACTCCGCATTGATTTTCGAATGGCAGATAGCGGCAAACCGAGTACGCCATCGTGTTAATCATACGCTAAACGTTTTTGGGTAAGTTTTTTGTTCAATGTCGTCCATTTGACTCAAAACGCTAAGGAAGAGGAGATAGGAGACGATATTGCATTGGAAGTGGACCTATCGACTTTGACCATCTTTCACTGTGGTCCCCCACATTGCTTATGGATTGGGTCGAGAAACTTTTGGCCATCTATCACTGTGGTCCCCCACATTGCTTATGAGTTGGATCGAGAGGATTTGGCCATTTTTCAATGTGGTCCCCCACATTGCTTATGGGTTGGATCGATGGCCTTTTTCCATCTTTGACCGTGGTACTCCGCATTGATTTTCGAATGGCAGATAGCGGCAAACCGAGTACGCCATCGTGTTAATCATACGCTAAACGTTTTTTGGTTAAGTTTTTTGTTCAATGTCGTCCATTTGACTCAAAACGCTAAGGAAGAGGAGATAGGAGACGATATTGCATTTGAAGTGGACCTATCGACTTTGACCATCTTTCACTGTGGTCCCCCACATTGCTTATGGATTGGGTCGAGAAACTTTTGGCCATCTATCACTGTGGTCCCCCACATTGCTTATGAGTTGGATCGAGAGGGTTTGGCCATTTTTCAATGTGGTCCCCCACATTGCGTATGGGTTGGATCGAGGGCCTTTTTCCATCTTTGACCGTGGTACTCCGCATTGATTTTCGAATGGCAGATAGCGGCAAACCGAGTACGCCATCGTGTTAATCATACGCTAAACGTTTTTTGGTTAAGTTTTTTGTTCAATGTCGTCCACTTGACTCAAAACGCTAAGGAAGAGGAGATAGGAGACGATATTGCATTTGAAGTGGACCTATCGACTTTGACCATCTTTCACTGTGGTCCCCCACATTGCTTATGGATTGGGTCGAGAAACTTTTGGCCATCTATCACTGTGGTCCCCCACATTGCTTATGAGTTGGATCGAGAGGATTTGGCCATTTTTCAATGTGGTCCCCCACATTGCTTATGGGTTGGATCGATGGCCTTTTTCCATCTTTGACCGTGGTACTCCGCATTGATTTTCGAATGGCAGATAGCGGCAAACCGAGTACGCCATCGTGTTAATCATACGCTAAACGTTTTTTGGTTAAGTTTTTTGTTCAATGTCGTCCATTTGACTCAAAACGCTAAGGAAGAGGAGATAGGAGACGATATTGCATTTGAAGTGGACCTATCGACTTTGACCATCTTTCACTGTGGTCCCCCACATTGCTTATGGATTGGGTCGAGAAACTTTTGGCCATCTATCACTGTGGTCCCCCACATTGCTTATGAGTTGGATCGAGAGGGTTTGGCCATTTTTCAATGTGGTCCCCCACATTGCGTATGGGTTGGATCGAGGGCCTTTTTCCATCTTTGACCGTGGTACTCCGCATTGATTTTCGAATGGCAGATAGCGGCAAACCGAGTACGCCATCGTGTTAATCATACGCTAAACGTTTTTTGGTTAAGTTTTTTGTTCAATGCCGTCCATTTGACTCGAAACGCTAAGGAAGAGGAGATAGGAGACGATATTGCATTTGAAGTGGACCTATCGACTTTGACCATCTTTCACTGTGGTCCCCCACATTGCTTATGGATTGGGTCGAGAAACTTTTGGCCATCTATCACTGTGGTCCCCCACATTGCTTATGAGTTGGATCGAGAGGATTTGGCCATTTTTCAATGTGGTCCCCCACATTGCTTATGGGTTGGATCGAGTGCCTTTTTCCATCTTTGACCGTGGTACTCCGCATTGATTTTCGAATGGCAGATAGCGGCAAACCGAGTACGCCATCGTGTTAATCATACGCTAAACGTTTTTTGGTTAAGTTTTTTGTTCAATGTCGTCCATTTGACTCAAAACGCTAAGGAAGAGGAGATAGGAGACGATATTGCATTTGAAGTGGACCTATCGACTTTGACCATCTTTCACTGTGGTCCCCCACATTGCTTATGGATTGGGTCGAGAAACTTTTGGCCATCTATCACTGTGGTCCCCCACATTGCTTATGAGTTGGATCGAGAGGATTTGGCCATTTTTCAATGTGGTCCCCCACATTGCTTATGGGTTGGATCGAGGGCCTTTTTCCATCTTTGACCGTGGTACTCCGCATTGATTTTCGAATGGCAGATAGCGGCAAACCGAATACGCCATCGTGTTAATCATACGCTTAACGTTTTTTGGTTAAGTTTTTTGTTCAATGTCGTCCATTTGACTCAAAACGCTAAGGAAGAGGAGATAGGAGACGATATTGCATTTGAAGTGGACCTATCGACTTTGACCATCTTTCACTGTGGTCCCCCACATTGCTTATGGATTGGGTCGAGGAACTTTTGGCCATCTATCACTGTGGTCCCCCACATTGCTTATGAGTTGGATCGAGAGGATTTGGCCATTTTTCAATGTGGTCCCCCACATTGCTTATGGGTTGGATCGAGGGCCTTTTTCCATCTTTGACCGTGGTACTCCGCATTGATTTTCGAATGGCAGATAGCGGCAAACCGAGTACGCCATCGTGTTAATCATACGCTAAACGTTTATTGGTTAAGTTTTTTGTTCAATGTCGTCCATTTGACTCAAAACGCTAAGGAAGAGGAGATAGGAGACGATATTGCATTTGAAGTGGACCTATCGACTTTGACCATCTTTCACTGTGGTCCCCCACATTGCTTATGGATTGGGTCGAGAAACTTTTGGCCATCTATCACTGTGGTCCCCCACATTGCTTATGAGTTGGATCGAGAGGATTTGGCCATTTTTCAATGTGGTCCCCCACATTGCTTATGGGTTGGATCGAGGGCCTTTTTCCATCTTTGACCGTGGTACTCCGCATTGATTTTCGAATGGCAGATAGCGGCAAACCGAGTACGCCATCGTGTTAATCATACGCTAAACGTTTTTGGGTAAGTTTTTTGTTCAATGTCGTCCATTTGACTCAAAACGCTAAGG
The DNA here is from genome assembly GCA_963583995.1 of Xylota segnis. NCBI lineage: Eukaryota > Metazoa > Arthropoda > Insecta > Diptera > Syrphidae > Xylota > Xylota segnis. The sequence goes on along the minus strand of OY757238.1, from coordinate 37,013,627 downwards.
AAGAGGAGATAGGAGACGATATTGCATTGGAAGTGGACCTATCGACTTTGACCATCTTTCACTGTGGTCCCCCACATTGCTTATGGATTGGGTCGAGAAACTTTTGGCCATCTATCACTGTGGTCCCCCACATTGCTTATGAGTTGGATCGAGAGGATTTGGCCATTTTTCAATGTGGTCCCCCACATTGCTTATGGGTTGGATCGATGGCCTTTTTCCATCTTTGACCGTGGTACTCCGCATTGATTTTCGAATGGCAGATAGCGGCAAACCGAGTACGCCATCGTGTTAATCATACGCTAAACGTTTTTTGGTTAAGTTTTTTGTTCAATGTCGTCCATTTGACTCAAAACGCTAAGGAAGAGGAGATAGGAGACGATATTGCATTTGAAGTGGACCTATCGACTTTGACCATCTTTCACTGTGGTCCCCCACATTGCTTATGGATTGGGTCGAGAAACTTTTGGCCATCTATCACTGTGGTCCCCCACATTGCTTATGAGTTGGATCGAGAGGGTTTGGCCATTTTTCAATGTGGTCCCCCACATTGCGTATGGGTTGGATCGAGGGCCTTTTTCCATCTTTGACCGTGGTACTCCGCATTGATTTTCGAATGGCAGATAGCGGCAAACCGAGTACGCCATCGTGTTAATCATACGCTAAACGTTTTTTGGTTAAGTTTTTTGTTCAATGTCGTCCACTTGACTCAAAACGCTAAGGAAGAGGAGATAGGAGACGATATTGCATTTGAAGTGGACCTATCGACTTTGACCATCTTTCACTGTGGTCCCCCACATTGCTTATGGATTGGGTCGAGAAACTTTTGGCCATCTATCACTGTGGTCCCCCACATTGCTTATGAGTTGGATCGAGAGGATTTGGCCATTTTTCAATGTGGTCCCCCACATTGCTTATGGGTTGGATCGATGGCCTTTTTCCATCTTTGACCGTGGTACTCCGCATTGATTTTCGAATGGCAGATAGCGGCAAACCGAGTACGCCATCGTGTTAATCATACGCTAAACGTTTTTTGGTTAAGTTTTTTGTTCAATGTCGTCCATTTGACTCAAAACGCTAAGGAAGAGGAGATAGGAGACGATATTGCATTTGAAGTGGACCTATCGACTTTGACCATCTTTCACTGTGGTCCCCCACATTGCTTATGGATTGGGTCGAGAAACTTTTGGCCATCTATCACTGTGGTCCCCCACATTGCTTATGAGTTGGATCGAGAGGGTTTGGCCATTTTTCAATGTGGTCCCCCACATTGCGTATGGGTTGGATCGAGGGCCTTTTTCCATCTTTGACCGTGGTACTCCGCATTGATTTTCGAATGGCAGATAGCGGCAAACCGAGTACGCCATCGTGTTAATCATACGCTAAACGTTTTTTGGTTAAGTTTTTTGTTCAATGCCGTCCATTTGACTCGAAACGCTAAGGAAGAGGAGATAGGAGACGATATTGCATTTGAAGTGGACCTATCGACTTTGACCATCTTTCACTGTGGTCCCCCACATTGCTTATGGATTGGGTCGAGAAACTTTTGGCCATCTATCACTGTGGTCCCCCACATTGCTTATGAGTTGGATCGAGAGGATTTGGCCATTTTTCAATGTGGTCCCCCACATTGCTTATGGGTTGGATCGAGTGCCTTTTTCCATCTTTGACCGTGGTACTCCGCATTGATTTTCGAATGGCAGATAGCGGCAAACCGAGTACGCCATCGTGTTAATCATACGCTAAACGTTTTTTGGTTAAGTTTTTTGTTCAATGTCGTCCATTTGACTCAAAACGCTAAGGAAGAGGAGATAGGAGACGATATTGCATTTGAAGTGGACCTATCGACTTTGACCATCTTTCACTGTGGTCCCCCACATTGCTTATGGATTGGGTCGAGAAACTTTTGGCCATCTATCACTGTGGTCCCCCACATTGCTTATGAGTTGGATCGAGAGGATTTGGCCATTTTTCAATGTGGTCCCCCACATTGCTTATGGGTTGGATCGAGGGCCTTTTTCCATCTTTGACCGTGGTACTCCGCATTGATTTTCGAATGGCAGATAGCGGCAAACCGAGTACGCCATCCTGTTAATCATACGCTAAACGCTTTTTGGTTAAGTTTTTTGTTCAATGTCGTCCATTTGACTCAAAACGCTAAGGAAGAGGAGATAGGAGACGATATTGCATTTGAAGTGGACCTATCGACTTTGACCATCTTTCACTGTGGTCCCCCACATTGCTTATGGATTGGGTCGAGAAACTTTTGGCCATCTATCACTGTGGTCCCCCACATTGCTTATGAGTTGGATCGAGAGGATTTGGCCATTTTTCAATGTGGTCCCCCACATTGCTTATGGGTTGGATCGAGGGCCTTTTTCCATCTTTGACCGTGGTACTCCGCATTGATTTTCGAATGGCAGATAGCGGCAAACCGAGTACGCCATCGTGTTAATCATACGCTAAACGTATTTTGGTTAAGTTTTTTGTTCAATGTCGTCCATTTGACTCAAAACGCTAAGGAAGAGGAGATAGGAGACGATATTGCATTTGAAGTGGACCTATCGACTTTGACCATCTTTCACTGTGGTCCCCCACATTGCTTATGGATTGGGTCGAGAAACTTTTGGCCATCTATCACTGTGGTCCCCCACATTGCTTATGACTTGGATCGAGAGGGTTTGGCCATTTTTCAATGTGGTCCCCCACATTGCTTATGGGTTGGATCGAGGGCCTTTTTCCATCTTTGACAGATTTTCGAATGGCAGATAGCGGCAAACCGAGTACGCCATCGTGTTAATCATACGCTAAACGTTTTTTGGTTAAGTTTTTTGTTCAATGTCGTCCATTTGACTCAAAACGCTAAGGAAGAGGAGATAGGAGACGATATTGCATTTGAAGTGGACCTATAGACTTTGACCATCTTTCACTGTGGTCCCCCACATTGCTTATGGATTGGGTCGAGAAACTTTTGGCCATCTATCACTGTGGTCCCCCACATTGCTTATGAGTTGGATCGAGAGGATTTGGCCATTTTTCAATGTGGTCCCCCACATTGCTTATGGGTTGGATCGAGGGCCTTTTTCCATCTTTGACAGTGGTACTCTGCATTGATTTTCGAATGGCAGATAGCGGCAAACCGAGTACGCCATCGTGTTAATCATACGCTAAACGTTTTTTGGTTAAGTTTTTTGTTCAATGTCGTCCATTTGACTCAAAACGCTAAGGAAGAGGAGATAGGAGACGATATTGCATTTGAAGTGGACCTATCGACTTTGACCATCTTTCACTGTGGTCCCCCACATTGCTTATGAGTTGGGTCGAGAAACTTTTGGCCATCTATCACTGTGGTCCCCCACATTGCTTATGGGTTGGATCGAGGGCCTTTTTCCATCTTTGACCGTGGTACTCCGCATTGATTTTCGAATGGCAGATAGCGGCAAACCGAGTACGCCATCGTGTTAATCATACGCTAAACGTTTTTTGGTTAAGTTTTTTGTTCAATGTCGTCCACTTGACTCAAAACGCTAAGGAAGAGGAGATAGGAGACGATATTGCATTTGAAGTGGACCTATCGACTTTGACCATCTTTCACTGTGGTCCCCCACATTGCTTATGGATTGGGTCGAGAAACTTTTGGCCATCTATCACTGTGGTCCCCCACATTGCTTATGAGTTGGATCGAGAGGATTTGGCCATTTTTCAATGTGGTCCCCCACATTGCTTATGGGTTGGATCGAGTGCCTTTTTCCATCTTTGACCGTGGTACTCCGCATTGATTTTCGAATGGCAGATAGCGGCAAACCGAGTACGCCATCGTGTTAATCATACGCTAAACGTTTTTTGGTTAAGTTTTTTGTTCAATGTCGTCCATTTGACTCAAAACGCTAAGGAAGAGGAGATAGGAGACGATATTGCATTTGAAGTGGACCTATCGACTTTGACCATCTTTCACTGTGGTCCCCCACATTGCTTATGGATTGGGTCGAGAAACTTTTGGCCATCTATCACTGTGGTCCCCCACATTGCTTATGAGTTGGATCGAGAGGATTTGGCCATTTTTCAATGTGGTCCCCCACATTGCTTATGGGTTGGATCGAGTGCCTTTTTCCATCTTTGACCGTGGTACTCCGCATTGATTTTCGAATGGCAGATAGCGGCAAACCGAGTACGCCATCGTGTTAATCATACGCTAAACGTTTTTTGGTTAAGTTTTTTGTTCAATGTCGTCCATTTGACTCAAAACGCTAAGGAAGAGGAGATAGGAGACGATATTGCATTTGAAGTGGACCTATCGACTTTGACCATCTTTCACTGTGGTCCCCCACATTGCTTATGGATTGGGTCGAGAAACTTTTGGCCATCTATCACTGTGGTCCCCCACATTGCTTATGAGTTGGATCGAGAGGATTTGGCCATTTTTCAATGTGGTCCCCCACATTGCTTATGGGTTGGATCGAGTGCCTTTTTCCATCTTTGACCGTGGTACTCCGCATTGATTTTCGAATGGCAGATAGCGGCAAACCGAGTACGCCATCGTGTTAATCATACGCTAAACGTTTTTTGGTTAAGTTTTTTGTTCAATGTCGTCCATTTGACTCAAAACGCTAAGGAAGAGGAGATAGGAGACGATATTGCATTTGAAGTGGACCTATCGACTTTGACCATCTTTCACTGTGGTCCCCCACATTGCTTATGGATTGGGTCGAGAAACTTTTGGCCATCTATCACTGTGGTCCCCCACATTGCTTATGAGTTGGATCGAGAGGATTTGGCCATTTTTCAATGTGGTCCCCCACATTGCTTATGGGTTGGATCGAGGGCCTTTTTCCATCTTTGACCGTGGTACTCCGCATTGATTTTCGAATGGCAGATAGCGGCAAACCGAGTACGCCATCCTGTTAATCATACGCTAGACGTTTTTTGGTTAAGTTTTTTGTTCAATGTCGTCCATTTGACTCAAAACGCTAAGGAAGAGGAGATAGGAGACGATATTGCATTTGAAGTGGACCTATCGACTTTGACCATCTTTCACTGTGGTCCCCCACATTGCTTATGGATTGGGTCGAGAAACTTTTGGCCATCTATCACTGTGGTCCCCCACATTGCTTATGAGTTGGATCGAGAGGATTTGGCCATTTTTCAATGTGGTCCCCCACATTGCTTATGGGTTGGATCGAGGGCCTTTTTCCATCTTTGACCGTGGTACTCCGCATTGATTTTCGAATGGCAGATAGCGGCAAACCGAGTACGCCATCGTGTTAATCATACGCTAAACGTTTTTTGGTTAAGTTTTTTGTTCAATGCCGTCCATTTGACTCGAAACGCTAAGGAAGAGGAGATAGGAGACGATATTGCATTTGAAGTGGACCTATCGACTTTGACCATCTTTCACTGTGGTCCCCCACATTGCTTATGGATTGGGTCGAGAAACTTTTGGCCATCTATCACTGTGGTCCCCCACATTGCTTATGAGTTGGATCGAGAGGATTTGGCCATTTTTCAATGTGGTCCCCCACATTGCTTATGGGTTGGATCGAGTGCCTTTTTCCATCTTTGACCGTGGTACTCCGCATTGATTTTCGAATGGCAGATAGCGGCAAACCGAGTACGCCATCGTGTTAATCATACGCTAAAAGTTTTTTGGTTAAGTTTTTTGTTCAATGTCGTCCATTTGACTCAAAACGCTAAGGAAGATTAGATAGGAGACGATATTGCATTTGAAGTGGACCTATCGACTTTGACCATCTTTCACTGTGGTCCCCCACATTGCTTATGGATTGGGTCGAGAAACTTTTGGCCATCTATCACTGTGGTCCCCCACATTGCTTATGAGTTGGATCGAGAGGATTTGGCCATTTTTCAATGTGGTCCCCCACATTGCTTATGGATTGGGTCGAGAAACTTTTGGCCATCTATCACTGTGGTCCCCCACATTGCTTATGAGTTGGATCGAGAGGATTTGGCCATTTTTCACTGTGGTCCCCCACATTGCTTATGAGTTGGATCGAGAGGATTTGGCCATTTTTCAATGTGGTCCCCCACATTGCTTATGGGTTGGATCGAGGGCCTTTTTCCATCTTTGACCGTGGTACTCCGCATTGATTTTCGAATGGCAGATAGCGGCAAACCGAGTACGCCATCGTGTTAATCATACGCTAAACGTTTTTTGGTTAAGTTTTTTGTTCAATGTCGTCCATTTGACTCAAAACGCTAAGGAAGAGGAGATAGGAGACGATATTGCATTTGAAGTGGACCTATCGACTTTGACCATCTTTCACTGTGGTACCCCACATTGCTTATGGATTGGGTCGAGAAACTTTTGGCCATCTATCACTGTTTTCCCCCACATTGCTTATGAGTTGGATCGAGAGGATTTGGCCATTTTTCAATGTGGTCCCCCCCCATCTATCACTGTGGTCCCCCACATTGCTTATGAGTTGGATCGAGAGGATTTGGCCATTTTTCAATGTGGTCCCCCACATTGCTTATGGGTTGGATCGAGGGCCTTTTTCCATCTTTGACCGTGGTACTCCGCATTGATTTTCGAATGGCAGATAGCGGCAAACCGAGTACGCCATAGTGTTAATCATACGCTAAAATTTTTTTGGTTAAGTTTTTTGTTCAATGTCGTCCATTTGACTCAAAACGCTAAGGAAGAGGAGATAGGAGACGATATTGCATTTGAAGTGGACCTATCGACTTTGACCATCTTTCACTGTGGTCCCCCACATTGCTTATGGATTGGGTCGAGAAACTTTTGGCCATCTATCACTGTGGTCCCCCACATTGCTTATGAGTTGGATCGAGAGGATTTGGCCATTTTTCAATGTGGTCCCCCCCCCATCTATCACTGTGGTCCCCCACATTGCTTATGAGTTGGATCGAGAGGATTTAGCCATTTTTCAATGTGGTCCCCCACATTGCTTATGAGTTGGATCGAGAGGATTTAGCCATTTTTCAATGTGGTCCCCCACATTGCTTATGGGTTGGATCGAAGGCCTTTTTCCATCTTTGACCGTGGTACTCCGCATTGATTTTCGAATGGCAGATAGCGGCAAACCGAGTACGCCATCGTGTTAATCATACGCTAAACGTTTTTTGGTTAAGTTTTTTGTTCAATGTCGTCCATTTGACTCAAAACGCTAAGGAAGAGGAGATAGGAGACGATATTGCATTTGAAGTGGACCTATCGACTTTGACCATCTTTCACTGTGGTCCCCCACATTGCTTATGGATTGGGTCGAGAAACTTTTGGCCATCTATCACTGTGGTCCCCCACATTGCTTATGAGTTGGATCGAGAGGATTTGGCCATTTTTCAATGTGGTCCCCCACATTGCTTATGGGTTGGATCGAGGGCCTTTTTCCATCTTTGACCGTGGTACTCCGCATTGATTTTCGAATGGCAGATAGCGGCAAACCGAGTACGCCATCGTGTTAATCATACGCTAAACGTTTTTTGGTTAAGTTTTTTGTTCAATGTCGTCCATTTGACTCAAAACGCTAAGGAAGAGGAGATAGGAGACGATATTGCATTTGAAGTGGACCTATCGACTTTGACCACCTTTCACTGTGGTCCCCCACATTGCTTATGGATTGGGTCGAGAAACTTTTGGCCATCTATCACTGTGGTCCCCCACATTGCTTATGAGTTGGATCGAGAGGATTTGGCCATTTTTCAATGTGGTCCCCCACATTGCTTATGGGTTGGATCGAGGGCCTTTTTCCATCTTTGACCGTGGTACTCCGCATTGATTTTCGAATGGCAGATAGCGGCAAACCGAGTACGCCATAGTGTTAATCATACGCTAAAATTTTTTTGGTTAAGTTTTTTGTTCAATGTCGTCCATTTGACTCAAAACGCTAAGGAAGAGGAGATAGGAGACGATATTGCATTTGAAGTGGACCTATCGACTTTGACCATCTTTCACTGTGGTCCCCCACATTGCTTATGGATTGGGTCGAGAGACTTTTGGCCATCTATCACTGTGGTCCCCCACATTGCTTATGAGTTGGATCGAGAGGATTTGGCCATTTTTCAATGTGGTCCCCCACATTGCTTATGGGTTGGATCGAGGGCCTTTTTCCATCTTTGACCGTGGTACTCCGCATTGATTTTCGAATGGCAGATAGCGGCAAACCGAGTACGCCATCGTGTTAATCATACGCTAAACGTTTTTTGGTTAAGTTTTTTGTTCAATGTCGTCCATTTGACTCAAAACGCTAAGGAAGAGGAGATAGGAGACGATATTGCATTTGAAGTGGACCTATCGACTTTGACCACCTTTCACTGTGGTCCCCCACATTGCTTATGGATTGGGTCGAGAAACTTTTGGCCATCTATCACTGTGGTCCCCCACATTGCTTATGAGTTGGATCGAGAGGATTTGGCCATTTTTCAATGTGGTCCCCCCCCCATCTATCACTGTGGTCCCCCACATTGCTTATGAGTTGGATCGAGAGGATTTAGCCATTTTTCAATGTGGTCCCCCACATTGCTTATGGGTTGGATCGAAGGCCTTTTTCCATCTTTGACCGTGGTACTCCGCATTGATTTTCGAATGGCAGATAGCGGCAAACCGAGTACGCCATCGTGTTAATCATACGCTAAACGTTTTTTGGTTAAGTTTTTTGTTCAATGTCGTCCATTTGACTCAAAACGCTAAGGAAGAGGAGATAGGAGACGATATTGCATTTGAAGTGGACCTATCGACTTTGACCACCTTTCACTGTGGTCCCCCACATTGCTTATGGATTGGGTCGAGAAACTTTTGGCCATCTATCACTGTGGTCCCCCACATTGCTTATGAGTTGGATCGAGAGGATTTGGCCATTTTTCAATGTGGTCCCCCCCCCATCTATCACTGTGGTCCCCCACATTGCTTATGAGTTGGATCGAGAGGATTTAGCCATTTTTCAATGTGGTCCCCCACATTGCTTATGGGTTGGATCGAAGGCCTTTTTCCATCTTTGACCGTGGTACTCCGCATTGATTTTCGAATGGCAGATAGCGGCAAACCGAGTACGCCATCGTGTTAATCATACGCTAAACGTTTTTTGGTTAAGTTTTTTGTTCAATGTCGTCCATTTGACTCAAAACGCTAAGGAAGAGGAGATAGGAGACGATATTGCATTTGAAGTGGACCTATCGACTTTGACCATCTTTCACTGTGGTCCCCCACATTGCTTATGGATTGGGTCGAGAAACTTTTGGCCATCTATCACTGTGGTCCCCCACATTGCTTATGAGTTGGATCGAGAGGATTTGGCCATTTTTCAATGTGGTCCCCCACATTGCTTATGGGTTGGATCGAGGGCCTTTTTCCATCTTTGACCGTGGTACTCCGCATTGATTTTCGAATGGCAGATAGCGGCAAACCGAGTACGCCATCGTGTTAATCATACGCTAAACGTTTTTTGGTTAAGTTTTTTGTTCAATGTCGTCCATTTGACTCAAAACGCTAAGGAAGAGGAGATAGGAGACGATATTGCATTTGAAGTGGACCTATCGACTTTGACCATCTTTCACTGTGGTCCCCCACATTGCTTATGAGTTGGATCGAGAGGATTTGGCCATTTTTCAATGTGGTCCCCCCCCATCTATCACTGTGGTCCCCCACATTGCTTATGAGTTGGATCGAGAGGATTTAGCCATTTTTCAATGTGGTCCCCCACATTGCTTATGGGTTGGATCGAGGGCCTTTTTCCATCTTTGACCGTGGTACTCCGCATTGATTTTCGAATGGCAGATAGCGGCAAACCGAGTACGCCATCGTGTTAATCATACGCTAAACGTTTTTTGGTTAAGTTTTTTGTTCAATGTCGTCCATTTGACTCAAAACGCTAAGGAAGAGGAGATAGGAGACGATATTGCATTTGAAGTGGACCTATCGACTTTGACCATTTTTCACTGTGGTCCCCCACATTGCTTATGGATTGGGTCGAGAAACTTTTGGCCATCTATCACTGTGGTCCCCCACATTGCTTATGAGTTGGATCGAGAGGATTTGGCCATTTTTCAATGTGGTCCCCCACATTGCTTATGGGTTGGATCGAGGGCCTTTTTCCATCTTTGACCGTGGTACTCCGCATTGATTTTCGAATGGCAGATAGCGGCAAACCGAGTACGCCATCGTGTTAATCATACGCTAAACGTTTTTTGGTTAAGTTTTTTGTTCAATGTCGTCCATTTGACTCAAAACGCTAAGGAAGAGGAGATAGGAGACGATATTGCATTTGAAGTGGACCTATCGACTTTGACCATCTTTCACTGTGGTCCCCCACATTGCTTATGGATTGGGTCGAGAAACTTTTGGCCATCTATCACTGTGGTCCCCCACATTGCTTATGAGTTGGATCGAGAGGATTTGGCCATTTTTCAATGTGGTCCCCCACATTGCTTATGGGTTGGATCGAGTGCCTTTTTCCATCTTTGACCGTGGTACTCCGCATTGATTTTCGAATGGCAGATAGCGGCAAACCGAGTACGCCATCGTGTTAATCATACGCTAAACGTTTTTTGGTTAAGTTTTTTGTTCAATGTCGTCCATTTGACTCAAAACGCTAAGGAAGAGGAGATAGGAGACGATATTGCATTTGAAGTGGACCTATCGACTTTGACCATCTTTCACTGTGGTCCCCCACATTGCTTATGGATTGGGTCGAGAAACTTTTGGCCATCTATCACTGTGGTCCCCCACATTGCTTATGAGTTGGATCGAGAGGCCATTTTTCAATGTGGTCCCCCACATTGCTTATGGGTTGGATCGAGGGCCTTTTTCCATCTTTGACCGTGGTACTCCGCATTGATTTTCGAATGGCAGATAGCGGCAAACCGAGTACGCCATCGTGTTAATCATACGCTAAACGTTTTTTGGTTAAGTTTTTTGTTCAATGTCGTCCATTTGACTCAAAACGCTAAGGAAGAGGAGATAGGAGACGATATTGCATTTGGAGTGGACCTATCGACTTTGACCATCTTTCACTGTGGTCCCCCACATTGCTTATGGATTGGGTCGAGAAACTTTTGGCCATCTATCACTGTGGTCCCCCACATTGCTTATGAGTTGGATCGAGAGGATTTGGCCATCTATCACTGCGGTCCCCCACATTGCTTATGAGTTGGATCGAGAGGATTTGGCCATTTTTCAATGTGGTCCCCCACATTGCTTATGGGTTGGATCGAGGGCCTTTTTCCATCTTTGACCGTGGTACTCCGCATTGATTTTCGAATGGCAGATAGCGGCAAACCGAGTACGCCATCGTGTTAATCATACGCTAAACGTTTTTTGGTTAAGTTTTTTGTTCAATGTCGTCCATTTGACTCAAAACGCTAAGGAAGAGGAGATAGGAGACGATATTGCATTTGAAGTGGACCTATCGACTTTGACCATCTTTCACTGTGGTCCCCCACATTGCTTATGGATTGGGTCGAGAAACTTTTGGCCATCTATCACTGTGGTCCCCCACATTGCTTATGAGTTGGATCGAGAGGATTTGGCCATTTTTCAATGTGGTCCCCCACATTGCTTATGGGTTGGATCGAGGGCCTTTTTCCATCTTTGACCGTGGTACTCCGCATTGATTTTCGAATGGCAGATAGCGGCAAACCGAGTACGCCATCGTGTTAATCATACGCTAAACGATTTTTGGTTAAGTTTTTTGTTCAATGTCGTCCATTTGACTCAAAACGCTAAGGAAGAGGAGATAGGAGACGATATTGCATTTGAAGTGGACCTATCGACTTTGACCATTTTTCACTGTGGTCCCCCACATTGCTTATGGATTGGGTCGAGAAACTTTTGGCCATCTATCACTGTGGTCCCCCACATTGCTTATGAGTTGGATCGAGAGGATTTGGCCATTTTTCAATGTGGTCCCCCACATTGCTTATGGGTTGGATCGAGGGCCTTTTTCCATCTTTGACCGTGGTACTCCGCATTGATTTTCGAATGGCAGATAGCGGCAAACCGAGTACGCCATCGTGTTAATCATACGCTAAACGTTTTTTGGTTAAGTTTTTTGTTCAATGTCGTCCATTTGACTCAAAACGCTAAGGAAGTGGAGATAGGAGACGATATTGCATTTGAAGTGGACCTATCGACTTTGACCATCTTTCACTGTGGTCCCCCACATTGCTTATGGATTGGGTCGAGAAACTTTTGGCCATCTATCACTGTGGTCCCCCACATTGCTTATGAGTTGGATCGAGAGGATTTGGCCATTTTTCAATGTGGTACCCCACATTGCTTATGGGTTGGATCGAGTGCCTTTTTCCATCTTTGACCGTGGTACTCCGCATTGATTTTCGAATGGCAGATAGCGGCAAACCGAGTACGCCATCGTGTTAATCATACGCTAAACGTTTTTTGGTTAAGTTTTTTGTTCAATGTCGTCCATTTGACTCAAAACGCTAAGGAAGAGGAGATAGGAGACGATATTGCATTTGAAGTGGACCTATCGACTTTGACCATCTTTCACTGTGGTCCCCCACATTGCTTATGGATTGGGTCGAGAAACTTTTGGCCATCTATCACTGTGGTCCCCCACATTGCTTATGAGTTGGATCGAGAGGATTTGGCCATTTTTCAATGTGGTCCCCCACATTGCTTATGGGTTGGATCGAGGGCCTTTTTCCATCTTTGACCGTGGTACTCCGCATTGATTTTCGAATGGCAGATAGCGGCAAACCGAGTACGCCATCGTGTTAATCATACGCTAAACGTTTTTTGGTTAAGTTTTTTGTTCAATGTCGTCCATTTGACTCAAAACGCTAAGGAAGAGGAGATAGGAGACGATATTGCATTTGAAGTGGACCTATCGACTTTGACCATCTTTCACTGTGGTCCCACACATTGCTTATGGATTGGGTCGAGAAACTTTTGGCCATCTATCACTGTGGTCCCCCACATTGCTTATGAGTTGGATCGAGAGGATTTGGCCATCTATCACTGTGGTCCCCCACATTGCTTATGAGTTGGATCGAGAGGATTTAGCCATTTTTCAATGTGGTCCCCCACATTGCTTATGGGTTGGATCGAGGGCCTTTTTCCATCTTTGACCGTGGTACTCCGCATTGATTTTCGAATGGCAGATAGCGGCAAACCGAGTACGCCATCGTGTTAATCATACGCTAAACGTTTTTTGGTTAAGTTTTTTGTTCAATGTCGTCCATTTGACTCAAAACGCTAAGGAAGAGGAGATAGGAGACGATATTGCATTTGAAGTGGACCTATCGACTTTGACCATCTTTCACTGTGGTCCCCCACATTGCTTATGGATTGGGTCGAGAAACTTTTGGCCATCTATCACTGTGGTCCCCCACATTGCTTATGAGTTGGATCGAGAGGATTTGGCCATTTTTCAATGTGGTCCCCCACATTGCTTATGGGTTGGATCGAGGGCCTTTTTCCATCTTTGACCGTGGTACTCCGCATTGATTTTCGAATGGCAGATAGCGGCAAACCGAGTACGCCATCGTGTTAATCATACGCTAAACGTTTTTTGGTTAAGTTTTTTGTTCAATGTCGTCCATTTGACTCAAAACGCTAAGGAAGAGGAGATAGGAGACGATATTGCATTTGAAGTGGACCTATCGACTTTGACCATCTTTCACTGTGGTCCCCCACATTGCTTATGGATTGGGTCGAGAAACTTTTGGCCATCTATCACTGTGGTCCCCCACATTGCTTATGAGTTGGATCGAGAGGATTTGGCCATTTTTCAATGTGGTCCCCCACATTGCTTATGGGTTGGATCGAGGGCCTTTTTCCATCTTTGACCGTGGTACTCCGCATTGATTTTCGAATGGCAGATAGCGGCAAACCGAGTACGCCATCGTGTTAATCATACGCTAAACGTTTTTTGGTTAAGTTTTTTGTTCAATGTCGTCCATTTGACTCAAAACGCTAAGGAAGAGGAGATAGGAGACGATATTGCATTTGAAGTGGACCTATCGACTTTGACCATCTTTCACTGTGGTCCCCCACATTGCTTATGGATTGGGTCGAGAAACTTTTGGCCATCTATCACTGTGGTCCCCCACATTGCTTATGAGTTGGATCGAGAGGATTTGGCCATCTATCACTGTGGTCCCCCACATTGCTTATGAGTTGGATCGAGAGAATTTGGCCATTTTTCAATGTGGTCCCCCACATTGCTTATGGGTTGGATCGAGGGCCTTTTTCCATCTTTGACCGTGGTACTCCGCATTGATTTTCGAATGGCAGATAGCGGCAAACCGAGTACGCCATCGTGTTAATCATACGCTAAACGTTTTTTGGTTAAGTTTTTTGTTCAATGTCGTCCATTTGACTCAAAACGCTAAGGAAGAGGAGATAGGAGACGATATTGCATTTGAAGTGGACCTATCGACTTTGACCATCTTTCACTGTGGTCCCCCACATTGCTTATGGATTGGGTCGAGAAACTTTTGGCCATCTATCACTGTGGTCCCCCACATTGCTTATGAGTTGGATCGAGAGGATTTGGCCATTTTTCAATGTGGTCCCCCACATTGCTTATGGGTTGGATCGAGGGCCTTTTTCCATCTTTGACCGTGGTACTCCGCATTGATTTTCGAATGGCAGATAGCGGCAAACCGAGTACGCCATCGTGTTAATCATACGCTAAACGTTTTTTAGTTAAGTTTTTTGTTCAATGTCGTCCATTTGACTCAAAACGCTAAGGAAGAGGAGATAGGAGACGATATTGCATTTGAAGTGGACCTATCGACTTTGACCATCTTTCACTGTGGTCCCCCACATTGCTTATGGATTGGGTCGAGAAACTTTTGGCCATCTATCACTGTGGTCCCCCACATTGCTTATGAGTTGGATCGAGAGGATTTGGCCATTTTTCAATGTGGTCCCCCACATTGCTTATGGGTTGGATCGAGGGCCTTTTTCCATCTTTGACCGTGGTACTCCGCATTGATTTTCGAATGGCAGATAGCGGCAAACCGAGTACGCCATCGTGTTAATCATACGCTAAACGTTTTTTCGTTAAGTTTTTTGTTCAATGTCGTCCATTTGACTCAAAACGCTAAGGAAGAGGAGATAGGAGACGATATTGCATTTGAAGTGGACCTATCGACTTTGACCATCTTTCACTGTGGTCCCCCACATTGCTTATGGATTGGGTCGAGAAACTTTTGGCCATCTATCACTGTGGTCCCCCACATTGCTTATGAGTTGGATCGAGAGGATTTGGCCATTTGGCCGAGTACGCCATCGAGTTAATCATACGCTAAACGTTTTTTGGTTAAGTTTTTTGTTCAATGTCGTCCATTTGACTCAAAACGCTAAGGAAGAGGAGATAGGAGACGATATTGCATTTGAAGTGGACCTATCGACTTTAACCATCTTTCACTGTGGTCCCCCACATTGCTTATGGATTGGGTCGAGAAACTTTTGGCCATCTATCACTGTGGTCCCCCACATTGCTTATGAGTTGGATCGAGAGGATTTGGCCATTTTTCAATGTGGTCCCCCACATTGCTTATGGGTTGGATCGAGGGCCTTTTTCCATCTTTGACCGTGGTACTCCGCATTGATTTTCGAATGGCAGATAGCGGCAAACCGAGTACGCCATCGTGTTAATCATACGCTAAACGTTTTTTGGTTAAGTTTTTTGTTCAATGTCGTCCATTTGACTCAAAACGCTAAGGAAGAGGAGATAGGAGACGATATTGCATTTGAAGTGGACCTATCGACTTTAACCATCTTTCACTGTGGTCCCCCACATTGCTTATGGATTGGGTCGAGAAACTTTTGGCCATCTATCACTGTGGTCCCCCACATTGCTTATGAGTTGGATCGAGAGGATTTGGCCATTTTTCAATGTGGTCCCCCACATTGCTTATGGGTTGGATCGAGGGCCTTTTTCCATCTTTGACCGTGGTACTCCGCATTGATTTTCGAATGGCAGATAGCGGCAAACCGAGTACGCCATCGTGTTAATCATACGCTAAACGTTTTTTGGTTAAGTTTTTTGTTCAATGTCGTCCATTTGACTCAAAACGCTAAGGAAGAGGAGATAGGAGACGATATTGCATTTGAAGTGGACCTATCGACTTTAACCATCTTTCACTGTGGTCCCCCACATTGCTTATGGATTGGGTCGAGAAACTTTTGGCCATCTATCACTGTGGTCCCCCACATTGCTTATGAGTTGGATCGAGAGGATTTGGCCATTTTTCAATGTGGTCCCCCACATTGCTTATGGGTTGGATCGAGGGCCTTTTTCCATCTTTGACCGTGGTACTCCGCATTGATTTTCGAATGGCAGATAGCGGCAAACCGAGTACGCCATCGTGTTAATCATACGCTAAACGTTTTTTGGTTAAGTTTTTTGTTCAATGTCGTCCATTTGACTCAAAACGCTAAGGAAGAGGAGATAGGAGACGATATTGCATTTGAAGTGGACCTATCGACTTTAACCATCTTTCACTGTGGTCCCCCACATTGCTTATGGATTGGGTCGAGAAACTTTTGGCCATCTATCACTGTGGTCCCCCACATTGCTTATGAGTTGGATCGAGAGGATTTGGCCATTTTTCAATGTGGTCCCCCACATTGCTTATGGGTTGGATCGAGGGCCTTTTTCCATCTTTGACCGTGGTACTCCGCATTGATTTTCGAATGGCAGATAGCGGCAAACCGAGTACGCCATCGTGTTAATCATACGCTAAACGTTTTTTGGTTAAGTTTTTTGTTCAATGTCGTCCATTTGACTCAAAACGCTAAGGAAGAGGAGATAGGAGACGATATTGCATTTGAAGTGGACCTATCGACTTTAACCATCTTTCACTGTGGTCCCCCACATTGCTTATGGATTGGGTCGAGAAACTTTTGGCCATCTATCACTGTGGTCCCCCACATTGCTTATGAGTTGGATCGAGAGGATTTGGCCATTTTTCAATGTGGTCCCCCACATTGCTTATGGGTTGGATCGAGGGCCTTTTTCCATCTTTGACCGTGGTACTCCGCATTGATTTTCGAATGGCAGATAGCGGCAAACCGAGTACGCCATCGTGTTAATCATACGCTAAACGTTTTTTGGTTAAGTTTTTTGTTCAATGTCGTCCATTTGACTCAAAACGCTAAGGAAGAGGAGATGGAGACGATATTGCATTTGAAGTGGACCTATCGACTTTGACCATCTTTCACTGTGGTCCCCCACATTGCTTATGGATTGGGTCGAGAAACTTTTGGCCATCTATCACTGTGGTCCCCCACATTGCTTATGGGTTGGATCGAGGGCCTTTTTCCATCTTTGACCGTGGTACTCCGCATTGATTTTCGAATGGCAGATAGCGGCAAACCGAGTACGCCATCATGTTAATCATACGCTAAACGTTTTTTGTTTAAGTTTTTTGTTCAATGTCGTCCATTTGACTCAAAACGCTAAGGAAGAGGAGATAGGAGACGATATTGCATTTGAAGTGGACCTATCGACTTTGACCATCTTTCACTGTGGTCCCCCACATTGCTTATGGATTGGGTCGAGAAACTTTTGGCCATCTATCACTGTGGTCCCCCACATTGCTTATGAGTTGGATCGAGAGGATTTGGCCATTTTTCAATGTGGTCCCCCACATTGCTTATGGGTTGGATCGAGGGCCTTTTTCCATCTTTGACCGTGGTACTCCGCATTGATTTTCGAATGGCAGATAGCGGCAAACCGAGTACGCCATCGTGTTAATCATACGCTAAACGTTTTTTCGTTAAGTTTTTTGTTCAATGTCGTCCATTTGACTCAAAACGCTAAGGAAGAGGAGATAGGAGACGATATTGCATTTGAAGTGGACCTATCGACTTTGACCATCTTTCACTGTGGTCCCCCACATTGCTTATGGATTGGGTCGAGAAACTTTTGGCCATCTATCACTGTGGTCCCCCACATTGCTTATGAGTTGGATCGAGAGGATTTGGCCATTTTTCAATGTGGTCCCCCACATTGCTTATGGGTTGGATCGAGGGCCTTTTTCCATCTTTGACCGTGGTACTCCGCATTGATTTTCGAATGGCAGATAGCGGCAAACCGAGTACGCCATCGTGTTAATCATACGCTAAACGTTTTTTGGTTAAGTTTTTTGTTCAATGTCGTCCATTTGACTCAAAACGCTAAGGAAGAGGAGATAGGAGACGATATTGCATTTGGAGTGGACCTATCGACTTTGACCATCTTTCACTGTGGTCCCCCACATTGCTTATGGATTGGGTCGAGAAACTTTCGGCCATCTATCACTGTGGTCCCCCACATTGCTTATGAGTTGGATCGAGAGGATTTGGCCATTTTTCAATGTGGTCCCCCACATTGCTTATGGGTTGGATCGAGGGCCTTTTTCCATCTTTGACCGTGGTACTCCGCATTGATTTTCGAATGGCAGATAGCGGCAAACCGAGTACGCCATCGTGTTAATCATACGCTAAACGTTTTTTGGTTAAGTTTTTTGTTCAATGTCGTCCATTTGACTCAAAACGCTAAGGAAGAGGAGATAGGAGACGATATTGCATTTGAAGTGGACCTATCGACTTTGACCATCTTTCACTGTGGTCCCCCACATTGCTTATGGATTGGGTCGAGAAACTTTTGGCCATCTATCACTGTGGTCCCCCACATTGCTTATGAGTTGGATCGAGAGGATTTGGCCATTTTTCAATGTGGTCCCCCACATTGCTTATGGGTTGGATCGAGGGCCTTTTTCCATCTTTGACCGTGGTACTCCGCATTGATTTTCGAATGGCAGATAGCGGCAAACCGAGTACGCCATCGTGCTAATCATACGCTAAACGTTTTTTGGTTAAGTTTTTTGTTCAATGTCGTCCATTTGACTCAAAACGCTAATAAAGAGGAGATAGGAGACGATATTGCATTTGAAGTGGACCTATCGACTTTGACCATCTTTCACTGTGGTCCCCCACATTGCTTATGGATTGGGTCGAGAAACTTTTGGCCATCTATCACTGTGGTCCCCCACATTGCTTATGAGTTGGATCGAGAGGATTTGGCCATTTTTCAATGTGGTCCCCCACATTGCTTATGGGTTGGATCGAGGGCCTTTTTCCATCTTTGACCGTGGTACTCCGCATTGATTTTCGAATGGCAGATAGCGGCAAACCGAGTACGCCATCGTGTTAATCATACGCTAAACGTTTTTGGGTTAAGTTTTTTGTTCAATGTCGTCCATTTGACTCAAAACGCTAAGGAAGAGGAGATAGGAGACGATATTGCATTTGGAGTGGACCTATCGACTTTGACCATCTTTCACTGTGGTCCCCCACATTGCTTATGGATTGGGTCGAGAAACTTTTGGCCATCTATCACTGTGGTCCCCCACATTGCTTATGAGTTGGATCGAGAGGATTTGGCCATTTTTCAATGTGGTCCCCCACATTGCTTATGGGTTGGATCGAGGGCCTTTTTCCATCTTTGACCGTGGTACTCCGCATTGATTTTCGAATGGCAGATAGCGGCAAACCGAGTACGCCATCGTGTTAATCATACGCTAAACGTTTTTTGGTTAAGTTTTTTGTTCAATGTCGTCCATTTGACTCAAAACGCTAAGGAAGAGGAGATAGGAGACGATATTGCATTTGAAGTGGACCTATCGACTTTGACCATCTTTCACTGTGGTCCCCCACATTGCTTATGGATTGGGTCGAGAAACTTTTGGCCATCTATCACTGTGGTCCCCCACATTGCTTATGAGTTGGATCGAGGGGATTTGGCCATTTTTCAATGTGGTCCCCCACATTGCTTATGGGTTGGATCGAGGGCCTTTTTCCATCTTTGACCGTGGTACTCCGCATTGATTTTCGAATGGCAGATAGCGGCAAACCGAGTACGCCATCGTGTTAATCATACGCTAAACGTTTTTTGGTTAAGTTTTTTGTTCAATGTCGTCCATTTGACTCAAAACGCTAAGGAAGAGGAGATAGGAGACGATATTGCATTTGAAGTGGACCTATCGACTTTGACCATCTTTCACTGTGGTCCCCCACATTGCTTATGGATTGGGTCGAGAAACTTTTGGCCATCTATCACTGTGGTCCCCCACATTGCTTATGAGTTGGATCGAGAGGATTTGGCCATTTTTCAATGTGGTCCCCCACATTGCTTATGGGTTGGATCGAGGGCCTTTTTCCATCTTTGACCGTGGTACTCCGCATTGATTTTCGAATGGCAGATAGCGGCAAACCGAGTACGCCATCGTGTTAATCATATGCTAAACGTTTATTGGTTAAGTTTTTTGTTCAATGTCGTCCATTTGACTCAAAACGCTAAGGAAGAGGAGATAGGAGACGATATTGCATTTGAAGTGGACCTATCGACTTTGACCATCTTTCACTGTGGTCCCCCACATTGCTTATGGATTGGGTCGAGAAACTTTTGGCCATCTATCACTGTGGTCCCCCACATTGCTTATGAGTTGGATCGAGAGGATTTGGCCATTTTTCAATGTGGTCCCCCACATTGCTTATGGGTTGGATCGAGGGCCTTTTTCCATCTTTGACCGTGGTACTCCGCATTGATTTTCGAATGGCAGATAGCGGCAAACCGAGTACGCCATCGTGTTAATCATACGCTAAACGTATTTTGGTTAAGTTTTTTGTTCAATGTCGTCCATTTGACTCAAAACGCTAAGGAAGAGGAGATAGGAGACGATATTGCATTTGGAGTGGACCTATCGACTTTGACCATCTTTCACTGTGGTCCCCCACATTGCTTATGGATTGGGTCGAGAAACTTTTGGCCATCTATCACTGTGGTCCCCCACATTGCTTATGAGTTGGATCGAGAGGATTTGGCCATTTTTCAATGTGGTCCCCCACATTGCTTATGGGTTGGATCGAGGGCCTTTTTCCATCTTTGACCGTGGTACTCCGCATTGATTTTCGAATGGCAGATAGCGGCAAACCGAGTACGCCATCGTGTTAATCATACGCTAAACGTTTTTTGGTTAAGTTTTTTGTTCAATGTCGTCCATTTGACTCAAAACGCTAAGGAAGAGGAGATAGGAGACGATATTGCATTTGAAGTGGACCTATCGACTTTGACCATCTTTCACTGTGGTCCCCCACATTGCTTATGGATTGGGTCGAGAAACTTTTGGCCATCTATCACTGTGGTCCCCCACATTGCTTATGAGTTGGATCGAGAGGATTTGGCCATTTTTCAATGTGGTCCCCCACATTGCTTATGGGTTGGATCGAGGGCCTTTTTCCATCTTTGACCGTGGTACTCCGCATTGATTTTCGAATGGCAGATAGCGGCAAACCGAGTACGCCATCGTGTTAATCATACGCTAAACGTTTTTTGGTTAAGTTTTTTGTTCAATGTCGTCTATTTGACTCAAAACGCTAAGGAAGAGGAGACAGGAGACGATATTGCATTTGAAGTGGACCTATCGACTTTGACCATCTTTCACTGTGGTCCCCCACATTGCTTATGGATTGGGTCGAGAAACTTTTGGCCATCTATCACTGTGGTCCCCCACATTGCTTATGAGTTGGATCGAGAGGATTTGGCCATTTTTCAATGTGGTCCCCCACATTGCTTATGGGTTGGATCGAGGGCCTTTTTCCATCTTTGACCGTGGTACTCCGCATTGATTTTCGAATGGCAGATAGCGGCAAACCGAGTACGCCATTGTGTTAATCATACGCTAAACGTTTTTTGGTTAAGTTTTTTGTTCAATGTCGTCCATTTGACTCAAAACGCTAAGGAAGTGGAGATAGGAGACGATATTGCATTTGAAGTGGACCTATCGACTTTGACCATCTTTCACTGTGGTCCCCCACATTGCTTATGGATTGGGTCGAGAAACTTTTGGCCATCTATCACTGTGGTCCCCCACATTGCTTATGGGTTGGATCGTTAGCCTTTTTCCATCTTTGACCGTGGTACTCCGCATTGATTTTCGAATGGCAGATAGCGGCAAACCGAGTACGCCATCGTGTTAATCATACGCTAAACGTTTATTGGTTAAGTTTTTTGTTCAATGTCGTCCATTTGACTCAAAACGCTAAGGAAGAGGAGATAGGAGACGATATTGCATTTGAAGTGGACCTATCGACTTTGACCATCTTTCACTGTGGTCCCCCACATTGCTTATGGATTGGGTCGAGAAACTTTTGGCCATCTATCACTGTGGTCCCCCACATTGCTTATGGATTGGGTCGAGAAACTGTTGGCCATCTATCACTGTGGTCCCCCACATTGCTTATGAGTTGGATCGAGAGGATTTGGCCATTTTTCAATGTGGTCCCCACATTGCTTATGGGTTGGATCGAGGGCCTTTTTCCATCTTTGACCGTGGTACTCCGCATTGATTTTCGAATGGCAGATAGCGGCAAACCGAGTACGCCATCGTGTTAATCATACGCTAAACGTTTTTTGGTTAAGTTTTTTGTTCAATGTCGTCCATTTGACTCAAAACGCTAAGGAAGAGGAGATAGGAGACGATATTGCATTTGAAGTGGACCTATCGACTTTGACCATCTTTCACTGTGGTCCCCCACATTGCTTATGGATTGGGTCGAGAAACTTTTGGCCATCTATCACTGTGGTCCCCCACATTGCGTATGAGTTGGATCGAGAGGATTTGGCCATTTTTCAATGTGGTCCCCCACATTGCTTATGGGTTGGATCGAGGGCCTTTTTCCATCTTTGACCGTGGTACTCCGCATTGATTTTCGAATGGCAGATAGCGGCAAACCGAGTACGCCATCGTGTTAATCATACGCTAAACGTTTTTTGGTTAAATTTTTTGTTCAATGTCGTCCATTTGACTCAAAACGCTAAGGAAGAGGAGATAGGAGACGATATTGCATTTGAAGTGGACCTATCGACTTTGACCATCTTTCACTGTGGTCCCCCACATTGCTTATGGATTGGGTCGAGAAACTTTTGGCCATCTATCACTGTGGTCCCCCACATTGCTTATGAGTTGGATCGAGAGGATTTGGCCATTTTTCAATGTGGTCCCCCACATTGCTTATGGGTTGGATCGAGGGCCTTTTTCCATCTTTGACCGTGGTACTCCGCATTGATTTTCGAATGGCAGATAGCGGCAAACCGAGTACGCCATCGTGTTAATCATACGCTAAACGTTTTTTGGTTAAGTTTTTTGTTCAATGTCGTCCATTTGACTCAAAACGCTAAGGAAGAGGAGATAGGAGACGATATTGCATTTGAAGTGGACCTATCGACTTTGACCATCTTTCACTGTGGTCCCCCACATTGCTTATGGATTGGGTCGAGAAACTTTTGGCCATCTATCACTGTGGTCCCCCACATTGCTTATGAGTTGGATCGAATGGATTTGGCCATTTTTCAATGTGGTCCCCCACATTGCTTATGGGTTGGATCGAGGGCCTTTTTCCATCTTTGACCGTGGTACTCCGCATTGATTTTCGAATGGCAGATAGCGGCAAACCGAGTACGCCATCGTGTTAATCATACGCTAAACGTATTTTGGTTAAGTTTTTTGTTCAATGTCGTCCATTTGACTCAAAACGCTAAGGAAGAGGAGATAGGAGACGATATTGCATTTGAAGTGGACCTATCGACTTTGACCATCTTTCACTGTGGTCCCCCACATTGCTTATGGATTGGGTCGAGAAACTTTTGGCCATCTATCACTGTGGTCCCCCACATTGCTTATGAGTTGGATCGAGAGGATTTGGCCATTTTTCAATGTGGTCCCCCACATTGCTTATGGGTTGGATCGAGGGCCTTTTTCCATCTTTGACCGTGGTACTCCGCATTGATTTTCGAATGGCAGATAGCGGCAAACCGAGTACGCCATCGTGTTAATCATACGCTAAACGTTTTTTGGTTAAGTTTTTTGTTCAATGTCGTCCATTTGACTCAAAACGCTAAGGAAGAGGAGATAGGAGACGATATTGCATTTGAAGTGGACCTATCGACTTTGACTATCTTTCACTGTGGTCCCCCACATTGCTTATGGGTTGGGTCGAGGGCCTTTTTCCATCTTTGACCGTGGTACTCCGCATTGATTTTCGAATGGCAGATAGCGGCAAACCGAGTACGCCATCGTGTTAATCATACGCTAAACGTTTTTTGGTTAAGTTTTTTGTTCAATGTCGTCCATTTGACTCAAAACGCTAAGGAAGAGGAGATAGGAGACGATATTGCATTTGAAGTGGACCTATCGACTTTGACCATCTTTCACTGTGGTCCCCCACATTGCTTATGGATTGGGTCGAGAAACTTTTGGCCATCTATCACTGTGGTCCCCCACATTGCTTATGAGTTGGATCGAGAGGATTTGGCCATTTTTCAATGTGGTCCCCCACATTGCTTATGGGTTGGATCGAGGGCCTTTTTCCATCTTTGACCGTGGTACTCCGCATTGATTTTCGAATGGCAGATAGCGGCAAACCGAGTACGCCATCGTGTTAATCATACGCTAAACGTTTTTTGGTTAAGTTTTTTGTTCAATGTCGTCCATTTGACTCAAAACGCTAAGGAAGTGGAGATAGGAGACGATATTGCATTTGAAGTGGACCTATCGACTTTGACCATCTTTCACTGTGGTCCCCCACATTGCTTATGGATTGGGTCGAGAAACTTTTGGCCATCTATCACTGTGGTCCCCCACATTGCTTATGAGTTGGATCGAGAGGATTTGGCCATTTTTCAATGTGGTCCCCCACATTGCTTATGGGTTGGATCGATGGCCTTTTTCCATCTTTGACCGTGGTACTCCGCATTGATTTTCGAATGGCAGATAGCGGCAAACCGAGTACGCCATCGTGTTAATCATACGCTAAACGTTTTTTGGTTAAGTTTTTTGTTCAATGTCGTCCATTTGACTCAAAACGCTAAGCAAGAGGAGATAGGAGACGATATTGCATTTGAAGTGGACCTATCGACTTTGACCATCTTTCACTGTGGTCCCCCACATTGCTTATGAATTGGGTCGAGAAACTTTTGGCCATCTATCACTGTGGTCCCCCACATTGCTTATGAGTTGGATCGAGAGGATTTGGCCATTTTTCAATGTGGTCCCCCACATTGCTTATGGGTTGGATCGAGGGCCTTTTTCCATCTTTGACCGTGGTACTCCGCATTGATTTTCGAATGGCAGATAGCGGCAAACCGAGTACGCCATCGTGTTAATCATACGCTAAACGTTTTTTGGTTAAGTTTTTTGTTCAATGTCGTCCATTTGACTCAAAACGCTAAGGAAGAGGAGATAGGAGACGATATTGCATTTGAAGTGGACCTATCGACTTTGCCATCTTTCACTGTGGTCCCCCACATTGCTTATGGATTGGGTCGAGAAACTTTTGGCCATCTATCACTGTGGTCCCCCACATTGCTTATGAGTTGGATCGAGAGGATTTGGCCATTTTTCAATGTGGTCCCCCACATTGCTTATGGGTTGGTTCGAGGGCCTTTTTCCATCTTTGACCGTGGTACTCCGCATTGATTTTCGAATGGCAGATAGCGGCAAACCGAGTACGCCATCGTGTTAATCATACGCTAAACGTTTATTGGTTAAGTTTTTTGTTCAATGTCGTCCATTTGACTCAAAACGCTAAGGAAGAGGAGATAGGAGACGATATTGCATTTGAAGTGGACCTATCGACTTTGACCATCTTTAACTGTGGTCCCCCACATTGCTTATGGATTGGGTCGAGAAACTTTTTGGCCATCTATCACTGTGGTCCCCCACATTGCTTATCGATTGGGTCGAGAAACTGTTGGCCATCTATCACTGTGGTCCCCCACATTGCTTATGAGTTGGATCGAGAGGATTTGGCCATTTTTCAATGTGGTCCCCACATTGCTTATGGGTTGGATCGAGGGCCTTTTTCCATCTTTGACCGTGGTACTCCGCATTGATTTTCGAATGGCAGATAGCGGCAAACCGAGTACGCCATCGTGTTAATCATACGCTAAACGTTTTTTGGTTAAGTTTTTTGTTCAATGTCGTCCATTTGACTCAAAACGCTAAGGAAGAGGAGATAGGAGACGATATTGCATTTGAAGTGGACCTATCGACTTTGACCATCTTTCACTGTGGTCCCCCACATTGCTTATGGATTGGGTCGAGAAACTTTTTGGCCATCTATCACTGTGGTCCCCCACATTGCTTATGGATTGGGTCGAGAAACTTTTGGCCATCTATCACTGTGGTCCCCCACATTGCTTATGAGTTGGATCGAGAGGATTTGGCCATTTTTCAATGTGGTCCCCCACATTGCTTATGGGTTGGATCGAGGGCCTTTTTCCATCTTTGACCGTGGTACTCCGCATTGATTTTCGAATGGCAGATAGCGGCAAACCGAGTACGCCATCGTGTTAATCATACGCTAAACGTTTTTTGGTTAAGTTTTTTGTTCAATGTCGTCCATTTGACTCAAAACGCTAAGGAAGAGGAGATAGGAGACGATATTGCATTTGAAGTGGACCTATCGACTTTGACCATCTTTCACTGTGGTCCCCCACATTGCTTATGGATTGGGTCGAGAAACTTTTGGCCATCTATCACTGTGGTCCCCCACATTGCTTATGAGTTGGATCGAGAGGATTTGGCCATTTTTCAATGTGGTCCCCCACATTGCTTATGGGTTGGATCGAGGGCCTTTTTCCATCTTTGACCGTGGTACTCCGCATTGATTTTCGAATGGCAGATAGCGGCAAACCGAGTACGCCATCGTGTTAATCATACGCTAAACGTTTTTTGGTTAAGTTTTTTGTTCAATGTCGTCCATTTGACTCAAAACGCTAAGGAAGAGGAGATAGGAGACGATATTGCATTTGAAGTGGACCTATCGACTTTGACCATCTTTCACTGTGGTCCCCCACATTGCTTATGGATTGGGTCGAGAAACTTTTGGCCATCTATCACTGTGGTCCCCCACATTGCTTATGAGTTGGATCGAGAGGATTTGGCCATTTTTCAATGTGGTCCCCCACATTGCTTATGGGTTGGATCGAAGGCCTTTTTCCATCTTTGACCGTGGTACTCCGCATTGATTTTCGAATGGCAGATAGCGGCAAACCGAGTACGCCATCGTGTTAGTCATACGCTAAACGTTTTTTGGTTAAGTTTTTTGTTCAATGTCGTCCATTTGACTCAAAACGCTAAGGTAGAGGAGATAGGAGACGATATTGCATTTGAAGTGGACCTATCGACTTTGACCATCTTTCACTGTGGTCCCCCACATTGCTTATGG
Organism: Xylota segnis; assembly: GCA_963583995.1. Classification (NCBI taxonomy): domain Eukaryota; kingdom Metazoa; phylum Arthropoda; class Insecta; order Diptera; family Syrphidae; genus Xylota; species Xylota segnis. The sequence continues at coordinate 36,986,410 of OY757238.1, read as the reverse complement.
ATTGGGTCGAGAAACTTTTGGCCATCTATCACTGTGGTCCCCCACATTGCTTATGAGTTGGATCGAGAGGATTTGGCCATTTTTCAATGTGGTCCCCCACATTGCTTATGGGTTGGATCGAGGGCCTTTTTCCATCTTTGACCGTGGTACTCCGCATTGATTTTCGAATGGCAGATAGCGGCAAACCGAGTACGCCATCGTGTTAATCATACGCTAAACGTTTATTGGTTAAGTTTTTTGTTCAATGTCGTCCATTTGACTCAAAACGCTAAGGAAGAGGAGATAGGAGACGATATTGCATTTGAAGTGGACCTATCGACTTTGACCATCTTTCACTGTGGTCCCCCACATTGCTTATGGGTTGGATCGAGGGCCTTTTTCCATCTTTGACCGTGGTACTCCGCATTGATTTTCGAATGGCAGATAGCGGCAAACCGAGTACGCCATCGTGTTAGTCATACGCTAAACGTTTTTTGGTTAAGTTTTTTGTTCAATGTCGTCCATTTGACTCAAAACGCTAAGGTAGAGGAGATAGGAGACGATATTGCATTTGAAGTGGACCTATCGACTTTGACCATCTTTCACTGTGGTCCCCCACATTGCTTATGGATTGGGTCGAGAAACTTTTGGCCATCTATCACTGTGGTCCCCCACATTGCTTATGAGTTGGATCGAGAGGATTTGGCCATTTTTCAATGTGGTCCCCCACATTGCTTATGGGTTGGATCGAGGGCCTTTTTCCATCTTTGACCGTGGTACTCCGCATTGATTTTCGAATGGCAGATAGCGGCAAACCGAGTACGCCATCGTGTTAATTATACGCTAAACGTTTTTTGGTTAAGTTTTTTGTTCAATGTCGTCCATTTGACTCAAAACGCTAAGGAAGAGGAGATAGGAGACGATATTGCATTTGAAGTGGACCTATCGACCTATCGACTTTGACCATCTTTCACTGTGGTCCCCCACATTGCTTATGGATTGGGTCGAGAAACTTTTGGCCATCTATCACTGTGGTCCCCCACATTGCTTATGGTCCCCCACATTGCTTATGGGTTGGATCGAGGGCCTTTTTTAATCTTTGACCGTGGTACTCCGCATTGATTTTCGAATGGCAGATAGCGGCAAACCGAGTACACACACCATCGTGTTAATCATACGCTAAACGTTTTTTGGTTAAGTTTTTCGTTCAATGTCGTCCATTTGACTCAAAACGCTAAGGAAGAGGAGATAGGAGACGATATTGCATTTGAAGTGGACCTATCGACTTTGACCATCTTTCACTGTGGTCCCCCACATTGCTTATGGATTGGGTCGAGAAACTTTTGGCCATCTATCACTGTGGTCCCCCACATTGCTTATGTGTTGGATCGAGAGGATTTGGCCATTTTTCAATGTGGTCCCCCACATTGCTTATGGGTTGGATCGAGGGCCTTTTTCCATCTTTGACCGTGGTACTCCGCATTGATTTTCGAATGGCAGATAGCGGCAAACCGAGTACGCCATCGTGTTAATCATACGCTAAACGTTTTTCGGTTAAGTTTTTTGTTCAATGTCGTCCATTTGACTCAAAACGCTAAGGAAGAGGAGATAGGAGACGATATTGCATTTGAAGTGGACCTATCGACTTTGACCATCTTTCACTGTGGTACCCCACATTGCTTATGGATTGGGTCGAGAAACTTTTGGCCATCTATCACTGTGGTCCCCCACATTGCTTATGAGTTGGATCGAGAGGATTTGGCCATTTTTCAATGTGGTCCCCCACATTGCTTATGGGTTGGATCGAGGGCCTTTTTCCATCTTTGACCGTGGTACTCCGCATTGATTTTCGAATGGCAGATAGCGGCAAACCGAGTACGCCATCGTGTTAGTCATACGCTATGTATGTGGTCCCCCACATTGCTTATGGATTGGGTCGAGAAACTTTTGGCCATCTATCACTGTGGTCCCCCACATTGCTTATGAGTTGGATCGAGAGGATTTGGCCATTTTTCAATGTGGTCCCCCACATTGCTTATGGGTTGGATCGAGGGCCTTTTTCCATCTTTGACCGTGGTACTCCGCATTGATTTTCGAATGGCAGATAGCGGCAAACCGAGTACGCCATCGTGTTAATCATACGCTAAACGTTTTTTGGTTAAGTTTTTTGTTCAATGTCGTCCATTTGACTCAAAACGCTAAGGAAGAGGAGATAGGAGACGATATTGCATTTGAAGTGGACCTATCGACTTTGACCATCTTTCACTGTGGTCCCCCACATTGCTTATGGATTGGGTCGAGAAACTTTTGGCCATCTATCACTGTGGTCCCCCACATTGCTTATGAGTTGGATCGAGAGGATTTGGCCATTTTTCAATGTGGTCCCCCACATTGCTTATGGGTTGGATCGAGGGCCTTTTTCCATCTTTGACCGTGGTACTCCGCATTGATTTTCGAATGGCAGATAGCGGCAAACCGAGTACGCCATCGTGTTAATCATACGCTAAACGTTTTTTGGTTAAGTTTTTTGTTCAATGTCGTCCATTTGACTCAAAACGCTAAGGAAGAGGAGATAGGAGACGATATTGCATTTGAAGTGGACCTATCGACTTTGACCATCTTTCACTGTGGTCCCCCACATTGCTTATGGATTGGGTCGAGAAACTTTTGGCCATCTATCACTGTGGTCCCCCACATTGCTTATGAGTTGGATCGAGAGGATTTGGCCATTTTTCAATGTGGTCCCCCACATTGCTTATGGGTTGGATCGAGGGACTTTTTCCATCTTTGACCGTGGTACTCCGCATTGATTTTCGAATGGCAGATAGCGGCAAACCGAGTACGCCATCGTGTTAATCATACGCTAAACGTTTTGTGGTTAAGTTTTTTGTTCAATGTCGTCCATTTGACTCAAAACGCTAAGGAAGAGGAGATAGGAGACGATATTGCATTTGAAGTGGACCTATCGACTTTGACCATCTTTCACTGTGGTCCCCCACATTGCGTATGGATTGGGTCGAGAAACTTTTGGCCATCTATCACTGTGGTCCCCCACATTGCTTATGAGTTGGATCGAGAGGATTTGGCCATTTTTCAATGTGGTCCCCCACATTGCTTATGGGTTCGATCGAGGGCCTTTTTCCATCTTTGACCGTGGTACTCCGCATTGATTTTCGAATGGCAGATAGCGGCAAACCGAGTACGCCATCGTGTTAGTCATACGCTAAACGTTTTTTGGTTAAGTTTTTTGTTCAATGTCGTCCATTTGACTCAAAACGCTAAGGAAGAGGAGATAGGAGACGATATTGCATTTGAAGTGGACCTATCGACTTTGACCATCTTTCACTGTGGTCCCCCACATTGCTTATGGATTGGGTCGAGAAACTTTTGGCCATCTATCACTGTGGTCCCCCACATTGCTTATGAGTTGGATCGAGAGAATTTGGCCATTTTTCAATGTGGTCCCCCACATTGCTTATGGGTTGGATCGAGGGCCTTTTTCCATCTTTGACCGTGGTACTCCGCATTGATTTTCGAATGGCAGATAGCGGCAAACCGAGTACGCCATCGTGTTAATCATACGCTAAACGTTTTTTGGTTAAGTTTTTTGTTCAATGTCGTCCATTTGACTCAAAACGCTAAGGAAGAGGAGATAGGAGACGATATTGCATTTGAAGTGGACCTATCGACTTTGACCATCTTTCACTGTGGTCCCCCACATTGCTTATGGATTGGGTCGAGAAACTTTTGGCCATCTATCACTGTGGTCCCCCACATTGCTTATGAGTTGGATCGAGAGGATTTGGCCATTTTTCAATGTGGTCCCCCACATTGCTTATGGGTTGGATCGAGGGCCTTTTTCCATCTTTGACCGTGGTACTCCGCATTGATTTTCGAATGGCAGATAGCGGCAAACCGAGTACGCCATCGTGTTAATCATACGCTAAACGTTTTTTGGTTAAGTTTTTTGTTCAATGTCGTCCATTTGACTCAAAACGCTAAGGAAGAGGAGATAGGAGACGATATTGCATTTGAAGTGGACCTATCGACTTTGACCATCTTTCACTGTGGTCCCCCACATTGCTTATGGATTGGGTCGAGAAACTTTTGGCCATCTATCACTGTGGTCCCCCACATTGCTTATGAGTTGGATCGAGAGGATTTGGCCATTTTTCAATGTGGTCCCCCACATTGCTTATGGGTTGGATCGAGGGCCTTTTTCCATCTTTGACCGTGGTACTCCGCATTGATTTTCGAATGGCAGATAGCGGCAAACCGAGTACGCCATCGTGTTAGTCATACGCTAAACGTTTTTGGTTAAGTTTTTTGTTCAATGTCATCCATTTGACTCAAAACGCTAAGGAAGAGGAGATAGGAGACGATATTGCATTTGAAGTGGACCTATCGACTTTGACCATCTTTCACTGTGGTCCCCCACATTGCTTATGGATTGGGTCGAGAAACTTTTGGCCATCTATCACTGTGGTCCCCCACATTGCTTATGAGTTGGATCGAGAGGATTTGGCCATTTTTCAATGTGGTTCCCCACATTGCTTATGGGTTGGATCGAGGGCCTTTTTCCATCTTTGACCGTGGTACTCCGCATTGATTTTCGAATGGCAGATAGCGGCAAACCGAGTACGCCATCGTGTTAATCATACGCTAAACGTTTTTTGGTTAAGTTTTTTGTTCAATGTCGTCCATTTGACTCAAAACGCTAAGGAAGAGGAGATAGGAGACGATATTGCATTTGAAGTGGACCTATCGACTTTGACCATCTTTCACTGTGGTCCCCCACATTGCTTATGGATTGGGTCGAGAAACTTTTGGCCATCTATCACTGTGGTCCCCCACATTGCTTATGAGTTGGATCGAGAGGATTTGGCCATTTTTCAATGTGGTCCCCCACATTGCTTATGGGTTGGATCGAGGGCCTTTTTCCATCTTTGACCGTGGTACTCCGCATTGATTTTCGAATGGCAGATAGCGGCAAACCGAGTACGCCATCGTGTTAATCATACGCTAAACGTTTTTTGGTTAAGTTTTTTGTTCAATGTCGTCCATTTGACTCAAAACGCTAAGGAAGAGGAGATAGGAGACGATATTGCATTTGAAGTGGACCTATCGACTTTGACCATCTTTCACTGTGGTCCCCCACATTGCTTATGGATTGGGTCGAGAAACTTTTGGCCATCTATCACTGTGGTCCCCCACATTGCTTATGAGTTGGATCGAGAGAATTTGGCCATTTTTCAATGTGGTCCCCCACATTGCTTATGGGTTGGATCGAGGGCCTTTTTCCATCTTTGACCGTGGTACTCCGCATTGATTTTCGAATGGCAGATAGCGGCAAACCGAGTACGCCATCGTGTTAATCATACGCTAAACGTTTTTTGGTTAAGTTTTTTGTTCAATGTCGTCCATTTGACTCAAAACGCTAAGGAAGAGGAGATAGGAGACGATATTGCATTTGAAGTGGACCTATCGACTTTGACCATCTTTCACTGTGGTCCCCCACATTGCTTATGGATTGGGTCGAGAAACTTTTGGCCATCTATCACTGTGGTCCCCCACATTGCTTATGAGTTGGATCGAGAGGATTTGGCCATTTTTCAATGTGGTCCCCCACATTGCTTATGGGTTGGATCGAGGGCCTTTTTCCATCTTTGACCGTGGTACTCCGCATTGATTTTCGAATGGCAGATAGCGGCAAACCGAGTACGCCATCGTGTTAATCATACGCTAAACGTTTATTGGTTAAGTTTTTTGTTCAATGTCGTCCATTTGACTCAAAACGCTAAGGAAGAGGAGATAGGAGACGATATTGCATTTGAAGTGGACCTATCGACTTTGACCATCTTTCACTGTGGTCCCCCACATTGCTTATGGATTGGGTCGAGAAACTTTTGGCCATCTATCACTGTGGTCCCCCACATTGCTTATGAGTTGGATCGAGAGGATTTGGCCATTTTTCAATGTGGTCCCCCACATTGCTTATGGGTTGGATCGAGGGCCTTTTTCCATCTTTGACCGTGGTACTCCGCATTGATTTTCGAATGGCAGATAGCGGCAAACCGAGTACGCCATCGTGTTAATCATACGCTAAACGTTTTTTGGTTAAGTTTTTTGTTCAATGTCGTCCATTTGACTCAAAACGCTAAGGAAGAGGAGATAGGAGACGATATTGCATTTGAAGTGGACCTATCGACTTTGACCATCTTTCACTGTGGTCCCCCACATTGCTTATGGATTGGGTCGAGAAACTTTTGGCCATCTATCACTGTGGTCCCCCACATTGCTTATGAGTTGGATCGAGAGGATTTGGCCATTTTTCAATGTGGTCCCCCACATTGCTTATGGGTTGGATCGAGGGCCTTTTTCCATCTTTGACCGTGGTACTCCGCATTGATTTTCGAATGGCAGATAGCGGCAAACCGAGTACGCCATCGTGTTAATCATACGCTAAACGTTTTTTGGTTAAGTTTTTTGTTCAATGTCGTCCATTTGACTCAAAACGCTAAGGAAGAGGAGATAGGAGACGATATTGCATTTGAAGTGGACCTATCGACTTTGACCATCTTTCACTGTGGTCCCCCACATTGCTTATGGATTGGGTCGAGAAACTTTTGGCCATCTATCACTGTGGTCCCCCACATTGCTTATGAGTTGGATCGAGAGGATTTGGCCATTTTTCAATGTGGTCCCCCACATTGCTTATGGGTTGGATCGAGGGCCTTTTTCCATCTTTGACCGTGGTACTCCGCATTGATTTTCGAATGGCAGATAGCGGCAAACCGAGTACGCCATCGTGTTAATCATACGCTAAACGTTTTCTGGTTAAGTTTTTTGTTCAATGTCGTCCATTTGACTCAAAACGCTAAGGAAGAGGAGATAGGAGACGATATTGCATTTGAAGTGGACCTATCGACTTTGACCATCTTTCACTGTGGTCCCCCACATTGCTTATGGATTGGGTCGAGAAACTTTTGGCCATCTATCACTGTGGTCCCCCACATTGCTTATGAGTTGGATCGAGAGGATTTGGCCATTTTTCAATGTGGTCCCCCACATTGCTTATGGGTTGGATCGAGGGCCTTTTTCCATCTTTGACCGTGGTACTCCGCATTGATTTTCGAATGGCAGATAGCGGCAAACCGAGTACGCCATCGTGTTAATCATACGCTAAACGTTTTTTGGTTAAGTTTTTTGTTCAATGTCGTCCATTTGACTCAAAACGCTAAGGAAGAGGAGATAGGAGACGATATTGCATTTGAAGTGGACCTATCGACTTTGACCATCTTTCACTGTGGTCCCCCACATTGCTTATGGATTGGGTCGAGAAACTTTTGGCCATCTATCACTGTGGTCCCCCACATTGCTTATGAGTTGGATCGAGAGGATTTGGCCATTTTTCAATGTGGTCCCCCACATTGCTTATGGGTTGGATCGAGGGCCTTTTTCCATCTTTGACCGTGGTACTCCGCATTGATTTTCGAATGGCAGATAGCGGCAAACCGAGTACGCCATCGTGTTAATCATACGCTAAACGTTTTTTGGTTAAGTTTTTTGTTCAATGTCGTCCATTTGACTCAAAACGCTAAGGAAGAGGAGATAGGAGACGATATTGCATTTGAAGTGGACCTATCGACTTTGACCATCTTTCACTGTGGTCCCCCACATTGCTTATGGATTGGGTCGAGAAACTTTTGGCCATCTATCACTGTGGTCCCCCACATTGCTTATGAGTTGGATCGAGAGGATTTGGCCATTTTTCAATGTGGTCCCCCACATTGCTTATGGGTTGGATCGAGGGCCTTTTTCCATCTTTGACCGTGGTACTCCGCATTGATTTTCGAATGGCAGATAGCGGCAAACCGAGTACGCCATCGTGTTAATCATACGCTAAACGTTTTTTGGTTAAGTTTTTTGTTCAATGTCGTCCATTTGACTCAAAACGCTAAGGAAGAGGAGATAGGAGACGATATTGCATTTGAAGTGGACCTATCGACTTTGACCATCTTTCACTGTGGTCCCCCACATTGCTTATGGATTGGGTCGAGAAACTTTTGGCCATCTATCACTGTGGTCCCCCACATTGCTTATGAGTTGGATCGAGAGGATTTGGCCATTTTTCAATGTGGTCCCCCACATTGCCTATGGGTTGGATCGAGGGCCTTTTTCCATCTTTGACCGTGGTACTCCGCATTGATTTTCGAATGGCAGATAGCGGCAAACCGAGTACGCCATCGTGTTAATCATACGCTAAACGTTTTTTGGTTAAGTTTTTTGTTCAATGTCGTCCATTTGACTCAAAACGCTAAGGAAGAGGAGATAGGAGACGATATTGCATTTGAAGTGGACCTATCGACTTTGACCATCTTTCACTGTGGTACCCCCACATTGCTTATGGATTGGGTCGAGAAGCTTTTGGCCATCTATCACTGTGGTCCCCCACATTGCTTATGAGTTGGATCGAGAGAATTTGGCCATTTTTCAATGTGGTCCCCCACATTGCTTATGGGTTGGATCGAGGGCCTTTTTCCATCTTTGACCGTGGTACTCCGCATTGATTTTCGAATGGCAGATAGCGGCAAACCGAGTACGCCATCGTGTTAATCATACGCTAAACGTTTTTTGGTTAAGTTTTTTGTGACGATATTGCATTTGAAGTGGACCTATCGACTTTGACCATCTTTCACTGTGGTCCCCCACATTGCTTATGGATTGGGTCGAGAAACTTTTGGCCATCTATCACTGTGGTCCCCCACATTGCTTATGAGTTGGATCGAGAGGATTTGGCCATTTTTCAATGTGGTCCCCCACATTGCTTATGGGTTGGATCGAGGGCCTTTTTCCATCTTTGACCGTGGTACTCCGCATTGATTTTCGAATGGCAGATAGCGGCAAACCGAGTACGCCATCGTGTTAATCATACGCTAAACGTTTTTTGGTTAAGTTTTTTGTTCAATGTCGTCCATTTGACTCAAAACGCTAAGGAAGAGGAGATAGGAGACGATATTGCATTTGAAGTGGACCTATCGACTTTGACCATCTTTCACTGTGGTACCCCCACATTGCTTATGGATTGGGTCGAGAAGCTTTTGGCCATCTATCACTGTGGTCCCCCACATTGCTTATGAGTTGGATCGAGAGAATTTGGCCATTTTTCAATGTGGTCCGCCACATTGCTTATGGGTTGGATCGAGGGCCTTTTTCCATCTTTGACCGTGGTACTCCGCATTGATTTTCGAATGGCAGATAGCGGCAAACCGAGTACGCCATCGTGTTAATCATACGCTAAACGTTTTTTGGTTAAGTTTTTTGTGACGATATTGCATTTGAAGTGGACCTATCGACTTTGACCATCTTTCACTGTGGTCCCCCACATTGCTTATGAGTTGGATCGAGAGGATTTGGCCATTTTTCAATGTGGTCCCCCACATTGCTTATGGGTTGGATCGAGGGCCTTTTTCCATCTTTGACCGTGGTACTCCGCATTGATTTTCGAATGGCAGATAGCGGCAAACCGAGTACGCCATCGTGTTAATCATACGCTAAACGTTTTTTGGTTAAGTTTTTTGTTCAATGTCGTCCATTTGACTCAAAACGCTAAGGAAGAGGAGATAGGAGACGATATTGCATTTGAAGTGGACCTATCGACTTTGACCATCTTTCACTGTGGTCCCCCACATTGCTTATGGATTGGGTCGAGAAACTTTTGGCCATCTATCACTGTGGTCCCCCACATTGCTTATGAGTTGGATCGAGAGGATTTGGCCATTTTTCAATGTGGTCCCCCACATTGCTTATGGGTTGGATCGAGGGCCTTTTTCCATCTTTGACCGTGGTACTCCGCATTGATTTTCGAATGGCAGATAGCGGCAAACCGAGTACGCCATCGTGTTAATCATACGCTAAACGTTTTTTGGTTAAGTTTTTTGTTCAATGTCGTCCATTTGACTCAAAACGCTAAGGAAGAGGAGATAGGAGACGATATTGCATTTGAAGTGGACCTATCGACTTTGACCATCTTTCACTGTGGTCCCCCACATTGCTTATGGATTGGGTCGAGAAACTTTTGGCCATCTATCACTGTGGTCCCCCACATTGCTTATGAGTTGGATCGAGAGGATTTGGCCATTTTTCAATGGGGTCCCCCACATTGCTTATGGGTTGGATCGAGGGCCTTTTTCCATCTTTGACCGTGGTACTCCGCATTGATTTTCGAATGGCAGATAGCGGCAAACCGAGTACGCCATCGTGTTAATCATACGCTAAACGTTTTTTGGTTAAGTTTTTTGTTCAATGTCGTCCATTTGACTCAAAACGCTAAGGAAGAGGAGATAGGAGACGATATTGCATTTGAAGTGGACCTATCGACTTTGACCATCTTTCACTGTGGTCCCCCACATTGCTTATGGATTGGGTCGAGAAACTTTTGGCCATCTATCACTGTGGTCCCCCACATTGCTTATGAGTTGGATCGAGAGGATTTGGCCATTTTTCAATGTGGTCCCCCACATTGCTTATGGGTTGGATCGAGGGCCTTTTTCCATCTTTGACCGTGGTACTCCGCATTGATTTTCGAATGGCAGATAGCGGCAAACCGAGTACGCCATCGTGTTAATCATACGCTAAACGTTTTTTGGTTAAGTTTTTTGTTCAATGTCGTCCATTTGACTCAAAACGCTAAGGAAGAGGAGATAGGAGACGATATTGCATTTGAAGTGGACCTATCGACTTTGACCATCTTTCACTGTGGTCCCCCACATTGCTTATGGATTGGGTCGAGAAACTTTTGGCCATCTATCACTGTGGCCCCCACATTGCTTATGAGTTGGATCGAGAGGATTTGGCCATTTTTCAATGTGGTCCCCCACATTGCTTATGGGTTGGATCGAGGGCCTTTTTCCATCTTTGACCGTGGTACTCCGCATTGATTTTCGAATGGCAGATAGCGGCAAACCGAGTACGCCATCGTGTTAATCATACGCTAAACGTTTTTTGGTTAAGTTTTTTGTTCAATGTCGTCCATTTGACTCAAAACGCTAAGGAAGAGGAGATAGGAGACGATATTGCATTTGAAGTGGACCTATCGACTTTGACCATCTTTCACTGTGGTCCCCCACATTGCTTATGGATTGGGTCGAGAAACTTTTGGCCATCTATCACTGTGGTCCCCCACATTGCTTATGAGTTGGATCGAGAGGATTTGGCCATTTTTCAATGTGGTCCCCCACATTGCTTATGGGTTGGATCGAGGGCCTTTTTCCATCTTTGACCGTGGTACTCCGCATTGATTTTCGAATGGCAGATAGCGGCAAACCGAGTACGCCATCGTGTTAATCATACGCTAAACGTTTTTTGGTTAAGTTTTTTGTTCAATGTCGTCCATTTGACTCAAAACGCTAAGGAAGAGGAGATAGGAGACGATATTGCATTTGAAGTGGACCTATCGACTTTGACCATCTTTCACTGTGGTCCCCCACATTGCTTATGGATTGGGTCGAGAAACTTTTGGCCATCTATCACTGTGGTCCCCCACATTGCTTATGAGTTGGATCGAGAGGATTTGGCCATTTTTCAATGTGGTCCCCCACATTGCTTATGGGTTGGATCGAGGGCCTTTTTCCATCTTTGACCGTGGTACTCCGCATTGATTTTCGAATGGCAGATAGCGGCAAACCGAGTACGCCATCGTGTTAATCATACGCTAAACGTTTTTTGGTTAAGTTTTTTGTTCAATGTCGTCCATTTGACTCAAAACGCTAAGGAAGAGGAGATAGGAGACGATATTGCATTTGAAGTGGACCTATCGACTTTGACCATCTTTCACTGTGGTCCCCCACATTGCTTATGGATTGGGTCGAGAAACTTTTGGCCATCTATCACTGTGGTCCCCCACATTGCTTATGAGTTGGATCGAGAGGATTTGGCCATTTTTCAATGTGGTCCCCCACATTGCTTATGGGTTGGATCGAGGGCCTTTTTCCATCTTTGACCGTGGTACTCCGCATTGATTTTCGAATGGCAGATAGCGGCAAACCGAGTACGCCATCGTGTTAATCATACGCTAAACGTTTTTTGGTTAAGTTTTTTGTTCAATGTCGTCCATTTGACTCAAAACGCTAAGGAAGAGGAGATAGGAGACGATATTGCATTTGAAGTGGACCTATCGACTTTGACCATCTTTCACTGTGGTCCCCCACATTGCTTATGGATTGGGTCGAGAAACTTTTGGCCATCTATCACTGTGGTCCCCCACATTGCTTATGAGTTGGATCGAGAGGATTTGGCCATTTTTCAATGTGGTCCCCCACAATGCTTATGGGTTGGATCGAGGGCCTTTTTCCATCTTTGACCGTGGTACTCCGCATTGATTTTCGAATGGCAGATAGCGGCAAACCGAGTACGCCATCGTGTTAATCATACGCTAAACGTTTTTTGGTTAAGTTTTTTGTTCAATGTCGTCCATTTGACTCAAAACGCTAAGGAAGAGGAGATAGGAGACGATATTGCATTTGAAGTGGACCTATCGACTTTGACCATCTTTCACTGTGGTCCCCCACATTGCTTATGGATTGGGTCCGCATTGATTTTCGAATGGCAGATAGCGGCAAACCGAGTACGCCATCGTGTTAATCATACGCTAAACGTTTTTTGGTTAAGTTTTTTGTTCAATGTCGTCCATTTGACTCAAAACGCTAAGGAAGAGGAGATAGGAGACGATATTGCAATTGAAGTGGACCTATCGACTTTGACCATCTTTCACTGTGGTCCCCCACATTGCTTATGGATTGGGTCGAGAAACTTTTGGCCATCTATCACTGTGGTCCCCCACATTGCTTATGAGTTGGATCGAGAGGATTTGGCCATTTTTCAATGTGGTCCCCCACATTGCTTATGGGTTGGATCGAGGGCCTTTTTCCATCTTTGACCGTGGTACTCCGCATTGATTTTCGAATGGCAGATAGCGGCAAACCGAGTACGCCATCGTGTTAATCATACGCTAAACGTTTTTTGGTTAAGTTTTTTGTTCAATGTCGTCCATTTGACTCAAAACGCTAAGGAAGAGGAGATAGGAGACGATATTGCATTTGAAGTGGACCTATCGACTTTGACCATCTTTCACTGTGGTCCCCCACATTGCTTATGGATTGGGTCGAGAAACTTTTGGCCATCTATCACTGTGGTCCCCCACATTGCTTATGAGTTGGATCGAGAGGATTTGGCCATTTTTCAATGTGGTCCCCCACATTGCTTATGGGTTGGATCGAGGGCCTTTTTCCATCTTTGACCGTGGTACTCCGCATTGATTTTCGAATGGCAGATAGCGGCAAACCGAGTACGCCATCGTGTTAATCATACGCTAAACGTTTTTTGGTTAAGTTTTTTGTTCAATGTCGTCCATTTGACTCAAAACGCTAAGGAAGAGGAGATAGGAGACGATATTGCATTTGAAGTGGACCTATCGACTTTGACCATCTTTCACTGTGGTCCCCCACATTGCTTATGGATTGGGTCGAGAAACTTTTGGCCATCTATCACTGTGGTCCCCCACATTGCTTATGAGTTGGATCGAGAGGATTTGGCCATTTTTCAATGTGGTCCCCCACATTGCTTATGGGTTGGATCGAGGGCCTTTTTCCATCTTTGACCGTGGTACTCCGCATTGATTTTCGAATGGCAGATAGCGGCAAACCGAGTACGCCATCGTGTTAATCATACGCTAAACGTTTTTTGGTTAAGTTTTTTGTTCAATGTCGTCCATTTGACTCAAAACGCTAAGGAAGAGGAGATAGGAGACGATATTGCATTTGAAGTGGACCTATCGACTTTGACCATCTTTCACTGTGGTCCCCCACATTGCTTATGGATTGGGTCGAGAAACTTTTGGCCATCTATCACTGTGGTCCCCCACATTGCTTATGAGTTGGATCGAGAGGATTTGGCCATTTTTCAATGTGGTCCCCCACATTGCTTATGGGTTGGATCGAGGGCCTTTTTCCATCTTTGACCGTGGTACTCCGCATTGATTTTCGAATGGCAGATAGCGGCAAACCGAGTACGCCATCGTGTTAATCATACGCTAAACGTTTTTTGGTTAAGTTTTTTGTTCAATGTCGTCCATTTGACTCAAAACGCTAAGGAAGAGGAGATAGGAGACGATATTGCATTTGAAGTGGACCTATCGACTTTGACCATCTTTCACTGTGGTCCCCCACATTGCTTATGGATTGGGTCGAGAAACTTTTGGCCATCTATCACTGTGGTCCCCCACATTGCTTATGAGTTGGATCGAGAGAATTTGGCCATTTTTCAATGTGGTCCCCCACATTGCTTATGGGTTGGATCGAGGGCCTTTTTCCATCTTTGACCGTGGTACTCCGCATTGATTTTCGAATGGCAGATAGCGGCAAACCGAGTACGCCATCGTGTTAATCATACGCTAAACGTTTTTTGGTTAAGTTTTTTGTTCAATGTCGTCCATTTGACTCAAAACGCTAAGGAAGAGGAGATAGGAGACGATATTGCATTTGAAGTGGACCTATCGACTTTGACCATCTTTCACTGTGGTCCCCCACATTGCTTATGGATTGGGTCGAGAAACTTTTGGCCATCTATCACTGTGGTCCCCCACATTGCTTATGAGTTGGATCGAGAGGATTTGGCCATTTTTCAATGTGGTCCCCCACATTGCTTATGGGTTGGATCGAGGGCCTTTTTCCATCTTTGACCGTGGTACTCCGCATTGATTTTCGAATGGCAGATAGCGGCAAACCGAGTACGCCATCGTGTTAATCATACGCTAAACGTTTTTTGGTTAAGTTTTTTGTTCAATGTCGTCCATTTGACTCAAAACGCTAAGGAAGAGGAGATAGGAGACGATATTGCATTTGAAGTGGACCTATCGACTTTGACCATCTTTCACTGTGGTCCCCCACATTGCTTATGGATTGGGTCGAGAAACTTTTGGCCATCTATCACTGTGGTCCCCCACATTGCTTATGAGTTGGATCGAGAGGATTTGGCCATTTTTCAATGTGGTCCCCCACATTGCTTATGGGTTGGATCGAGGGCCTTTTTCCATCTTTGACCGTGGTACTCCGCATTTATTTTCGAATGGCAGATAGCGGCAAACCGAGTACGCCATCGTGTTAATCATACGCTAAACGTTTTTTGGTTAAGTTTTTTGTTCAATGTCGTCCATTTGACTCAAAACGCTAAGGAAGAGGAGATAGGAGACGATATTGCATTTGAAGTGGACCTATCGACTTTGACCATCTTTCACTGTGGTCCCCCACATTGCTTATGGATTGGGTCGAGAAACTTTTGGCCATCTATCACTGTGGTCCCCCACATTGCTTATGAGTTGGATCGAGAGGATTTGGCCATTTTTCAATGTGGTCCCCCACATTGCTTATGGGTTGGATCGAGGGCCTTTTTCCATCTTTGACCGTGGTACTCCGCATTGATTTTCGAATGGCAGATAGCGGCAAACCGAGTACGCCATCGTGTTAATCATACGCTAAACGTTTTTTGGTTAAGTTTTTTGTTCAATGTCGTCCATTTGACTCAAAACGCTAAGGAAGAGGAGATAGGAGACGATATTGCATTTGAAGTGGACCTATCGACTTTGACCATCTTTCACTGTGGTCCCCCACATTGCTTATGGATTGGGTCGAGAAACTTTTGGCCATCTATCACTGTGGTCCCCCACATTGCTTATGAGTTGGATCGAGAGGATTTGGCCATTTTTCAATGTGGTTCCCCACATTGCTTATGGGTTGGATCGAGGGCCTTTTTCCATCTTTGACCGTGGTACTCCGCATTGATTTTCGAATGGCAGATAGCGGCAAACCGAGTACGCCATCGTGTTAATCATACGCTAAACGTTTTTTGGTTAAGTTTTTTGTTCAATGTCGTCCATTTGACTCAAAACGCTAAGGAAGAGGAGATAGGAGACGATATTGCATTTGAAGTGGACCTATCGACTTTGACCATCTTTCACTGTGGTCCCCCACATTGCTTATGGATTGGGTCGAGAAACTTTTGGCCATCTATCACTGTGGTCCCCCACATTGCTTATGAGTTGGATCGAGAGGATTTGGCCATTTTTCAATGTGGTCCGCCACATTGCTTATGGGTTGGATCGAGGGCCTTTTTCCATCTTTGACCGTGGTACTCCGCATTGATTTTCGAATGGCAGATAGCGGCAAACCGAGTACGCCATCGTGTTAATCATACGCTAAACGTTTTTTGGTTAAGTTTTTTGTTCAATGTCGTCCATTTGACTCAAAACGCTAAGGAAGAGGAGATAGGAGACGATATTGCATTTGAAGTGGACCTATCGACTTTGACCATCTTTCACTGTGGTCCCCCACATTGCTTATGGATTGGGTCGAGAAACTTTTGGCCATCCATCACTGTGGTCCGCCACATTGCTTATTAGTTGGATCGAGAGAATTTGGCTATTTTTCAATGTGGTCCCCCACATTGCTTATGGGTTGGATCGAGGGCCTTTTTCCATCTTTGACCGTGGTACTCCGCATTGATTTTCGAATGGCAGATAGCGGCAAACCGAGTACGCCATCGTGTTAATCATACGCTAAACGTTTTTTGGTTAAGTTTTTTGTTCAATGTCGTCCATTTGACTCAAAACGCTAAGGAAGAGGAGATAGGAGACGATATTGCATTTGAAGTGGACCTATCGACTTTGACCATCTTTCACTGTGGTCCCCCACATTGCTTATGGATTGGGTCGAGAAACTTTTGGCCATCTATCACTGTGGTCCCCCACATTGCTTATGAGTTGGATCGAGAGGATTTGGCCATTTTTCAATGTGGTCCCCCACATTGCTTATGGGTTGGATCGAGGGCCTTTTTCCATCTTTGACCGTGGTACTCCGCATTGATTTTCGAATGGCAGATAGCGGCAAACCGAGTACGCCATCGTGTTAATCATACGCTAAACGTTTTTTGGTTAAGTTTTTTGTTCAATGTCGTCCATTTGACTCAAAACGCTAAGGAAGAGGAGATAGGAGACGATATTGCAATTGAAGTGGACCTATCGACTTTGACCATCTTTCACTGTGGTCCCCCACATTGCTTATGGATTGGGTCGAGAAACTTTTGGCCATCTATCACTGTGGTCCCCCACATTGCTTATGAGTTGGATCGAGAGAATTTGGCCATTTTTCAATGTGGTCCCCCACATTGCTTATGGGTTGGATCGAGGGCCTTTTTCCATCTTTGACCGTGGTACTCCGCATTGATTTTCGAATGGCAGATAGCGGCAAACCGAGTACGCCATCGTGTTAATCATACGCTAAACGTTTTTTGGTTAAGTTTTTTGTTCAATGTCGTCCATTTGACTCAAAACGCTAAGGAAGAGGAGATAGGAGACGATATTGCATTTGAAGTGGACCTATCGACTTTGACCATCTTTCACTGTGGTCCCCCACATTGCTTATGGATTGGGTCGAGAAACTTTTGGCCATCTATCACTGTGGTCCCCCACATTGCTTATGAGTTGGATCGAGAGGATTTGGCCATTTTTCAATGTGGTCCCCCACATTGCTTATGGGTTGGATCGAGGGCCTTTTTCCATCTTTGACCGTGGTACTCCGCATTGATTTTCGAATGGCAGATAGCGGCAAACCGAGTACGCCATCGTGTTAATCATACGCTAAACGTTTTTTGGTTAAGTTTTTTGTTCAATGTCGTCCATTTGACTCAAAACGCTAAGGAAGAGGAGATAGGAGACGATATTGCATTTGAAGTGGACCTATCGACTTTGACCATCTTTCACTGTGGTCCCCCACATTGCTTATGGATTGGGTCGAGAAACTTTTGGCCATCTATCACTGTGGTCCCCCACATTGCTTATGAGTTGGATCGAGAGGATTTGGCCATTTTTCAATGTGGTCCCCCACATTGCTTATGGGTTGGATCGAGGGCCTTTTTCCATCTTTGACCGTGGTACTCCGCATTGATTTTCGAATGGCAGATAGCGGCAAACCGAGTACGCCATCGTGTTAATCATACGCTAAACGTTTTTTGGTTAAGTTTTTTGTTCAATGTCGTCCATTTGACTCAAAACGCTAATGAAGAGGAGATAGGAGACGATATTGCATTTGAAGTGGACCTATCGACTTTGACCATCTTTCACTGTGGTCCCCCACATTGCTTATGGATTGGGTCGAGAAACTTTTGGCCATCTATCACTGTGGTCCCCCACATTGCTTATGAGTTGGATCGAGAGGATTTGGCCATTTTTCAATGTGGTCCCCCACATTGCTTATGGGTTGGATCGAGGGCCTTTTTCCATCTTTGACCGTGGTACTCCGCATTGATTTTCGAATGGCAGATAGCGGCAAACCGAGTACGCCATCGTGTTAATCATACGCTAAACGTTTTTTGGTTAAGTTTTTTGTTCAATGTCGTCCATTTGACTCAAAACGCTAAGGAAGAGGAGATAGGAGACGATATTGCATTTGAAGTGGACCTATCGACTTTGACCATCTTTCACTGTGGTCCCCCACATTGCTTATGGATTGGGTCGAGAAACTTTTGGCCATCTATCACTGTGGTCCCCCACATTGCTTATGAGTTGGATCGAGAGGATTTGGCCATTTTTCAATGTGGTCCCCCACATTGCTTATGGGTTGGATCGAGGGCCTTTTTCCATCTTTGACCGTGGTACTCCGCATTTATTTTCGAATGGCAGATAGCGGCAAACCGAGTACGCCATCGTGTTAATCATACGCTAAACGTTTTTTGGTTAAGTTTTTTGTTCAATGTCGTCCATTTGACTCAAAACGCTAAGGAAGAGGAGATAGGAGACGATATTGCATTTGAAGTGGACCTATCGACTTTGACCATCTTTCACTGTGGTCCCCCACATTGCTTATGGATTGGGTCGAGAAACTTTTGGCCATCTATCACTGTGGTCCCCCACATTGCTTATGAGTTGGATCGAGAGGATTTGGCCATTTTTCAATGTGGTCCCCCACATTGCTTATGGGTTGGATCGAGGGCCTTTTTCCATCTTTGACCGTGGTACTCCGCATTGATTTTCGAATGGCAGATAGCGGCAAACCGAGTACGCCATCGTGTTAATCATACGCTAAACGTTTTTTGGTTAAGTTTTTTGTTCAATGTCGTCCATTTGACTCAAAACGCTAAGGAAGAGGAGATAGGAGACGATATTGCATTTGAAGTGGACCTATCGACTTTGACCATCTTTCACTGTGGTCCCCCACATTGCTTATGGATTGGGTCGAGAAACTTTTGGCCATCTATCACTGTGGTCCCCCACATTGCTTATGAGTTGGATCGAGAGGATTTGGCCATTTTTCAATGTGGTCCCCCACATTGCTTATGGGTTGGATCGAGGGCCTTTTTCCATCTTTGACCGTGGTACTCCGCATTGATTTTCGAATGGCAGATAGCGGCAAACCGAGTACGCCATCGTGTTAATCATACGCTAAACGTTTTTTGGTTAAGTTTTTTGTTCAATGTCGTCCATTTGACTCAAAACGCTAAGGAAGAGGAGATAGGAGACGATATTGCATTTGAAGTGGACCTATCGACTTTGACCATCTTTCACTGTGGTCCCCCACATTGCTTATGGATTGGGTCGAGAAACTTTTGGCCATCTATCACTGTGGTCCCCCACATTGCTTATGAGTTGGATCGAGAGGATTTGGCCATTTTTCAATGTGGTCCCCCACATTGCTTATGGGTTGGATCGAGGGCCTTTTTCCATCTTTGACCGTGGTACTCCGCATTGATTTTCGAATGGCAGATAGCGGCAAACCGAGTACGCCATCGTGTTAATCATACGCTAAACGTTTTTTGGTTAAGTTTTTTGTTCAATGTCGTCCATTTGACTCAAAACGCTAAGGAAGAGGAGATAGGAGACGATATTGCATTTGAAGTGGACCTATCGACTTTGACCATCTTTCACTGTGGTCCCCCACATTGCTTATGGATTGGGTCGAGAAACTTTTGGCCATCCATCACTGTGGTCCGCCACATTGCTTATTAGTTGGATCGAGAGAATTTGGCTATTTTTCAATGTGGTCCCCCACATTGCTTATGGGTTGGATCGAGGGCCTTTTTCCATCTTTGACCGCATTGATTTTCGAATGGCAGATAGCGGCAAACCGAGTACGCCATCGTGTTAATCATACGCTAAACGTTTTTTGGTTAAGTTTTGTGTTCAATGTCGTCCATTTGACTCAAAACGCTAAGGAAGAGGAGATAGGAGACGATATTGCATTTGAAGTGGACCTATCGACTTTGACCATCTTTCACTGTGGTCCCCCACATTGCTTATGGATTGGGTCGAGAAACTTTTGGCCATCCATCACTGTGGTCCGCCACATTGCTTATTAGTTGGATCGAGAGAATTTGGCCATTTTTCAATGTGGTCCCCCACATTGCTTATGGGTTGGATCGAGGGCCTTTTTCCATCTTTGACCGTGGTACTCCGCATTGATTTTCGAATGGCAGATAGCGGCAAACCGAGTACGCCATCGTGTTAATCATACGCTAAACGTTTTTTGGTTAAGTTTTTTGTTCAATGTCGTCCATTTGACTCAAAACGCTAAGGAAGAGGAGATAGGAGACGATATTGCATTTGAAGTGGACCTATCGACTTTGACCATCTTTCACTGTGGTCCCCCACATTGCTTATGGATTGGGTCGAGAAACTTTTGGCCATCTATCACTGTGGTCCCCCACATTGCTTATGAGTTGGATCGAGAGAATTTGGCCATTTTTCAATGTGGTCCCCCACATTGCTTATGGGTTGGATCGAGGGCCTTTTTCCATCTTTGACCGTGGTACTCCGCATTGATTTTCGAATGGCAGATAGCGGCAAACCGAGTACGCCATCGTGTTAATCATACGCTAAACGTTTTTTGGTTAAGTTTTTTGTTCAATGTCGTCCATTTGACTCAAAACGCTAAGGAAGAGGAGATAGGAGACGATATTGCATTTGAAGTGGACCTATCGACTTTGACCATCTTTCACTGTGGTCCCCCACATTGCTTATGGATTGGGTCGAGAAACTTTTGGCCATCTATCACTGTGGTCCCCCACATTGCTTATGAGTTGGATAGAGAGGATTTGGCCATTTTTCAATGTGGTCCCCCACATTGCTTATGGGTTGGATCGAGGGCCTTTTTCCATCTTTGACCGTGGTACTCCGCATTGATTTTCGAATGGCAGATAGCGGCAAACCGAGTACGCCATCGTGTTAATCATACGCTAAACGTTTTTTGGTTAAGTTTTTTGTTCAATGTCGTCCATTTGACTCAAAACGCTAAGGAAGAGGAGATAGGAGACGATATTGCATTTGAAGTGGACCTATCGACTTTGACCATCTTTCACTGTGGTCCCCCACATTGCTTATGGATTGGGTCGAGAAACTTTTGGCCATCTATCACTGTGGTCCCCCACATTGCTTATGAGTTGGATCGAGAGGATTTGGCCATTTTTCAATGTGGTCCCCCACATTGCTTATGGGTTGGATCGAGGGCCTTTTTCCATCTTTGACCGTGGTACTCCGCATTGATTTTCGAATGGCAGATAGCGGCAAACCGAGTACGCCATCGTGTTAATCATACGCTAAACGTTTTTTGGTTAAGTTTTTTGTTCAATGTCGTCCATTTGACTCAAAACGCTAAGGAAGAGGAGATAGGAGACGATATTGCATTTGAAGTGGACCTATCGACTTTGACCATCTTTCACTGTGGTCCCCCACATTGCTTATGGATTGGGTCGAGAGACTTTTGGCCATCTATCACTGTGGTCCTCCACATTGCTTATGAGTTGGATCGAGAGGATTTGGCCATTTTTCAATGTGGTCCCCCACATTGCTTATGGGTTGGATCGAGGGCCTTTTTCCATCTTTGACCGTGGTACTCCGCATTGATTTTCGAATGGCAGATAGCGGCAAACCGAGTACGCCATCGTGTTAATCATACGCTAAACGTTTTTTGGTTAAGTTTTTTGTTCAATGTCGTCCATTTGACTCAAAACGCTAAGGAAGAGGAGATAGGAGACGATATTGCATTTGAAGTGGACCTATCGACTTTGACCATCTTTCACTGTGGTCCCCCACATTGCTTATGGATTGGGTCGAGAAACTTTTGGCCATCTATCACTGTGGTCCCCCACATTGCTTATGAGTTGGATCGAGAGGATTTGGCCATTTTTCAATGTGGTCCCCCACATTGCTTATGGGTTGGATCGAGGGCCTTTTTCCATCTTTGACCGTGGTACTCCGCATTGATTTTCGAATGGCAGATAGCGGCAAACCGAGTACGCCATCGTGTTAATCATACGCTAAACGTTTTTTGGTTAAGTTTTTTGTTCAATGTCGTCCATTTGACTCAAAACGCTAAGGAAGAGGAGATAGGAGACGATATTGCATTTGAAGTGGACCTATCGACTTTGACCATCTTTCACTGTGGTCCCCCACATTGCTTATGGATTGGGTCGAGAAACTTTTGGCCATCTATCACTGTGGTCCCCCACATTGCTTATGAGTTGGATCGAGAGGATTTGGCCATTTTTCAATGTGGTCCCCCACATTGCTTATGGGTTGGATCGAGGGCCTTTTTCCATCTTTGACCGTGGTACTCCGCATTGATTTTCGAATGGCAGATAGCGGCAAACCGAGTACGCCATCGTGTTAATCATACGCTAAACGTTTTTTGGTTAAGTTTTTTGTTCAATGTCGTCCATTTGACTCAAAACGCTAAGGAAGAGGAGATAGGAGACGATATTGCATTTGAAGTGGACCTATCGACTTTGACCATCTTTCACTGTGGTCCCCCACATTGCTTATGGATTGGGTCGAGAAACTTTTGGCCATCTATCACTGTGGTCCCCCACATTGCTTATGAGTTGGATCGAGAGGATTTGGCCATTTTTCAATGTGGTCCCCCACATTGCTTATGGGTTGGATCGAGGGCCTTTTTCCATCTTTGACCGTGGTACTCCGCATTGATTTTCGAATGGCAGATAGCGGCAAACCGAGTACGCCATCGTGTTAATCATATGCTAAACGTGTTTTGGTTAAGTTTTTTGTTCAATGTCGTCCATTTGACTCAAAACGCTAAGGAAGAGGAGATAGGAGACGATATTGCATTTGAAGTGGACCTATCGACTTTGACCATCTTTCACTGTGGTCCCCCACATTGCTTATGGATTGGGTCGAGAAACTTTTGGCCATCTATCACTGTGGTCCCCCACATTGCTTATGAGTTGGATCGAGAGGATTTGGCCATTTTTCAATGTGGTCCCCCACATTGCTTATGGGTTGGATCGAGGGCCTTTTTCCATCTTTGACTGTGGTACTCCGCATTGATTTTCGAATGGCAGATAGCGGCAAACCGAGTACGCCATCGTGTTAATCATACGCTAAACGTTTATTGGTTAAGTTTTTTGTTCAATGTCGTCCATTTGACTCAAAACGCTAAGGAAGAGGAGATAGGAGACGATATTGCATTTGAAGTGGACCTATCGACTTTGACCATCTTTCACTGTGGTCCCCCACATTGCTTATGGATTGAGTCGAGAAACTTTTGGCCATCTATCACTGTGGTCCCCCACATTGCTTATGAGTTGGATCGAGAGGATTTGGCCATTTTTCAATGTGGTCCGCCACATTGCTTATGGGTTGGATCGAGGGCCTTTTTCCATCTTTGACCGTGGTACTCCGCATTGATTTTCGAATGGCAGATAGCGGCAAACCGAGTACGCCATCGTGTTAATCATACGCTAAACGTTTTTTAGTTAAGTTTTTTGTTCAATGTCGTCCATTTGACTCAAAACGCTAAGGAAGAGGAGATAGGAGACGATATTGCATTTGAAGTGGACCTATCGACTTTGACCATCTTTCACTGTGGTCCCCCACATTGCTTATGGATTGGGTCGAGAAACTTTTGGCCATCTATCACTGTGGTCCCCCACATTGCTTATGAGTTGGATCGAGAGGATTTGGCCATTTTTCAATGTGGTCCCCCACATTGCTTATGGGTTGGATCGAGGGCCTTTTTCCATCTTTGACCGTGGTACTCCGCATTGATTTTCGAATGGCAGATAGCGGCAAACCGAGTACGCCATCGTGTTAATCATACGCTAAACGTTTTTTGGTTAAGTTTTTTGTTCAATGTCGTCCATTTGACTCAAAACGCTAAGGAAGAGGAGATAGGAGACGATATTGCATTTGAAGTGGACCTATCGACTTTGACCATCTTTCACTGTGGTCCCCCACATTGCTTATGGATTGGGTCGAGAAACTTTTGGCCATCTATCACTGTGGTCCCCCACATTGCTTATGAGTTGGATCGAGAGGATTTGGCCATTTTTCAATGTGGTCCGCCACATTGCTTATGGGTTGGATCGAGGGCCTTTTTCCATCTTTGACCGTGGTACTCCGCATTGATTTTCGAATGGCAGATAGCGGCAAACCGAGTACGCCATCGTGTTAATCATACGCTAAACGTTTTTTGGTTAAGTTTTTTGTTCAATGTCGTCCATTTGACTCAAAACGCTAAGGAAGAGGAGATAGGAGACGATATTGCATTTGAAGCGGACCTATCGACTTTGACCATCTTTCACTGTGGTCCCCCACATTGCTTATGGATTGGGTCGAGAAACTTTTGGCCATCTATCACTGTGGTCCCCCACATTGCTTATGAGTTGGATCGAGAGGATTTGGCCATTTTTCAATGTGGTCCCCCACATTGCTTATGGGTTGGATCGAGGGCCTTTTTCCATCTTTGACTGTGGTACTCCGCATTGATTTTCGAATGGCAGATAGCGGCAAACCGAGTACGCCATCGTGTTAATCATACGCTAAACGTTTATTGGTTAAGTTTTTTGTTCAATGTCGTCCATTTGACTCAAAACGCTAAGGAAGAGGAGATAGGAGACGATATTGCATTTGAAGTGGACCTATCGACTTTGACCATCTTTCACTGTGGTCCCCCACATTGCTTATGGATTGGGTCGAGAAACTTTTGGCCATCTATCACTGTGGTCCCCCACATTGCTTATGAGTTGGATCGAGAGGATTTGGCCATTTTTCAATGTGGTCCGCCACATTGCTTATGGGTTGGATCGAGGGCCTTTTTCCATCTTTGACCGTGGTACTCCGCATTGATTTTCGAATGGCAGATAGCGGCAAACCGAGTACGCCGTCGTGTTAATCATACGCTAAACGTTTTTTAGTTAAGTTTTTTGTTCAATGTCGTCCATTTGACTCAAAACGCTAAGGAAGAGGAGATAGGAGACGATATTGCATTTGAAGTGGACCTATCGACTTTGACCATCTTTCACTGTGGTCCCCCACATTGCTTATGGATTGGGTCGAGAAACTTTTGGCCATCTATCACTGTGGTCCCCCACATTGCTTATGAGTTGGATCGAGAGGATTTGGCCATTTTTCAATGTGGTCCCCCACATTGCTTATGGGTTGGATCGAGGGCCTTTTTCCATCTTTGACCGTGGTACTCCGCATTGATTTTCGAATGGCAGATAGCGGCAAACCGAGTACGCCATCGTGTTAATCATACGCTAAACGTTTTTTGGTTAAGTTTTTTGTTCAATGTCGTCCATTTGACTCAAAACGCTAAGGAAGAGGAGATAGGAGACGATATTGCATTTGAAGTGGACCTATCGACTTTGACCATCTTTCACTGTGGTCCCCCACATTGCTTATGGATTGGGTCGAGAAACTTTTGGCCATCTATCACTGTGGTCCCCCACATTGCTTATGAGTTGGATCGAGAGGATTTGGCCATTTTTCAATGTGGTCCGCCACATTGCTTATGGGTTGGATCGAGGGCCTTTTTCCATCTTTGACCGTGGTACTCCGCATTGATTTTCGAATGGCAGATAGCGGCAAACCGAGTACGCCATCGTGTTAATCATACGCTAAACGTTTTTTGGTTAAGTTTTTTGTTCAATGTCGTCCATTTGACTCAAAACGCTAAGGAAGAGGAGATAGGAGACGATATTGCATTTGAAGCGGACCTATCGACTTTGACCATCTTTCACTGTGGTCCCCCACATTGCTTATGGATTGGGTCGAGAAACTTTTGGCCATCTATCACTGTGGTCCCCCACATTGCTTATGAGTTGGATCGAGAGGATTTGGCCATTTTTCAATGTGGTCCCCCACATTGCTTATGGGTTGGATCGAGGGCCTTTTTCCATCTTTGACTGTGGTACTCCGCATTGATTTTCGAATGGCAGATAGCGGCAAACCGAGTACGCCATCGTGTTAATCATACGCTAAACGTTTATTGGTTAAGTTTTTTGTTCAATGTCGTCCATTTGACTCAAAACGCTAAGGAAGAGGAGATAGGAGACGATATTGCATTTGAAGTGGACCTATCGACTTTGACCATCTTTCACTGTGGTCCCCCACATTGCTTATGGATTGGGTCGAGAAACTTTTGGCCATCTATCACTGTGGTCCCCCACATTGCTTATGAGTTGGATCGAGAGGATTTGGCCATTTTTCAATGTGGTCCGCCACATTGCTTATGGGTTGGATCGAGGGCCTTTTTCCATCTTTGACCGTGGTACTCCGCATTGATTTTCGAATGGCAGATAGCGGCAAACCGAGTACGCCGTCGTGTTAATCATACGCTAAACGTTTTTTAGTTAAGTTTTTTGTTCAATGTCGTCCATTTGACTCAAAACGCTAAGGAAGAGGAGATAGGAGACGATATTGCATTTGAAGTGGACCTATCGACTTTGACCATCTTTCACTGTGGTCCCCCACATTGCTTATGGATTGGGTCGAGAAACTTTTGGCCATCTATCACTGTGGTCCCCCACATTGCTTATGAGTTGGATCGAGAGGATTTGGCCATTTTTCAATGTGGTCCCCCACATTGCTTATGGGTTGGATCGAGGGCCTTTTTCCATCTTTGACCGTGGTACTCCGCATTGATTTTCGAATGGCAGATAGCGGCAAACCGAGTACGCCATCGTGTTAATCATACGCTAAACGTTTTTTGGTTAAGTTTTTTGTTCAATGTCGTCCATTTGACTCAAAACGCTAAGGAAGAGGAGATAGGAGACGATATTGCATTTGAAGTGGACCTATCGACTTTGACCATCTTTCACTGTGGTCCCCCACATTGCTTATGGATTGGGTCGAGAAACTTTTGGCCATCTATCACTGTGGTCCCCCACATTGCTTATGAGTTGGATCGAGAGGATTTGGCCATTTTTCAATGTGGTCCGCCACATTGCTTATGGGTTGGATCGAGGGCCTTTTTCCATCTTTGACCGTGGTACTCCGCATTGATTTTCGAATGGCAGATAGCGGCAAACCGAGTACGCCATCGTGTTAATCATACGCTAAACGTTTTTTGGTTAAGTTTTTTGTTCAATGTCGTCCATTTGACTCAAAACGCTAAGGAAGAGGAGATAGGAGACGATATTGCATTTGAAGCGGACCTATCGACTTTGACCATCTTTCACTGTGGTCCCCCACATTGCTTATGGATTGGGTCGAGAAACTTTTGGCCATCTATCACTGTGGTCCCCCACATTGCTTATGTGTTGGATCGAGAGGATTTGGCCATTTTTCAATGTGGTCCCCCACATTGCTTATGGGTTGGATCGAGGGCCTTTTTCCATCTTTGACCGTGGTACTCCGCATTGATTTTCGAATGGCAGATAGCGGCAAACCGAGTACGCCATCGTGTTAATCATACGCTAAACGTATTTTGGTTAAGTTTTTTGTTCAATGTCGTCCATTTGACTCAAAACGCTAAGGAAGAGGAGATAGGAGACGATATTGCATTTGAAGTGGACCTATCGACTTTGACCATCTTTCACTGTGGTCCCCCACATTGCTTATGGATTGGGTCGAGAAACTTTTGGCCATCTATCACTGTGGTCCCCCACATTGCTTATGAGTTGGATCGAGAGGATTTGGCCATTTTTCAATGTGGTCCCCCACATTGCTTATGGGTTGGATCGAGGGCCTTTTTCCATCTTTGACCGTGGTACTCCGCATTGATTTTCGAATGGCAGATAGCGGCAAACCGAGTACGCCATCGTGTTAATCATACGCTAAACGTTTTTTAGTTAAGTTTTTTGTTCAATGTCGTCCATTTGACTCAAAACGCTAAGGAAGAGGAGATAGGAGACGATATTGCATTTGAAGTGGACCTATCGACTTTGACCATCTTTCACTGTGGTCCCCCACATTGCTTATGGATTGGGTCGAGAAACTTTTGGCCATCTATCACTGTGGTCCCCCACATTGCTTATGAGTTGGATCGAGAGGATTTGGCCATTTTTCAATGTGGTCCCCCACATTGCTTATGGGTTGGATCGAGGGCCTTTTTCCATCTTTGACCGTGGTACTCCGCATTGATTTTCGAATGGCAGATAGCGGCAAACCGAGTACGCCATCGTGTTAATCATACGCTAAACGTTTTTTGGTTAAGTTTTTTGTTCAATGTCGTCCATTTGACTCAAAACGCTAAGGAAGAGGAGATAGGAGACGATATTGCATTTGAAGTGGACCTATCGACTTTGACCATCTTTCACTGTGGTCCCCCACATTGCTTATGGATTGGGTGGAGAAACTTTTGGCCATCTATCACTGTGGTCCCCCACATTGCTTATGAGTTGGATCGAGAGGATTTGGCCATTTTTCAATGTGGTCCCCCACATTGCTTATGGGTTGGATCGAGGGCCTTTTTCCATCTTTGACCGTGGTACTCCGCATTGATTTTCGAATGGCAGATAGCGGCAAACCGAGTACGCCATCGTGTTAGTCATACGCTAAACGTTTTTTGATTAAGTTTTTTGTTCAATGTCGTCCATTTGACTCAAAACGCTAAGGAAGAGGAGATAGGAGACGATATTGCATTTGAAGTGGACCTATCGACTTTGACCATCTTTCACTGTGGTCCCCCACATTGCTTATGGATTGGGTCGAGAAACTTTTGGACATCTATCACTGTGGTCCCCCACATTGCTTATGAGTTGGATCGAGAGGATTTGGCCATTTTTCAATGTGGTCCCCCACATTGCTTATGGGTTGGATCGAGGGCCTTTTTCCATCTTTGACCGTGGTACTCCGCATTGATTTTCGAATGGCAGATAGCGGCAAACCGAGTACGCCATCGTGTTAATCATACGCTAAACGTTTTTTGGTTAAGTTTTTTGTTCAATGTCGTCCATTTGACTCAAAACGCTAAGGAAGAGGAGATAGGAGACGATATTGCATTTGAAGTGGACCTATCGACTTTGACCATCTTTCACTGTGGTCCCCCACATTGCTTATGGATTGGGTCGAGAAACTCTTGGACATCTATCACTGTGGTCCCCCACATTGCTTATGAGTTGGATCGAGAGGATTTGGCCATTTTTCAATGTGGTCCCCCACATTGCTTATGGGTTGGATCGAGGGCCTTTTTCCATCTTTGACCGTGGTACTCCGCATTGATTTTCGAATGGCAGATAGCGGCAAACCGAGTACGCCATCGTGTTAATCATACGCTAAACGTTTTTTGGTTAAGTTTTTTGTTCAATGTCGTCCATTTGACTCAAAACGCTAAGGAAGAGGAGATAGGAGACGATATTGCATTTGAAGTGGACCTATCGACTTTGACCATCTTTCACTGTGGTCCCCCACATTGCTTATGGATTGGGTCGAGAAACTTTTGGCCATCTATCACTGTGGTCCCCCACATTGCTTATGAGTTGGATCGAGAGGATTTGGCCATTTTTCAATGTGGTCCCCCACATTGCTTATGGGTTCGATCGAGGGCCTTTTTCCATCTTTGACCGTGGTACTCCGCATTGATTTTCGAATGGCAGATAGCGGCAAACCGAGTACGCCATCGTGTTAATCATACGCTAAACGTTTTTTGGTTAAGTTTTTTGTTCAATGTCGTCCATTTGACTCAAAACGCTAAGGAAGAGGAGATAGGAGACGAT
This sequence comes from Xylota segnis, assembly GCA_963583995.1. Lineage (NCBI taxonomy): Eukaryota > Metazoa > Arthropoda > Insecta > Diptera > Syrphidae > Xylota > Xylota segnis. The sequence continues at coordinate 36,956,431 of OY757238.1, read as the reverse complement.
ATTGCATTTGAAGTGGACCTATCGACTTTGACCATCTTTCACTGTGGTCCCCCACATTGCTTATGGATTGGGTCGAGAAACTTTTGGCCATCTATCACTGTGGTCCCCCACATTGCTTATGAGTTGGATCGAGAGGATTTGGCCATTTTTCAATGTGGTCCCCCACATTGCTTATGGGTTGGATCGAGGGCCTTTTTCCATCTTTGACCGTGGTACTCCGCATTGATTTTCGAATGGCAGATAGCGGCAAACCGAGTACGCCATCGTGTTAATCATACGCTAAACGTTTTTTGGTTAAGTTTTTTGTTCAATGTCGTCCATTTGACTCAAAACGCTAAGGAAGAGGAGATAGGAGACGATATTGCATTTGAAGTGGACCTATCGACTTTGACCATCTTTCACTGTGGTCCCCCACATTGCTTATGGATTGGGTCGAGAAACTTTTGGCCATCTATCACTGTGGTCCCCCACATTGCTTATGAGTTGGATCGAGAGGATTTGGCCATTTTTCAATGTGGTCCCCCACATTGCTTATGGGTTGGATCGAGGGCCTTTTTCCATCTTTGACCGTGGTACTCCGCATTGATTTTCGAATGGCAGATAGCGGCAAACCGAGTACGCCATCGTGTTAATCATACGCTAAACGTTTTTTGGTTAAGTTTTTTGTTCAATGTCGTCCATTTGACTCAAAACGCTAAGGAAGAGGAGATAGGAGACGATATTGCATTTGAAGTGGACCTATCGACTTTGACCATCTTTCACTGTGGTCCCCCACATTGCTTATGGATTGGGTCGAGAAACTTTTGGCCATCTATCACTGTGGTCCCCCACATTGCTTATGAGTTGGATCGAGAGGATTTGGCCATTTTTCAATGTGGTCCCCCACATTGCTTATGGGTTCGATCGAGGGCCTTTTTCCATCTTTGACCGTGGTACTCCGCATTGATTTTCGAATGGCAGATAGCGGCAAACCGAGTACGCCATCGTGTTAGTCATACGCTAAACGTTTTTTGGTTAAGTTTTTTGTTCAATGTCGTCCATTTGACTCAAAACGCTAAGGAAGAGGAGATAGGAGACGATATTGCATTTGAAGTGGACCTATCGACTTTGACCATCTTTCACTGTGGTCCCCCACATTGCTTATGGATTGGGTCGAGAAACTTTTGGCCATCTATCACTGTGGTCCCCCACATTGCTTATGAGTTGGATCGAGAGGATTTGGCCATTTTTCAATGTGGTCCCCCACATTGCTTATGGGTTGGATCGAGGGCCTTTTTCCATCTTTGACCGTGGTACTCCGCATTGATTTTCGAATGGCAGATAGCGGCAAACCGAGTACGCCATCGTGTTAGTCATACGCTAAACGTTTTTTGATTAAGTTTTTTGTTCAATGTCGTCCATTTGACTCAAAACGCTAAGGAAGAGGAGATAGGAGACGATATTGCATTTGAAGTGGACCTATCGACTTTGACCATCTTTCACTGTGGTCCCCCACATTGCTTATGGATTGGGTCGAGAAACTTTTGGCCATCTATCACTGTGGTCCCCCACATTGCTTATGAGTTGGATCGAGAGGATTTGGCCATTTTTCAATGTGGTCCCCCACATTGCTTATGGGTTGGATCGAGGGCCTTTTTCCATCTTTGACCGTGGTACTCCGCATTGATTTTCGAATGGCAGATAGCGGCAAACCGACTACGCCATCGTGTTAGTCATACGCTAAACGTTTTTTGGTTAAGTTTTTTGTTCAATGTCGTCCATTTGACTCAAAACGCTAAGGAAGAGGAGATAGGAGACGATATTGCATTTGAAGTGGACCTATCGACTTTGACCATCTTTCACTGTGGTCCCCCACATTGCTTATGGATTGGGTCGAGAAACTTTTGGCCATCTATCACTGTGGTCCCCCACATTGCTTATGAGTTGGATCGAGAGGATTTGGCCATTTTTCAATGTGGTCCCCCACATTGCTTATGGGTTGGATCGAGGGCCTTTTTCCATCTTTGACCGTGGTACTCCGCATTGATTTTCGAATGGCAGATAGCGGCAAACCGAGTACGCCATCGTGTTAGTCATACGCTAAACGTTTTTTGATTAAGTTTTTTGTTCAATGTCGTCCATTTGACTCAAAACGCTAAGGAAGAGGAGATAGGAGACGATATTGCATTTGAAGTGGACCTATCGACTTTGACCATCTTTCACTGTGGTCCCCCACATTGCTTATGGATTGGGTCGAGAAACTTTTGGCCATCTATCACTGTGGTCCCCCACATTGCTTATGAGTTGGATCGAGAGGATTTGGCCATTTTTCAATGTGGTCCCCCACATTGCTTATGGGTTCGATCGAGGGCCTTTTTCCATCTTTGACCGTGGTACTCCGCATTGATTTTCGAATGGCAGATAGCGGCAAACCGAGTACGCCATCGTGTTAGTCATACGCTAAACGTTTTTTGGTTAAGTTTTTTGTTCAATGTCGTCCATTTGACTCAAAACGCTAAGGAAGAGGAGATAGGAGACGATATTGCATTTGAAGTGGACCTATCGACTTTGACCATCTTTCACTGTGGTCCCCCACATTGCTTATGGATTGGGTCGAGAAACTTTTGGCCATCTATCACTGTGGTCCCCCACATTGCTTATGAGTTGGATCGAGAGGATTTGGCCATTTTTCAATGTGGTCCCCCACATTGCTTATGGGTTGGATCGAGGGCCTTTTTCCATCTTTGACCGTGGTACTCCGCATTGATTTTCGAATGGCAGATAGCGGCAAACCGAGTACGCCATCGTGTTAATCATACGCTAAACGTTTTTTGGTTAAGTTTTTTGTTCAATGTCGTCCATTTGACTCAAAACGCTAAGGAAGAGGAGATAGGAGACGATATTGCATTTGAAGTGGACCTATCGACTTTGACCATCTTTCACTGTGGTCCCCCACATTGCTTATGGATTGGGTCGAGAAACTTTTGGCCATCTATCACTGTGGTCCCCCACATTGCTTATGAGTTGGATCGAGAGGATTTGGCCATTTTTCAATGTGGTCCCCCACATTGCTTATGGGTTCGATCGAGGGCCTTTTTCCATCTTTGACCGTGGTACTCCGCATTGATTTTCGAATGGCAGATAGCGGCAAACCGAGTACGCCATCGTGTTAGTCATACGCTAAACGTTTTTTGGTTAAGTTTTTTGTTCAATGTCGTCCATTTGACTCAAAACGCTAAGGAAGAGGAGATAGGAGACGATATTGCATTTGAAGTGGACCTATCGACTTTGACCATCTTTCACTGTGGTCCCCCACATTGCTTATGGATTGGGTCGAGAAACTTTTGGCCATCTATCACTGTGGTCCCCCACATTGCTTATGAGTTGGATCGAGAGGATTTGGCCATTTTTCAATGTGGTCCCCCACATTGCTTATGGGTTGGATCGAGGGCCTTTTTCCATCTTTGACCGTGGTACTCCGCATTGATTTTCGAATGGCAGATAGCGGCAAACCGAGTACGCCATCGTGTTAGTCATACGCTAAACGTTTTTTGGTTAAGTTTTTTGTTCAATGTCGTCCATTTGACTCAAAACGCTAAGGAAGAGGAGATAGGAGACGATATTGCATTTGAAGTGGACCTATCGACTTTGACCATCTTTCACTGTGGTCCCCCACATTGCTTATGGATTGGGTCGAGAAACTTTTGGCCATCTATCACTGTGGTCCCCCACATTGCTTATGAGTTGGATCGAGAGGATTTGGCCATTTTTCAATGTGGTCCCCCACATTGCTTATGGGTTGGATCGAGGGCCTTTTTCCATCTTTGACCGTGGTACTCCGCATTGATTTTCGAATGGCAGATAGCGGCAAACCGAGTACGCCATCGTGTTAATCATACGCTAAACGTTTTTTGGTTAAGTTTTTTGTTCAATGTCGTCCATTTGACTCAAAACGCTAAGGAAGAGGAGATAGGAGACGATATTGCATTTGAAGTGGACCTATCGACTTTGACCATCTTTCACTGTGGTCCCCCACATTGCTTATGGATTGGGTCGAGAAACTTTTGGCCATCTATCACTGTGGTCCCCCACATTGCTTATGAGTTGGATCGAGAGGATTTGGCCATTTTTCAATGTGGTCCCCCACATTGCTTATGGGTTGGATCGAGGGCCTTTTTCCATCTTTGACCGTGGTACTCCGCATTGATTTTCGAATGGCAGATAGCGGCAAACCGAGTACGCCATCGTGTTAATCATACGCTAAACGTTTTTTGGTTAAGTTTTTTGTTCAATGTCGTCCATTTGACTCAAAACGCTAAGGAAGAGGAGATAGGAGACGATATTGCATTTGAAGTGGACCTATCGACTTTGACCATCTTTCACTGTGGTCCCCCACATTGCTTATGGATTGGGTCGAGAAACTTTTGGCCATCTATCACTGTGGTCCCCCACATTGCTTATGAGTTGGATCGAGAGGATTTGGCCATTTTTCAATGTGGTCCCCCACATTGCTTATGGGTTCGATCGAGGGCCTTTTTCCATCTTTGACCGTGGTACTCCGCATTGATTTTCGAATGGCAGATAGCGGCAAACCGAGTACGCCATCGTGTTAGTCATACGCTAAACGTTTTGTGGTTAAGTTTTTTGTTCAATGTCGTCCATTTGACTCAAAACGCTAAGGAAGAGGAGATAGGAGACGATATTGCATTTGAAGTGGACCTATCGACTTTGACCATCTTTCACTGTGGTCCCCCACATTGCTTATGGATTGGGTCGAGAAACTTTTGGCCATCTATCACTGTGGTCCCCCACATTGCTTATGAGTTGGATCGAGAGGATTTGGCCATTTTTCAATGTGGTCCCCCACATTGCTTATGGGTTCGATCGAGGGCCTTTTTCCATCTTTGACCGTGGTACTCCGCATTGATTTTCGAATGGCAGATAGCGGCAAACCGAGTACGCCATCGTGTTAATCATACGCTAAACGTTTTTTGGTTAAGTTTTTTGTTCAATGTCGTCCATTTGACTCAAAACGCTAAGGAAGAGGTGATAGGAGACGATATTGCATTTGAAGTGGACCTATCGACTTTGACCATCTTTCACTGTGGTCCCCCACATTGCTTATGGATTGGGTCGAGAAACTTTTGGCCATCTATCACTGTGGTCCCCCACATTGCTTATGAGTTGGATCGAGAGGATTTGGCCATTTTTCAATGTGGTCCCCCACATTGCTTATGGGTTGGATCGAGGGCCTTTTTCCATCTTTGACCGTGGTACTCCGCATTGATTTTCGAATGGCAGATAGCGGCAAACCGAGTACGCCATCGTGTTAATCATACGCTAAACGTTTTTTGGTTAAGTTTTTTGTTCAATGTCGTCCATTTGACTCAAAACGCTAAGGAAGAGGAGATAGGAGACGATATTGCATTTGAAGTGGACCTATCGACTTTGACCATCTTTCACTGTGGTCCCCCACATTGCTTATGGATTGGGTCGAGAAACTTTTGGCCATCTATCACTGTGGTCCGCCACATTGCTTATGAGTTGGATCGAGAGGATTTGGCCATTTTTCAATGTGGTCCCCCACATTGCTTATGGGTTGGATCGAGGGCCTTTTTCCATCTTTGACCGTGGTACTCCGCATTGATTTTCGAATGGCAGATAGCGGCAAACCGAGTACGCCATCGTGTTAGTCATACGCTAAACGTTTTTTTGGTTAAGTTTTTTGTTCAATGTCGTCCATTTGACTCAAAACGCTAAGGAAGAGGAGATAGGAGACGATATTGCATTTGAAGTGGACCTATCGACTTTGACCATCTTTCACTGTGGTCCCCCACATTGCTTATGGATTGGGTCGAGAAACTTTTGGCCATCTATCACTGTGGTCCCCCACATTGCTTATGAGTTGGATCGAGAGGATTTGGCCATTTTTCAATGTGGTCCCCCACATTGCTTATGGGTTGGATCGAGGGCCTTTTTCCATCTTTGACCGTGGTACTCCGCATTGATTTTCGAATGGCAGATAGCGGCAAACCGAGTACGCCATCGTGTTAGTCATACGCTAAACGTTTTTTGGTTAAGTTTTTTGTTCAATGTCGTCCATTTGACTCAAACGCTAAGGAAGAGGAGATAGGAGACGATATTGCATTTGAAGTGGACCTATCGACTTTGACCATCTTTCACTGTGGTCCCCCACATTGCTTATGGATTGGGTCGAGAAACTTTTGGCCATCTATCACTGTGGTCCCCCACATTGCTTATGAGTTGGATCGAGAGGATTTGGCCATTTTTCAATGTGGTCCCCCACATTGCTTATGGGTTGGATCGAGGGCCTTTTTCCATCTTTGACCGTGGTACTCCGCATTGATTTTCGAATGGCAGATAGCGGCAAACCGAGTACGCCATCGTGTTAGTCATACGCTAAACGTTTTTTGATTAAGTTTTTTGTTCAATGTCGTCCATTTGACTCAAAACGCTAAGGAAGAGGAGATAGGAGACGATATTGCATTTGAAGTGGACCTATCGACTTTGACCATCTTTCACTGTGGTCCCCCACATTGCTTATGGATTGGGTCGAGAAACTTTTGGCCATCTATCACTGTGGTCCCCCACATTGCTTATGAGTTGGATCGAGAGGATTTGGCCATTTTTCAATGTGGTCCCCCACATTGCTTATGGGTTGGATCGAGGGCCTTTTTCCATCTTTGACCGTGGTACTCCGCATTGATTTTCGAATGGCAGATAGCGGCAAACCGAGTACGCCATCGTGTTAATCATACGCTAAACGTTTTTTGGTTAAGTTTTTTGTTCAATGTCGTCCATTTGACTCAAAACGCTAAGGAAGAGGAGATAGGAGACGATATTGCATTTGAAGTGGACCTATCGACTTTGACCATCTTTCACTGTGGTCCCCCACATTGCTTATGGATTGGGTCGAGAAACTTTTGGCCATCTATCACTGTGGTCCCCCACATTGCTTATGAGTTGGATCGAGAGGATTTGGCCATTTTTCAATGTGGTCCCCCACATTGCTTATGGGTTGGATCGAGGGCCTTTTTCCATCTTTGACCGTGGTACTCCGCATTGATTTTCGAATGGCAGATAGCGGCAAACCGAGTACGCCATCGTGTTAATCATACGCTAAACGTTTTTTGGTTAAGTTTTTTGTTCAATGTCGTCCATTTGACTCAAAACGCTAAGGAAGAGGAGATAGGAGACGATATTGCATTTGAAGTGGACCTATCGACTTTGACCATCTTTCACTGTGGTCCCCCACATTGCTTATGGATTGGGTCGAGAAACTTTTGGCCATCTATCACTGTGGTCCCCCACATTGCTTATGAGTTGGATCGAGAGGATTTGGCCATTTTTCAATGTGGTCCCCCACATTGCTTATGGGTTGGATCGAGGGCCTTTTTCCATCTTTGACCGTGGTACTCCGCATTGATTTTCGAATGGCAGATAGCGGCAAACCGAGTACGCCATCGTGTTAATCATACGCTAAACGTTTTTTGGTTAAGTTTTTTGTTCAATGTCGTCCATTTGACTCAAAACGCTAAGGAAGAGGAGATAGGAGACGATATTGCATTTGAAGTGGACCTATCGACTTTGACCATCTTTCACTGTGGTCCCCCACATTGCTTATGGATTGGGTCGAGAAACTTTTGGCCATCTATCACTGTGGTCCCCCACATTGCTTATGAGTTGGATCGAGAGGATTTGGCCATTTTTCAATGTGGTCCCCCACATTGCTTATGGGTTCGATCGAGGGCCTTTTTCCATCTTTGACCGTGGTACTCCGCATTGATTTTCGAATGGCAGATAGCGGCAAACCGAGTACGCCATCGTGTTAGTCATACGCTAAACGTTTTTTGGTTAAGTTTTTTGTTCAATGTCGTCCATTTGACTCAAAACGCTAAGGAAGAGGAGATAGGAGACGATATTGCATTTGAAGTGGACCTATCGACTTTGACCATCTTTCACTGTGGTCCCCCACATTGCTTATGGATTGGGTCGAGAAACTTTTGGCCATCTATCACTGTGGTCCCCCACATTGCTTATGAGTTGGATCGAGAGGATTTGGCCATTTTTCAATGTGGTCCCCCACATTGCTTATGGGTTGGATCGAGGGCCTTTTTCCATCTTTGACCGTGGTACTCCGCATTGATTTTCGAATGGCAGATAGCGGCAAACCGAGTACGCCATCGTGTTAGTCATACGCTAAACGTTTTTTGATTAAGTTTTTTGTTCAATGTCGTCCATTTGACTCAAAACGCTAAGGAAGAGGAGATAGGAGACGATATTGCATTTGAAGTGGACCTATCGACTTTGACCATCTTTCACTGTGGTCCCCCACATTGCTTATGGATTGGGTCGAGAAACTTTTGGCCATCTATCACTGTGGTCCCCCACATTGCTTATGAGTTGGATCGAGAGGATTTGGCCATTTTTCAATGTGGTCCCCCACATTGCTTATGGGTTGGATCGAGGGCCTTTTTCCATCTTTGACCGTGGTACTCCGCATTGATTTTCGAATGGCAGATAGCGGCAAACCGAGTACGCCATCGTGTTAATCATACGCTAAACGTTTTTTGGTTAAGTTTTTTGTTCAATGTCGTCCATTTGACTCAAAACGCTAAGGAAGAGGAGATAGGAAACGATATTGCATTTGAAGTGGACCTATCGACTTTGACCATCTTTCACTGTGGTCCCCCACATTGCTTATGGATTGGGTCGAGAAACTTTTGGCCATCTATCACTGTGGTCCCCCACATTGCTTATGAGTTGGATCGAGAGGATTTGGCCATTTTTCAATGTGGTCCCCCACATTGCTTATGGGTTGGATCGAGGGCCTTTTTCCATCTTTGACCGTGGTACTCCGCATTGATTTTCGAATGGCAGATAGCGGCAAACCGAGTACGCCATCGTGTTAATCATACGCTAAACGTTTTTTGGTTAAGTTTTTTGTTCAATGTCGTCCATTTGACTCAAAACGCTAAGGAAGAGGAGATAGGAAACGATATTGCATTTGAAGTGGACCTATCGACTTTGACCATCTTTCACTGTGGTCCCCCACATTGCTTATGGATTGGGTCGAGAAACTTTTGGCCATCTATCACTGTGGTCCCCCACATTGCTTATGAGTTGGATCGAGAGGATTTGGCCATTTTTCAATGTGGTCCCCCACATTGCTTATGGGTTCGATCGAGGGCCTTTTTCCATCTTTGACCGTGGTACTCCGCATTGATTTTCGAATGGCAGATAGCGGCAAACCGAGTACGCCATCGTGTTAGTCATACGCTAAACGTTTTGTGGTTAAGTTTTTTGTTCAATGTCGTCCATTTGACTCAAAACGCTAAGGAAGAGGAGATAGGAGACGATATTGCATTTGAAGTGGACCTATCGACTTTGACCATCTTTCACTGTGGTCCCCCACATTGCTTATGGATTGGGTCGAGAAACTTTTGGCCATCTATCACTGTGGTCCCCCACATTGCTTATGAGTTGTATCGAGAGGATTTGGCCATTTTTCAATGTGGTCCCCCACATTGCTTATGGGTTCGATCGAGGGCCTTTTTCCATCTTTGACCGTGGTACTCCGCATTGATTTTCGAATGGCAGATAGCGGCAAACCGAGTACGCCATCGTGTTAGTCATACGCTAAACGTTTTTTGGTTAAGTTTTTTGTTCAATGTCGTCCATTTGACTCAAAACGCTAAGGAAGAGGAGATAGGAGACGATATTGCATTTGAAGTGGACCTATCGACTTTGACCATCTTTCACTGTGGTCCCCCACATTGCTTATGGATTGGGTCGAGAAACTTTTGGCCATCTATCACTGTGGTCCCCCACATTGCTTATGAGTTGGATCGAGAGAATTTGGCCATTTTTCAATGTGGTCCCCCACATTGCTTATGGGTTGGATCGAGGGCCTTTTTCCATCTTTGACCGTGGTACTCCGCATTGATTTTCGAATGGCAGATAGCGGCAAACCGAGTACGCCATCGTGTTAATCATACGCTAAACGTTTTTTGGTTAAGTTTTTTGTTCAATGTCGTCCATTTGACTCAAAACGCTAAGGAAGAGGAGATAGGAGACGATATTGCATTTGAAGTGGACCTATCGACTTTGACCATCTTTCACTGTGGTCCCCCACATTGCTTATGGATTGGGTCGAGAAACTTTTGGCCATCTATCACTGTGGTCCGCCACATTGCTTATGAGTTGGATCGAGAGGATTTGGCCATTTTTCAATGTGGTCCCCCACATCGCTTATGGGTTGGATCGAGGGCCTTTTTCCATCTTTGACCGTGGTACTCCGCATTGATTTTCGAATGGCAGATAGCGGCAAACCGAGTACGCCATCGTGTTAGTCATACGCTAAACGTTTTTTGGTTAAGTTTTTTGTTCAATGTCATCCATTTGACTCAAAACGCTAAGGAAGAGGAGATAGGAGACGATATTGCATTTGAAGTGGACCTATCGACTTTGACCATCTTTCACTGTGGTCCCCCACATTGCTTATGGATTGGGTCGAGAAACTTTTGGCCATCTATCACTGTGGTCCCCCACATTGCTTATGAGTTGGATCGAGAGGATTTGGCCATTTTTCAATGTGGTTCCCCACATTGCTTATGGGTTGGATCGAGGGCCTTTTTCCATCTTTGACCGTGGTACTCCGCATTGATTTTCGAATGGCAGATAGCGGCAAACCGAGTACGCCATCGTGTTAGTCATACGCTAAACGTTTTTTGGTTAAGTTTTTTGTTCAATGTCATCCATTTGACTCAAAACGCTAAGGAAGAGGAGATAGGAGACGATATTCCATTTGAAGTGGACCTATCGACTTTGACCATCTTTCACTGTGGTCCCCCACATTGCTTATGGATTGGGTCGAGAAACTTTTGGCCATCTATCACTGTGGTCCCCCACATTGCTTATGAGTTGGATCGAGAGGATTTGGCCATTTTTCAATGTGGTCCCCCACATTGCTTATGGGTTGGATCGAGGGCCTTTTTCCATCTTTGACCGTGGTACTCCGCATTGATTTTCGAATGGCAGATAGCGGCAAACCGAGTACGCCATCGTGTTAATCATACGCTAAACGTTTTTTGGTTAAGTTTTTTGTTCAATGTCGTCCATTTGACTCAAAACGCTAAGGAAGAGGAGATAGGAGACGATATTGCATTTGAAGTGGACCTATCGACTTTGACCATCTTTCACTGTGGTCCCCCACATTGCTTATGGATTGGGTCGAGAAACTTTTGGCCATCTATCACTGTGGTCCCCCACATTGCTTATGAGTTGGATCGAGAGGATTTGGCCATTTTTCAATGTGGTCCCCCACATTGCTTATGGGTTGGATCGAGGGCCTTTTTCCATCTTTGACCGTGGTACTCCGCATTGATTTTCGAATGGCAGATAGCGGCAAACCGAGTACGCCATCGTGTTAATCATACGCTAAACGTTTTTTGGTTAAGTTTTTTGTTCAATGTCGTCCATTTGACTCAAAACGCTAAGGAAGAGGAGATAGGAGACGATATTGCATTTGAAGTGGACCTATCGACTTTGACCATCTTTCACTGTGGTCCCCCACATTGCTTATGGATTGGGTCGAGAAACTTTTGGCCATCTATCACTGTGGTCCCCCACATTGCTTATGAGTTGGATCGAGAGGATTTGGCCATTTTTCAATGTGGTCCCCCACATTGCTTATGGGTTGGATCGAGGGCCTTTTTCCATCTTTGACCGTGGTACTCCGCATTGATTTTCGAATGGCAGATAGCGGCAAACCGAGTACGCCATTGTGTTAATCATACGCTAAACGTTTTTTGTTTAAGTTTTTTGTTCAATGTCGTCCATTTGACTCAAAACGCTAAGGAAGTGGAGATAGGAGACGATATTGCATTTGAAGTGGACCTATCGACTTTGACCATCTTTCACTGTGGTCCCCCACATTGCTTATGGATTGGGTCGAGAAACTTTTGGCCATCTATCACTGTGGTCCCCCACATTGCTTATGAGTTGGATCGAGAGAATTTGGCCATTTTTCAATGTGGTCCCCCACATTGCTTATGGGTTGGATCGAGGGCCTTTTTCCATCTTTGACCGTGGTACTCCGCATTGATTTTCGAATGGCAGATAGCGGCAAACCGAGTACGCCATCGTGTTAATCATACGCTAAACGTTTTTTGGTTAAGTTTTTTGTTCAATGTCGTCCATTTGACTCAAAACGCTAAGGAAGAGGAGATAGGAGACGATATTGCATTTGAAGTGGACCTATCGACTTTGACCATCTTTCACTGTGGTCCCCCACATTGCTTATGGATTGGGTCGAGAAACTTTTGGCCATCTATCACTGTGGTCCCCCACATTGCTTATGAGTTGGATCGAGAGGATTTGGCCATTTTTCAATGTGGTCCCCCACATTGCTTATGGGTTGGATCGAGGGCCTTTTTCCATCTTTGACCGTGGTACTCCGCATTGATTTTCGAATGGCAGATAGCGGCAAACCGAGTACGCCATCGTGTTAGTCATACGCTAAACGTTTTTTGGTTAAGTTTTTTGTTCAATGTCATCCATTTGACTCAAAACGCTAAGGAAGAGGAGATAGGAGACGATATTCCATTTGAAGTGGACCTATCGACTTTTACCATCTTTCACTGTGGTCCCCCACATTGCTTATGGATTGGGTCGAGAAACTTTTGGCCATCTATCACTGTGGTCCCCCACATTGCTTATGAGTTGGATCGAGAGGATTTGGCCATTTTTCAATGTGGTCCCCCACATTGCTTATGGGTTGGATCGAGGGCCTTTTTCCATCTTTGACCGTGGTACTCCGCATTGATTTTCGAATGGCAGATAGCGGCAAACCGAGTACGCCATCGTGTTAATCATACGCTAAACGTTTTTTGGTTAAGTTTTTTGTTCAATGTCGTCCATTTGACTCAAAACGCTAAGGAAGAGGAGGTAGGAGACGATATTGCATTTGAAGTGGACCTATCAACTTTGACCATCTTTCACTGTGGTCCCCCACATTGCTTATGGATTGGGTCGAGAAACTTTTGGCCATCTATCACTGTGGTCCCCCACATTGCTTATGAGTTGGATCGAGAGGATTTGGCCATTTTTCAATGTGGTCCCCCACATTGCTTATGGGTTGGATCGAGGGCCTTTTTCCATCTTTGACCGTGGTACTCCGCATTGATTTTCGAATGGCAGATAGCGGCAAACCGAGTACGCCATCGTGTTAATCATACGCTAAACGTTTTTTGGTTAAGTTTTTTGTTCAATGTCGTCCATTTGACTCAAAACGCTAAGGAAGAGGAGATAGGAGACGATATTGCATTTGAAGTGGACCTATCGACTTTGACCATCTTTCACTGTGGTCCCATACATTGCTTATGGATTGGGTCGAGAGACTTTTGGCCATCTATCACTGTGGTCCCCCACATTGCTTATGAGTTGGATCGAGAGGATTTGGCCATTTTTCAATGTGGTCCTCCACATTGCTTATGGGTTGGATCGAGGGCCTTTTACCATCTTTGACCGTGGTACTCCGCATTGATTTTCGAATGGCAGATAGCGGCAAACCGAGTACGCCATCGTGTTAATCATACGCTAAACGTTTTTTGGTTAAGTTTTTTGTTCAATGTCGTCCATTTGACTCAAAACGCTAAGGAAGAGGAGATAGGAGACGATATTGCATTTAAAGTGGACCTATCGACTTTGACCATCTTTCACTGTGGTCCCCCACATTGCTTATGAGTTGGATCGAGAGGATTTGGCCATTTTTCAATGTGGTCCCCCACATTGCTTATGGGTTGGATCGAGGGCCTTTTTCCATCTTTGACCGTGGTACTCCGCATTGATTTTCGAATGGCAGATAGCGGCAAACCGAGTACGCCATCGTGTTAATCATACGCTAAACGTTTTTTGGTTAAGTTTTTTGTTCAATGTCGTCCATTTGACTCAAAACGCTAAGGAAGAGGAGGTAGGAGACGATATTGCATTTGAAGTGGACCTATCAACTTTGACCATCTTTCACTGTGGTCCCCCACATTGCTTATGGATTGGGTCGAGAAACTTTTGGCCATCTATCACTGTGGTCCCCCACATTGCTTATGAGTTGGATCGAGAGGATTTGGCCATTTTTCAATGTGGTCCCCCACATTGCTTATGGGTTGGATCGAGGGCCTTTTTCCATCTTTGACCGTGGTACTCCGCATTGATTTTCGAATAGCAGATAGCGGCAAACCGAGTACGCCATCGTGTTAATCATACGCTAAACGTTTTTTGGTTAAGTTTTTTGTTCAATGTCGTCCATTTGACTCAAAACGCTAAGGAAGAGGAGATAGGAGACGATATTGCATTTGAAGTGGACCTATCGACTTTGACCATCTTTCACTGTGGTCCCCCACATTGCTTATGGATTGGGTCGAGAAACTTTTGGCCATCTATCACTGTGGTCCCCCACATTGCTTATGAGTTGGATCGAGAGGATTTGGCCATTTTTCAATGTGGTCCCCCACATTGCTTATGGGTTGGATCGAGGGCCTTTTTCCATCTTTGACCGTGGTACTCCGCATTGATTTTCGAATGGCAGATAGCGGCAAACCGAGTACGCCATCGTGTTAATCATACGCTAAACGTTTTTTGGTTAAGTTTTTTGTTCAATGTCGTCCATTTGACTCAAAACGCTAAGGAAGAGGAGATAGGAGACGATATTGCATTTGAAGTGGACCTATCGACTTTGACCATCTTTCACTGTGGTCCCCCACATTGCTTATGGATTGGGTCGAGAAACTTTTGGCCATCTATCACTGTGGTCCCCCACATTGCTTATGAGTTGGATCGAGAGGATTTGGCCATTTTTCAATGTGGTCCCCCACATTGCTTATGGGTTGGATCGAGGGCCTTTTTCCATCTTTGACCGTGGTACTCCGCATTGATTTTCGAATGGCAGATAGCGGCAAACCGAGTACGCCATTGTGTTAATCATACGCTAAACGTTTTTTGTTTAAGTTTTTTGTTCAATGTCGTCCATTTGACTCAAAACGCTAAGGAAGTGGAGATAGGAGACGATATTGCATTTGAAGTGGACCTATCGACTTTGACCATCTTTCACTGTGGTCCCCCACATTGCTTATGGATTGGGTCGAGAAACTTTTGGCCATCTATCACTGTGGTCCCCCACATTGCTTATGAGTTGGATCGAGAGGATTTGGCCATTTTTCAATGTGGTCCCCCACATTGCTTATGGGTTGGATCGAGGGCCTTTTTCCATCTTTGACCGTGGTACTCCGCATTGATTTTCGAATGGCAGATAGCGGCAAACCGAGTACGCCATCGTGTTAATCATACGCTAAACGTTTTTTGGTTAAGTTTTTTGTTCAATGTCGTCCATTTGACTCAAAACGCTAAGGAAGAGGAGATAGGAGACGATATTGCATTTGAAGTGGACCTATCGACTTTGACCATCTTTCACTGTGGTCCCCCACATTGCTTATGGATTGGGTCGAGAAACTTTTGGCCATCTATCACTGTGGTCCCCCACATTGCTTATGAGTTGGATCGAGAGGATTTGGCCATTTTTCAATGTGGTCCCCCACATTGCTTATGGGTTGGATCGAGGGCCTTTTTCCATCTTTGACCGTGGTACTCCGCATTGATTTTCGAATGGCAGATAGCGGCAAACCGAGTACGCCATCGTGTTAATCATACGCTAAACGTTTTTTGGTTAAGTTTTTTGTTCAATGTCGTCCATTTGACTCAAAACGCTAAGGAAGAGGAGATAGGAGACGATATTGCATTTGAAGTGGACCTATCGACTTTGACCATCTTTCACTGTGGTCCCCCACATTGCTTATGGGTTGGATCGAGGGCCTTTTTCCATCTTTGACCGTGGTACTCCGCATTGATTTTCGAATGGCAGATAGCGGCAAACCGAGTACGCCATCGTGTTAATCATACGCTAAACGTTTTTTGGTTAAGTTTTTTGTTCAATGTCGTCCATTTGACTCAAAACGCTAAGGAAGAGGAGATAGGAGACGATATTGCATTTGAAGTGGACCTATCGACTTTGACCATCTTTCACTGTGGTCCCCCACATTGCTTATGGGTTGGATCGAGGGCCTTTTTCCATCTTTGACCGTGGTACTCCGCATTGATTTTCGAATGGCAGATAGCGGCAAACCGAGTACGCCATCGTGTTAATCATACGCTAAACGTTTTTTGGTTAAGTTTTTTGTTCAATGTCGTCCATTTGACTCAAAACGCTAAGGAAGAGGAGATAGGAGACGATATTGCATTTGAAGTGGACCTATCGACTTTGACCATCTTTCACTGTGGTCCCCCACATTGCTTATGGATTGGGTCGAGAAACTTTTGGCCATCTATCACTGTGGTCCCCCACATTGCTTATGAGTTGGATCGAGAGGATTTGGCCATTTTTCAATGTGGTCCCCCACATTGCTTATGGGTTGGATCGAGGGCCTTTTTCCATCTTTGACCGTGGTACTCCGCATTGATTTTCGAATGGCAGATAGCGGCAAACCGAGTACGCCATCGTGTTAATCATACGCTAAACGTTTTTTGGTTAAGTTTTTTGTTCAATGTCGTCCATTTGACTCAAAACGCTAAGGAAGAGGAGATAGGAGACGATATTGCATTTGAAGTGGACCTATCGACTTTGACCATCTTTCACTGTGGTCCCCCACATTGCTTATGGATTGGGTCGAGAAACTTTTGGCCATCTATCACTGTGGTCCCCCACATTGCTTATGAGTTGGATCGAGAGGATTTGGCCATTTTTCAATGTGGTCCCCCACATTGCTTATGGGTTGGATCGAGGGCCTTTTTCCATCTTTGACCGTGGTACTCCGCATTGATTTTCGAATGGCAGATAGCGGCAAACCGAGTACGCCATCGTGTTAATCATACGCTAAACGTTTTTTGGTTAAGTTTTTTGTTCAATGTCGTCCATTTGACTCAAAACGCTAAGGAAGAGGAGATAGGAGACGATATTGCATTTGAAGTGGACCTATCGACTTTGACCATCTTTCACTGTGGTCCCCCACATTGCTTATGGATTGGGTCGAGAAACTTTTGGCCATCTATCACTGTGGTCCCCCACATTGCTTATGAGTTGGATCGAGAGGATTTGGCCATTTTTCAATGTGGTCCCCCACATTGCTTATGGGTTGGATCGAGGGCCTTTTTCCATCTTTGACCGTGGTACTCCGCATTGATTTTCGAATGGCAGATAGCGGCAAACCGAGTACGCCATCGTGTTAATCATACGCTAAACGTTTTTTGGTTAAGTTTTTTGTTCAATGTCGTCCATTTGACTCAAAACGCTAAGGAAGTGGAGATAGGAGACGATATTGCATTTGAAGTGGACCTATCGACTTTGACCATCTTTCACTGTGGTCCCCCACATTGCTTATGGATTGGGTCGAGAAACTTTTGGCCATCTATCACTGTGGTCCCCCACATTGCTTATGAGTTGGATCGAGAGGATTTGGCCATTTTTCAATGTGGTCCCCCACATTGCTTATGGGTTGGATCGAGGGCCTTTTTCCATCTTTGACCGTGGTACTCCGCATTGATTTTCGAATGGCAGATAGCGGCAAACCGAGTACGCCATCGTGTTAATCATACGCTAAACGTTTTTTGGTTAAGTTTTTTGTTCAATGTCGTCCATTTGACTCAAAACGCTAAGGAAGAGGAGATAGGAGACGATATTGCATTTGAAGTGGACCTATCGACTTTGACCATCTTTCACTGTGGTCCCCCACATTGCTTATGGGTTGGATCGAGGGCCTTTTTCCATCTTTGACCGTGGTACTCCGCATTGATTTTCGAATGGCAGATAGCGGCAAACCGAGTACGCCATCGTGTTAATCATACGCTAAACGTTTTTTGGTTAAGTTTTTTGTTCAATGTCGTCCATTTGACTCAAAACGCTAAGGAAGAGGAGATAGGAGACGATATTGCATTTGAAGTGGACCTATCGACTTTGACCATCTTTCACTGTGGTCCCCCACATTGCTTATGGGTTGGATCGAGGGCCTTTTTCCATCTTTGACCGTGGTACTCCGCATTGATTTTCGAATGGCAGATAGCGGCAAACCGAGTACGCCATCGTGTTAATCATACGCTAAACGTTTTTTGGTTAAGTTTTTTGTTCAATGTCGTCCATTTGACTCAAAACGCTAAGGAAGAGGAGATAGGAGACGATATTGCATTTGAAGTGGACCTATCGACTTTGACCATCTTTCACTGTGGTCCCCCACATTGCTTATGGATTGGGTCGAGAAACTTTTGGCCATCTATCACTGTGGTCCCCCACATTGCTTATGAGTTGGATCGAGAGGATTTGGCCATTTTTCAATGTGGTCCCCCACATTGCTTATGGGTTGGATCGAGGGCCTTTTTCCATCTTTGACCGTGGTACTCCGCATTGATTTTCGAATGGCAGATAGCGGCAAACCGAGTACGCCATCGTGTTAATCATACGCTAAACGTTTTTTGGTTAAGTTTTTTGTTCAATGTCGTCCATTTGACTCAAAACGCTAAGGAAGAGGAGATAGGAGACGATATTGCATTTGAAGTGGACCTATCGACTTTGACCATCTTTCACTGTGGTCCCCCACATTGCTTATGGATTGGGTCGAGAAACTTTTGGCCATCTATCACTGTGGTCCCCCACATTGCTTATGAGTTGGATCGAGAGGATTTGGCCATTTTTCAATGTGGTCCCCCACATTGCTTATGGGTTGGATCGAGGGCCTTTTTCCATCTTTGACCGTGGTACTCCGCATTGATTTTCGAATGGCAGATAGCGGCAAACCGAGTACGCCATCGTGTTAATCATACGCTAAACGTTTTTTGGTTAAGTTTTTTGTTCAATGTCGTCCATTTGACTCAAAACGCTAAGGAAGAGGAGATAGGAGACGATATTGCATTTGAAGTGGACCTATCGACTTTGACCATCTTTCACTGTGGTCCCCCACATTGCTTATGGATTGGGTCGAGAAACTTTTGGCCATCTATCACTGTGGTCCCCCACATTGCTTATGAGTTGGATCGAGAGGATTTGGCCATTTTTCAATGTGGTCCCCCACATTGCTTATGGGTTGGATCGAGGGCCTTTTTCCATCTTTGACCGTGGTACTCCGCATTGATTTTCGAATGGCAGATAGCGGCAAACCGAGTACGCCATTGTGTTAATCATACGCTAAACGTTTTTTGGTTAAGTTTTTTGTTCAATGTCGTCCATTTGACTCAAAACGCTAAGGAAGTGGAGATAGGAGACGATATTGCATTTGAAGTGGACCTATCGACTTTGACCATCTTTCACTGTGGTCCCCCACATTGCTTATGGATTGGGTCGAGAAACTTTTGGCCATCTATCACTGTGGTCCCCCACATTGCTTATGAGTTGGATCGAGAGGATTTGGCCATTTTTCAATGTGGTCCCCCACATTGCTTATGGGTTGGATCGAGGGCCTTTTTCCATCTTTGACCGTGGTACTCCGCATTGATTTTCGAATGGCAGATAGCGGCAAACCGAGTACGCCATCGTGTTAATCATACGCTAAACGTTTTTTGGTTAAGTTTTTTGTTCAATGTCGTCCATTTGACTCAAAACGCTAAGGAAGAGGAGATAGGAGACGATATTGCATTTGAAGTGGACCTATCGACTTTGACCATCTTTCACTGTGGTCCCCCACATTGCTTATGGGTTGGATCGAGGGCCTTTTTCCATCTTTGACCGTGGTACTCCGCATTGATTTTCGAATGGCAGATAGCGGCAAACCGAGTACGCCATCGTGTTAATCATACGCTAAACGTTTTTTGGTTAAGTTTTTTGTTCAATGTCGTCCATTTGACTCAAAACGCTAAGGAAGAGGAGATAGGAGACGATATTGCATTTGAAGTGGACCTATCGACTTTGACCATCTTTCACTGTGGTCCCCCACATTGCTTATGGATTGGGTCGAGAAACTTTTGGCCATCTATCACTGTGGTCCCCCACATTGCTTATGAGTTGGATCGAGAGGATTTGGCCATTTTTCAATGTGGTCCCCCACATTGCTTATGGGTTGGATCGAGGGCCTTTTTCCATCTTTGACCGTGGTACTCCGCATTGATTTTCGAATGGCAGATAGCGGCAAACCGAGTACGCCATCGTGTTAATCATACGCTAAACGTTTTTTGGTTAAGTTTTTTGTTCAATGTCGTCCATTTGACTCAAAACGCTAAGGAAGAGGAGATAGGAGACGATATTGCATTTGAAGTGGACCTATCGACTTTGACCATCTTTCACTGTGGTCCCCCACATTGCTTATGGGTTGGATCGAGGGCCTTTTTCCATCTTTGACCGTGGTACTCCGCATTGATTTTCGAATGGCAGATAGCGGCAAACCGAGTACGCCATCGTGTTAATCATACGCTAAACGTTTTTTGGTTAAGTTTTTTGTTCAATGTCGTCCATTTGACTCAAAACGCTAAGGAAGAGGAGATAGGAGACGATATTGCATTTGAAGTGGACCTATCGACTTTGACCATCTTTCACTGTGGTCCCCCACATTGCTTATGGATTGGGTCGAGAAACTTTTGGCCATCTATCACTGTGGTCCCCCACATTGCTTATGAGTTGGATCGAGAGGATTTGGCCATTTTTCAATGTGGTCCCCCACATTGCTTATGGGTTGGATCGAGGGCCTTTTTCCATCTTTGACCGTGGTACTCCGCATTGATTTTCGAATGGCAGATAGCGGCAAACCGAGTACGCCATTGTGTTAATCATACGCTAAACGTTTTTTTGTTAAGTTTTTTGTTCAATGTCGTCCATTTGACTCAAAACGCTAAGGAAGTGGAGATAGGAGACGATATTGCATTTGAAGTGGACCTATCGACTTTGACCATCTTTCACTGTGGTCCCCCACATTGCTTATGGATTGGGTCGAGAAACTTTTGGCCATCTATCACTGTGGTCCCCCACATTGCTTATGAGTTGGATCGAGAGGATTTGGCCATTTTTCAATGTGGTCCCCCACATTGCTTATGGGTTGGATCGAGGGCCTTTTTCCATCTTTGACCGTGGTACTCCGCATTGATTTTCGAATGGCAGATAGCGGCAAACCGAGTACGCCATCGTGTTAATCATACGCTAAACGTTTTTTGGTTAAGTTTTTTGTTCAATGTCGTCCATTTGACTCAAAACGCTAAGGAAGAGGAGATAGGAGACGATATTGCATTTGAAGTGGACCTATCGACTTTGACCATCTTTCACTGTGGTCCCCCACATTGCTTATGGATTGGGTCGAGAAACTTTTGGCCATCTATCACTGTGGTCCCCCACATTGCTTATGAGTTGGATCGAGAGGATTTGGCCATTTTTCAATGTGGTCCCCCACATTGCTTATGGGTTGGATCGAGGGCCTTTTTCCATCTTTGACCGTGGTACTCCGCATTGATTTTCGAATGGCAGATAGCGGCAAACCGAGTACGCCATCGTGTTAATCATACGCTAAACGTTTTTTGGTTAAGTTTTTTGTTCAATGTCGTCCATTTGACTCAAAACGCTAAGGAAGAGGAGATAGGAGACGATATTGCATTTGAAGTGGACCTATCGACTTTGACCATCTTTCACTGTGGTCCCCCACATTGCTTATGGATTGGGTCGAGAAACTTTTGGCCATCTATCACTGTGGTCCCCCACATTGCTTATGAGTTGGATCGAGAGGATTTGGCCATTTTTCAATGTGGTCCCCCACATTGCTTATGGGTTGGATCGAGGGCCTTTTTCCATCTTTGACCGTGGTACTCCGCATTGATTTTCGAATGGCAGATAGCGGCAAACCGAGTACGCCATCGTGTTAATCATACGCTAAACGTTTTTTGGTTAAGTTTTTTGTTCAATGTCGTCCATTTGACTCAAAACGCTAAGGAAGAGGAGATAGGAGACGATATTGCATTTGAAGTGGACCTATCGACTTTGACCATCTTTCACTGTGGTCCCCCACATTGCTTATGGATTGGGTCGAGAAACTTTTGGCCATCTATCACTGTGGTCCCCCACATTGCTTATGAGTTGGATCGAGAGGATTTGGCCATTTTTCAATGTGGTCCCCCACATTGCTTATGGGTTGGATCGAGGGCCTTTTTCCATCTTTGACCGTGGTACTCCGCATTGATTTTCGAATGGCAGATAGCGGCAAACCGAGTACGCCATCGTGTTAATCATACGCTAAACGTTTTTTGGTTAAGTTTTTTGTTCAATGTCGTCCATTTGACTCAAAACGCTAAGGAAGAGGAGATAGGAGACGATATTGCATTTGAAGTGGACCTATCGACTTTGACCATCTTTCACTGTGGTCCCCCACATTGCTTATGGATTGGGTCGAGAGGATTTGGCCATTTTTCAATGTGGTCCCCCACATTGCTTATGGGTTGGATCGAGGGCCTTTTTCCATCTTTGACCGTGGTACTCCGCATTGATTTTCGAATGGCAGATAGCGGCAAACCGAGTACGCCATCGTGTTAATCATACGCTAAACGTTTTTTGGTTAAGTTTTTTGTTCAATGTCGTCCATTTGACTCAAAACGCTAAGGAAGAGGAGATAGGAGACGATATTGCATTTGAAGTGGACCTATCGACTTTGACCATCTTTCACTGTGGTCCCCCACATTGCTTATGGATTGGGTCGAGAAACTTTTGGCCATCTATCACTGTGGTCCCCCACATTGCTTATGAGTTGGATCGAGAGGATTTGGCCATTTTTCAATGTGGTCCCCCACATTGCTTATGGGTTGGATCGAGGGCCTTTTTCCATCTTTGACCGTGGTACTCCGCATTGATTTTCGAATGGCAGATAGCGGCAAACCGAGTACGCCATCGTGTTAATCATACGCTAAACGTTTTTTGGTTAAGTTTTTTGTTCAATGTCGTCCATTTGACTCAAAACGCTAAGGAAGAGGAGATAGGAGACGATATTGCATTTGAAGTGGACCTATCGACTTTGACCATCTTTCACTGTGGTCCCCCACATTGCTTATGGATTGGGTCGAGAAACTTTTGGCCATCTATCACTGTGGTCCCCCACATTGCTTATGAGTTGGATCGAGAGAATTTGGCCATTTTTCAATGTGGGCCCCCACATTGCTTATGGGTTGGATCGAGGGCCTTTTTCCATCTTTGACCGTGGTACTCCGCATTGATTTTCGAATGGCAGATAGCGGCAAACCGAGTACGCCATCGTGTTAGTCATACGCTAAACGTTTTTTGGTTAAGTTTTTTGTTCAATGTCGTCCATTTGACTCAAAACGCTAAGGAAGAGGAGATAGGAGACGATATTGCATTTGAAGTGGACCTATCGACTTTGACCATCTTTCACTGTGGTCCCCCACATTGCTTATGGATTGGGTCGAGAAACTTTTGGCCATCTATCACTGTGGTCCCCCACATTGCTTATGAGTTGGATCGAGAGGATTTGGCCATTTTTCAATGTGGTCCCCCACATTGCTTATGGGTTGGATCGAGGGCCTTTTTCCATCTTTGACCGTGGTACTCCGCATTGATTTTCGAATGGCAGATAGCGGCAAACCGAGTACGCCATCGTGTTAATCATACGCTAAACGTTTTTTGGTTAAGTTTTTTGTTCAATGTCGTCCATTTGACTCAAAACGCTAAGGAAGAGGAGATAGGAGACGATATTGCATTTGAAGTGGACCTATCGACTTTGACCATCTTTCACTGTGGTCCCCCACATTGCTTATGGATTGGGTCGAGAAACTTTTGGCCATCTATCACTGTGGTCCCCCACATTGCTTATGAGTTGGATCGAGAGGATTTGGCCATTTTTCAATGTGGTCCCCCACATTGCTCATGGGTTGGATCGAGGGCCTTTTTCCATCTTTGACCGTGGTACTCCGCATTGATTTTCGAATGGCAGATAGCGGCAAACCGAGTACGCCATCGTGTTAATCATACGCTAAACGTTTTTTGGTTAAGTTTTTTGTTCAATGTCGTCCATTTGACTCAAAACGCTAAGGAAGAGGAGATAGGAGACGATATTGCATTTGAAGCGGACCTATCGACTTTGACCATCTTTCACTGTGGTCCCCCACATTGCTTATGGATTGGGTCGAGAAACTTTTGGCCATCTATCACTGTGGTCCCCCACATTGCTTATGAGTTGGATCGAGAGGATTTGGCCATTTTTCAATGTGGTCCCCCACATTGCTTATGGGTTGGATCGAGGGCCTTTTTCCATCTTTGACCGTGGTACTCCGCATTGATTTTCGAATGGCAGATAGCGGCAAACCGAGTACGCCATCGTGTTAATCATACGCTAAACGTTTTTTGTTTAAGTTTTTTGTTCAATGTCGTCCATTTGACTCAAAACGCTAAGGAAGAGGAGATAGGAGACGATATTGCATTTGAAGTGGACCTATCGACTTTGACCATCTTTCACTGTGGTCCCCCACATTGCTTATGGATTGGGTCGAGAAACTTTTGGCCATCTATCACTGTGGTCCCCCACATTGCTTATGAGTTGGATCGAGAGGATTTGGCCATTTTTCAATGTGGTCCGCCACATTGCTTATGGGTTGGATCGAGGGCCTTTTTCCATCTTTGACCGTGGTACTCCGCATTGATTTTCGAATGGCAGATAGCGGCAAACCGAGTACGCCATCGTGTTAAT
Organism: Xylota segnis; assembly: GCA_963583995.1. NCBI lineage: Eukaryota > Metazoa > Arthropoda > Insecta > Diptera > Syrphidae > Xylota > Xylota segnis. The sequence goes on along the minus strand of OY757238.1, from coordinate 36,931,736 downwards.
CATACGCTAAACGTTTTTTGGTTAAGTTTTTTGTTCAATGTCGTCCATTTGACTCAAAACGCTAAGGAAGAGGAGATAGGAGACGATATTGCATTTGAAGTGGACCTATCGACTTTGACCATCTTTCACTGTGGTCCCCCACATTGCTTATGGATTGGGTCGAGAAACTTTTGGCCATCCATCACTGTGGTCCGCCACATTGCTTATTAGTTGGATCGAGAGAATTTGGCCATTTTTCAATGTGGTCCCCCACATTGCTTATGGGTTGGATCGAGGGCCTTTTTCCATCTTTGACCGTGGTACTCCGCATTGATTTTCGAATGGCAGATAGCGGCAAACCGAGTACGCCATCGTGTTAATCATACGCTAAACGTTTTTTGGTTAAGTTTTTTGTTCAATGTCGTCCATTTGACTCAAAACGCTAAGGAAGAGGAGATAGGAGACGATATTGCATTTGAAGTGGACCTATCGACTTTGACCATCTTTCACTGTGGTCCCCCACATTGCTTATGGATTGGGTCGAGAAACTTTTGGCCATCTATCACTGTGGTCCCCCACATTGCTTATGAGTTGGATCGAGAGGATTTGGCCATTTTTCAATGTGGTCCCCCACATTGCTTATGGGTTGGATCGAGGGCCTTTTTCCATCTTTGACCGTGGTACTCCGCATTGATTTTCGAATGGCAGATAGCGGCAAACCGAGTACGCCATCGTGTTAATCATACGCTAAACGTTTTTTGGTTAAGTTTTTTGTTCAATGTCGTCCATTTGACTCAAAACGCTAAGGAAGAGGAGATAGGAGACGATATTGCATTTGAAGTGGACCTATCGACTTTGACCATCTTTCACTGTGGTCCCCCACATTGCTTATGGATTGGGTCGAGAAACTTTTGGCCATCTATCACTGTGGTCCCCCACATTGCTTATGAGTTGGATCGAGAGGATTTGGCCATTTTTCAATGTGGTCCCCCACATTGCTTATGGGTTGGATCGAGGGCCTTTTTCCATCTTTGACCGTGGTACTCCGCATTGATTTTCGAATGGCAGATAGCGGCAAACCGAGTACGCCATCGTGTTAATCATACGCTAAACGTTTTTTGGTTAAGTTTTTTGTTCAATGTCGTCCATTTGACTCAAAACGCTAAGGAAGAGGAGATAGGAGACGATATTGCATTTGAAGTGGACCTATCGACTTTGACCATCTTTCACTGTGGTCCCCCACATTGCTTATGGATTGGGTCGAGAAACTTTTGGCCATCCATCACTGTGGTCCGCCACATTGCTTATTAGTTGGATCGAGAGAATTTGGCCATTTTTCAATGTGGTCCCCCACATTGCTTATGGGTTGGATCGAGGGCCTTTTTCCATCTTTGACCGTGGTACTCCGCATTGATTTTCGAATGGCAGATAGCGGCAAACCGAGTACGCCATCGTGTTAATCATACGCTAAACGTTTTTTGGTTAAGTTTTTTGTTCAATGTCGTCCATTTGACTCAAAACGCTAAGGAAGAGGAGATAGGAGACGATATTGCATTTGAAGTGGACCTATCGACTTTGACCATCTTTCACTGTGGTCCCCCACATTGCTTATGGATTGGGTCGAGAAACTTTTGGCCATCTATCACTGTGGTCCCCCACATTGCTTATGAGTTGGATCGAGAGGATTTGGCCATTTTTCAATGTGGTCCCCCACATTGCTTATGGGTTGGATCGAGGGCCTTTTTCCATCTTTGACCGTGGTACTCCGCATTGATTTTCGAATGGCAGATAGCGGCAAACCGAGTACGCCATCGTGTTAATCATACGCTAAACGTTTTTTGGTTAAGTTTTTTGTTCAATGTCGTCCATTTGACTCAAAACGCTAAGGAAGAGGAGATAGGAGACGATATTGCATTTGAAGTGGACCTATCGACTTTGACCATCTTTCACTGTGGTCCCCCACATTGCTTATGGATTGGGTCGAGAAACTTTTGGCCATCTATCACTGTGGTCCCCCACATTGCTTATGAGTTGGATCGAGAGAATTTGGCCATTTTTCAATGTGGTCCCCCACATTACTTATGGGTTGGATCGAGGGCCTTTTTCCATCTTTGACCGTGGTACTCCGCATTGATTTTCGAATGGCAGATAGCGGCAAACCGAGTACGCCATCGTGTTAATCATACGCTAAACGTTTTTTGGTTAAGTTTTTTGTTCAATGTCGTCCATTTGACTCAAAACGCTAAGGAAGAGGAGATAGGAGACGATATTGCATTTGAAGTGGACCTATCGACTTTGACCATCTTTCACTGTGGTCCCCCACATTGCTTATGGATTGGGTCGAGAAACTTTTGGCCATCTATCACTGTGGTCCCCCACATTGCTTATGAGTTGGATCGAGAGGATTTGGCCATTTTTCAATGTGGTCCCCCACATTGCTTATGGGTTGGATCGAGGGCCTTTTTCCATCTTTGACCGTGGTACTCCGCATTGATTTTCGAATGGCAGATAGCGGCAAACCGAGTACGCCATCGTGTTAATCATACGCTAAACGTTTTTTGGTTAAGTTTTTTGTTCAATGTCGTCCATTTGACTCAAAACGCTAAGGAAGAGGAGATAGGAGACGATATTGCATTTGAAGTGGACCTATCGACTTTGACCATCTTTCACTGTGGTCCCCCACATTGCTTATGGATTGGGTCGAGAAACTTTTGGCCATCTATCACTGTGGTCCTCCACATTGCTTATGAGTTGGATCGAGAGGATTTGGCCATTTTTCAATGTGGTCCCCCACATTGCTTATGGGTTGGATCGAGGGCCTTTTTCCATCTTTGACCGTGGTACTCCGCATTGATTTTCGAATGGCAGATAGCGGCAAACCGAGTACGCCATCGTGTTAATCATACGCTAAACGTTTTTTGGTTAAGTTTTTTGTTCAATGTCGTCCATTTGACTCAAAACGCTAAGGAAGAGGAGATAGGAGACGATATTGCATTTGAAGTGGACCTATCGACTTTGACCATCTTTCACTGTGGTCCCCCACATTGCTTATGGATTGGGTCGAGAAACTTTTGGCCATCTATCACTGTGGTCCCCCACATTGCTTATGAGTTGGATCGAGAGGATTTGGCCATTTTTCAATGTGGTCCCCCACATTGCTTATGGGTTGGATCGAGGGCCTTTTTCCATCTTTGACCGTGGTACTCCGCATTGATTTTCGAATGGCAGATAGCGGCAAACCGAGTACGCCATCGTGTTAATCATACGCTAAACGTTTTTTGGTTAAGTTTTTTGTTCAATGTCGTCCATTTGACTCAAAACGCTAAGGAAGAGGAGATAGGAGACGATATTGCATTTGAAGTGGACCTATCGACTTTGACCATCTTTCACTGTGGTCCCCCACATTGCTTATGGATTGGGTCGAGAAACTTTTGGCCATCTATCACTGTGGTCCCCCACATTGCTTATGAGTTGGATCGAGAGGATTTGGCCATTTTTCAATGTGGTCCCCCACATTGCTTATGGGTTGGATCGAGGGCCTTTTTCCATCTTTGACCGTGGTACTCCGCATTGATTTTCGAATGGCAGATAGCGGCAAACCGAGTACGCCATCGTGTTAATCATACGCTAAACGTTTTTTGGTTAAGTTTTTTGTTCAATGTCGTCCATTTGACTCAAAACGCTAAGGAAGAGGAGATAGGAGACGATATTGCATTTGAAGTGGACCTATCGACTTTGACCATCTTTCACTGTGGTCCCCCACATTGCTTATGGATTGGGTCGAGAAACTTTTGGCCATCTATCACTGTGGTCCCCCACATTGCTTATGAGTTGGATCGAGAGGATTTGGCCATTTTTCAATGTGGTCCCAAACATTGCTTATGGGTTGGATCGAGGGCCTTTTTCCATCTTTGACCGTGGTACTCCGCATTGATTTTCGAATGGCAGATAGCGGCAAACCGAGTACGCCATCGTGTTAATCATATGCTAAACGTGTTTTGGTTAAGTTTTTTGTTCAATGTCGTCCATTTGACTCAAAACGCTAAGGAAGAGGAGATAGGAGACGATATTGCATTTGAAGTGGACCTATCGACTTTGACCATCTTTCACTGTGGTCCCCCACATTGCTTATGGATTGGGTCGAGAAACTTTTGGCCATCTATCACTGTGGTCCCCCACATTGCTTATGAGTTGGATCGAGAGGATTTGGCCATTTTTCAATGTGGTCCCCCACATTGCTTATGGGTTGGATCGAGGGCCTTTTTCCATCTTTGACCGTGGTACTCCGCATTGATTTTCGAATGGCAGATAGCGGCAAACCGAGTACGCCATCGTGTTAATCATACGCTAAACGTTTTTTAGTTAAGTTTTTTGTTCAATGTCGTCCATTTGACTCAAAACGCTAAGGAAGAGGAGATAGGAGACGATATTGCATTTGAAGTGGACCTATCGACTTTGACCATCTTTCACTCTGGTCCCCCACATTGCTTATGGATTGGGTCGAGAGACTTTTGGCCATCTATCACTGTGGTCCCCCACATTGCTTATGAGTTGGATCGAGAGGATTTGGCCATTTTTCAATGTGGTCCCCCACATTGCTTATGGGTTGGATCGAGGGCCTTTTTCCATCTTTGACCGTGGTACTCCGCATTGATTTTCGAATGGCAGATAGCGGCAAACCGAGTACGCCATCGTGTTAATCATACGCTAAACGTTTTTTGGTTAAGTTTTTTGTTCAATGTCGTCCATTTGACTCAAAACGCTAAGGAAGAGGAGATAGGAGACGATATTGCATTTGAAGTGGACCTATCGACTTTGACCATCTTTCACTGTGGTCCCCCACATTGCTTATGGATTGGGTCGAGAAACTTTTGGCCATCTATCACTGTGGTCCCCCACATTGCTTATGAGTTGGATCGAGAGGATTTGGCCATTTTTCAATGTGGTCCCCCACATTGCTTATGGGTTGGATCGAGGGCCTTTTTCCATCTTTGACCGTGGTACTCCGCATTGATTTTCGAATGGCAGATAGCGGCAAACCGAGTACGCCATCGTGTTAATCATACGCTAAACGTTTTTTAGTTAAGTTTTTTGTTCAATGTCGTCCATTTGACTCAAAACGCTAAGGAAGAGGAGATAGGAGACGATATTGCATTTGAAGTGGACCTATCGACTTTGACCATCTTTCACTCTGGTCCCCCACATTGCTTATGGATTGGGTCGAGAGACTTTTGGCCATCTATCACTGTGGTCCCCCACATTGCTTATGAGTTGGATCGAGAGGATTTGGCCATTTTTCAATGTGGTCCCCCACATTGCTTATGGGTTGGATCGAGGGCCTTTTTCCATCTTTGACCGTGGTACTCCGCATTGATTTTCGAATGGCAGATAGCGGCAAACCGAGTACGCCATCGTGTTAATCATACGCTAAACGTTTATTGGTTAAGTTTTTTGTTCAATGTCGTCCATTTGACTCAAAACGCTAAGGAAGAGGAGATAGGAGACGATATTGCATTTGAAGTGGACCTATCGACTTTGACCATCTTTCACTGTGGTCCCCCACATTGCTTATGGATTGGGTCGAGAAACTTTTGGCCATCTATCACTGTGGTCCCCCACATTGCTTATGAGTTGGATCGAGAGGATTTGGCCATTTTTCAATGTGGTCCCCCACATTGCTTATGGGTTGGATCGAGGGCCTTTTTCCATCTTTGACCGTGGTACTCCGCATTGATTTTCGAATGGCAGATAGCGGCAAACCGAGTACGCCATCGTGTTAATCATACGCTAAACGTTTTTTGGTTAAGTTTTTTGTTCAATGTCGTCCATTTGACTCAAAACGCTAAGGAAGAGGAGATAGGAGACGATATTGCATTTGAAGTGGACCTATCGACTTTGACCATCTTTCACTGTGGTCCCCCACATTGCTTATGGATTGGGTCGAGAAACTTTTGGCCATCTATCACTGTGGTCCCCCACATTGCTTATGAGTTGGATCGAGAGGATTTGGCCATTTTTCAATGTGGTCCCCCACATTGCTTATGGGTTCGATCGAGGGCCTTTTTCCATCTTTGACCGTGGTACTCCGCATTGATTTTCGAATGGCAGATAGCGGCAAACCGAGTACGCCATCGTGTTAATCATATGCTAAACGTGTTTTGGTTAAGTTTTTTGTTCAATGTCGTCCATTTGACTCAAAACGCTAAGGAAGAGGAGATAGGAGACGATATTGCATTTGAAGTGGACCTATCGACTTTGACCATCTTTCACTGTGGTCCCCCACATTGCTTATGGATTGGGTCGAGAAACTTTTGGCCATCTATCACTGTGGTCCCCCACATTGCTTATGAGTTGGATCGAGAGGATTTGGCCATTTTTCAATGTGGTCCCCCACATTGCTTATGGGTTGGATCGAGGGCCTTTTTCCATCTTTGACTGTGGTACTCCGCATTGATTTTCGAATGGCAGATAGCGGCAAACCGAGTACGCCATCGTGTTAATCATACGCTAAACGTTTATTGGTTAAGTTTTTTGTTCAATGTCGTCCATTTGACTCAAAACGCTAAGGAAGAGGAGATAGGAGACGATATTGCATTTGAAGTGGACCTATCGACTTTGACCATCTTTCACTGTGGTCCCCCACATTGCTTATGGATTGGGTCGAGAAACTTTTGGCCATCTATCACTGTGGTCCCCCACATTGCTTATGAGTTGGATCGAGAGGATTTGGCCATTTTTCAATGTGGTCCCCCACATTGCTTATGGGTTGGATCGAGGGCCTTTTTCCATCTTTGACTGTGGTACTCCGCATTGATTTTCGAATGGCAGATAGCGGCAAACCGAGTACGCCATCGTGTTAATCATACGCTAAACGTTTATTGGTTAAGTTTTTTGTTCAATGTCGTCCATTTGACTCAAAACGCTAAGAAAGAGGAGATAGGAGACGATATTGCATTTGAAGTGGACCTATCGACTTTGACCATCTTTCACTGTGGTCCCCCACATTGCTTATGGATTGGGTCGAGAAACTTTTGGCCATCTATCACTGTGGTCCCCCACATTGCTTATGAGTTGGATCGAGAGGATTTGGCCATTTTTCAATGTGGTCCCCCACATTGCTTATGGGTTGGATCGAGGGCCTTTTTCCATCTTTGACCGTGGTACTCCGCATTGATTTTCGAATGGCAGATAGCGGCAAACCGAGTACGCCATCGTGTTAATCATACGCTAAACGTTTTTTGGTTAAGTTTTTTGTTCAATGTCGTCCATTTGACTCAAAACGCTAAGGAAGAGGAGATAGGAGACGATATTGCATTTGAAGTGGACCTATCGACTTTGACCATCTTTCACTGTGGTCCCCCACATTGCTTATGGATTGGGTCGAGAAACTTTTGGCCATCTATCACTGTGGTCCCCCACATTGCTTATGAGTTGGATCGAGAGGATTTGGCCATTTTTCAATGTGGTCCCCCACATTGCTTATGGGTTGGATCGAGGGCCTTTTTCCATCTTTGACCGTGGTACTCCGCATTGATTTTCGAATGGCAGATAGCGGCAAACCGAGTACGCCATCGTGTTAATCATACGCGAAACGTTTTTTAGTTAAGTTTTTTGTTCAATGTCGTCCATTTGACTCAAAACGCTAAGGAAGAGGAGATAGGAGACGATATTGCATTTGAAGTGGACCTATCGACTTTGACCATCTTTCACTGTGGTCCCCCACATTGCTTATGGATTCGGTCGAGAAACTTTTGGCCATCTATCACTGTGGTCCCCCACATTGCTTATGAGTTGGATCGAGAGAATTTGGCCATTTTTCAATGTGGTCCCCCACATTGCTTATGGGTTGGATCGAGGGCCTTTTTCCATCTTTGACCGTGGTACTCCGCATTGATTTTCGAATGGCAGATAGCGGCAAACCGAGTACGCCATCGTGTTAATCATACGCTAAACGTTTTTTGGTTAAGTTTTTTGTTCAATGTCGTCCATTTGACTCAAAACGCTAAGGAAGAGGAGATAGGAGACGATATTGCATTTGAAGTGGACCTATCGACTTTGACCATCTTTCACTGTGGTCCCCCACATTGCTTATGGATTGGGTCGAGAGACTTTTGGCCATCTATCACTGTGGTCCTCCACATTGCTTATGAGTTGGATCGAGAGGATTTGGCCATTTTTCAATTTGGTCCCCCACATTGCTTATGGGTTGGATCGAGGGCCTTTTTCCATCTTTGACCGTGGTACTCCGCATTGATTTTCGAATGGCAGATAGCGGCAAACCGAGTACGCCATCGTGTTAATCATACGCTAAACGTTTTTTGGTTAAGTTTTTTGTTCAATGTCGTCCATTTGACTCAAAAGGCTAAGGAAGAGGAGATAGGAGACGATATTGCATTTGAAGTGGACCTATCGACTTTGACCATCTTTCACTGTGGTCCCCCACATTGCTTATGGATTGGGTCGAGAAACTTTTGGCCATCTATCACTGTGGTCCCCCACATTGCTTATGAGTTGGATTGAGAGGATTTGGCCATTTTTCAATGTGGTCCCCCACATTGCTTATGGGTTCGATCGAGGGCCTTTTTCCATCTTTGACCGTGGTACTCCGCATTGATTTTCGAATGGCAGATAGCGGCAAACCGAGTACGCCATCGTGTTAATCATACGCTAAACGTTTTTTGGTTAAGTTTTTTGTTCAATGTCGTCCATTTGACTCAAAACGCTAAGGAGGAGGAGATAGGAGACGATATTGCATTTGAAGTGGACCTATCGACTTTGACCATCTTTCACTGTGGTCCCCCACATTGCTTATGGATTGGGTCGAGAAACTTTTGGCCATCTATCACTGTGGTCCCCCACATTGCTTATGAGTTGGATCGAGAGGATTTGGCCATTTTTCAATGTGGTCCCCCACATTGCTTATGGGTTGGATCGAGGGCCTTTTTCCATCTTTGACCGTGGTACTCCGCATTGATTTTCGAATGGCAGATAGCGGCAAACCGAGTACGCCATCGTGTTAATCATACGCGAAACGTTTTTTAGTTAAGTTTTTTGTTCAATGTCGTCCATTTGACTCAAAACGCTAAGGAAGAGGAGATAGGAGACGATATTGCATTTGAAGTGGACCTATCGACTTTGACCATCTTTCACTGTGGTCCCCCACATTGCTTATGGATTCGGTCGAGAAACTTTTGGCCATCTATCACTGTGGTCCCCCACATTGCTTATGAGTTGGATCGAGAGGATTTGGCCATTTTTCAATGTGGTCCCCCACATTGCTTATGGGTTGGATCGAGGGCCTTTTTCCATCTTTGACCGTGGTACTCCGCATTGATTTTCGAATGGCAGATAGCGGCAAACCGAGTACGCCATCGTGTTAATCATACGCTAAACGTTTTTTGGTTAAGTTTTTTGTTCAATGTCGTCCATTTGACTCAAAACGCTAAGGAAGAGGAGATAGGAGACGATATTGCATTTGAAGTGGACCTATCGACTTTGACCATCTTTCACTGTGGTCCCCCACATTGCTTATGGATTGGGTCGAGAAACTTTTGGCCATCTATCACTGTGGTCCCCCACATTGCTTATGAGTTGGATCGAGAGGATTTGGCCATTTTTCAATGTGGTCCCCCACATTGCTTATGGGTTGGATCGAGGGCCTTTTTCCATCTTTGACCGTGGTACTCCGCATTGATTTTCGAATGGCAGATAGCGGCAAACCGAGTACGCCATCGTGTTAATCATACGCTAAACGTTTTTTGGTTAAGTTTTTTGTTCAATGTCGTCCATTTGACTCAAAACGCTAAGGAAGAGGAGATAGGAGACGATATTGCATTTGAAGTGGACCTATCGACTTTGACCATCTTTCACTGTGGTCCCCCACATTGCTTATGGATTGGGTCGAGAAACTTTTGGCCATCTATCACTGTGGTCCCCCACATTGCTTATGAGTTGGATCGAGAGGATTTGGCCATTTTTCAATGTGGTCCCCCACATTGCTTATGGGTTGGATCGAGGGCCTTTTTCCATCTTTGACCGTGGTACTCCGCATTGATTTTCGAATGGCAGATAGCGGCAAACCGAGTACGCCATCGTGTTAATCATACGCTAAACGTTTTTTGGTTAAGTTTTTTGTTCAATGTCGTCCATTTGACTCAAAACGCTAAGGAAGAGGAGATAGGAGACGATATTGCATTTGAAGTGGACCTATCGACTTTGACCATCTTTCACTGTGGTCCCCCACATTGCTTATGGATTGGGTCGAGAGACTTTTGGCCATCTATCACTGTGGTCCTCCACATTGCTTATGAGTTGGATCGAGAGGATTTGGCCATTTTTCAATTTGGTCCCCCACATTGCTTATGGGTTGGATCGAGGGCCTTTTTCCATCTTTGACCGTGGTACTCCGCATTGATTTTCGAATGGCAGATAGCGGCAAACCGAGTACGCCATCGTGTTAATCATACGCTAAACGTTTTTTGGTTAAGTTTTTTGTTCAATGTCGTCCATTTGACTCAAAAGGCTAAGGAAGAGGAGATAGGAGACGATATTGCATTTGAAGTGGACCTATCGACTTTGACCATCTTTCACTGTGGTCCCCCACATTGCTTATGGATTGGGTCGAGAAACTTTTGGCCATCTATCACTGTGGTCCCCCACATTGCTTATGAGTTGGATTGAGAGGATTTGGCCATTTTTCAATGTGGTCCCCCACATTGCTTATGGGTTCGATCGAGGGCCTTTTTCCATCTTTGACCGTGGTACTCCGCATTGATTTTCGAATGGCAGATAGCGGCAAACCGAGTACGCCATCGTGTTAATCATACGCTAAACGTTTTTTGGTTAAGTTTTTTGTTCAATGTCGTCCATTTGACTCAAAACGCTAAGGAAGAGGAGATAGGAGACGATATTGCATTTGAAGTGGACCTATCGACTTTGACCATCTTTCACTGTGGTCCCCCACATTGCTTATGGATTGGGTCGAGAAACTTTTGGCCATCTATCACTGTGGTCCCCCACATTGCTTATGAGTTGGATCGAGAGGATTTGGCCATTTTTCAATGTGGTCCCCCACATTGCTTATGGGTTGGATCGAGGGCCTTTTTCCATCTTTGACCGTGGTACTCCGCATTGATTTTCGAATGGCAGATAGCGGCAAACCGAGTACGCCATCGTGTTAATCATACGCTAAACGTTTTTTTGGTTAAGTTTTTTGTTCAATGTCGTCCATTTGACTCAAAACGCTAAGGAAGAGGAGATAGGAGACGATATTGCATTTGAAGTGGACCTATCGACTTTGACCATCTTTCACTGTGGTCCCCCACATTGCTTATGGATTGGGTCGAGAAACTTTTGGCCATCTATCACTGTGGTCCCCCACATTGCTTATGAGTTGGATCGAGAGGATTTGGCCATTTTTCAATGTGGTCCCGCACATTGCTTATGGGTTGGATCGAGGGCCTTTTTCCATCTTTGACCGTGGTACTCCGCATTGATTTTCGAATGGCAGATAGCGGCAAACCGAGTACGCCATCGTGTTAATCATACGCTAAACGTTTTTTGGTTAAGTTTTTTGTTCAATGTCGTCCATTTGACTCAAAACGCTAAGGAAGAGGAGATAGGAGACGATATTGCATTTGAAGTGGACCTATCGACTTTGACCATCTTTCACTGTGGTCCCCCACATTGCTTATGGATTGGGTCGAGAAACTTTTGGCCATCTATCACTGTGGTCCCCCACATTGCTTATGAGTTGGATCGAGAGGATTTGGCCATTTTTCAATGTGGTCCCCCACATTGCTTATGGGTTCGATCGAGGGCCTTTTTCCATCTTTGACCGTGGTACTCCGCATTGATTTTCGAATGGCAGATAGCGGCAAACCGAGTACGCCATCGTGTTAGTCATACGCTAAACGTTTTTTGGTTAAGTTTTTTGTTCAATGTCGTCCATTTGACTCAAAACGCTAAGGAAGAGGAGATAGGAGACGATATTGCATTTGAAGTGGACCTATCGACTTTGACCATCTTTCACTGTGGTCCCCCACATTGCTTATGGATTGGGTCGAGAAACTTTTGGCCATCTATCACTGTGGTCCCCCACATTGCTTATGAGTTGGATCGAGAGGATTTGGCCATTTTTCAATGTGGTCCCCCACATTGCTTATGGGTTGGATCGAGGGCCTTTTTCCATCTTTGACCGTGGTACTCCGCATTGATTTTCGAATGGCAGATAGCGGCAAACCGAGTACGCCATCATGTTAATCATACGCTAAACGTTTTTTGGTTAAGTTTTTTGTTCAATGTCGTCCATTTGACTCAAAACGCTAAGGAAGAGGAGATAGGAGACGATATTGCATTTGAAGTGGACCTATCGACTTTGACCATCTTTCACTGTGGTCCCCCACATTGCTTATGGATTGGGTCGAGAAACTTTTGGCCATCTATCACTGTGGTCCCCCACATTGCTTATGAGTTGGATCGAGAGAATTTGGCCATTTTTCAATGTGGTCCCCCACATTGCTTATGGGTTGGATCGAGGGCCTTTTTCCATCTTTGACCGTGGTACTCCGCATTGATTTTCGAATGGCAGATAGCGGCAAACCGAGTACGCCATCGTGTTAATCATACGCTAAACGTTTTTTGGTTAAGTTTTTTGTTCAATGTCGTCCATTTGACTCAAAACGCTAAGGAAGAGGAGATAGGAGACGATATTGCATTTGAAGTGGACCTATCGACTTTGACCATCTTTCACTGAGGTCCCCCACATTGCTTATGGATTGGGTCGAGAAACTTTTGGCCATCTATCACTGTGGTCCCCCACATTGCTTATGAGTTGGATCGAGAGGATTTGGCCATTTTTCAATGTGGTCCCCCACATTGCTTATGGGTTGGATCGAGGGCCTTTTTCCATCTTTGACCGTGGTACTCCGCATTGATTTTCGAATGGCAGATAGCGGCAAACCGAGTACGCCATCGTGTTAATCATACGCTAAACGTTTTTTGGTTAAGTTTTTTGTTCAATGTCGTCCATTTGACTCAAAACGCTAAGGAAGAGGAGATAGGAGACGATATTGCATTTGAAGTGGACCTATCGACTTTGACCATCTTTCACTGTGGTCCCCCACATTGCTTATGGATTGGGTCGAGAAACTTTTGGCCATCTATCACTGTGGTCCCCCACATTGCTTATGAGTTGGATCGAGAGGATTTGGCCATTTTTCAATGTGGTCCCCCACATTGCTTATGGGTTCGATCGAGGGCCTTTTTCCATCTTTGACCGTGGTACTCCGCATTGATTTTCGAATGGCAGATAGCGGCAAACCGAGTACGCCATCGTGTTAGTCATACGCTAAACGTTTTTTGGTTAAGTTTTTTGTTCAATGTCGTCCATTTGACTCAAAACGCTAAGGAAGAGGAGATAGGAGACGATATTGCATTTGAAGTGGACCTATCGACTTTGACCATCTTTCACTGTGGTCCCCCACATTGCTTATGGATTGGGTCGAGAAACTTTTGGCCATCTATCACTGTGGTCCCCCACATTGCTTATGAGTTGGATCGAGAGGATTTGGCCATTTTTCAATGTGGTCCCCCACATTGCTTATGGGTTGGATCGAGGGCCTTTTTCCATCTCTGAGCGTGGTACTCCGCATTGATTTTCGAATGGCAGATAGCGGCAAACCGAGTACGCCATCGTGTTAATCATACGCTAAACGTTTTTTAGTTAAGTTTTTTGTTCAATGTCGTCCATTTGACTCAAAACGCTAAGGAAGAGGAGATAGGAGACGATATTGCATTTGAAGTGGACCTATCGACTTTGACCATCTTTCACTGTGGTCCCCCACATTGCTTATGGATTGGGTCGAGAGACTTTTGGCCATCTATCACTGTGGTCCCCCACATTGCTTATGAGTTGGATCGAGAGGATTTGGCCATTTTTCAATGTGGTCCCCCACATTGCTTATGGGTTGGATCGAGGGCCTTTTTCCATCTCTGAGCGTGGTACTCCGCATTGATTTTCGAATGGCAGATAGCGGCAAACCGAGTACGCCATCGTGTTAATCATACGCTAAACGTTTTTTAGTTAAGTTTTTTGTTCAATGTCGTCCATTTGACTCAAAACGCTAAGGAAGAGGAGATAGGAGACGATATTGCATTTGAAGTGGACCTATCGACTTTGACCATCTTTCACTGTTGTCCCACACATTTTTGATATAACCACACCTACTCCACATTTAAGTATATGCTTTAAGAAAATGCCTTTAAATCAGCTCTTTTCTAAGGAATATACCAGGAGGTTATTTACCCCATGTTTCGTGTCCAATGAAGCATCTCGAACAAACAAAGAACAGTGTAGTTCGCCCCATATTCCCCCACAGCTGGAATACATTATTCGACTCCCTTCACCTTAAATTGTCAATCAACACTGAATAAAACAAACTTATGGAACGTGGTATAAATTTGAAAGTAAAATCCATAAGGACACTGCATACTTTGCAAAATTCCATTCACGAGAATTGTTTTTGCAAGAAATCCTTTAGTCCTTTGTCACAAATTCCTTCTTAACATTTCCACATACAATCTCTCTATGCTGTGTGTCTATGCCCTGTGTCCTTTGGAGTTATTTGCCAAAACAAAGGACTACGCAAGCTCTTGGACTTTGTTCATCCTATTCATCTCGGCATTCATGAACGATTTCCATTGAAATCTATAAGTGTAGGCGGGTGGTTATCTACCACGTGCATGACCAGAATACGGGTTTTAGTGCTTCGGATATTACAGGTGACATTTTGGAAAAGCCACTTCATGCTGTGATTGCAATTCAGGATTAGGTTGTCCTTAATTAATTGCATACTCGTATGCGATAATACTTCGATCCACTTGAGTGTTGGGTACACTTGGAGGAGGAATTCATGTTTAATAACTAAACGCGGGTAGACCTCGATGTTTGAAGCCTCAGTTTTGGATTATTTGATCAACGTTTAAGTGTCGATACATGGATAGATGCTGTTTGGATATTGCATTTGATTTGTGTGGAATTATTATGTGAGGTGGCATCCGGATTTATTGGAAATATTTTGAAGAGCTGCTTACTCTTGCTTAGGATTGGCGGGAGAGACCCATCCTCTAATTCATTTTCTCCTAAAAAACTGAATATTTCCTCATCAGGTTGTCGGTACTTGACCAAACCAAATGCATTCATCTTTTGTGCGGCAGTGCCTCGCAGAATCCTGGCACTTGTTCCGGGATTCATCATCATGTCTATACCTACTTTCCTTACTTTCCTACTTCAAGAACAGTTTACCGAGGGAAACCAATAAGTCAGCAAAACTTGACAGGAACCCACCTTAAGAGGTCCTACATAGAGGACAGAAATAAAACACTCAGAAGTTACGTATACGCCTCCGAAACGTGAAGCTAAAATGCTCTTAGTTCGACCTTCTCCTGAGACAATGCCAGCCAAGACAAGCATTTAATTTCTGTGCATTCTTTGGACAACTTTGGAAGATACTGCCTCGTGAGGTGCAGAAAAGAAAGAAAGAAATTTTAAAAAAAGGTTACGTATACGCCTCCGAGACATGTAGCTATAATGTGGAAGTGAAAGTAGCTGAGTTTCAGATTTGAAAACCTTTGTCAGCATGGAAATCGAAAGGAAGTATAACGTAGACAATTATGGCTACGAGAAGCATCCAAAAACTGCACTCAGTTCAAAGTATTTCAAAGCTGTTTGGATGGTTCCCAATGAAAACATAGACTTGAAGGACACAAGCAGCCCTCCTGCCAGGAAGAGAACAACTACGTAGACAAAAACTAGCTTTAACTTAAAAAAATCTAAAAAATATTTTCTATGTCACCTTGTTCCACCATCTAACTACATATCGAACAGACAGCAGCAGGCATTCTAGATCTGCCACATGCCTGTGAGATACATCACCCGGGCAAGCCTAGGCAGATGCGCAAAATTCTCCAGAATCACCCTGATTTTTTAGACTTGTCCTAATCCCTCAAGTCTACCTCTACCTCTACCTCTACCTTACTACCTTACAAGTAGACTCATCGGCGGAAATATTTTCTCTGTGATACAGTCGTCCTCACTTCTATGAAATGACTGCCGCACCTAACCAGCAATTGGGCAATACTACCGTCCACCTTAGATGCATTCACCTCATCGAAAACCAAAATGCCGATGAGTCTGGAACTGAGACTTCTTGCAGTTACTCTATCCAACAGAGGTTTCATGTACATCTAGCCAGAAATCAGTCACACTTCCAACTGAGATAGTTTCCCCTGTCGCTGCGATACACCCTTACAGGCAGCTCTAATCATCATTAGCCTCATCTTGTTAGGATCTTCATTTATAGCTTAAGTCTCCCTTTTAGAATTTGCTTTTTAGATGTCAGCCAAATCTTCTAGTAATATCTCATTGGACCTCTAAACGTCTATAATCTTCTAAATCAATCTTTCCAGCGATTGAAGTACCCCTGACTAAGGCTCCAGCCACCATTTACTACATCGAAAGCTTGAAAGTTGTAATTCAATATCACCTTCCAGGAATCTTCTGCACAAAATGTCCCCAAAATTTAGCCAAGTATATAGAAGTTATAGAACCTTAAGACCTTACTCTTAGTAAACCTCTTTTAATTTTCCGTTCCAGACTCTGAATTTCTGACTTTGTACTCTGAGCCATATTCCATGACATAGCCCTGGTTGCTCCTTCTTGTCTCTGAATTTTTCCTTGAGTTTGAAGGTTTCTGATGGTAGCTTTCTAGATGAAGAGGCTATCCATTCATTACTGAGGGTTAGCCCATTTCTTCCTTCCAGTTCGTTTGGTTTCTGCAGTCTCAGGTCCGAATACTACTGCTGCAGTATCTTAACGAATTTTCAAATGACCAGGAGGGGAAGTCTCTTTGCTCATATATGCGCTTCATACCTAAGAATAGACTGGCTACATCTCTAGAATCTGTTATTCTTCCTGGATTTGGGATTATCCCAGCCATACTGCATTATTCTCGAGTTATTTCAAGTCCTCCCGCATAGGGTTTGCTCAACTTCACCTCTCAGTTCTTCAACTAAGGGTTCCACCTTACAGCAGACTGTAGTCTTGTTTGTGAACATCCTGTGATGACCTTACAACGCAGTCTCTAAGCCTTGTAGTTCTACTTCACGTCAAATGAACGTCGGCGTTTCAATTGGTCAGCTGGAACTTCAAATTCCGAGCTATCAGCTAAGAATAGCAGTATGGGTTCCAGAGGGTTCAGTTCTAGGTCCTGACCTGCATCATGTATGACCAAGTAGTAGCTTTGGTATTAGCAAACCACAAACCACAAACCTGACGATGTACGGGTGGGAGAACACTCTATCGAGTCAAAGCCCTGCATAAAGTAACTAGGAGTACAGCTTGACCTAAGAGACTTAAGAGAGTACCTTAACTTATGCAAACACGAAAGCTGACCGGGCTGTTGCTGCAATATCCAGGTTGATGCCAAATGTTGCGGAACTCAAGCAGCCAATAAGAAATTCACTTACGACTGTGACAAGTCAATCCTCATGTACGCTGTGTGGGAGATGGAGGCTTCCGGGAATTCCTTTAAAAGTAGAATACAGCAGAAGAACCATTATGTCGTCATTATGAAGAGAAAGTCAAAAACTGGGAACACTTATGTACTTCTGGAGTGCAGCCAGTAATGTCTTAGAGCAAGAGATAGACAATGATATAACCCCAAGGAGACTGATATCGTTCATGCTATCAACGAGGGAACCTTGGGACACCGCCAACAGTATCATTCCGAGCATCACACAGGACCTTCAGTGAGAAAATCAAACACCATGAGCAGAAGAGGAAGGAAACTCAGAATACAGAGAAGAAGACATGACGCTAAAACCTGCCCCTACGAATTCTTATGCAAGTCTTCCATAAATTCATGAGGGTTCCCTTAACAAAGTCGTAAACATTCTTCGAAGCACTCATGTGTGGCTAATAAAACTCCAAGCCTCACCAAGTTACCAAAAACCTTCTCAACTCAACAAGCGGATAATTATATTCAAATACTCTATGATACGTGCATACAATGTACACACGTTGTTCATCAGTTTACGAACAACACTTCCGCATATGATGTACTTTTAGAGACTCCTCCTGTCGAAATCCAAGGATGGCACCCAAAACGAATACCCCACTCCACGGCTATGTAAGGAGCTCTATGGAAACTCGGGAATCTCGCTGTGCTAACACCGCCATAATTGGATAAGTTAAATAAGTTTCCTTAATAATACATTGCCTTGGGGCCGAAATCAGCAGCTGCTGCTCCTTCAGGAATACCCTAATTATCCAGAGATTATCTTTGTGCCGAATTGCGTTTTTCTCATAAGCCGGTGGGGGTTAAATATTTGTCTGACATTACTTTTTAAAGTATCATGAGCGCTAAATATTTTAAGGATGAATATCTATTTCAAGTGCAGGGTGCGCCATCTCTTATGTCGGCATGTAAACATTGAATAACTTTGACGTTTATCAACCGATTGACTTTAGTGGACATGTTTTTTGAAACGTCAGATTAGTACAATTCGTTTGATACTGAAACAATTTACCAAAATAGTGACTCTGTACATTGAAAATAGTCGTTCAGTTCTGTTAACTCAAGTGCCTCTCGTCGAACATATTGTGGCCAACAAGCATCGTCTGATAGCCCTATTCATCGTTTGGTGTCGAATTTTGTTGAACAAGGAACAGTAGAGATCGTCGACATTCCGTTCCTTAACGCCCAAGATGTTCTAAAGAACTGGTTGAAGCGGTGAGAGAGAGTGTCGTCGCGCTCAGCATTTTGGAGTCAATGAAACCAACTTGCGGCGCAATTTGAAGGGTGATATGCATTGGTTTCCGCATAAAGTGCAATTAAGTCAAAGAATATTGCTAACAGACCCTCCAAATCGCCTGGAATACGGCCAAAGAGGCGCTCGGATGGTTGACACTGAGTCTGATTTTCAGAAGCAAATTTTGATGACCAATGGGACCCACTCTCAGCGCCATTAACAAGATAAAAATTGGCACATTTGGGGAACGGAGAATCCACACGAGATCCATGAGACACCATTGCATGTCCGAAAAGCGATCAAAAAGATTAAAAAATCAAGAAGAGTGGTTCGGCGTTTGGGCTAAAACCATCATTGGGGCATTTTTCTTTATAGAAGGTGGATTTTGGCTCATTATGTGTACGTCTACCAACAAATGAGTGAAAGAGGTCTGGTTACTGGTTACTGGTTTCAACAAGACGGTGCGTCATGCCACACTCCAAATAAAACAAAGCAGTTTCTGCACTGAAAATTCCTTGGGATGGTCAGAAAATGGCGACATTGACTGGCCACAAAGATCTTCAGATTTAACCCTTTTGGAGTTATTTTTATGGGGCTATTTGAAAAGCAAAGTATACGCCAGCAAGCCTCAGACCATTGAGGAGCTCAAGGCAAACATATCTGCCAAAATCATTGCTCGAAAAAGTGATGGAAAACCTAGCAAAAAGGGCAAATTTTGCTTTGGTCTATAGAGGCGGTCACTTGATTGATGTTTTACCCAAAAAGAAGTCCAAATAAATTGTAAAGGACCAAGGACCAGGAAAGGACTGCTTTTCTTGGTGTATTTCGGTTTTAGTGAACCCCAATCCGATTTGTTCTGAATGGCAGTATAAGCAATTAGATTAGTTTGAACAAACAATAAAAGAAATCTCGTGGCGGGGGAAGTGGGAAGTTTCATTCGTTCAAATATTGAACAGACCGCTGGAGCTTGCTTGTGGCTTTCAGAGGCAGAATAATATTCTTGTTGAGGCGATATTTGTTGGTCTTTAAGGGGTAGACACGAAAAAAGTATAACAGGTTCCTAGCTTCTCACAACCATTCGTGTTGCGCGTGTTATATTTTTCACACGAATTGCAGGGCCTACTGTTTACCGCCATGTCCGAAGGGCAATTTGTTATTTGAGAAGGTTTCTCATAAGAGTTATAGTTATAGTCGAATGCACTAACCACTTAGCCACGGCTAATATATTCACTTACACCTATAGGTATAGACCAAGTATTGGTCGAGAAATTTTAAACTCGCTTACCGTTGCACTGATGCAGAAGCTCAAAAAAGTGGGCCTGCCAATTCTGTTTGTCTGTTTGTCTGTGACTAAGCTTAAAGCCTAAACGAGTGGAGAGATGTGCTTCCAACTTCATATCTAGAGCATGTAGGGTCACCTCAAGAGGTGAAATTTAACCTCATTGTCAATAAGGATGGATATTTTTGAAAAGCACTCGAACGATTTCGAAACAAATTAGGATTAAAATTTGGATTAGTTTTGATATTTGCCAATAGAGGGCATTCCACTGTTCTCTGGTAAAAATACGTACAACGATACTTTTGACTTTTTCCGGTTCACACCTGAGGGTTATAATACTGCAAAGTAATAGCAGTAATAGTAATAGTATCAAACTGCCACGCCTACTTTAAAAAATTTAAACTTTTTCAAAGTGTTTGCTAGAAATTGAAAAATAATTTTTAAATCCTTGTAGTTCTCTAGAATTCTTCTGAGGAAGAAAAAGTATGAAATCTCAGAATTGGCGTAAGTACAATCTTATCATCATAGTTCTATCAAAAATGGAGAATGCCACGCCCACTTTATTAGAACAAAACTTCCATTGCAAAGCTCTTATTGCAAGTACGACCCAGTTATGCTTTACAATGTGAGGAGACGTTTGTTTGGAAATCTTTCTAAAATGTTTTGTCGATCCAGCGACATTCTAAGTTCCTCCAGCGAACTTCTTGATTTGTCGATATATAGAGAGTACACCAGCCCATCCTGTGGCCGTAGATAGTAAGTGTCTGCAGACACCAATCAGTCCATTAACTGGTACAGATTGATACACAAAAAATCTGCAGGAACCTCACTCAAATGGGGTAAATAAATCAAAGAAAAGTATGGGCAACGATTAGACCTTTTGAGGAAAGTTAAGAGGAACCTACTAAGGCAGGCCTTACGATATAATGTCTGCTCTTCCATCTGCGAAAATAACCTAAGTCATAGTGCTAAAAGCAATATCCAGGAAATGTCTGTATGTATATAGGAGTCAGTCTTGGAGCAACGTCATTTATTGAAAAGATCAGAGAAAGGTAAAAAGAGAGTACTGAAATGGCTTAAAGAACTGCAACAGCAGGGGGTGGCGAAAATCTGAACGTACCTTAGCTTAACACCAATAGAAGTAAAAGTCTGAGAAGGAAACGGCTATAAGAGCTGTCCCTTGGGAGGTGTAGCAAAGAAAATATTTGAAAACGCCACCGAAGCATGCAGCTATAATGTTCTCAATTCCACTTTCTTCTGAGATAAGCCTTCAGTTCCTTTGCATTCTTTGGACAAATTTGCTAGGCACTGCCTCATGAGGTGTAGGACGAAATTGAAAAAAAAAATGTTACGTATACGCCACCGAGACAAGTAGTTATAACGTTCTTAGTTCTACCTTCTGCTGAGACAATACCTTGGAGATCTTCAAGCATTCAGTTTCAATGCATCCTTTCCACAAATTTGGTAGATATTGCGTCGTGAGATGCGGGAAAGACAAAATTTGAAAAAAGGTTCCGTATACGCCTCCGAGACATGTAGCAACAATGTTCTTAGTTCCTCCTTCTTCTGGGAGAATCCCATGCAGCTCTTCAGTCGAGACTACCATCCAGTTTCAATGCATCCTTTCCTTAAATTAGCTATATCCTGGCTCGTGATGTGTAGAAAGAATTTCAGTCAAGAAAAGCATTCAATTCCTGCGCATTTTTTGGACAAATTTGGCAGAAAGAAAGAAATTTAAAAAAGTGGTTACGTATACGCCACCAAGACAGGTTCTTAGGTCCAACTTCTTCTGAGACAATCCCATCCAGCTCTTCCATCGAGAAAAACACTCTGATTAGCTCTCTCCTGTCGAGACAGAACAGTCTCGTGTAAATCCAATTAAAAATAATCGCCCCTCAAGTAAATACGTACTTACACGTAGCCCCATAGATACATCTATTCCAATCACCATTTGTAAATTATTTCTATTCTCGTTCTTACCTTCTCGTACACAGCCAACCTTAAAGCGAAAACACTGCAAAGAAGGAAGTTCCCCCAGTAAGTGACCCAACTATTCAATTCAACAGCGACGGGACCCACAAAACAAATGGATGAGAAAGTGAAACTGAAATGGATACAGTCGCAACCACAGCAGCAACAAAAACAGCAACAACGGCATCAGCATCCCAACAACTGGAGCAGACTCTCATCACGACAACAGCTATTAGTGTACAGCCAGTTGGCATCTTCATATCATCCAGCATTGCCATCACAGCAAACCCCATGGACGCTTCTAGGACATCATTATCATCAGTGGCAGTGTCGCCGATGGAGGAGACGCCAAATGTCACGACAATACCCACCATCACCACCACCGAGGACCTGTTCATGTCCTTTAACATGACAAATCATACTCTGCGGTGAGTCTCCCTTTCCCTGTAGAGCCTGAGTGGTGCATGGTTAAAGGGATAACGCAGGATTTTTGCAATTTCCACTTATAACATTAATCCGCATGCCGTTCGTTCCATTTTATTTGCACTTTTATGTTTCAATCAAACTAAAAGATACTTTATTGTGGATTTGCTCGTCGTTCTCCTTTATGTCCGTCCGCACGTGAACGAGGAAGGAAGCGATTCAGTGAATGAGTAGCGAAATCAATGTTCTATTTTCAGTGTTCGTATTCTTTGTATCTGATGGATGTATTTTTATGTTTTTGTTTGTTTTTCTTTTGCAGAATGAAAGAGTATCTGGCATTGGGCCATTATGATGCTGAATACATTGCAAGGATTAACTCTTTTTGGTTGGAATTCAGTCCACCGAGTCCGAGAGCCTATTACATCATGGCAGTGATTTATATAATTATCTCATCGATTGGATGCTTTGGCAATGCGCTGGTTATTTACATGTTTATCAGGTAACGTTCTCAGTAGCTTTTAATTAAAACTAACATCTCAATCTGTCACGAAGTGTTCCTAAAGCTGGGTGAAGTTGTAAGAAATTGTGCCACGTTGCACATTCCTTCTCTGTTGGCAGAGTGATGTACCTAGTAATTCACTCAGAAACGAATGGAGAACTAGGTGTAGAAATGTCGACAGAGACTTATGGTATTCTTAGTGAAATCTTAGACATAACATTCGTCCAAGAAGTCCCGTGAACATAGATTTTAGAGAACACACTCTTTGAAGGACCTTTTTGAGAAAATATGTTCAGAGCCCCACCGTCGGTCTGAGAGTTTTGTGTCTTTGCGACTACGGCAAACCCCTGTATCAGGTTTTATGGCAAATTTCAAAAGTCCCTAATATTTGGATTATTTTTTCATTACTTTTATTATTCATCCTTAGTGTGGAGATCGTATGTCATCTTCGAAAAAATGATTGCGGCGACGGCAAACCCATGTGGAACGTAAGTTAGGAATCTCTCCGTACATCGCTTTTAGACGACATTTGAATGTGAAATTGAAAAATTATATTATTTCAAGTATTTTTGCCCATCTTTCGGGAAGGATACGAATACCACGTCCGAAGAACGCCTCGCCTTTAGATGCAATCCACAAATCGACCCATTTTTTGTAATCTTCATACGAAGTCAGCTTTTACTCGGAGAGGACATGAGCTATCGATCGGAACAAGTGATAATCAGGAGAATCAATGTCTGGAAAATAAGACTGGTTTCCAAGTAAATTTTGACAGATTTTGCGTCGTGCGTTGTCGAGCATTGCCGTGCTGCAAAGTAAGTTTATCTAGTCTCTGTTGTCACTCCGATGACTGTAAGGCATTTCTATCGTTAACAAGTCAGCTCCCAATGATTCAGGCAATTCTGGAAGTGTTCCACATGGGTCTTTATCGAGCAATTCCTCTAATTGCCAGCAAGTTTGACATATTCCAAATGACATACACTAAAACTGACGTCTAATGACGTTGGTTTATGGAAAATATTTGTAGAAAGTAATAGATGAGGATTATACTACTTACGTCATCTATGGGAAAATGGAGCAACAGTCTGCAAACAAAATATCATTTGAAGCGCTTCACTTAGCTCTATAAGCTGGTCTGCCTTTTCCGGTGCCAGTCCACCAGAGAGCCACTCTATACGTACATAAGTTTCGGTCTTATGACCGAGATGTTCAGCCAGTGAGTTATACGAGGTTGCAATCCCCCTTTGTTACGAATGGTCTTTTGCAAGAGTAAAGTGTAACAGCGCCCTTTTTGACTCACTCTCTGTGATATTTAGTTTCCAGCTTAACTTCCGAAAGGTTCTCACGCAAACCACAATGTACGGTCAGTGTTCTTCAGGAGTGTTTTGCTGTTTACCCGAAACTGCTGCAGCAACGTCAACATAAGCGATCACCGTGCATCTGTCCTCTTCAAGGATTATTAGTAGACTAGTAACCACCAAGTTCCAAAGAATAGGAGGTAAGGCGTCACCTTGGGAGTGCCTATACTGACAGATCTTCTATCAGAAGACTCACCCAGCTTTGAGTTTACAATCAGACCATTCAGCAGTAGATTGATCAAATCGTGAAGCGAGCCACGTCATGACAGTGCATATCAGGCGGATTTCAATCTGTTCTTCTGTTCTATTTTTAGAAAGAATGAAGGTAGACTAACAGGTCTCAGATCTTTTCGATGAACATGAGAGCGACTCTGACTTCTCTTCATACTTTTGGAATATGGACCAGAACGAGACAGCTCTTGAAGATATGTACCAACATAGGCACGATTATATCAGAAGTCTCATGAAGTTTCGCAGGTAAAGCCATCTGGTCCTAGAGATTTGTAAAGCTTGAAACTGTGCAGCGCCCAAAGAAGTGTGAGCAGACTACAGTAGTTGGTTATTTGTGCAGTTGATCTGTTGACTGGACAGCAACTTAGGAGCTACCTGCAAGTTGTGTGGATAGAACTCGTCTTCGTTTCGTCTGGGCAGTGAACACCAAACATACCACGATAGTCCATGTGAGATTGCATTAAAGAAAGAAATCTCTGTCTGATATACTAAATAGAAGTCTGAGCGCCCTGAGATGAGTGACCTAGTCAAATCTACCAAACGGATAGGAGGCAGATTAGAGCATATGTATATCCACATATGTTTAGTGACTCAATCGTCCTTCGAACATGGCATTAAAGAAAAGTTCCTCGTACATATTAACTCATTGAATTCCCTCTGCGCTTTAAATTACATTTTTAATTAGCACCCCTAAGCTCCAACATAGGTTTTATTGATTCACCTCAACGGGGTGCAGAACAAAAGGATACGATTCCTCACAATAGAACGATTAAGAAGGGAAAAACAAACAAGCATCAACCTTGAAGGACCAATAAGGATTACTGTCAGTTGAAAGTAAGCATTCATTTCTCAGAAAATCGAAAACGAACTCCCGTGTGCTTGGGTGTTATTTGGATTCTACCTTAACGAACCCTCGAAAGGGAACACCATTCAGTCAGAACAGCTGTTCCTCTCATGTGTTATTCTTGCATTCATCATAATAATGATGAGACAGTGTTTGGTAGTTTGACCAAAAGAACATAAACAGGGATGAGCACCTGTAGAGTTGAACAAGGAAATCTCATGAATTGAGTGACAGTCGGTATAGCGGTCATGGAGAAACCACTTCTGCTATCAAACAAAACGCACCATTTAACCAGATCGATGAATATCAAGAGTTTCTTCCACCATCTGGACAAAGATTAAATAAAGGATAGCAATATCCAAACTTAAGTCCAAAAATGTTGTTGGATTGGACCGCCTACCTTACTTACTTAGTCCGAAGTGAATCTAAGCTTCTATCGAAGACATGTCGAGCTATTTAAGGCAGCAGCTGAAGACGTCATGGGGAGTCCACTCATTTTCAAGTTCGGAGAATGCTTAAAGAATGGAACCTCAGCATCGTTTGCTCGATCCACTAGAAATAAGATCTTCTACACTATGGAGACATGAGTCTCCATTGCATCTAAGATTTTGTGCAAACGCTGATGAGGCCCGACCAATCACTCACACTAGTTCCGAAAAAAACGCAAGAAGTCGAGATCGATACTTACCACCTTTTTTCCAATTTTAAGGCCGCATATAGCTTCTACAGAAACGAGCCACGTCTAGTTTGGAAATCCCTGACAAAGTCCTCATATTGTGGAGAATCACTCTCGTTCTTATGGAGGAACGGAAGCAATCTCACCGAAACCTTGGATGAAAAGCAAGGATTCCATAGGCCAAATTTTGGAAAGCCTGTAGAATTACAGAGAGGTGTCGTTAGGTGATTTCAAGGGTCCCTTCACGAGCTCTTTCCCGAGCAGAGAAGAATGGAAAATAAACGCGATGCGTTTTACGTCCAAATGAACGATGGATGTAGGTGTAGTCTCAGACATCTTTTTAGAACCGCTCTGGTTCTACAAACTGAGGTCCTAGGAGTGACAGTAGCTTCCCGTGAGACTTCGTTAAAGGCAATACCACAAAAAGTATCATATTTTCCATCGATAGCAGGGCACCCATAAAAGTCAATTCTGCTATCCAAATAAAGTCCAAAGTTGTGAGGTACCGTTGAGAGGGCCTTGCACTCATCCTTGGGGGACTCCCACAGTGACGCTAAAGTAATTTACTTCTTCATCGGATTTGTACCTCACCTTCGTTTTGGAAAAATACTTCAGTAAATAGTGTGGTATTGCCCAACCTTGTCTTTGGCTTTTTTATGGTCATCCTCCATCGCCTTCAACAGTCTCCTAATTTTCACACCTAGCTGTTAGCATCCTCTGCTTTATTACCGATGATCGGCGCCTCCCACCGTACTCTACTGTGGCGCTGTCGGCTGGCCAACTTGTTGCCTCAGCATGGTTGTCTGTATTTAAGGATGACTGCCTTGTTGATCCAAAGGTTAGTCTGTTTCGTGTTGCTGAATGCCAATGCCAACCAATTGATCGGTTCAGTTGGCTATTTTCATAGAAATACACTCATAGCGTCACAGGAAGTCGCACTTGTCTTACAGAATTTAAATTGCTTTATTAGTCATTTGCCACCTGTAGACACGCAAAGATTCTCCTTTCAAAATCTCATCCTTAGCGTGTTCCCGTTGCTGACCTGTAACATTCTTCGACTATATGTTGATGGCTTAATCCAAATGCTAACTCAATCCTTTCTAAACTCAGAACAACAAATAAAATAAGATCTTCTCCAGCTTGAGTGTCCTTTCACACTGTCGAACACTAAGGGATCATCGGCTTAGTCAAAACCCCCAAAGTGCCTCACGATACACATGTTAGACGCTAGAATGAAAGCGAACAAGCAAACCCAACAAACAACGGTCTATCTTTTGCCCAAGAAACCAATTAAGCAGCTAGCACTTGTCAGGATGCTCTAAAAAGACTCTATATCAGATCCTCTCCAAAATTCCAGTCCTCCTCTAAGCATGAATCTTCCTGAAAGTGACTTCGAATTATTTCCCAACCCATTTGCCTGGATGTACTTAGCTACATGAGCCATACAGCTGGACTTGGTTAGAAAACTACGCATTGGTCGTCTAAGAGGGCTAAAACATGTAGAACGGTCCAGGTAAAGAGCCTTCAAATCTAAGTAGGAGGCCCAACGCAGTAGAGGAAGAGCTTCCTTTAAGTGGCACGCGTAAGTGGAGGCAATTAGCCAAAGACCGCGGAAACTGGAGAGGCTTCTTGGACCGTATGAAGTGAGTAAGTAATTAATGCTCGCACCGCCTAAAGTTCAGACGGTCAGAGGTGCAATAAGCTTAGCGATATATGATAGCAACACGACTTGTTGAATAAAGATACATTTTAACACATCAGATACACGCTATCTGCATTCAATTATAGGAGTTTCAGTTTCAAGCAAAAAATAAATTATTCATGCTCCATAAAACATTTCCATTTCCACTTTCAGATGCAAATCCCTGCGAACACATGCCAACACCCTTGTGATGAACCTGGCAGTCAGTGATTTCTTCATGCTGGCTAAATGTCCCATCGCCATATACAATAGCTTCCGACTGGGACCAGCGCTCGGTGACATTGGTAAGTTATGGCCCGTAACGTCTACCGAATCACACCTTAATCACTTTTTCCAGGCTGTCGATTTTATGGCTTCATCGGTGGACTCACCGGCACCGTATCCATTATAACCCTCACAGCCATCGCCGTCGACCGCTACAATGTCGTCGTATATCCACTCAACCCGCTGCGTTCGAAAACAAAGCCAAACTCCCGCATGATGCTCTGCTTCATATGGATATATAGCTTCTCCTTTGCTGTGATACCATCGTTGGACATCGGTCTCAGTGTGTATGTTCCCGAAGGATTTCTAACCACATGCAGCTTTGATTACCTATCCAAGTCCATACCGGCAAGGATATTCATGTTCATCTTCTTCGTGGGAGCATGGTGTATACCGTTCGGTGTTATCTCGTATTGTTACTTTTATATCCTAAGAGCTGTCTCCAAAGCGGACAGCATCCAATCGAACAAGGACCGCAATAAAACCGAACTGAAACTAGCCCTCATTGTGATTGGGGTAATTGGACTGTGGTTCTTCGCTTGGACACCGTACTCGATAGTTGCGCTCCTCGGCATCAGTGGCAATGAGGATATGATAACACCGTTGGGTTCAATGATTCCAGCGATTTTCTGCAAGACGTCGGCGTGTATTGATCCCTACATCTATGCCATTACGCATCCAAGATTCCGCATGGAGTTTCGACGAATGTTCCTGGGTGAGGAGTATATTCGTCGGACATCGACATATCGGTCATCGTTGCCCACTAGGTACTCATCGGGGAGGCGACATCGAATGGTCAGGGATGTGGAGTTGAACAGGAATAGTAGTTTGAAGAAAATCAGCGAGGAGGAGGTGTTCGAGGAGAACTGCAGGATTGACCTCATCGAAATTGCAGAGGATCTCAAATTTTAGGTTTTTTACTTTTGCATACGTTTTGTGTTTCAGGCGGGGGTGTTCGGTTTTATGTCTATTATTTGTTATTCGGAGGAACAATGGGTGTTGAGTGGTTTCGAAACAAAGGGTTGCCCTAATTTCGTGCAATTCAAGAGGACAATGGAGGACATAGGAGTTTTTTTTTTTATTTTAATTGCATACAACAATGTGCGAGGATGCTTTGAAAGTTTTTTTGTTGAAAATTATTCAATTGCAGGACTTTTGCGAGGCTTTTGATGTCACAATTGATTGCTGATTTTATTAACGCGTCAAGTGCACTATCTGTTAATTTGATGAGAATCAAAAAGTACGAAGTTTATGTCAAGTGAAACTCATAGTATTTGTTTGCTTTGAGCCTTTCCTCGTATCAGCAAGGCATGAAGGCTCAAAAAGTTCTTAGATTCCTTTTCCTTTATCGAATCCCATGAGTTGTTAATGGATTCTCACTTAGCTGGGTGCTGCGATGACATGGTGTATCCCCTTCAAATGTGTTATGCAACTTAATGAATCTTATCACTAAGAGGAGACTTCGTTTGTAGCTTTAAACCATTTAATGCGACAGGACCTTATAGACCCTGCTGAAATCTAACACACTGTGGATCTTATCCTTTCCTGGCTGGTTGTGATTTTCAGGAGCTGCCTGGATCTTCCAGAATCTTCCAAAATCCAAAAGCTTGATCGGTGGTCAACGTGGTAAACGAGCTCTTAATAGCGTCAAACCCATGGCTATTACGTGGGCACTTGTGGCTCGTGAAGCAACCACCAGTATTATCCGGTTAAACGGTTATCAACTCAAAATTGGGCGATGCTGGAGGTTGAAGGTTCATAAGTAGGGGCACACTACAAGGCTGGATGAGCAAGGAATGAGCTGCTTCTTATCCTAGAATATGAAGGATGCATTCGATGACGTTGCTGTAGCTGTTTCGAGTAAGCATTTCAGAGATCTTTTTCAAAATGTTCTGTAAATAGACCTAAGGGAGGTCAGTTTAGTGTCAACCCTAAAGAAACAGCTGAACTTGTCCTTTTCACTGGGAAATACAAAATTCTTTAAAACAATGTGGCATTAGCCTGATATTTGTTTCACATATTGGCTCCATGTATCCATCTTCAGTCCTACACTAACTTATGGCGCGATTATCTGGTGTATGGCTTCGGAGTAATCGTATTGCCTTTTCAAATTCAGTTCTGAAACTAGCCTGTACCGTGTCTCTTAAGGATTCAACATGAGGTGTACATTTGGGTGTCCGGACACTGTGATATTCCAGGGAATTGTATGCTAGAAGAGCTCGCCAATCGTTGTTGGCATTCTTGTTAAACACGCCATTGGCTTGACCCAACTTGCGAAGTATTTCTGTAGAAGCTACATGGACGAATAAAAAGAAAATTGGACTGACATAGCTTCTTCTTAGACAACTTAGGTGAACTGGCTACAATTAAGAGCACTAATCTTCATCGCTTTATTTCAGCTCCTTCTGAGTCCAAGAGAAGACTCTTCGGGATTTAAAATTTATGTAAAACCACAATGGATCTTGACTGGTCTTAGTGTAAATGCTGAACCTATCTACTTAGCTAATTTCAATTTAGAACAGATAGCGTATCTCTTAGTCATTTTCAACTGAATTCGTTGGTAGGTCGGTAGGTGGGTTGATGAGCAAAGAAAGACTTCAACTCATCCTACTTAAGTCCTTGTGAACTCAGTTCCTGGTTTCATTTTGTCTCTTACTGAACAGGATTTTCAACTATAGTGGCGTTCTTAGAAACTACAAAAAAATTTATCGCGAGACATTGGACAGGTTCTTGTAAGTCCTGGATGTAAAACCTCCCCTTGGGGGGTATTGCTGTACCAAGGTAGTCTGATTGAGCTGTGTATGTATAGTTCCACCTAGTTCTCCTCTAAAAAGTGCAGCAGAATGGTCCTTCAAAGTCTAGGCATGGCGATGTGTAGTTTTAATTCTTGACGCAACAGGTCCTAGCTTCTCACAACCATTCGTGTTGTGCGTGTCATATTCTTTACACGAATGGAAGGGGCCTACTGTTTAATGCCGTGTTCGAAGGGCAGTTTGTTATTTTAGAAGCTTTGTCAGTACAGTTGTACTCTTAGATGTTTGTCAGATGCTCGCGAGAGGTGGGGTAGTGAATAACTTTTAGGTGTTCCGAGTGGGATTCGAACCTCGAAACCCTTGCTCCATAGTCCAACGCACTGACTACTGAGCCACGGCGCCCATGATGTATAGTCTAAAGGAAGTAAAAACACCTCCAATGCAACAGTGGCTGTAGTACGTATAGCACTCCAATTGTTGTGGCAATGCAGGTTTTACTTTGCACCCAGGCCAACAGACCCTAAGCATTCTTTTGGATCGAAAAATTGCCCCCACTTAGTGAAGGTTACTCGAATCTACAAAGTTTATTCAAAACCTTCTCCAAAAGTACTGATAGTTGCTTAATCTTACTAATGCCAGATCTCTCTATAGTTGGCGCATGCCCTTGTGGCACCTTAGGTCAGTTTCAGAACCTAGCTAAAGAAAATATAAATACAATCCTAGCGTGTACCAGAAATGAAAATAGATCTTTAGAACAGCCGGGGAAAGTGCTTCATAAACCATTCAACTTTCAATAAAAGGAGATGGTAATGACTTGAAAAAACAGCCCCTAAGGCTTGGGCAGAATACCTTTACTACAAAAAATTGGTGTTCCTAGACACTTATTATTTCGAAACTTGTATGTTTTGAAAGTCCTTTTGTAAGGATCCAATTCTACAGATTTACATACTACAATCAATTGAACAAGACATCATAAGCCACGCTATCGATCCAGTAAACATTACCTTTAGCTTACATTTTAGTTAGAGAGTCAACAACTTTTACACAACAAATCTTAATGTATTTTAGAATCGTAGTACAGAATTTTATTAAATAAAACTTTATTTATTTAGTAATAGAAACCAAACATAAACTTAATTAACTTTTAATAGTATACTTACTTCTGTAATGATAAAGGTAACTGAAAACGAAACAGATCAGGAATTGGTATGTGATATGGCCTAAACAGCCAAGCTCACGACGTAACTCATAGAATTGTTAAGAAATATAGAAACTATTTAACATAGAAACATAACTATTGTTTAAATAAATACAAATTGAGGAGAAACAAAATACAGGTATGTATGTTTATAAGAAAAGAATATTTTTACAAAGTTTACACTAAATAAACTCGTGTACCTTAGGTAGCAGTAAATACTTAAATATTTTGGAAATAAAGGGTAAACAATGAAATGTTAATATTCAGTAGTTGTAGTCTTATTCTTATATTAATTAATTTTATAAATAATTTACGATTATGAACGAATATGTGTACATTCAGGTGCATCTCTGTAATTTTAAATTAATTTATTTAGGCTAAACTAGAAAACTTTTAGTGAAGTAACTTGTATTTGTTGTTAAGAGTTGCTAATAAATGTGATTTTAAATTTATGGTAAAATAAAAATTGTAGTTTTACTTAGTACTACCTGTCAGTTGGATATACACATCGTCTAGTAAACTTGTTCAGCGAAAAGGGGAGCAGAATACGACACCAGACTGGCCTGGCGAGATGTGGGCAAATATTAATAAAGCTAAGTAGATACCAATTGCCAAGACATTGGAAGGTAACCTTTCTGAATTCTATCAATAGTCACGACTTACAAAAGGTTCGCTTCAACTATATGCTATAAGCACGCCCAAAAGCACGTTCCTAGGGAGAGTATTTTCCAGAGTGAATTCAGGAAACCAAGTCGAAAATGGTGCTAATAACTACCCAATAGAGCCACTGGAATCCTTCGGCAATTCGAGAGTGTAAAAGGGGAAAAGCGGCTAAGAACATAGACTTCCCTCGCTTCAAGCCCAAAATAAAGACTTAAACTAAATTGACAAGGTAATGCCAGATTGATTGAGAAAATGAAGACACTTCACACTCACAGAGCTCGTCATAGAGGGTCTGAACCCACCTTTGTGACTATAAACAAGGAAGAGGTACTTGACCTTACAATGTCCGCTAACTCCCACTCTCTAGCTGACTGGAATGTCTCTAATACAATCGCCTTCTCCGAAAACCCTCATAATTCTATTTTCTATTAACTGCAAGTGACACTTCTACTGCAACCTCTAGATAAGAGACGGAGTGATCTTCGAAAGTGACTTAATCAAGTCCTATACAACACGCTAAAATCCTTTACTCAATTCCATAGAGAAATCCTTAACCTAGCTGGTGAGCTTTCCAAGAGGTCACAGTGCCCTGTAGTACCTCAACAATTAGCTCTCTACCCAGAGATGCATTGTAATCAGAAGTAAAATGACTCACTTATACTCTCGCTAAAACCTGTCCCTTATCAAGAGCCAAGAATAATAATAACTTCATTTGGGGTTCCAGTGAACTGGCGTCTCTACGCAAAGAAACAAGAAGACTGTTTAATGTAGCTAAAGGCACAAAAAAAAACACATTAACTGGGGCCGGTACAAAGGAAGCAAAAAGAGGTTCGAAAAGGTTCATATACTGTCAGGGTTCCTTAAATAACAAGATGGCACCTGGACCGACACATGTTCCAGCACCCTTTTCATTGGTTGGTTCTTCAGCAGCTTACATTGCACAGAGAGAGCCGGTAGTTCGTCAAATAATCGATGAAAAGAAAGTAGAATGTGCCCCATTGACACCTTTAACTCCTACAAATTGCCTGGAATAGGCGGCACTATTCCTAAGAGGTTGTGCACCTATGTGTATCCCAAAACCATCCCTGATTCCTGGATATTGAAGGCGCATTTAGAAATGCAAGCCTAAAATGAGTTAGAACAGCACTAGAACAGACAGACTGGATGCTTGCTTAATACCCAAGCACACGGTGTGGCCTATTGTGAAACCCCGCAAGGTGGATTCTTATCTCCACTGCTGTGGAACTTTGTTGTTAAAGGAATTGTTAAAAGACTAGACTAGACTAGAAATTTTTACCCACAATCTTTGACAAACAGCATTGAATCTCCTAAACAACTGGGCCAAACTCTGCAGACTTGCCCTTGATAAGCTAAAACCTGGAAAATATCCGACTTCGAGCCAACCAGACGCAATGGATCTCAGCTCATAATATCTGATAAGACAAGAAACCTGCAACAAGCCTCTTCAGTTACCGTGGTTTCCACTTCTTTGCGCCACGTAAAGTGTTGTTCCTCAACGTAGGAATCAAAGAACCTTCGGGCCAGAGCGTTGATGTCTTTACCTATACATGAGGTCTACATATCCTAAACCTCTTAGACGACTAATTGTTACTTTTTTGGTTCAAGCTCTTCCTTCCTCCAAATCCCATCAAAGCAAAATGGACTGAAGATCGTCGAACATTCATGCTTCTGCACCATAAAGCAGGACAGGGATACATAACGAGAGTCTTATATAGAGACTTTGTGGCGTTTTTTAACAAGAAATTGCTACTCAACTACATTTTTTAAGCCAAATAAATAAACAACCATTGGTAAGACTAACTCTTCGTTTGAGTTCTGAAGTTGTCAGAGTATATAGCGGAGCTGAAGTGGACAAAGTGCCTAGCTCGCTGTGTCGTGCCAATCATGGTGACAATAAAATCAGCGCGTCATCTTGTTTGAATCCTTTTTTGACATCAAAGGCCTCGGTAGGATTTTTGCTGACTATTATGTTTCTGTTTCTTTCGATTCCAGCCATTCAACGTTATGTTTCTTCACAGTTTACCTCCTTTGTTGTGGCGCTTATATTCTATCTAAATGTACCTTGGTCCGACTCTATGTTGGCCTCCCGGAATGTTGATCGCAAAATGATCAATGTGTTCAATGGTTTGATGATCTGCCCACACCGTCACGTTTTCCTATGAATATTGAGGCAGGGAAAGCTATAGAACTAGCTATCGCAGCAAAGCCTAAGCTCGGTTCCAGACGTGGCCTATGCTTTCCTGCAGTGCTACCAAATATATCCTACTTTTCTAGGAGCTCGTAGAAACACTTCTTGGTAAGATCCACTCTTTCCCCTAAGGGGGCATACGGAAAAGTCAAGCTGATATAGAGTTAAAGACACTTTGAAAGGTGCTTCCTCCCATCAGGGAACCAAATATAGTCCTTTTCCATCGAGGATACGATCACAAATGCGTCCATTCCCAAGAACAGTAGCAAATTCAAATAAATTATTGCAAACGGTCCCTTCTTTCGAAATCGAAAAAAAGCTCAATTTCACATTCGCATGGCGCATGGCGCATGTTCAAAATAAAATGAAAGCTTTTGCCATAAATTTCCCAACAGGTGCAATCCGCTTTATAGCACCCAGTCCGCCATGCCACTTGTATCTGGCAAACCATGTACGTATGCATAATCTTCTCCGCATCAAGCTGATAACATTCCCCAGACAATCCGTCGGCTACATGCCACTCCATTGTCTCGTCCACCTAGGATACACATAACCAATCATATGGTCTTTTGCGCCACAAAAACTCTCGCCCTCGCGCATAAACAAAACGCACACAAGCCCAACTCGAAGAGAATTCTCTCTCGAAACTGTATCCGAATACCAACATTACCATGGATACAGCTAAACCGTCTGACAACTTGCTCCGTCCTCTGTGCATTGCTTGGTACATCGAAGAAGAAAAGAGGAACTACGCCGCGATGGTGTTCAGTACTTTTTCATCATCGACCAACTTGCAAGTGCCAACCTAACGAGGAAGCCTCCACCTTGCGCTGTATGTCGTCGCAGCCACCGTCACCGTCACCGCCGCCGCCGCCGTGTTAGACAAATTAGTATTCATTGCAGGAGAAAAGTTTTTTTTTCTTTTTTTTTTCGAAAATCCATCTAAGCGTGAAAAATTGAAAAATCTACTTCGTGTGTGGACGTTCGTCTGTTTTTTTTTTAAGTGAGTGCATAGATTTTTCGTGAAAGATACTTTTTTTTTTGGTTCATCCGGTTCCTCCCACGCGACCACGTAGCAACCCCTCGGAACCGGTGAGGGTCGGTTGTGGACCAGTTGGCCATTTGTGAGGTGGAAAATCGTAGTTTAACACCAGAAACCGTCGTCAAAGTGAAATTTGTCTCCAACAGGATTGAGATTTGGACACATTTGTCGGTAAGGAACCCCATCTGCGGATGTTAACCAAAATGGATGTAACTACATCCTTTCCCCATCAAAATCGGGGGTATGGTGGGTGAGGGTTTAAAAAATCTATTCTCCCTCAGAACCCCCGCCTGAGTGCGATAATTTTCATTTTATTGCGACCATCAAGGGCTTTCGTGTACTTTACGCGATGAGGGAGGGAGACTTTGCTTACGAGAGCGCCTCACTTTTGTTTTGCAAGAGTGTGCGCCCTTTATTTTATTTGGCATATTCCATGGAACAAACACAGATGCACACACCCATACAGCACACAGCAAACAGCCACCAAACCAACGCAACGGGTGGGGGTTGTGTCATGCATTGTTCTGCACGTTTCGTGCTGGCAAATGCCAGAATGCGCTCCATTCAGACATGTCAGAGCGACACTCACGAATTTTGTTTGTTTTCCCCATTTGACGTGATTGTTTTGCTACGATCATGATTACTGTTATTATGCTCGGTTTTTATTTATTTATTCTGTTTAACGGTAGAGGAGTCATCTCTGTTTGTGTGCGAGAGGTGCATTAAGGCCGTTTGGGGATGCTTGTGTGAGTACGCCGGTGTGTAAATGGATTTAGGGATGAAGAATACGGGTTATGGCTCTGCCTTTGGGTGCCGGTGCTCTGGAAGGTAAGTGTGCATGTTGTCATAGCTTAAGGAATAGTACCGTGTAGCTACGTGGCATCATAACCATTTAGACAGCCAGAAGCAGCAGTTGTAATCCTGCACTTCTGGATGTTGTCAGTCAGTCCGATGAACGGCACTGGTTATCCTCCGTCGGTATAAGACGGAGCAACAGTTCTAATGTTCTAGTACTGGATACAGGTACGTATATGACAGTTGTCTGACCCGTTCTTATGTATGGAGAACTAGCCTGGTTGACAGAAGCCCTTAAAACGAAGCCACCACGGCGGTTAAGGTGGCATTACGGCTTAGGGAATCCTTGCAACTGGCTTGTGGAAATATGGGCCACACAAGCATCATAAATTACATATATTGTCCCCTATCTGGGCTCTTACGTCAAGTTTAAAACTAGAATTGCAGCCAGAAGTGCTTGGCTAGCTAAATAGGTAACATGGCAGTTCTTTGGAAAAGGGTGCGCCTTATTGTTTAGATCCAACCGACAAGGTTCAAACAACAGATTAGTTCTTCAGTTCCATTTACAGATATCTTGACGAGATCGACGAAGAAGGGTTTTCCTTAAGTGCACTGCCTGATCCTCTCCAGAGCCGGACAATTCCATAGGAAGTGATGTATTTTTGAAGCTTTTGCAAAAGGTGCTATGGTGGCTCAAGTGCATTGAGCTACGGGGCAAGGGATTCCGTTTTGAACCTAAAACGGTACCATCTCTCGCGAGCGTCTGAGTCCTGGTTACCGCCTGTTCCGCCAATTATTTTCTAGTTTTTATTGTAAAAGATGCCGAGCTTTGGCACATAGTCCCCGATTGTCCAGTGGCCTGTGATAATGGCTACAGTTCTGGCCTTGATGTACCAAGAAGCTCGTCTTACTTAGGTTTGTTGTAGCCAAGCTATGTTTTTGTTGATATAACACAACAAGTCAGGTAATTCCACCCGTGATTGACTGAAAGAAATGAAGATAAACATACATATGTACATTGCCCTCTATGACAACCAATGAACTGTTGACTCTTTCCGCTAGTAAGGCGTTAAGGGCCGAGCCTCGCGTTGCCAGTTCGTCAGCACGCTCAATACGAAATGATTCTCTTGGAATCGTTCCTAAGATCCGACAGTAGTCTCATGGAACTTAGCAGTCCTGCACTCAGATTCTCTGAGCTGAAAAGAGCTACTTGTAGCTGAATCTTTTATATGAAGCTCGAGGGGGATTAGGTGTTGGATCACACTTAAAGCATGATTTCGAAGATCCTGTGTACTGTGTACCATGCCGATCTCTGTCCTTGTTACTTAAGACAGACCACCAAGCGATGGCGCGATTGGTAAGAATAGGGCCAAGAATGGCTGGGTATGTAGATAGGGTCACATTCTGTTGGAGTTCCCTTTTGTTGGAGTTCCCTTGGGAAACGGGAGAAATTTTAAACAAATCTGAAAATTTGCGTAGACGGAACCAAGACAGAGTCTGGAACAAGTGCGGCGCTCAGTCGTGTTCTCCTTTGGGTTGATGGTTTCAGTTTACCCGTAATATGTGAAAACTCCGACCTCTTCTTCCTGGATCATTGAACTAGTGTGCACATTGATTGCCCACAGTCCTAGCAGTGGTTTCAATTAGCCAAAATCCTGCATCGTTAACCAACTTATGAAGTGTCCCAAACAGTTACCAAATTTGACAAAGCCGACAGTGAGGTGGATTGCAGTGTCTTCTCTCAAAAGTTATTCTTCTCTCAGAGTTCAGTGAGCAAGTTCGACGTTTAAGTCCCGGACAACACCCACAAGTTTCTTCATGGCATCACCTCTCGTGAGGTGACTTCTTTTGGAAGTCTTGAGACCTTATTCCGGAAACTGATAGGAAAGAAGCCTTGATTAGCCAAATATGTAAGACCACAATCGGGCGCCAATTAAGCCTTTATGATGATTAATTCCTTACATGGAATCCGTGCAGAAGAACTCTAACTGTAATTCATGGTGGTCCCCGGTGTGGTGTGTCTGAAAATAATGAACAAGGAACAGAAGAACCAAAAATTAGTTTGATATGAGAGAACCGATCCTGAACCAACCCGTTTTCGTGATGAACTGCAGGCTGTGTATAGGTCTGTGGTGCTAATTCTCATCTGTCTAAGATGAGCTGGCATTGAATTGTGCCCTGTGAGATACCTATAAGAAGAGTCTCCTGTAGTCTATTCTTTAGTCCTTTCTTTTCGTTCCTTTGGGCGTAAAGTTTCCTGGAGATGCGGCATAAGGTGAGTGTATTTCCACCTTCCGTTAGCCATGTTGTTGACGTTCGAGGTGCCTTTGGACATCAGAAGACCGGTGGGTGTTAGAACAAGAGTTGTGTGCTTTCATTCTAAATCTTTCATAGCTAGGTCATCAGCCATTTTATTCTTGTGGAGGCCCATATATCCTGGAATCTAGAAGTGATGACTGCTTGGCTGTCCACGTGTCTATATGGTATTTTGCTGTTCAGAGCGGATAAGTCTTGGCAGACCTCTGCGATTCTACTAAGATGGATGTGGTAGCAGGGTGGATGACCTCAGCATTTATCCAGTTCTCTCTAAAGAGAAATTTAGAATCGAGGTTGAGACTGAAGTCTTTGATGGGGGTAATGTGATGGTATTGTGTTCGATTTGGTTACTTACCAAATCCAGGTTTGTCGGAGGTGTAGGCCGGTACCTATTCTGTAAAGGGTTCAGGGTAGGTGTTGTCCTAATACCACTGGTTGTCGTTGGATCCTTGTTTAGTTGTTCTGGTTTGTGATTTTTGGGTAAGCAGGGCACCACACAGGCTAACCACGCCTCCTTCGTTCATTTGAAAGACAAAGTCTTGGCGAAGTTCACGTAAATCAGTGAACATATCAGTCTCCAAAACCACCAAATGCCTTAAACACCATTTAAAGGCTGATACCTCATCTAACACAGTTCATTTGCCAAGGGAGTCAAAGGTAAATAACTCGAAACGCCTCCCATTGCCAAAGGAAGAACATGAACACCTCGATGTAAGTAGTTACTTCCACTTCCACCGTGTTGATGTGTAGTCCTTTGGCAACGAAACAACAAAAAACATTCACTGACGTGTGCCAAATCGAATCAGAAGCGTTTCCTCCTCAGAGCGTGCCTTGTTATAGTTTTCATTTGTTTTTCGCTTCACTTAAGTTATTCAAGACTACGAGCATTAGCGGATGGGTGGAGGCTTTG
This sequence comes from Xylota segnis, assembly GCA_963583995.1. Classification (NCBI taxonomy): domain Eukaryota; kingdom Metazoa; phylum Arthropoda; class Insecta; order Diptera; family Syrphidae; genus Xylota; species Xylota segnis. Next base: position 36,891,814 of record OY757238.1, on the reverse strand, counting down.
TCTCCCTTCTCACTAACAGGAGACACAAACAATACCGTGGAACCGTCGAAATTAAGTTGTCCTTTCGAGCAATTCGAAGCCGGATCGACTGTAAATGAGAATTATCGGGGTGGAATATCCTTGACAAAGTGGGCACTCGCACTTGAGCGCGGGTCACGCGATGGTCATTGGACAAATTAGTTTGGAATTTCAATGGAATAGATAACCCCATTCAAGGTGTCGGGTAAATATTCCATACGAGGTGTGATTCCATTGGCATTATTGTTATGACAAGCAGGGAGTTCAAAGTGGGCGCCAGGAGGTCGATTAAAGTGGTTTTGGGTTAATCATGGTAGGAATGGGTGATCAATGACAATGGAAGCAAGGATTTGAGCTTTGAGCACGTATACTTAACAGAGTCTCTGTCTGAGGCACGATACCCTTGCTCTCCCATCGATACGTTGCTTCAGGTATCTAGAACAAGCGTATTGGCATAAGGCATGGCTTTATCCTTAAAACGGATGTTCGGTCTTCCTTGTCCTGGGAGCTGTGATTCGAAGATTCTCTTTGTTGGAGCATTATTGTCCATTCGGTCGATGTGGCCTAATCAGTATAGTCGCCGTGTTTTGGCTTTTTGGACTGTACGGGACCGAAAATTCGAAAAGCAGCTCTGCTTTCCTGTTTATCGTCCAGAACTCAGGTTTCGTCTTCTGGGACAGGAGTTCGGAACACATTTGTTTGGCCAAACTGCAGTGACGTTTTGCCCTAGCCGGTGGACAGATGCTTCTTCAATTGGTTTTGGTGCTTGGTTTTGTTCTCATTCATTTCAAGACCAACTCATTTCGTCTGTTCTTCAATCGATGAGGTCAATGTCGTCTGCGTCTGTTGAATATAGTGCCTGCACACCTGTCCTGCGGACTATCTGTTCCACACCTCCTTGCCGCAATTAGGTACGTAATTGAAATAGTTCGGAGGCACTGTTCCCGAATTCCACATTGCTACACGTGCTTTTCCAAGTCACGCGGTACAGCTGTATCAGTTCTAGCGGGATTCCGAACTTAGTCATCCCCTTGTAGAGCTGAGGACGCCTTATGAATTAGCATTCACAAAGTATATAGGTAATGTCCTGCGAGACTTGAAGATCACTGGAGTATCTGCAAAGATTCGTATTTGATAAAACCAATTTCATGGCGTGCCTCCTCAGAAGCCAATGGCCAGGCAAAATTGCTTCATCATTCTAATGCAGGGTGCAAGACTTTATACACCCTACGTCCTCACTGTTATATCGGTCGAGAATAATCCTCTTAGGTGCCTATATCGCTTTTTAGAAGCTCTGATCCCTTCATAGCCACTACGTTAACCCTCCTCTCTACATCGCAGGCTTTATCTGTCATGATTCTCCGTACACCAATTCCTGACTCTTTGAGAATTTGAGATCCGATATTCTCGTCAGACATATAGGTCCTATCTCTTGAAAATCTGCTTGGAAAACACTCCATGTGTCCGGAGTCGCAGAATCACTTGCAGGTACGAGGAAGATGGCTCCGAGGGGCAAAACAGTGCTGCGGCGTCGTAACACTTGACGTCAAGAATGAGTTCAATTCAGCCGACTGGAACAGTCTAGTAAGAGTGACTACTATGCGCAATAGCCAAATACCTCGAAGGTAGAATCTTCTACTATGACCCGGAAGAGGGACCAAGGAAGTACAAGATAATGAGATGAGAAGTTCCTCAAGAGTCGCTCCTGGGACCAATTCTTTGGTCGAAGCCTAGACGAGTAGGTTTGGTACTAGCTGACCATAAAACCAAAGCCGTTCTCATAAGAGGCCTCAAAAATGGGGAACGCGTAACCATACAGGTTGGTAAGCTCATTATTGAGTCGAAGCCGTATATCAAGTACCTGGGAGTGCATCACAGACTCAGCTTCAGAGACTAGTGTTCATGATGTACGGATTTGGCGAAAAATCATGACTGTGAACGACGAGAACGACTGTCGAAACATGAATGCCAAATTTAGGAGAACCCAGACAACCTATAAGAAACCTTCTTATAGCTTACCATACTCTTGCCCTTGGACCCAGAGCAACCTACTGTGAGTCGTACATCAGAAGGATGAGCTCGATGGACATTATTGCATCGTTAAGGGTATGTTCTGCCTAAAGAACCGCATCAGTGGATGCGATAAGTATTGCCTGGGGTCGGGTGTCTATCAATCTAGTAGCGAAGAAGTCTGTGGTACCACGCGGAAACAAGCACGAGGACAGAAGAACAACACTGGAAGCGGCAGAAGCAGACTGCCAGCATAGGTAGAACACAACAACTAAATGGCGACGGACATACAAACTTTGAGTTAATAAGATACTTCGTCTACCTCGGCTCTGCTATAACCTCTGAAAACAACACCTCAGCAGAAATAAGACAAGGAATAACTCTTGCCAATCGCTGTTTCTTTGGGCTATGAAGGCAATTGAGTAGCAGGGCCCTATCCCGAAGAACCAACATTAATCTTTATAAAACCCTGATCATCCCAGTCCTACTTTATGGCGCTGAAGCATGGACTCTGTCTAAAGCGGATGAAGAGATCCTCAGTCGCTTCGAGAGAAAGATTCTTCGTCTAATTTTCGGTACCGTTTGCGTTGACGGGCTTTGGAGGAGAAGATTCAACGACTAACTATACGAGCTGTACAGCGACATCGAAATGCGCATCATTTGTGTTTGATGGCTAGGACATGTAGACCGAATGGACACCAATGCTCCGGCCCGTAGAATCTTCTAATCAAACTCAGAGGGACAACGCAGTAGAGGAAGACCTTGCCTTAGGTGGCGCGCAGAAGTAGAAGTGGACCTCAACCGACTTGGAGTGCGCAGCTGGAGGCAGTTAGCTAAGGACCGGGCTACCTGGAGAGGCTTGTTGGTTGAGGCCCAGGTTCACCCCGAACTGTAGTGTCACCTAAGTAAAGTAAGTAAGGACATACAAAGTGATACCTAACGCGGATCTAAACTCCTACCTAACGCAGCTTCTATCGGGCAATGGTTGTTTCCTGGAGTATGTCCACAAATGCAAGCACGAGGATGATCCATTCTGCCAGCACTTTGAAGGAGCAATCCAAACCACACAAGTGCTGGAAACATTTTGGAACAAGAAATTGGCGGCCAAGTGACTCCAAGTAGCCTGACGAGGTTTGGACATGAGCTCCTATCCTAAATAGTTTTGGAATCATCCATCCACATTGGAGTCTCATTTCGTAGAAAGACAACTTTCGTCTGCCATGGCTTCTGTAGTGATAGACGTCCAGGCTTCCTCTTCCTTGGCTCGGTATCTTCTCCATTTTGGTTTCACCAATTCCATTCCAAAAGCGCTTCAACTTTGACCTCACAATTTAATTTCGTTTTTTTTTTATTTTAAATTATAACTCAAAACATTTTACAATAAATAAATTCTATAATTACAATGGAATGTGGCCGTGTATGCGTGCGTATCTCAATTCATTTTCCTCGCAGAGGTGAACAAACGTTTATTTATAGCTCAGATGGGTAATTGTGCAAATAAAATGAAATTGCCCCGCCATACCAACCCGATACGACCAACGACGACGAGGAGGATAGTTCATTTCGATTACACCCGAAGCAGAGCGGGAATGCGATTACCCAATCGCCCGAGGCAGCCGTAATTCTTAATCCTGTGCCGAAATATACCCCAACAATGTGTTCAGCTGTAGCTGCGTAGATACATATGCAAATAAATTATTTTCAAATAGAAACAATTGCGCTTGAACTATAAATACAAGATACTAGCGATGTGTACACGGTCGATGTGGTTCAAGCATTGACGTAATCGATGCCAATTGAACAATACTGAGTATCTGAGTTCTGTAGATTTTTGGGATACCTTTCGGAGGACGAGGTACTGTATTGTTCCATTAAAGAAGGATATACTCCTAACAAATGGATGGCGTAACCACCTGGAGAGCAGGTATTATAACAACGCTTGCCTGCCTAGTAAAGGGTTTTTCATGCGGGACAGAACAATTTTGAATTTAAAGCTTCTTTTATGATCTGTCAATGTCAAAACGTCAGTGAAGGTTTACATTTTTATCATGAAGAAGTTCACGAACGTGCCATGTTTGGAAGTTATTGAAAATTACTATCGAAACTCTGAGTCGGTGGTCGCAATGTTGGAGCCTGTTCACACAGGATTTTTTTTGACGTTTACCGGCTTGAAGGGAAGTGGAGAGGTGACATGTTACGACTGATTTTCAGATTTTCTGAAATGTCAGTCGCTGTCACTCGACCAAAGAATGGAAGCATAAATTAAAAACTGCGATTTCCCCCTGCGAATTCTCAGTCGCTTAGAGAGAAAGATTCCTCGCAAAATGTCGGTCCCGTTTGCGTTGAGAAAGAGATTTAACGATGAACTATAAGAGCTTTACATCGACATCGATCTAGTCAAAGAACTGTGAACCAGTGGCTTGAGATGGCTAAGACATGTAAAGCGAATGGATACCAATGCCACGGCTCGGAGGGACAACGCAGTAGAGGAAGACTTTGCCTTAGGTGGTGCGTACAAGTATAAGGGGACCTAAACCGACTTGGAATGCCCAACTGGAGGCAGTAAGCTAAGGATCGGGCTAATAGGAGAGGCTTGTAGCGCCACCCTAAGTAAGTAAGTAAACAATAGAAATACGACAGTAAAACAATTTACTTGCTATGAGAAGCATTAAGTAGACTAAACCAATATCATTTGGAGTCAACCACTAGTATGTCAAAAAAAATCCGCGTAAGTGTCCAGATAGGACTAACAGTTCTCTCCCAAAAGAACGAATTTTTACGAAAATCTACAAAAATTCGCGAAACACTGTTCGAGTACGCGAAAGTTTCATAATTTTTTTCAAAAGAGAGCGCTCACCAGAGAGTTAGAAATTTCCCCATGCTACGGCTTTTAGTGCAGGAAATTTCTTTTCACTGATTTATTAAATCTGTCACATCTGTCAGATACAACTGACGTTTAAAAAGTGATTGTACCTCTCTTTGAGAGAATCTTACGGCCACTTGCTCCTTGAAATTTCCCAATCTACGAATTTTGGTGCATCAAATACGCGAATAGACCCAATCTGAACACGCGAATGTCAAAAAAAAGATCCAGTCCGTCAATCTTGTGTCTTAAGAGTGCTTATGAGAGGCTGTCAGCATCTTCACTATTGAATGTTCCTTTGCCAGTGAGCCGAAGTACTGAGTATATCCCAGCCGTAAGTGCTTCAGTTCAATTCAGTGTCAAGTATTTTGTGTTCACTAGAATGTACAAATGAAGTCGCTGTGAACGCAACTGATTTAAGCAAACATTTTCGACAAAATATGGCATAAAACAACATATTTTTATAAAATTAAAGGCTCTTGGCTTTCGGTCGAAATTAATTACGTGGATTGAATCCTGTTTAGAGTTTACAATGTTCTCTTTAGGTCCAAGATTTCCGTTCCAATAAAAGTCCCATGTGGAGTACCTCAAGACAGCCATCTTGGTCCCCCATTATTAATTTTAACAATTAATGATCCCGACCGTAGCAATGTAAAGTCAGATTTATCTGTTTACGCAGGTGATGTGAAGACTTGGATAGGTTTTCTGCCAGTAACCCGTTCCCTTAGTAAGAGAAATGCGCGACCTCCGTATTATCTGTGCCAGAAAAACTCAGTTTCTGTTCATATATCGAGAAAATTATAGCAAACACAAACTCTTCCCTTGGACTTATCCAGAGTTGGTCTAAGGTATTCTCCAATCCTTATGTCAATAAATCCCTTTACATAACTTTTGTACGGCCTTTCCTTGAATATGCCAATCAAGTTAGGTCCCCTTATTACAGCACCCACATTCTTCCTGCAGAAGCTGTACAGTACAGTACTTCTATTTGCTTTAAGGTGACTTTCCTGGACTGATACCTTGAACTTATCCGTATACCCAGACCGACTGACACTAATAAACCTACAGCCTCTCTCTCTTTTTCGTAAAGTTGCTGCCAACATTAACATCCCTGCTAATGGCATTGAGAGCCTCTTGACCATTTTAAACCCCGAAACTTCTCCGATTTCATTTTCCAAAAGTTTGAAAACAATTTCCGCGCAAAATCATCTTCAACAATAAACACTCTGGCTTCCCACCAGCTGGACAGCACCAAGCCTATATTTGCCTCACCTGACTGCATTGGATACACGAACCGTGACCGTGTAGTGTGGATTTCATCCCATGTTAAGGGCAATGGAGTCCTCTATCGTGCCTTGTTGGAAGACTATTTTTGGCCAGAATTTGATGAATTTGACTTTTGAGAGCGCATTCGACAAGAACTGATCACTAGCAGAGGTATCGAGGCTTCGACCAATGAATGGATAAGGGCGATACCTGATAGTCGAATTATTACTTCCTCGTCTGGAGGAGTATAAGTGTCTCTGAACGCAGTTGGGGCTAAAGACAGCTCGAAGGATTATCCACTAATCTATGAAAACCCGTTCTAGTCTCTTTGACAAAATGGAAGAGTGGTCAATCTAGAACCTATCACCTTGATGGAGGCACCTTTTTAGTTGATTTCAGTGAGATGGAAGGACTTAGCTGGAATTCTCAAATCAAGTGCTCCACCGAGCTTGCCACTAAGGCCCCGTAGGTTAGTAGACGACTTTACAGAGAGCTTAGGCTCTTAAGCGATGGGAGACGCATTATTATGTAAGCGGGCAATGGGAACTGAGCTCCAGAAGCTAGAGAGAATAGCCTGTCTGTCACGTACACGGGGCAAAAAATTCGTGACTTAGCTCCAAAAACGGACATGTTTGCACTCTTCTGGTCTGAGAGTACCCTTTCGGTTGAGGTGGCAATATAAGATCGTGCGAACTGGTGATCCAACACTGAACTCTAGAGGTCTGATTTGACTCACAGATGAATCGAAGTTGGAATGTGTAAGGGAGTATGTCGCACACTTTCCCAGGTAGAACTCCATTCCATTGAGCTCTGCGCTGAGTTAAAACTTAGTAAAGGTGTCAAGAGCGCTTTTTTGACAGCCAGGCAAGGCTGATTCTCGGCTGCGGGTCTGCGGTCATCAAAAGGAAATTAAACTGCAGACAAACAGGCTAAAACTGGCTCAGAATCTTTGTTCATAGAACAGCGCTGACTAACGATTGGGAACACAAACTTGATCTGCCCGACTGGGAAAAGTTCCCGGGTTTAGGATCCAAATAATTAATCAAGCCTTGTTCCTGCAAGGAAGTCCCCATTTGGACAAAAATACTACTAGAAAGGTGGGGTGAACTTTCTCACCTATCACCTTAACCAACTTAATCTGTCCTTAGATGCGGAATGCGGATGCTGCTTTGAAGATGACGAATCATCTGACCACATTCTCTGTGAATGTCCAGCTTCAGAGAAATGAAAAACTCTGAACCTAAGGACCTACTGCCATCCATTAGGAAGGTGGTATGACTCTTAGACAAAACACGTCCTTAAGACCCCAAGGATTAAGACAATGGATCTAAGTGCGACGCGTGCTTGCCCAGTTCATCACACTGTTTTTCAGGAGCTTCGCAAATAAACTTCAAAACACTCACTCATTTCCAAGTTCCCTTCGAAGAGTGACATTCCTTGAAGTCGATTTCTTTACATTACAGGATGTCCTTCCAATCGATGGTCACTTCTACTTAAACTGTATCTCCAAGGCGACTGTATCTCCTTCACAGATTCCTGGCGAAATCATGTCATCTTTTGTACGTACACCCATCATCGGGGCGCCACTGCTTGTAGATATGGGCCAGGACAAGTACAAGACATCCGAAGAGTTGACTCAGATCGAGAACACGCCATACAAGTGTGTGTCTTCTCCGTTTGCAATGCAAACAGAAAGGGGAACTTAACCTCTTTCACAAGGACGTACCAGGAAGGCAAAATCAATCCATTCACATCCAAACGAGCATAATGTTCAATTTGTGCATCGGTGGAGGAGTCTTAACTTCAATTCAAGAGAAATCCCATTGCCAGCCCCCACCGCCCACCATTTACACTCAAGAAAGTACAATTTCGATAAAACTTTCGTTGACTTTATCGATTCGATGAAATTAGGGCCACCCTCCCCCACAGGGTGGGTGTTTACTCTGCTCCCCCACCCAGCAGCGTTGCCAAGCCAATTTGAATATCCTTTCAGGGAAACATAATAAAAATGCGTTAACGCTCCCACGAGTCCTTTATTTTGTTACAGTCCACAGGATACATTGGACCATCTGCACAGCTGAAAACCGTTAAGCAGTTCGGGCACTAGAATGTGAAAGATACCCAGGAGTTGGCTTGCTTGTAACATCCTCACATCTCAACAGGTAAGTCTCCATGGATTTCAGGACTATTTTTTGTAATTTTTGAAAAATTGCAGCCAAAATGTTCGACACAAAGTGGCTGCCAGCCGCCTGTGGAAGCTTGGCACCGGCTCTGATACCGCCCGCTCACATCGCAGTTTTATGGTATTTTTGGCAGAACTATGCTCGGTTCGTGGATAAGCGGTTTTGTTCGTGCTCCTGCTGGGACACCGTGTTCAAGGGACCGTATGAATCGGGGATTGCCTCCTATAAGCACATGTACTTCAATGCGACACAGAATACGATGAAGATGTGGATCCTGACAGTTCTGGCTGTGATTGGACTGTACGAGTGCATCAAACAGTTAATTATCCTGATTCTACAGAACCGGGTGCGGTACTCGATGGTGTTGCTGTTCTCGTTGTCGATATTTTCGCATTACTATGCGTGGTGGGCGTACATCAACTATTACAACGATGACTACTACCACCAGTGGAATCATCAATTATTTTTTACGGTGAGTACGAGTGTAGTGGCAAGGATCTGCGTGTTTTGTTTCAGGCAGGAGTTGGGTGCTTATTTGATCGATTAGAGGACTTTCGGTGACTAGACATGGTTTACTGGTGCATGGGGTGCGTGGTCGTTAAATAAACAAAAAGCTTGTTTGGTTTAAATCCGATTTAACGACCTTAATGCCCTGCGAATGTGGTCTTGTGACTTATAAGTGCGAGCGGATACTGCATAGCAAGGGCGGTTGGAGTTGTGTGTCTCTCCCCTCCTTGTGGCGACAATGTCAACAACGAGGTTTTATATTTATTCTGGCTCCAGGGTAGTTGCCTACTTACGAGGTTTTTCCTTCTGTAAGCGGAGGGAGGCCTTCGATAGGCATCGCGCTTCATGTTGTGGTGTAGTGTGACAATAAAACCTTTACCTCCTCTCAGTCCGCAGTTTCCTCTCAGTTTTTTTTATACCGATGGGGGTATGTTACACTGCGACCTTTTGATCTACTGTGCCTGCTACTAACACCTTAGAGAGGTATGAGCCCTCATTAGACTTCCTCTCGCATGAGATTCCTTTCAGAGTTGATTTGTGGATCATATGCTCTTACAATGTCTTGGCGAAAGAAGTGTGTCCTGGAGCAGTTTTTCTAACCCAGTTTCCTTCAAAAATCCGAGGATGAGACTTGACTCTGTTGAGTGTGTTTCTTCATCTGATAATTGTCCAAGTATTTCAGTTCTGGGATTGCGCAGAACCTGCAGAGACCGTTTTCAAATATATCCTTCACAATAGGTCCTCCTCGAGGAAGTCCATAGGGATATTCTTCCTCATTGTGATACATGCTTTGAATCTTTTTCGGTTGTGGGTCCCTAAAAGTTTCTTGTCCTCATTTTCACCTTGTTTTCCCTCTCAAGCTTTTTGAAATGGGGTTCTGGGAATGTGAAGATTCCTGATGCTCCACTTCTTGCTAGAAAGTCGTGCTTTTTATATCTTCTTTCTGTTCCCACATGACCAGGCTCATCTAGTTTCTACAGGGATTCTTAGGCGAGTTTGGACTTGATGACTTAGGAGTCAAGTCCCATGATAGCACCTCTATTATCTGACCATTATGGACATATCACAGTTGACATGGTTTGATGGCATAGATTTGAACCTAAAAGATGCTGGTGCTTGGATTCATAGTATTTGGTGCTATACCCGAATGGTCCTGGTCCAGATCCTTTGTCAGGTCTTGACCCATCTGTGTACCACTTTATTGCATGATTGCTCAGTTCGTAGATTTTGGATTAATGGTTCCAATTCTTGTTATTGCTGAGCTGAGTAGCATAATTCTTTTGGAAGTTGATCCTTCTCTGGTAAGGCTGGAAGTGGTAGTTCTTTTAGTTTAATGGAACTTTTTAGACAGGAACTGCGTAAGAAATAGTCGCAGCCCCCCTGCTTTCGACTAGTTGTCGGTAGCAATTTGGAAATCTATCTGCCTTTTCTGAACGAGCTTCAAACATCTCTACTAATGCAGCCTTTGCCTCCATTTCAATCATTTTGTCACTATTGTCAGAGTAGCTCAGAGCCCTTCTATTGTAGATGCTCAGCATTTCATATGCAAGGATCTCGATAGGTACCATTCCAGCTATAACAAAGGCTGGCTCGTCTGAGATAGTTCCGCTGATTGTCTGTATCGCGCAGTGTCTGCATGTTGGCGATGGACTCCTTCGTCCTTAGTGCCATCCGTCCGACTGAAGCCACATATAACAAAACTGAGGTGATACCTCTTGAGAGTTAAATTCTTCTGGCATGTCCAGTTCCATCGATATTACGAAGTATGCACACAAGAGTTCCCCGTATTTTTGGTAAGTACTGCAGTCTGGTGTCCAACATTACTCGAAGCTATTCGAAGTCTTCTTTTGATCTGATCAACAGCTTTCCGGCTGGTTTCTACTTTATGTCCACACAGATCCACTCCGACGAATACCAGTCAATCTTTTATCCGGACAATTGCTTCATTTGTATCTAATTCTACTGTGCTTGTCTGCTTAGCTACTGTCAAGAAGTCCAATAGCTTAAATTGTAGCACTCCATCGTACTTCATGTTCCACAGCAGCAGATCTAAGAGCAAACCCCAGTTGAACTGCCACAGTGTCATTGTATTATGCTGCCCCTTTGTCAATATTGGATCTCAGCTTCCTAAGCGCAGACTAAGAACTCGCAACGTAGTCCCAGAGAAAGTGACGAGTAGTGTCAAGTCGCAAGATCGCCGCGCCACATTGATGAACGCTCCCTGTGAGATGGCCAGTCGCTAAATTTCTCCTTCAAAATTTCGAACGTTTTGTCGCTTGTATCGCTGCCATCACAACTCGGATACATCGATGTGGTTTAGCTCTGGCCACAGAAAATTGGGTAACAGCTCTCTATAACTGAGACCATTGACGGTAACGGTGTCTTCTTCCTCATTTCGAATGAAATAAGGTCCGATAGTGTAATTCAGATTGTTGACATATCCGCTGAGCTGAGAAGATGATTTCGTAGTCAAAATCCGGATTTCTGGTCAACATTTCTTGCTCGTTCGGCTTCAATTCGTGCTTCAGTACAATCTTACATGGATTTATGTCCAAATTAAACCTCAAAATAAGCCGGGTTGACTGTCTGGCGCTGCCCAATTCAACTGATCGGCACCGGATCGACATTTCTGAGTCTTCTTCGATACTGGCCGATACGGAGGCTATGTTTTCTTCATTTTGCACCAATCCCTGTCCGGTTGGTGGCACCTCACGCTCAAACTTTTCCACGCCTGCACACTGAAGCCATGATGACGACCGACATCATTCACGTTCCGTATTTGCAACTGAGCCGGAATTCCGATAATTTTTTTTTATAATTTCGACACATTCTGCAAGTTTGAAACGATTCATGATGAAATGGCAAACCTTATTGAATTTTTTGACAGCTGAATGTCATTGCTAACTTTGACAGCTGCTGAAACGTAGGACTACTATCTGGTCACCCTATAAATGGTTACCGATTAAACTAAGGAACTGAGGTTGCCTTTATGAATTGAGTCAAAAGAATGCACGAGAAAGATTCAAATTTTCATCACATTTTTGGCCATGAAGTCCTTTAGAACTATGTCTACAGCAACAGGCTCGAGTCTCGTTCGTATTAAATAAGTTATTCATATCCTTTTGCCATACCCATGGTATTCTCACCCAAAATGCCATCCCTTTTTTCTTTTCATTGCTATCCGTTTGCATATTTTCCCTTTCATTGTCCTTGCAACTGAATTCCAGATAACCGAACTGATATCAACTATAATGGTGATGCACTTAGCCAGCACAAATAACGCCATCACATCGAAGAAAGTCTTCTGCATTGTTGGCATCGCCCTGCTCCACATAGCGGCCAGCAGTTTCGACCAATTCATTATGAATGTGATTCGTGGCGAAGGATATGCCCATCAAGTCGTACGCGACATTGGATTTATGATTCCCGACATTCTACAGCTCTTCATACCACTATGGCTATTCCAGCAGAGTCGCAAGGAGTCCTACACCACACGGCCATTCTATCGGGATCGAAACCTTCACAAGGACATTGTTGCCATGATGTTCTTTGTGTTCGCCCTGTTCGCCGTCTGTTCGATTCTATGATGGAAAGGAACAATTACGCCGGTTATACGAGTAGCTGAAGTGAACGATCTGCGGATGTAGGAGTACGTTTTGCGGATCGCAACGAGTGTGATGTAAGTTTATAGTCTCATTGATGTCCTTTCGATTTATATTATTTGTTTGCTGTTGAAAGTGTTGTAGCTTCCAGTTGAATGGAAATGTAAAGAAAAAGAAAGAAACAGAAAAAATTATTAGTATGGGTGATTGTTAAAGGATTTGTCGTCGACAGTGCTTCATCGTTTTGTGGACAGTAGAGGAGCCCGACGACAAATTCCTGTGTTTTGTGTTAGTCTAGAGAACATATCAGAGGATAGTTGGTTATAGTTTTCGTTTTGTACACAATGAATGTGATTTTTGGCCGAGAGGCTTTAGTTTTGTGTTGTAAAGGGGTTTCCGTAACCGGGAACTCTGCATTGAGAGTAGACATATCCAGTAAACAAAAAACGTATACATACACGAAGAGAATGTAGTGAAATCTTCCAGTAAGGATTTGTAGATAATAAATAGCAGTTTATGGTAGCAGTTTTGTTTTCCTTTTTCTTCAAAGAGAAATTATTAGTGAACTTCCTTTATACATAGACGATCAGAACATGTTTCGGTGAGTTGTGAATGTTTTCGAAAATTTATGAGTTCTTTTCAAGACCAGTTCTGAATCACTTACTGATTAGAGAAGACCATGAGGTGCTGCTTGATCCGAGCTTTCCCCAATGAGCTCGTGATCATTGTACGAACTAGTTAAAAAAGAGCAATACCAAGTGAGCGGCGTGAACTGGTTCCCAATGTCATTTTATTTTAGTTCATTTAGTTCAGCAGTTGAACAAGTTCAGGTAGTTCAGTAAAGAAACTAAATTCAGCTCGTTTTGGGTCCTCTGTGGGTGTTGTTCAGATCATAGCACAGCAGCACGAGCACCTCCTTGTGTTGGGCTGAAGGCAAATTTGTACGTTCCCGAGAGCCCTCAGTTTTGTTTTGTAAAGGAGTTCTTAACCGGGAACCCTGCACAAAACCAAATTTCTTAAATACTGAACCAAACTGAACGAAATGAACTAAAAGAAGGAACTAGTTCAGCAAAGAGATTTTAACTAAACTGAACTGAGATGTATATCTAAGTGCTTCTAGAAATAAAATGTTTAGAACCACCCTAGGTAAGGTTGATGCTGTCAACAGCAAGAGGATGAACCTAGATCACTGAACCCGAGAGTAGCATTGCTATTTTCTTAAGTTCCGTCTGTGAATTGGCAATATACTTCTTCGGAAAGTCAATAAGGTTATAGGCTTATGTACAATGCCTGGTTTTTGGTGGAGACCGTGGAAGAGCTGGGAGCCACGAGAGCTGTCAAAAGCTGTTCTTTACTTCTTATGCCTTCATGTACTGGGACCAAGATTTGCAAGTGAGTGCCTGTTGGTACATCTAGGATTCGCTGTAACGTTTTGAAGATCGGCTTACTGGCCTAAAAATATTGAAAGTCTCATGGAATGCATACGACTTGAATGTGCTATTAAATAGAGATACTAGCCAGGGAGCAGCAATGTCATACAATACAGCATTGTATACCCAATGCCTTCCGAAACAGAAAAAGGATTAAAGTGACTGCCAGCTATCGACTATACTTAGACCAATACTAGGTCGTTCGAGAAATCGAGAAACCATCTGGATCATATGATTCTCCATACCTAGTAGTGAAATATGAGCTTCTAATGAAGTATTGTAGACTCCTAATCGCTGTCGGTGTTAATAAGATCACCAAAATCATTGAAGAAGAAGGCTCCTAAATAAAGGGCATCTGCATCCCTGCAACTTCCGTAAAAATCATTGGAATGCACACTAAGTCTAGCTGCATGCTTTCTGCCAAGAGAGAATTTTGTAGTGTTTCAGATCAAGCTTGGAGCAAATCGGTATGCCACTTGTCCAACTGAGTTTTGATATTTCTAGAGCATTTAACTTCAACTTAAGTTTGCATATAACAATTCGAAAGTTCATCGGCCCTACAATTCCCCGGAATATCCCTATTCCCCGGCACCCAACAAAGGTGTATATTAAACTACTCTCTCATCTCTAGTAGAGACGAACGGCAGTCTAGAGAAACTTTTGAATCATTAGAGAACGATTCCTGAAATGATGCGGTTATCTGTGGTGGATATCACCCTTTTCCTGACCCAGGATTGGACTTCTATAATATCAATTCTCCGGAACGGGCTACACTGTCTAAAACTGCGATCAGTAACAGAGCCGTCTACTACTGTGCTCAGGCTGATTCAACTGTGCTTATGGACGACAGTAGCAGTGATCCATCATTAGATTACCTAACTCTTAAGAGACAGAACCTTGAGTTTATGCCAAAATCATTGCCCCTTCAGACGCTTAACAGTAGGCCAACGAAGTTTGCCTGAGCAATATTGCCATCCAAATTTCCAAGATTGATCTCAGCCAAAACAAACTAACTTTGTCATCTCAGTCCACATGGCAAGAGAAATCGGCTTTGTTGGACTACAATTTGGACTTCAAAATCGTGGAACACATTGTCCTTCTGCTTGTTATGATACTTGGCAGCCTCGTACGTGCGTCTATTTTGTGTTTCCAACAACATATTTATGATTTAAATTTCGATCAAAAAATTATTTGAATCTTGTTCCTCCACTGAAGTCTTTGATTCTGACATCGTGATTTTCGATGATATTTCGACACATATCGGGTAATAACTCGGCCATATCTTGATGAATATTCATTTAAAAAGCGTCAAGACCTTGTGAACCTCTGCGAAACCCCATCTCGGTGCCCTGTTCACATCACAAAAACGTAAAATAACTCGTCCCGAAAATTTGTCTTGCAATAAAGCCAAAAAGAGTTGCGTTGTGCTAGATGTTGCACCGTCTTGTTGAAACCACACGTCTTCCACAAATATATCTTCGATTTGAGGTCAAAAAAGTGCGGTTTATGTACCCAGTCGGCGTATGTTCTAAGCATTCCATAGTCAGCTGGCTTCGATTCTTGAGTGAGTTCAATTTTAAAGGATGTAAATGCAAATCCTAATGCTATGCGAAGTACGCCATAATTTTGTCTAAGACAAGCCAAATGCTGTGCTTGCCAAGAAATCGATTGATTTGGGTCAAAACTTTTACTAACGACAGCCATGTTTTCTGTAGCCCGTGCATTTCGATGATGCAAAGGCCTTAAGACATCTGCCAGTCTATTCAAATTTTTTAGTTTTGCCTTTCGTACGTTCAGATGGTCGATTATGTCGACTAGAACCTGGCAAACCTTCAACTAAACATATAAAGTTTCGATTGATGTGACTGAAACAGGACTGTCAAATCCAGACCAGGAATTGGATGGCCCTGTATCTTTCCTATACCTGATCAAAAAGCCTTAAGTTGTCTTCCTCAGTTGTTGGTTGGTTAGACCCTCGGCCCTCGATAAGGAAAAGGATGTACTTAGACCAAAAAAGGTCCATTGTGCTGCCGTTAAGTAAGGTGGGTGGGCCACCTCTTAGTCTTGGAACCATCCGCTCATTTTTATGAAGGAGCTAATATTAGCGGTGCAGGCGGTATTCAGATCATTGAGATCGTTGAAAAGGTATGTATTTACCTAGTTTAGCCTTTCTAATGTTGCCAAGTACTGGGCATGTGCATAGGAGGTGACTGATGGTCTTCTAAGCCATAAATTAGTTTTGAACCAATCCGTCAACCATTACTATTCCTAGCTAGAGTCAATCCTGTATCGAAGGAAAGTCGAGTTTAACTCTGTGTAGCATTCAGAATTGTACCTTATTTCCATCAGACAGCATTTTCATAAGCCAAGACTCAGTGTGACATTTACTAAGGGCCTTGTCTTTGAAAATACTTACAAATCATGTCATTACCATGTGGGCGCCCTCAAATCTTTTGACCAATATTTTGCTCAAAGGACCTTGAAGTCCCTCTAGGTACCTCAAAATCGTTCGCTATTAGTATGTTGTCCTTAACACCTTAGTTTGGCTTCCGTTTAAGTGGAGCTATCTTCACTTGATGTAGATCTATAGAAAGCAGATTTTAGTCGTTGTCTTACCTCAACTTAGTCTCCACAAGACATCGAGTAGACTTATCTGCAAGTCAAGTCGAAGATATACAGAAAATCACTCATAAGACTTATAGTACATGTATATCAAACGAAACCCTCTGCTCCTGTACCAAAAGTAGCCCTAATGGGACATATCTACAGTAGAGTGCCAACCAGTGAATTTTGGTCAAAAACCTTCCCTTCTTCGTCAAGAAAGTCCAGTAAGAACTCGTCTAACACTTCCAAGGAAACATTCACATGAATCCACCGAAACAGATGGAAATACATTCAAAAAAACAATAAAAAAAAATAAAACAAAATTTTATACATGCAGTACACCTGTCTGAAGTTAGTCTTAATTTATGAAATTACTCTCAAAATTACCGTAATGTTTTCCATTTTACTTACGTTCCACCTATAAACTATTATACACCTAGTGTGACCATTATGAAAAGACTTCCACTTACGAGATAAAATAAAAATAGAACTATAGTATATACATTTACATAAATAGATATATATTTAGAAGTAAACATTTATTCAACATTAAAACAAAAAATAATTAACAAAAAAAAACACCCAAAATGAATTGTTAAACATAATAATAACATATTTAGGATAAAAAAAAAAACAAAAGTTATCACAAACTTAAGCCGATTTCTCCATTCAAATTCTTAGATATTTTGGTTTTAATTCATTATTAGTTGCATGGCAGATTATTTGAATTTTTTTAAAATATTTTTTAACATCACAAAGTGACAAAAAGAACAACAAGAAAACATTAATAATGACAATACGAATATTATAGTTTACTGTTTTGTATTTTGTATTAAATCGTTTAAAAGAAAAACTAGACAAAAAAAGAAACAAAAACAAAAGAATAAAACTAAAGGGATACGTACAGAATTTTTGATAATTATTTACACCTTATTTTTAGTATCAAGGGAAAAATAAAGATCACATCTTAAATAGAAGTTAAAATGCATTTTTTCTTATACGCAAATGAGTGGTTTACAATGGTAAGTACTTTGCAAAAACTTTTATGCAAATGCGGCTAAGTTTAGCGAGCGCTACTGAAAGGCAAAGAATTCCTCCAATGGCCTCCAATTCTGGAGATTCGGCACCAAGCATTGCTGCAGCAACTCCAGGAACATCGAGGAACGATATAGAGTCCCTAAATCGCATGAAGATGAGAGAAGTGCAGCATAGCGTGCGACGTGACAAGTGCAACTACATCAATGCGCTGGCTACAGAAGCAGAAGAAGCAGCAGCTAGGTGCGACAGCAGAACCGTTTATAGAATCACCAAAGAGCTTATAGGTGGCCGAAGCTCTACTCAACACCCAGTGAAAGGTTTAAACGGTTCGTTGCTTATATCGGATGAGGACCAACTCAAGAGATGGAAGGAGCATTTTGTGTCGGTTCTGAACCGAGTATTCGCCAGCAATATGCACCCAAGTGTGGGCCATGAACCTATAGGCACAACAATACGACGACGAAAGTGACAGTGGATTGAACATACTCTCCGAAAGGGTGACAGGTCCATAGCTAACCACGCGATGTAATGGAACCCGCTTGGAGCAGAACAGTTGAGAAGGAAGCACGGCAACTGGGAATGAGTTGGGGAGAACTGAGACACATTTAGAAACAGCACACGATGGCGCGTAGGCATTGTCGAGGCCCTAGGACCCACAAGGGGATACAGGACTTAAGTAAGTATTGCTGTACAAGCCGGTACGTTAGCTGGCCCGAATTCTGAAAGTTTCACCTGACTCCAAAGGGTAAAAATTAAGCACGAGCTTGTACAAGGTAATTCCCCTGGATTTGGAGAGAAGTAGTATTAAGTGAGGACTGGGATGGATGGTCCCCATGCATTTCCATGATTTACGGAAAGAGGAAAAGATTTTGTCCAGGCATTACCCACGAAAAGGTGCAACATCTTTGTACGGGACCCTTAAGCTCGTGGAAATAAAAGACGTGTAGAATACTAAGCTCTGCAACGATATTCCGCATTCTCAAGTTGTTACTTACTTACTAAACAGGCTCCCGACCCGTTAAGATTATCTGGCCGAAACACGAGAGCCTTCTACTCCCTTCGATTTCGGTCACCAGTTGTGCAGACTAAGCACTCTGGCATCCAAGATACTATGCATGTAACATAATCCTTAAAACAGAGACCCGGTCTTGCTTGTTGTCTCAAACCCGGGGACTGTAAGATCTTCTTTGCTGGAGCTTTATTGTCGAGTTCCCCTGATGTGGCCGAGTCACAATCGACTTTGGATTTTTGAACTTCGTACATCCACATCTTGGTACAGCTCATAGAGTCCACGGTTCACATAAGGGACCAAAATTCGACGATAAATGTTTCTTTCGAAAGTGGCAAAAATCTGCTCTGGTCTTCTCTTTATCGTCCAGCACTAGGCTCCAAATAGCAGAACTGGCAGGATCAATGTTTGGTAGAGACCGCTTTTGTTTCGTCAAACTGAAGTAGCAGCAGTTTCCTAGGGTAAATCTTCGCCGAATCTAGTTAAATCCCTAACTACTGCCAACAGTGACGTTTGGTCCTAGGCGGTGGAACTATGGTTCTTTTTCTGTTGACAACAGGAACTCATCAGGTTTCGTCCTCATTTACTTCAAGACCAACTCGTTCCGCCTGTTCTTCAGTTGTCGTAAAAACTATTAAAACGCCGCGCTGGAAGCGAACAATAATGTCGATGTCGTCTTCCTATCCCAGCAGCTAGGCAAGACAATACAAGACTGAAGAAATCACACGACAACTCACCTCTTTACCGATCCGACTACGGAATAGTTTAGATCGGTTTTGGTGGAATCTTCACTTCAGCCATTTCCTTGTAGAGGTGAAGACGATGAATTCTATCATATGCGGGTTTGAAGTCGCAGAAAATATGATAAGTCTTGACTTGAAATTCTTTGGTCTTTTCCGGGATTAGTCTTAGTGTAAAAATTTGGTCGATCGTCGATCTGCCAGGCCGAAAGCCACACTAATACGTGCCGGCTAGTTTGCTGCAGAAAGGCACAAGTTTCATACAGTACGTTGGATAGCATGTTATGTGGACAATAAGCAGGGATAGTTCTTGCAAGACATAGGATCGGCTTTCCTGAAGGTGGGGGATATACGAGTAGAGCTGATATTCCAGTTGGATCGTTGGATAGTCTGGCTCTGAATTCGGCTGCAACAAGAGAGTGGTAACTATAGACTTCTATGCATCTATGAGAAGATAGGTCTTGGGTCGCTTAGACCTGTAGCGTCAAAAGTTTATATTTGATTTTATAGTTCACATGTGTCATCCTTCAGAAGACTCATCTTCTTCAAATGATATGTGGTATGGTGCTCATCGCCTCAAGCTCAAAATTCCTCTATGAGTGGTGCCAATCGACATTTTAACACGCATTTTCGCCTGACTTAAACCTCTTACCATTGAAGACCTTCTCTTGTGTTCCACCCAGGTTGCTCTGCCAATTCCAGCAAATGGTTCCGGACCAGAAAACTCTGTTGCTTTCAGTCCCTACGTGCCCTCCCACCCACAGCAGCGTCATCATATCAAAATGAGCACTCATTGAGTTTACAAACACATTCCAATGCCAGTGATGTATTGATATCTGATTCCTGCAGGGTGGCTACTATGTGATGGTTGCCCTAAGTAAGTGGCCAGAGCCTCCGCACTTCGTTGTAAGCTATCAAACAAAAACACATTCCACTTAGCTTAAAGTTTAAAATTCAATTTATTGTTCTTTTATTTTCATTCGTTTAAATTTATTATTATTCTTAGTCCTCTCTTGCATTTATAATTCTTTCTTTTATATCATATACTCTTTACGAAAAAAAAAAAAAACTAAACACGTTAACAGATAATTTCTACACAAATTGTTTCTTTCTCTTGTTCATATATTTATTAAATATAATGGAATGTAAATCATCATACGAGACAGACAAAACACAAACGTTTTCATTTATATTTCTTAAAGAGAAATATATAAACAAAAAGATTTCACAAAAACTACAAAACAAAATGACAAAGAGCTTTGAGACGGAGATTACAAAAAATTCCACGGAAGCTACCCAAGGCTTAGTCCACAAATGGTTTGTATTTCTGCACATTTGCCTCTTCGTTTAGAAAATATTTCGATTTTATATAATTTTTCTGCTGTTGTTTCTCTATTATCAATGCAATGAAATTTGATTTCACCCTTTTATGGATTTTATTTAATATTATGTACAAAAAAAAGTTGGCAAATATACAAAGTTTGCTTACAAAAAACAAAAACCTAAAGCGGTTCGCCTCCGTTTACGTTGTATATTTTGTTTTTTTTTTTTTAATAACTTACGAGAGTGTAGAAAGTAATATAAAATAAAAACTAAAATGAGTAACTTAAAGTACAAAAATGGACGGGACGAAATAATATCGTTAACATTCTGTTTATGCTTTTGTTTCAAAACTGTTGTCAACTTAAGTTTGTTTGGTATTAACTAAAACTAAAATAGAAAACGAAAAACTAAAAATATTCTCTCTTGTGGTCATTTAACTTCTAAAAACAGTTGGACTGGCTGATGTGTGAGGACATCAAAGAAAGTTAGTCCTTTGCATTAGCTGTGTTACGGAGATGATAAGAATACGTTCCACATTATGGAAACTCGAATTTGTTGCAAGGGAAGTAAGGTAAACCTTTTTGCGCATCGACTGGCAGTGTTCTTAGAACAAATTTTTGTTGTTTTCTTATATCCAATTGCAAAATTTTAAGAAAATATGTATGTTTAGAAGTGAACGATTGAACAAATGTGTATAAATCGTTTTGTTTACGCTTGACCTATCTAATACTAATCGCTTCCGACTAAATAAACTAAAAAAGATTGTCGTTCGAATAGAAATGGAAAGAAAAATGAAAAAATAAAAAGAAGAAAACAAAAAAATACGCTCTCTTCTTGCTTCCATCTCCTGTTGTCTCTATCGTGTTCTTTGGAAGCAACCTAAATAAACCACTCTTTTCGTTTCGTCACTTGGTGTCCTGTTGTCGATTGGACAACAGCCTCGTCCGGATCGTCAGCATTATCAGCACCTTTATCTTCGTGCGTTAGATAGTCTCCCTTGTGTCGATGGAGATACCGTCCAATGAGGACGACCATAATAATGAGAAGAATGAATAGAATCGCAAGGAGACCTACAAACAAAAACAAAATGCCCAATACAATCCACATTCTTAGAAAACAAAGCATTTAGAACTTACTGCCTAATAGCACTGAATTCACTTCATTGTAGGCCTTTCGCAGCTTCTCCTCATCAACCAGAGGTGGAGGTCTTGTTTCGACCTCAATGGGTGGATGAGTAACAGGCTCGACTCCACAAAAGTCCTCGGTGAGTTGTGCTGAAAATATTTCCATAAGCATTTCGGTTTCATTTAATCCCTTTCCTACTTACTTCCTAAAGACTTGACATTTTGTGGTGGATTCTGTTGGAACATCAGTTTGAGAGGATAAATATCATCAAACTGAACCCTGGACACACATCCGATGAAACCATCCGACATGGATTCGTTCTTTCCGATGTACATGTACTGAATGTTATTGAATTGCGCATCTGCAGACGCTTTGATATCGAAATTATACTCCACGGGCTCGTAGTTATCCACCTGAAGGACTACAGTTGATCCACTGTTTCTCCTGGAGAATCGCACATCGTGGTATTGCCCCAAACCAAAATGCTTTTTAGGGAATATGATCTCCTGTCGTTCGAAGCCGAAATCAAACACGCATCGCAAGTGACCTGTAAGCAAGCAAACACATTCGATGAACGTTCCACCATTGCAAGAAGTAAATATTTACCAGAATTGGAAATTTGTATCGTTAAGTATTCTCCAGTTAAATTGGAGGAGAATCCAAGCAGGAAACCTTTGGGAATTGTTGTGGTAAAACCAACACGGATGTTCTCTGCAATTGTGGAACGGAAAGAGCCCTCAAACTCGTATCGAATGATTGAACTAGAACGGAGATTCACACCGATTTCTGAAATGAAAAACAGCTTATTAAACTGAAAGGCATAAGAATATATGAATGTCCTACCGTCAGCACAAATTGGACCCTTGAAGGCACTCCAACGACAATCACACGAGTATCCATCGTACCTTTCGTAGCAGGTACCATTGTTAAGGCACGGACTTGATTCACAGCGACCAACACAGTCGGCGCTAATACCATATAGACCCCTGATGGCGTACGATTTCAAATCGACCATCTTACCGTTGAGTAGAAGTGCACGAATGCAGCCCACATATCCGTCGCGGTATTCTGTAGTAGCGCCGATAACGAGATCTGATGTTAGATGAAGTGCACGCACTGGACCTGGCGGCTCACGAACTTCTGCCTTCAAGGAACCGTCAACAACCAAACGAGCTTCTTTCCTAAAGAAAAATAAGACCGTAGACGGTCAGTAAATCCTTCCCTTACCTTACAATCTGACTAGCTTACCGGTTTCTCTCCACACTGACCGTATGCCAGCGATTGTCATTCAGATGGTAGCTCGTTTCCACATTGACTCCGAGCGGTCCACTGCCAGCTTGATACTGGAACTGCAACTTAGTTCCACCGATTATACTCAGCTTAATATAATCCGTCGGTCCTGTAGCATGGAACAACACCGCATTCTCCGTAGTCGACTTGAACTCCAGATAAATATCCCCAGAGTGTCCCATGTCAAACGGTGGCAAATTAATTGTCGAATCCGCAATACGGAACGTTACAACATTACTAAACAAGTCATCACCCTCACAACGCAATGGTCCCAATGTATACCGTCCTTGTTTCTCATCCAACGGCGTTCCCGTATCCCCAAAACGTACCGCACGCACTGGCAGATATTCCTTTTCGCGAATATCTCCACTATCCTCAGTCCATTCTATTTTCTCCGAGTCGCAGTTACACCACTTTGTTGGATCTATACACTTGCCAAGAATTCCACACTCGCATTTGCGAGACCCAGGCAAAGCGCCAGCCCAATAGTCCATTGGCTGATTGTGTCGTGAAACCCACCACGAGAACGGACGGAAGGCATTCGATTCACTGGGAGAATTCAAGAGTCGAGCAGCTCTGCAAGAGTAACTCAACCGCTGCCAGCAGGAATGGGAACGATTTAACAGCGCCTCGATCTGCATCAAATCTGCGTCATACATAATGGTCTGTTCAAATGAGCCAGGCTCTTGGAAACCATCGACTGTTGTTGTATGCTCCTGACTGTGACCAAGCGTAGTTACAACACTTCCATCAGCTAGAAGTAAATTCAAGTCATAATCACAACATCATGCAGTCTGCAAGGTAACTTACAATAGAACTCGCAAACCACAGGGAACGGTTTCAGTGGTCCACTGCCATCGACATCGATCTGCATGTTGACCCTTTGCTGAACGCTTTGCACATTCTTCAGAGCCAAACATGAAAGCGGATATTTTGCTGCAAAGAAACAACCAAATCAAATACCATTCCCCCATCGAATGAAGCACTTCCTTACATGTATGACAGACAGCACCAGCGTATCCAGTTTGGGTGCAATCACAAAAGAATTCCATTGAATTCTGATGGCATGTACCACTATGGCGGCAAGGATTCGGATTGCAACGATCAATCATTTGACACGCGTCCACCACAACATCATTGTCACAGCACACCTCTTCACCTTGCACCCAATCCTTTGGCAGTTTGTAATTTCCATCGACCAATATTAACCTCATGCATCCGACAAAACCATTCTTATCGAATCCTCCCGCAATATTGTAAACCCGACCCGTAGATATTTGAATATTCTTTGTCGTCGTCATTGGCCGCTGATCAATGTCCAAAACCAGTTTATTCTTTCCGATAGTCAGCACCAACGAATGCCACTTGCCGTCATTGAACTGCTCCTCGTAGTTATCCAAAATGATCCTGGGCTTTTCCCCAAGCTTCAAATCGATCTTGACCTTACCATATTCCAGGAAAACCTTCACAAAGCCACCAGACCCGAATTCATGATAAAGCATCATGCCTCGGTCCTCATATGTCCGGAAATAGAAAGATACATTCAATTGTTTCTGGGCTTCGTATCCCTTGAGACGGGCATACGACGTGCGAGTTAAGAACGTCACTGGATAGATCGGAGGCGATGGACAAGCATAGATGGTGTTCACTTTTTGATACCGGAACGCTTCACCATATTCGTAGTTATCCTTCATTTCGCGTATGAAATTCGACGAATTCAGGAAGAGATTCTCAACGCAACCGCTGAAGTTCTGTGTGACTATCATTCCTTCTTGAACATTCGGCACACCACCCAGGTAGAGCTGCAAAGATTCGTATTTACATTTTAGAAATTCGCCACTTACTCATCTCAGAAACTACTCACATTACGATTGAGATTCAATCGGCTGTACTCTCCCTTAATGCGGCCCTTCACTATGACACGATCCACAGAGAAGATCACGTCTCGTCGATTTCTCGATATAACCACATCGTGCCACACATTATCATCCAGCAGGCTTCCAACGGACAACGAAGTCATAATTTTCGAACCCAAATCCATGTTCAGCAACATTTTGTTATCCTTCAACTGTAGGGCGAGGTAATCACCTTGTGTTCCACGCGAGTACATCAGTATGCCATTCGCTTGAGCGGTCTTGAATCGAAAACGAATTGATTCTCGCGTCGAGGCGATTGGTTCCCTCAGTAAGTCATATTTCACCAAACTCGTTCCATTAAAGTAGAGATTTTCAGAGACTGTGGACAAAAGAAAAGAATGATATTTCATTGGAAAAGGAATCAAGTTCACTGTACTCACTGTAATCACAACCGAAGAGTTCCACACGCATGGATATCCTATCGTGCCATCTGGTCGGATTAATGCGAATCCATTGGGCAATAATTGGTACTTCGAAAACGTTGTAATGTACTCCATTGCCATCGGAGTTGCCTTTAAACATCTATTGTTGCAAGAAAATCGTTATACAGAATATTTGTCACAGAAAATAGAGAGCAGTAGAGGAACAGTGTTGCTTGTTAATAATTTAAAGGAAATTATACACCAAAAGCCAGGTATGAACAGTAAGAAATTGTTAATAACTCTACACCCATTCTGTTAGTTCGATTAGTTAGTTAAAAATGTATTAAAGGTTGAGAGCCTATAGCCCAAGAAACAATCTGAAAGCGAATATTACCTCAGTTTTCTGCGAAAGACAATCTTTTTCCTAAGCAGACCGAACGTAGAATCTACTTTCTGGGTTCAGTAGCCCTTAACATAGGAAACATAGAACCAAATGTGCGTTTGGAGACAAGATTCATCTCTGGCACCATGACAACATCACTATTCAAGAAAATTTGTCCAAGAGAACGTGATTTTCGACTCAAAGAATGGAAAGGTGAAAGCAGACCTCAACCAACTTGGAGTACTCGGATTGAATTAATTGGAGACGTTAGGTGGTTGGGGACGCTGGACTGTAGTGTTACGCAAGTCAAGTTTGTTCGGTATAACTTTAACACTCAAATATGATCCAAGTTCAGGACGTTGCCAAGTGAGAAGTTTAACTGGGGTTACTTAGGTGGCGCTACAGTTCTCAGTGAACCTGGGCCTCAACCAACCAACACGCCTCTCCAGTTAGCCCGGTTCTTAGCTAACTCCCTCCAACTGCGCACTCCAAGTCGGTTGATGTGCCTTTCTACTTGTGTGCGCCACCTATGGCAAGGTCTCCCTCTACTGTGCTGTCCTTCCGGGTTTTATTCGAAGACTCTGTGGCAGGAGCATTGGTTCTGGGATGGTACATCAAATAAAACCGAAAATGTCCCAACGCGAGGTCAGTGCGGATAGAAACCACACAAATGGTGACTGATCTCCGCGTACAGTACACACCGAGGCACTAGAAGCTCGACCTATCGATCATTGAGTTTTAAAGAGTTTTTTAGCAAGAGGTGTCAGAAAAGTGGTAGGCGTTCTATGTACTTCCATTCACAGGACTACACTGTCATCTAGAAATTTGTGCCAATTCTCCAAGAATACAGCCTTGTAGGCTTGGCACAGACTTTAAATAGAAAGAGTTTTCAAAAGAGTGTTGTGATGGCTCTGACAGGGCTTTTTGCTTTTTATATAGTTTCACACAACTCGCTTGAACTTGAAGCTAAACTCTTAGGGATTTGCAAAGGCAAGAATTCCAACTACACAATGAGAAGTTATTAGATTGCTTCTTCGATCGAATTTGATATAAAACTCTCGACAGATCTAAGCAGATATGTTTCTGGCAAAAGAAATCTTCACAGCTTTGTGGGGGTATACCCACTCGGGAGCTGTTATATCGAATCATCTCACAGGGTATGTAAGATAAGACAGGATAGGTACGTTCTAAAATGCTGGGTGTTACAATTTCGATTCCCAAAAGTCCTCAATAACGACGTTGATGGATTTCAATGCGGCTCCTCCTAAGAAGTACTTCCTGTACTATCTCTGCTCCGAACATTCTTTGCTTCATATTTATCGTGTATGTCCCAGAAGGAAATATTCAGATTGTCTTCGCCGCTGATGATAGAGTCTTTGGTAAAGCCAGTAGTTCTTCTGTGAGGCTTACGATGGTCTGTGCAATCATACATAAGCAGATCTTGTCCAAAGAGTTGGAACATTAGGGGAAAGCCAAATCGCAAATGGTGTTGATGGTCTCGGTTGTTTCTCCAACGATCGATGTCTCACATCTGACGGTATCACAAGTTCGACTTGGAATCCTAGTTTAGATTAGATGTTAAACTCCAAATATGGCACTATACTTCGTTATCGCCGTTCATGATACTTGTGTGGCTCACATCTGCATGTGGCAGTTGGAAAGATTCCCTCAGCTTTACAAAGATACCAAGGAAAAGAGTGTGGTTCTAGGGGCGATCATCAAGAAGAAATTGAATTGGCATTGAGTATCGTAATGTTGATTTTCTTAAGGATGGGCCTGTCGATGGTCCAGTGAACAACATAACATTCTCATTTGCACAATCATAGGGATTCCCTGAATTTAGGAATAGACTCCGCACAAGTTTGAAGAAAGCCGTGATTTTCAGCGAAAAACTTAACATTACTGCATAGGAGGTCGAGAAGATCCAGATCTTGCCTTGTCTGAGAACCATCTCGCGACGAACTCAATGTTAGTAGCAGAATCAGGAAAGCAAAAACTGTTTTCAAAATGTTGCTTAAGGTGTGGAAAACCAATGTTTGCAGCACTAAGACCAAGCTGCGACTGTTTTCCTCGAATGTGGACTCAGTATTGCTGTATGGGTGGAGTACTTGAAAGGTGGCCATAGCAATCAGTCGGAAGCTGTTTGTGCACCATTTTGAGAGTTTTCTGCCCCAACCGCATCTCTAACGAATCTGACGAATCGACATCACTATAAGAATCAGGAAATGGTTGTGAATTGGTCACACCTTAAGGGGCGAGGACAGTTCTATTGCGAAGCACCACATGCAATGAAGTGTAGATACTTACCCAGTCAGGAACAAGAGTTGTCCGCCCAAGGCAGACATAGTGTAGAACAATGGAGGATGAGTCGAGGGCACTTGGATAAAGTTGAAGAGTTCTCTCCACGTTAAGAAAAACGAAACAAGACGTCCAGACGTCTAGGAACTAACTACCTATCATGCAATGTTGGAAGACTATTTTTGGCCTGCCATCAGTGACATGTGGTTTCAACCAGATGATGTCACACGCCACACAGCTTGTTATACAATTGATCTGTTGGAGGGGAAATTCAAATGGTCGAATGGCCATACAAATTAACGCCGTAGGATGGAGTTACGTTTATGTCAACAACGTAAGAGGAGCTCAAGAGCAATATCGAACGCGAAATTTCTAACATTTGGGTTGATATGTGTGGAAGAGGGGCCGAACATTGGCTCCAAAGAATTGATTACAAGTGTACTAGACCTGGATCAAATTTCAGCCTGAAATTGTTATGTCTTCACTGAAAAACCCTTCATCAACATCGCGCACGGGATCGTCACAGACGCATAAAGGATTTGTATGTAATCCAAGGATTAGGAGCCGGATAAGTCGAACTCAAATACGAGTTTAAAAACCTATTTTTCAAAAACAAAAGCCTCTACATCATTCCATCACATTTAAGAAGCTAAAATAATAAAAACCAAAACAGCTTAATGACATCAATTGAAAAACGATTTGAGAACACTTACGACAAACAAATGAAATAATAAAACAAAATTAAGGACGACGACAAAGTCACGTTTAGGCTGTGTTCACGGTCAAGCGGATTCGAGTCGATTCAAGGTTTTTCGCGCGATTTGAAGCGATATCGCTACAAACAGCAAAATCCCAAGCGATAGAGTGTTTATGACGGAGCGACTTCGTTTAGTTTTATTCATAGTTCTTCTCGTCGCTTTTAGTCGCCAAATCGCTACGCCATGAACACCTCCATATGTACTTGTGTAATACGGTCGGTAGTACCGAATATCGCATCGCTTGACGCGTGAACACAGCCCTAATCACATAAACACTTAAGAATTTACCTGCGGTTCACTCGTCGGACTAACATAGGATCGCCAGTACTCCCCATCGTCCGAGAACTGGACAATGTACTCGGTTACGAATTCACTTGTCCTCGGCCGACCCATGGTGGCGACCTTGCGAGTCATACGTTTCTCACCCAAATCGATTGTTAGAAAATGATTGTAAGTATTTTCTACCGGCGTCCATGCAGATTCACCTTTTTTTTTTGAGTATTTTTTTAGTTTTAGTTTTAGTTTCAGTGCACCATTGGTAGTTGTGTGAGAGAGAAGGATTAGGAGGAATGTTTAGTTAGTTATCACTTACATATGTATGTGTATGGTATTATGTAATCCATCGGTGAACTCGAACTCGAATTCAAATGAATTCACCGATAGACACGTACTAAAGTATTTTTTTAATGCTAAATTCTACTAAATTAACCATTCACCCGTACCAAGCAGCCAGCAGCCAATACCAGAAATCAATTGAAAATACAAAATTAAAATGTAAAACAAACAAAAGGAACTAAAACAACAACAAAAAATGTAACATAATACACAAGATGACACGACACGAAAGTTCCCATTACGTATGCAATGCATGCACAACCATTATCGCCTTAATGTATTCCACAATACACCGCATGCCAATTACGAACATCAATGGAGGGAGAGATGAAATGATTTAGTTACACAAAGGATCATTATTATGGGATGTCAAGGGACGAGGGGAGTGATGATTAGGTTAAGGATGACTAGACACTGAATCCCATGCGCACCTTTAGCTGTTAATCTTACACAATAAACAATGAAAAAGGAACAATGAGTGGAGTTAGTACATAGAGAGCAACAAACATAAAGGATATGGCTCAACAGCTGATGCTATTTTATGTATGTATTTGTGTACATTTAACGACAGCAGACTAGGTATGTGTATGAGTGTGTCTTTGTGTTGATAGTACACCGCGCCATGTGAGAATTGCCACTTTTGCTTACCTTATTGTTGCCTCCTGGCTCCTTGTAGTCAGCAAATTCCAAATCGGTTATGCCATAGCTTATGGTGTACTCGGTCACATATTCATTGCTGTGGGGCCGCCCTTGGAGGGCAATGTGTGTGACGTTCTTAACGTTACCCAAATCGATGATAAGTTTTTGATCAAAATCAGAATGGCGGGCGGACCATGATGTTCCAGCTTTTTATTTTTAATTTTTTATATATTTTTCGTGTAAAATATAAAGTTTTTTACATTTCATAAGGCAAGGTGCAATGATTTAGAAAGAAAAATAAATAAAAATGAAAAAAAAGAAAACAAATTTTAATTAAAACTAAAAGAAAATAAATTTTAAATAAGAAAAACAATCTACACTCACACTCAAGTTACATATTTAAGGTACGATAATGCGATTCTTTTTGTAATTTAATCAAAAACATTCGAGAGAGCAAAAAAAGGAAGGTGGTCACCCTTGGCAATGATGTTGCAGCAGCCGTCAAAGCTACCAATGACATCCAGCTGTCAAAATATTCAGTAAGGCTTGCCATTCCATTAGGAATCGTTTCACGCTTGCCAAACTCCCAAACTCCCAAACAAAAGAAAACACCGACCAGTTACCCAGGAACGATAAAGATAAAGCGGACCACCCACCTAGAAGAAACTTTTAAACCGTTTGATGGACAAGAGCTCATTGGAAATACAAATGCGTCGGGTATAGACAATAATCCAATAAGAGACTCAACGCTTACGGAACTTAAGCTAGAAATAAAGACACTTAAGGCGAAGAAAGCTCCTGGATACGACCTAATCACGGGAGATGTCCTTAGAGACATCCAGTCATTGGAAGGTCGCAGAGGTCATAATGGTCCTTCAACCCGGAAAACCGCCGAATGAGACAACGTCTTATAGAGAGAATTTCGAGAGAATTTTACTCAGACGAATACAGCCAGTTATGGAAGAGAAGCATCTTATCCCAGATCACCAAAATTCCGAAGCAACCATTCGACAATTGAACAAGTAGATAGAATGACAGATGTAATCGAAAGATCCCTTGAAGGAACGTCGCTTGACGTCTCTCAAGCTCTTGACAAAGTCTGGCAGGAAGGCTTAAATTTCAAACTACGATAAGCACTGTCCGAGCACTTGTATAACATTTTGAAGACTTACCTCATGAATCGACTGTTACGCGTCAAATGCGAAATGATTTTCCAGACTTTAAGGAAATAAAGGCTGGGGGTACCGCAAGGAAGCATCCTTGGTAAAATATTGTATTCATTATATACTCGCGATATTCTACAAGCAGAAGGCTACATTTCGCGACGACACTGCTATCTTGGCAGTAGATGGAGTCAATGAGCGGCCAAAGATTTTTGATGCTAAACGCAAAGTTGAAATGGAAGTCGCGTGTGAAGAAAATACGCAAGGAGTTAGACGCGAGTTAGCCGCATGTGAATTGCGGAGCTTGCAGAAACTGCCAAAGGGTAGTTACCTGCCAAATGTCCTTATAATGCTTTCTTTTGGACCTTAAGCCACCAACCAGAGAGAGATTGGTGTGGAATGAAGATAACATAGCCGCCGTATCGACCAGTATCGAAGAAGATACAGAAATCTCGATTCCGAACCGATCAGCTGTATTGAGCATCGCCAGAGGCTCATTTTTGCCTCAACGACTATGTCAACAAGCAGAACACAATCGACAAGCATTCACAAGGACTGACTGTCTGGTGCGGTTTATGGCATAGCGGCATCAGCGGATCTTATGTCTTTCGCGATGAGGTCTTAGGTAGGAGCCTGTAGGAGCGATGTTAACCGACTTTCTGTAGCCAGAGCTCGACAACATCGATATATCCGAACTGTGCTTCCAACAAGACGGCGCTAGATGGCATACAAGCGATGCAAAGCTGGAAGTTATGAAGGAGAAATTTGGCGACGTCATCTCTTAACTTGACACCACTCGATTATTTCCTCTGGGCTCTGGGTCAAGTGTCTACGCTACAAGCTAACAAGGAAAAGCGCTGCATGAGTTAGGAAGTCATGGAAGACATGGAAATGTAGAAGGAATCGGAGAAGAACTCATTTATCAGTTTGACTGTTTCCCACCGGGACTGGTTGGAAATCTGACCTCTCGAAATCTCTCAACGACTCCTAAAGGAATCCGCATTAAGTGCAACTGATCGGTGAAAAATTCTGCTACTCACATGCCGCTAAACAGAAGGCATACACAACGAGGCTGCAAAGAAGGACAAAGATCCCTCGTGAGCTCAACGATTGGAAAAGACGGAAAGAACGTTGACTTCTACGCCGAAAAATGACCTCGAAAGACGTGGAATCAAAAATAGTGAGAGATTATACTCCAGGAGCACTACCGTTCCTCTGTCAAGCAGAAGAGATCACTAAAACAATGGTACCCCAAACTTCCTAATCACATAACCAAAACCAACTAAGGATCGAACTATCAGTCAAGCTATCCCAAGCAACTGGGAATAACTCTGTCCAACTACTAGCGTAAGCCGGTAATATGGTCGCTAGTTTTGACACGGAAGCTGCCCAACCAAATAATGCCACAAGATCGACAAATTGGACAGAACCTCACTATCGACAGCAACAACTTTGTCTAGCTCGGCTCTCCTTATTAATTCTGACAAAAGCACCTCAGCGAAATCTCTATTACTTTGGGCTGCAAATGCTGTCCCAAAAGATTTAATCCTTATACGACCTTGATCGTTCCAGTTCGACTTATGTTCCTAAAGCATGAACTCATTCGCAAGCGGAATACAACTTTGAATACAAACTTGTTATCCGACTTGGAGTGCGCAACTGCAGGCTGCTAGCTTAGAACCAGCCAAACTGCAGAGGCTTGTAAGCAGACCTTGGTTCAAACTCAGTTTTCTCTTCAAAAAAAGGTCACGAAGGCACAGATCTCTAAAATTGGCTACATTCCTCCTCAAAAGCTGCATTGCGTTCTCCAAATTACAAATTCCCTGCCAAAACAAATCCTCTGAATAAATTGAATAACAAATCTATAAATAAATTAGACCCGCACAGACCAGAGTGTATCTGTGAAGCGTGCCAACGATTTGTTCCATGTCACGTGAAGTGGAACAAATGCAGCAGCCACTCGTCCGCACACACACTCTCCTTCCAATGGACAAACACAAATTTTTCAATCTCCGCCCCCGCCTACCCATATATATTTGTATTGTCATCAAGAAAATTACCTACGACGTCCTTCCGCAATCGAAAGAGTCCATTAAAACTCACCCCATTCCAGTCACAGTCCCAGTCCCAGTCCCAGTTACACACAAAAGCAAAAGGATAACAACCATGCACTTGGAACTGCAACAATTTCCATTTATTGGCACTTTCATTCACGAATAGGTTACCCATAACAATTACACGTCCCCGACCTCTGGTTTCCAATCGTTTCCAAACTGATTGATGGGTATTTGTCCCCTCAAAAGCAAAAAACAAAAAAACAAGAGCCAACCCCTAGCATAAACCAAACAAAGATGTTATCGCCAGAGGGGTGTCAGAGTTAAATGGCCGCTACAGCGTAAAGGAACCCTAAATCAACAGCAATCCACAATCGATCTTAAGTGTTTTAGGTTCCCTAGTTGCACACAAAAAAAAATTTACGGATTATATCCGAGGGAGACCGACCAATTCCACAACTCATCCGAGCGCGATCACGTTGCAGAGCTCTAAAAATTTAGGGCAGCCAGGACTGTTCAAGCGTAAATGCGGTTTTAATAGCGAAACAAGGCCAGACAAAAACTGTTTACTCCTTTGGTTTCGTATTTCACAGAAATGAACCCTAAAAAACAATCGCTTATGCGCCATGGGATACAATTGCGAGATCCTTGAGTGCGCAGTGTTCGTTTTTCGATTATGAGTAGCAGAAGTCCTGGTCCTGGGGGCAGGTGTGACATTGAAAATATGGTCTGATCCTGAAACAATACCAATTAAAACTTATATTTCCCTGGTTTTCCCTGGTTCCACTTCATTTCCGTTCCGAGAAAGTCCATTGTTTGATGCAAGCTGCAATGTTTCACCATCTAATCGCTGCAGTTTCACGGCTCACTGAAGAGTAATAATTCCTCGACTTCATCAGCTCCCATCGGAGGTGAGTAATTATTGAAATTAAAAATAAACGTGCGCTACTTATTCCCATCCGAAGGCGAACGCGAAGGCGAATAAACAAACGCATTAAAGAACTTGGAACGCTTTCAAGATGTTTGTCAGTATCATGTTCTTCGCTAAGAAGCCTCTAAGTGCTGTTGGCATTAATTAGTCCAGAGTGCGTGTACACGCTCGCTTGACACGTGGCATTTGGCCAAGTAACACCCATATGGGTTGTGTTTTGTTTGTTTCTTCAAAGAGATCCAGTAATAGTTTTTGGGGATTGAATTGTTTATGCTTATCCTGAAAATATTTTTGAATATCATGGCAACGTACATAGTTACGAACAACCTTGTTATTAAATTATAAACATTGGAAAGTCGAAACCCACTTAGAGGACACACCCTGGTGGGTATTTTGAAAACAAATTGGGGTAAGGAATGATTTACGGCTCCCAATGGAGAGCGAAACTTTTGTACCATTTTATGCGCATAGCCGCACCTTCTATGCATCCTCGGGTACTCAGCATACACTTTACAAGCAACATTCATTGCATGGGAGGAATGAAGTCTGTTGTCGACTCCTGTAGACTCCTGTAGACATGCAAGTGAAATCCGTAAAAAGTGGCAATGCTCTACAAAAACGTCTGTGTCAGCGATAGTTCCGTATATTCAGCGTAGAAGTGTTTACTCTCAAGGACGCTCCTTGGTCTGGAAAACCCACTGAAGTTGATGACGACGAAATAAGGCCATTGATTGAGTTAAACCCACGTTGCACGACACGAGAGATTGCAGAAACATTGAAAATCCACCAGTCAAGCCCTCATGACCACCAGAAGAACCCGGGATACGTAAACAAGCTCGATCTGAGATAGTGAGCGCCTTGTAACAATCCTCTAAGCACACAAAGCTAATTCACCAACATTCGCCGGATATGCGCCCATGTCCCCACAAAAGAGAACGATGACGATACCGTGGATAGCTTCTACGAGCTTTCGGACTAAACGTGCTAGCAGTTCTCTAGCTATGATGTGAAAATTGAAAGGATCTTCTGTAATACTGTCGGAAAGCATAGCCCGCACGACACTGCCTCCGACAAACGACTTCGCGGTGAGGCGAAGACCTGGCATATGTAGCACCCTGTTCCCATGTCTCAATATTCAGAAAGAAACATAGAGACCTCCTGATCAGTCAACCAACATCTTCTCGGACAACTACCTTGTTGTAGCCAAGATACAAATCCGGATGTCCAGAGCACCACAAAGCCAAGGAAATACAATCACTAGACCGATCAAGTGTCCCTTAATCTCTCAAAGGGTCCTATAACGTCAGCATCAAGTTCTGAACGCCTGCACTGCCAAAAACCAATCAGAGATGCCACCTCCTCCTTTCTATCGTCCACTACCAAGCAAAACCTGATTCAACGAAGAATGCTGGCCAGCAGAATGCAGAAAAATGCAACCGAGCTGCTGAGCAGCTGGACGAGCAGGAGAGAAGGGATGAGCAGCAGCTTCTCAAAAAGAAAAAGAAGCAGCATGAGAAGTGCCCAATCCAGGATATAGAGAGATGTCGGCTACAAATCCCGAATCGAAGCCTGCAGGGACGAACAAGGAAACCTAGTATGTAGTACAACCGCAGTCAATGCTGAGGATGTGGGAAGATCACAACGGCAGTCTGTATAACGACGATGATGACCAAAATGTTCTTGTCAGACAGAACGAACCATTCAATCTGGACGACGAACCAAGATTTCCGTTCACCCGACGCGGATGAAGCGATATGTAAGCTAAAATCCAACAAAGTTGCTGAACCTGATGGCTTGATTCGTGGCGCGCTCAAGTGAAAAAGAACCTCAAGCAACTTGGCGTGCGAAACTGACCTGACTGGAGAGGTTTGATAACTGAGGCCCAGGTCTACCCCGAATTGTAGTCATCACATCACGAAGATGGACTATAAATCGTCCGTGAGTAAGAAGAAGATTAACCAGAAATTCCCCTCCAGTAACACAAGCTCTTGAGGCTAACCGCTCTGCTCCACTTTCGCACATTAATAGGTCGGGATTCCATGCCATTTTGGAACGGGTTTCCCTTGCATAATTCATTCCCAACCCTTTCATCAAATCCGCCGAGTACGAACCGCATATCGAACGAGAACCCAGTTCTCCCTCTTACCCATGTACATGGGATTCCCAAAAAATCTATTCCTTACATAATTCATCACCGCATACGATTGAACTTTGCTGACAAAGATCAAAGGGTACCAATGAACTGCGAATCAATAAATATGCATGTGATCCAACAAAGACGCTTCCGCATTATATTCAAATAATTCAGCCCGGTTTCCTGCCAGCACAATGCTTGTCATAAAAGTATACCAACAGTTCAGACATGCATATCACTCACTGGATGTCGTCACGTAATTTGTACGTCCTGGTACGACGCGCCAACCAGGCAATAAAACGAAAAAAAGGGATTTCACCCAAAATTGATTCTCTCTCCTACCTAATCCTGGCGCACATATAATTTTAAACCAACAGACCGACAGACAGTCGTCTGCACACACCCACACATGGGATACTTCCAGGCAGAGCAATAAAATTCCCATCAGGACTACGTTATCCGATTCAGAATTTAGGACAAAGCAATTCCGCGACGAGGGTAGATAAGAAACTATCCCAATCGACATATGTCATTCGATATTTCCGGAAACTTGTTTCACTCAGCAGTGACTACAAGGATTAGGGAGCCGCATCGCATGTGACGAGAGCATAAAACGAAGACTTGAGTTTAGAAAAAATTATCTTTATTGTAGAGAACGTTTCACTTAAGCTACAGTTTAGATTCCATTTGCTGCTATGACCTCACTTGCTTGCGCTCCTTCTGCAGGACACTTCTACAGTACTCCTCCATCTCATGCGTCACATCGGCGCCCGACTTCACAAGCAGTTCGTCGAATTTGAAAAATGTAAACCCTCCACCCTCCTCTGGAGTGCAATTCTTGAATGCAATCGCTGCACAATACTTCACGTCCAACATGTGTTCCTCGAAATACCAACTCACCGCCGGGACATCATTAACACGCAACGTAGTGCTAGTGACAGTCTTATCTTTCGTCAACTCATCAGAATTTATGGTGAAACTTATTTTCTGCAGATCCACGGTTATACCGACACCAATGTTCTTCACACAACTCTCCTTCAAGCACCAGTGGCGGATGAATGCCTTCAATTTGTCGGATTCCGTGTGATGGGCGCGGTTTATGTAACGCCATTCGGTTGGAGAGAATGTTTTGTTCATTAAACGAAAGAATTCCGATAGTGGTTTACCGCCAGTGTATTCCACTTTCATGACATCAATTCCCACACCAAAGTCTGCCGGGGGTTGTTGATCCGCAGCGGCAACCACACCGGCTAGGACAATCATGTCACCGTGATGAGAGACATTGAAACTGATTCGCTGTGCATCTGGGTGGGGATTTTTCAGATACGGTTTCCCCCGAACATCGCGGTCGAAAATTATTTCACTATACGGAATGGAAGTAGTTTCGCTGACGAATTTCCTCATTAGCAATCGGCCGACAAGGGATGAGAGAAAATCGTCGATGAAATGGAATTTCATGAGTCGTGTCTTTTCCTCGGGTTGAATGGACAAACAGGCAGTTGTCAGTTGTCCGAGGGATGGTGTGAAGTTGGATAAATCGACTGCCCAGCGAAAACATAAGCGTTTTGTCGTCATTTTTTGTGGAATTATAAATGATAGAGGAATGAGCACTGCGGGTTCGGAAATTTATTTACCACGAGTGACAGTTGAAATTTGTTCTGTCACTTGGATGACATAAGCAAAGAAAATCGGTGGTGATGCCAAGTCAGTGCGCAGAGATTGTACTAGATTTTTTTTCTTCATATGTTTATGATAGGTATTTTGCAAAACAATTGTTATTACGTAAAAAAATATTTTTTTTTTTTTTTTGAAAAAAAGAACTATTCAGTGGAAAAGCACTAATGGTTTAGACGACCGATAAAAAAAGAGCATTTATTCGGCAGAGGTGTGAAATCAAGACCGACAGCCACATCAATCTCCTGAGCTTGGTGCTTCAACTGCAAGTCCAACGTATTACCTTCGTCGTTACTGGAGTACTCTTTCACAGACTCTCACCCTAAGGACATCGAAGAATAACGCAAAAAAACCAAGAAAGCCACCTACTGTAGCCTTTGGCAAGTTCTGGGCATGTGCATAGGAGGTGACTTATGGTCTTCCTATCCAGTCTTTGAACATGTCTTCCCATTGCACAGTGGCCGGTTAGGGTGTTGACTATCGTGGAGAGGGTTTAGGAGTTAAGCTTGGGAAGAGCAGTCTGGCGCTGTTGCATTGGTCAAGCTGATGCCACGATGGTTGGCCAGCCTTACCGTGTCGGTGTTGATAAGGTATACGACGTTGACGCCCCGATGTCGGTGAAGTTTATGCTATCAAAACGAGAGGAGCCTCTTCTAGCCAATGCATCAGCTTCACAAATTCCCGGTATGTCACAGTGACCTGGTACTCAGCAAAGGCTGAGGTTGTACAGACCAGCGATCTCGTTTAGAGATACTTGGCAGCCTTTCACTGCCTTAAATCTAAGTAATACTGGATACGAAAGATTTGACTGTCGATGTAGATGACAATATCCGATGCTGATACTGCATTAACCGCCAGTCAATCAGCCGCTTGACGAATGACGTTGAGTTCAACTTGAAAAACGCTGCAATAGTGTGGGAGGTTAAAGGAGAGGTGGATACCTGAGTCGTCTGTAAAAACTCCGGCGCCAACTCCGCCCTCAGTCCACCAAGAACACATCTCTCAGCCGATCTCCCTCCCAGTTTAGGAGATTGCTGTACATATTACGAAGCTTACAACAAAGTCTGCAGCCGATTTATGCAAAAACGACAGGAAAGCGCAACAGATCTTGGGCTTTGTGTAAAGAAAGTTATTTCTTCGAATGCGATCCCACATGGAGAACAAATAACCCATGAACTGTGTGAAGTAACCAAATGTTCACTAAATTGGCTCGGAATGAAAGGATGAGCTAAAGAATGACTACGGTCTAGCCAGTACAACTTTCAAATATCAGCCCTCACATTCAAGAAAACAAGACAAACCGAACCTCTCCAACACTGTCCTCGGAGTCTAGGACCAAACTGATTAACTCATATATGCATTGCTGGACAAAGGGTTGAGAGAGTAGAGAGTCTCCAATACCTTCGGAGTATTGTCTCAACCGATGGCGCAACCGAACTGGATATAGCCAACCGAATAAGCAAAGCAAAATCTGCATTTGGGATGTTATCCACAGTTTCGGGTAGTAATGCAACACTAAGCACCTGGAGGGTGACCCCCGCAAGGGGATACAGGACATAAGTAAGTAAGTATAGGATCATTGAACGAACTACATCGTCATACCCATGGTCAGTAGATCGTTGTTTGTCTTTCTTGAACTATTGTGGTCATGCTTCGGAATTGATCAAATCAAGAGGAGGCTTGGACATATCGAAGCGAAAGAGTCGCATACTCTATCTCTAGAACACAACACTAGTTGCGGGTGAAAGAAGAAAATACCCGGAAGAACCTTAACCCAGTCGCCTTCCATTTACTCACACAAAGTTCCTGACAACATTCTCTCAACTCATAGTCCATAACTCGATCTATTTTTATAGACGGTTTTGTGCGCTTCCCGATGTCTGCTGTTTGACACGAGACTGACTTCTAAATTAAGCACCCCACCCCCAAACTGCCCATATTGATTATATTTTTCAGTTAACAGACAAAACCCACTTCGGAATAAATCCACTTAAGTGCCCCCTTACGATCCTCTACTGACGGATACTAATAGGCTAGGTAAGAGGTGATTTTATCGCCTCTTCGCCTCCTAAACTGGGTGCTAGTGAATGCATAAATATTTGTTCTAGTCAAGTCAAAAGCCAACAGCACCCTCATCCCAGACTCATAACTTACACTTAATGAGAACAATGGCATACGGTGTGTGAATGATGATGTTTTTGGTGTTTCTGCTGCTCAATGGGAATATTGAACGTTTCATCGACTATCTGGGTGTTTTTCAAAAATAGAGGAAGCACACAGCTATTTGTGATTTTTGTTTTGTTATTCCAATTGCGAATCGGAAATGGTCATAGGTGCGTCTTAGTCGTGGAAAAAATTGCACTTTTGACATTTGATGGGTGGACATGGCTTTAATTTGAGGAGAAAAGTAGGAGTAAACTTGGTGAAGGGTGAGCCATAAACCAGCCATTTGTTACGGGGCATTGAACTTGTGCGAAAGTGACAGGTCAACACCGATGGCAACACTTTTTAATTGTCAGAACTCAGCGGACTAAGGTGGCGAGTATCTAGATAGAAGCTTTAACCTTGGAGAGGGGAGTATCATGATCCGCAATCCAAGTTCCATAAGCACCTTCTGTGAGGTTCTCGAGAAACTATGATTTCATTCGTTTCTCTCACATGGTTTGGTGACAGCCCTGGCTCGAACCTGCACAGTTTGAGTCACAAGCAAGCACACTATCCTCTACAGCATTGCTACCTTAGAGGCTTACAATAGCACGACTTTAATGTTCCTCTCAACATAGAACGCAAGAAGAAACTGGAGGAAGCATTCAAAAGGCAGCTCAAGCTTCAGGTCAACGTCCAGGTCAATAGAGAACTACACTACCCGCTCTATTATCGTCTGTTTCAGAGTAATACGCTCATATGTGGAGCGGACTATGGTCATTATTTGTGTCTTCTTTACTTGAATCGGCCGTAATCAGTGTAATGATTGACACAACACGTCTAGTCCCGTAATGACTTAGCCTTTCAAACGACTCTCAGATGCATCTACGGTGGCACTCACCACATCATCTAGCGCCAGTAGATGGCGACAGAATGTCACCTTGTAGGACTCCCTTATAGCAGCCACTATTTTTGAGAGGATCCAGCATAGGGCAACCTTGTGCTGTGTTCCAAGAACCTTGAGCTCTTCACAAGCTTGGATTTTATTTCTATTGCCGCCTGGCTGTCGATGAAAAAGATGATACCTTTCTGTGGTATTGCCTCCAACGCAGTCTCACGACCAGCTATTATCACTGCTATGGCTCGGAAGGCGGACTGATCTGGATATACCCAGCGATTCAGAAAATATGCCTAACCCTACGCCTACCATCCATTTTTGATCCATCTCTGAAGATAGAGATGACATGTGTGTTGGCAGGCGAGCCTGTGAATGGTCTCTTGAAGTCTAGCTACGGAGTGAGATAGTCCGTGGTATGAACCTTTCCTAGATATTTCTTCAGGATCATGGAATGACCCATTACATTGTGTCTCCAACTATCTGACTGAATTATTCTTAGGGCACTCATTACTGCCGAGGATTGAACTAAAATGTCCACCAGTAGCAAATTGAGGAAAGCCTTGCAGTGTTGTTCCCATGGACCCACGGTGTAAGTATGGTTCCGAGCAATGGCCAATTCTTCAAAGTACCTTCTGGAACGTAGTGGATGTTTGAACAGGGCACATACTATCTTTTTTATAATTTACTTACACTTAAGGGGCTATGAGTATCGGAGAATGTGACTTATGCCTAAAAATTAGCACAGCATGACCTAAATCGGAAAATAGGATAGACTTCCGGGGTGTAGTGGTCTAGGAACTCAGATGTGGTTAGGTTTCTGTATATACGTCATGGGTGGTGTCCGCACTAAGTGGAGAGTTATTCCAAACTTTTGCATTCATTATAATTCGCAGTATTTCTTTTCGTGTATGCACAAGGTGGAGTTGAGGTTATAAAACGAATCTCCTGAAACGCCTTGTAGACTAAGCATCTCCTTCTTCGTTTTTTCCTCCAAATAATCGCATTATCGTACAAAATTCAAATTTAAGGAAAGAAAAAACAATAAAAACAAAAAATCGCATTTAACAACAGCATTTAGCACGCAAACATTCCAACAATCATTCTTCAAAATCTACTTCAAACAATCACAGATACAAAACTGAAAACAAAACCCATTCAAACCCAAAACTTACCATTCAGTCTTGCCTTGTTGGGACCTCGATCCTGTAGCGAGGATGTTGCAGTCAGCACCGCCCTTTCGAGTAGCGGTGCGTTACATTCGTAATCCGAGAAATAATCGCTATGCGCATCTGGAAAGAAACAAGCAAACAAAAAATCCATAAGAAGAAAACCAAGACAAGGCAGAAGCGAAACTGTATATTTGGGTCGCCGAGAGCAAGTGGAAACCATGTAAGTATTTATCTAGAACTACACACTATCGGTCGAATTATTTTCTCCTTCTTAATGCGTTAAGATTTGTTTCAACCCCTTCCACTGGCTTCCACTGGCTGGCTGGCTGGCTATATACTCGTGTCTTAGCCAAGACAGAATAATAAACAAAAAAACAAAAAACCAATGACGACGACGACTTAATGAGCTTAGAAATATTCCAAACAGTCGGATTTTCTATGGAAGTGCATTCACTGGGAAAACTAAACACGAAGGAATCCGCACTCGGTTTTGTTCTCCCCAGTGGCGACCGACTCTCCCAGAATCAATACACCAGGGGTGCACGATTATGCGGTTTAAGTAGACGTCGCCGAAGGAGACCTCAGTGTGTTTCTTACGGTAGCGACGTTATTCCCTATAACCCGTTTCGCCTTTGGGAAAACTTACCCGCTTTCTTTGAACTGAAAACGAGAGGGCCGGTCAGAGGAACTCTATAAGCTCATGTAGTTCCAAGTTATTTTTACTTTTCTTTTTGCACATAATACGATACACCACCGAGCTCGGGGTGGTTCCACATTCTCGTGGAAAAGAGGAGAAATAACCATCCGTTTCCATTGGCTTGCATGTTGGACGGACATCAAAAATTCACGAAATCGCGTGGTATTCGTGATTTGCCGGGGAAACGCCTTTGACACAAATTTTACGACGAGCGAGACTGCTACGTGCATTCCCGAAACTTTGAGGAGAGATATTTTGAAACGCTTTCGGGCAACTCGAGCGAGGTATTTCCAACCTTCGTCCGTTCACCGCGAAGTATTCTTAAAATAGCACGCTGGGGAGAATTGCACAAAACATCAAACATGTACGCTTCGAATGGGAAACAATGCCACGTTGCTAGACTACTCGATGGAAACGATTGGGGTTATGACTTCCACCAGATCTGGATAAGTTTAAGTTTAAAATAGAGTGGCGGCCTGCACGGGTGTGCAGACAGACTTAGGTCAATAAAAGTCCTTTGCGATGCCATGGTTCGCAACCAGAAGTTTTAATAAAGCGAAGGAGACTCATGATGCCTATGGGGACGCCAGTTCGCCTCAAATAAACGAACTCCTAGCTATGGAAGAGTCTTTTATGGAAGATACCAAGCCAATGCGGCTTCAGGTTTGGCCACAAAATTCTAATCCTGGCCAAACCATATGGAATTTTACGACTCAGACATCTCCAGAACAGTTTGAAGCGATCTTTGCACGGAAAGAGCACGAATCCAGGGATTTGATTGGCGCTTGACTGCCAGTCATCCCTCACAGATATTGCATTACACTTCAGTCAGGACAGAAATCGTTCAATGGAGCACCCATTCTTTTAGTGTGTCTATGACCATACAATGACCGTCAAGGGTGCCATCATAGATAATCCTACGCGTCTCCTGGCTTGTTTTATTCAAATCCTGCCTCCAAGTGGAACTGGACTGGCCGTATACTAAGCACAAGCATTATCCAACTTCGCACTTTGAACAACTGAAGGATGACCATTGAATCTACCCATTACCCACCCGGCATAGTCTTGAATATCGATTCCATTCTTTCGACAGCTGTTCCCAGCAATGGACAGCGTCATGAGCCCCATGACTACTAACCTAACCCAAGGAAATAAGAACTCAGACACAAAACACACTCGTAATGTCAAAGAACTCCGAAGTCCATCGTTGGAGCTAATTACTCCGTTGTTTGGACGTCAAAGTGTTACTCCATTCTGCCTGCGCAGCGAGCTACAAACTTTGTTCTTTCCACAACACCAAGCCGGAATTACAGCAACATTGTCGTTGGCAATGCTCTTAAGCACTTCTTCCTCATTTGTGAACGAAAGAACTTAACACACAGTTCACATTAATGCCAGACGATGTGAATCCCCCAAATGCATGGCCACGACGATGGTGGATTAAAGCACGGAACTCTCTCTCTCTCTCTTCGATGCTACATAGTGGAATTGTGTTATCGCCGTCGTTTTATTGCATACTCCTGTTGTTTGTTAACAAAAGCCAAGAGGACACAATGTCACACCACCGTCATCGTCGTTAGCACCACCCCGACTGCGTCCCAAAGGACGGCTGCTATTCCTCACCCCATCCTCATTCCACGGCAAATAACACACAAGAGCAACCCTTCAGCTAGTCAGTGAGCCATTCAAGTGACTCGTTTCAGTAAGCCCGGCAAATGGTGTACATACGCATCCATCCACCTATGTATGTACACACAGTGTAAACGGACGAATGCGCGCTTAGTCTGGGGTAAAACAGAAAATGCAATCCACAAAGGATATACTGCATTCGCTTCCTGCCCTGGCTGCTGCCCGCTCTCCAGGAAAGGTCCTCACAGCCAGCGTGGGTGCCCATTTTCGCATTTTAATAATA
Organism: Xylota segnis; assembly: GCA_963583995.1. NCBI lineage: Eukaryota > Metazoa > Arthropoda > Insecta > Diptera > Syrphidae > Xylota > Xylota segnis. Next base: position 36,847,059 of record OY757238.1, on the reverse strand, counting down.
AATTCTAGCTTTTTTTACTTCCTTCTCTTATGATTAAGGATTCACGTGTCACATCGATTCGTCCTTAAGTTGGTTTGAATTAAGAAAGTGTCCTTTCGGTTCATTGGTTGTGATTTGATGTACATTCCTGGAGGAAATGTTCGCAATGAAAACCAAACAAAAAAAAACCAGGAGCGGCAAAGGTGTTGGCGTGTCGTACTGCCATCCAAGTGTGTTTGTTTTGTGCACGCCATTGTGGAAAATCAATAAAGGAATGAGGTTATTCACTTAACTGGGTGGTATGACCTCATTGGGCGAACGTAGCCGGTATGTGGGAGTCCCTATCGCGCTAGATTTCTGATTGATAGACGACCAAAGGAGCCAGATGTTGTTTAGCAATCAATTAGTGCACGGAGCTTGTCTCTGTTTGAATTGGTTCCACACACAGGACGGGGCTGGGTACTTGATATCCTTAAATGAAACGATTGGGGTTTTCCTTTATTAAGGATGTACACGCGGCTGTGATTTGCGCGTGGAACAACAAGTAAAAATAACTTTTATTGAAGCCTTCTATAGCATCGTGAAGTCCTACAAGGAAAGGCAATTTCTTTTGGAAATAATAATAAAAAATAAGGCTCGGCTTTGATAGCTCCTTAATGGGTGTTTTCAGGTAGGAAACCCTTAGTTAATTGCGGTTGAAGAAGTTGAACGAACAATGGCGGTGTGGGAGAGTGAAATCATTCGGTTCTCTACACACAAATGCTGGAAAGAGTATCGTGAAACATGGTCGGGTTAACGTACTTTCCGGTATCCAACGTTTTCAACAAAACGCTCAACACAGTAGAATCTCCTGCAAAAGCAGCCTTCTCAGATTTACTCCCTGAAACTGATGGCTATGCTGTGGGTATTGTGGTTTTGAAATCCAACTTCAGAAACGGCTCTTCGTTCAGCAGTGCCTTCATTGGTTTTATGTCTCCTAAGGTCCGCTGGCGAATATCTTTCGTGGGAGCCTGGCGAGAAGTCAAAGTGATATTTTCATACCCAAAGCGGGTAAGCCCCCACACAGTAGCTTAAAAGCCTTTAGACCAATCAGCTTTACCTCATTCCTTCTCAGGACATTTGAAAGATTAATAGATCTACACGTTCGAGGTCGATCTCTTGAGACAGTCCTGTATGAGGTTGTAACAAGGATTAAAAGTTCACTCCTCCACAAAAAATTCACGCTAGCGGCCTTCCTGGATGAAGAAAGAGCCTTTAAAATTGTGAAACTGTAAGACTAGCATTGGACCAACAAAGCATAGACCCAGTAATCTCCGACTGAGTTGAATGCATGATCAAGACAAGACACATCAATTCAGAACTGGGTGACTGCCAAGTACATGCACTCGACTCCAGAGGCATTCCCCAAGGTAGGGTCCTAATCCCCTCTATTATGGAACAGAATCTTAAAGAACGTATTGCGGTAAAAGTTGTCGCATACTCGGATGATATTGCCATAATGGCAACAGGTAAGTTCGTACCCACGATCACCGAACTATGTATATACTTCAATCGGCTCGCATCACCCTACACAATTGGGCGGAAAAAGGTGGATGAAACGTCAACTCCCTAAAGACAGAGGTGGTCTGCTTCACTAATAAGAGAACAATCCCACAGATCGGGCCCCTGCGACTAAACGGCACACCCCTCCAAGTCTCAGATAAGGCAGGAGACTTGGCATGTATACTCGACTGTAAGCTGACTTGGAAAGAGAACCCAACAGAAAGTATAAGCAAAATGTTTGCCAAAAAATGGAAGGCCAAGAGCGACATCATCTACTGGATCTACACAGCCATCGGCAGACCCATTCTATCCTATGCGTGCCTAGTCTGGTGGCCCACAGCAGATAAGACCACGTACCTCAGAGCACTGAAGCAAATCAACATGTGGAAAGAGGGCGACACACTTAGCATAGTCAGGGAGGCTGTTTAGCTATCCCAAAGCTGCAGACCAACTCTTGTATTTGTTTTGATGCCCACGACGGGGTCTCACAGTGGATTGGTGATCCGACTGCATATGCGGCCACTTCATTCTAACTACCATGTCTGCTGAGCAGTTTAAAGCTTCTTACAGTTCACCTTCGACACCAAACAAGTCATTGCTTTTGTCGAAGTTAAGATTCGGTTTCCTGATCGAGAAGTATTGGCTTTCAAATCCGCCCAAACTCCAAAAATCACGGAACAAGTCTCCCACTCTGGGAAAAACAGATCGAAATAGTAACATCCACCATCACAACCAAGCTTAGGTCCGGATGCCAGTACAACGACAGACAAATGAAGATTGATTGAGATCAAACTTCACACTATCCTGTCCTAGTAGTGGCCACCATCAAGGGCAAGTCAGATCGAAAGATCTCTACATGCAGTCGGAAGTTCTGCAAAATTACCAAAGAACGCGTGTGGATTCGGTTCGAAACTTCCGATCGAAAGGTGATCCTGGATACTCTCAAGATCTGCAACGATTCTCTTTTGATTTTGTGTTCCCTTCCACGTAGACAATCCGGGTATTTGCAAGACTAAATGGGTACGTCCCTCGTTGAATGAGCATAAATATTCAGAAAAGCTAACCACTATCACCAAGAGTACTACGTTCTCGATGGTATAAGCTTCACATTTCTCTAAGCCAAATCCCTAAAGACGATCGAACAACACAAATCCTCGACATTAAGTGCTCGCCAGATGCCAACATAATTCATCACCCACTATGGTCTGCTACATTCCATCCATAAGTGGCAGTGCGTCGTACATGAGGATAAATTGAGAGTATCGATGTCATAACTCGGAGAGACCACTCTTTGCATACACTCGCCTCATTGACGCCGACTGCGTCGAAATGACTAATTCAATTATCTTGGACGCACGTCGGCGATGACGCCGCCTAGTATGGAATTAGCCTTAATATGCGTTTAATACATTTAACTGCGTGTACCCCGGAAAGCGAAACAATTCACTTAAATGCCGCCAACATAGTCCAAGAATTATGAAACAACATGTAATGTGAATTCATTAAGTGCCGTCATCAGGGGGTGTGGGGAAGAACTACGCTTCCACCCTCTTATGTCTCGGCTTTGATTCTCGCATTCTTGTCTACGCATTACTATCCCCAGCCTGCGAGTATCGAATAAATATTCAACCACCAGCACCACCAGCTAAAGTCAACGTCACGGAGACAAAGAACACATAAAATCGCCTCCTTCCCGGCGGCCTTTGTTTATATTGCGTGGAGGATATTACTTCTGTTTACTGTGCGAAAAGAAAAATCGATTTTCCTTTCTTCTCCATGTGGGTCATCAAATTCCGTCCATCAGTCTATTAATAAAACAAAAACAAAATCAATAAGACGTTGAAAACCCAACAAAACAAAAAAAATAACTAATCTTCCGAAAGATCGTTACGTATTGTTGGCTTTCGTTTTGTAGAAACAATAGGGGTCGGACTAATTAAGGGCTCCTAATTGGGTTTATCGTTGATTGGAGCCAAGCAGCACTGTATTGCACCCATTGCACGTTGATTGGCTTGAACTTGTATGCAGTTTTCTATTAGCCAAGCTGGTGAAACATGTTGGAATCGCCAAAGGCAATTAGTGCTCGCGAAAAGCATTACAATCAGTTAATGTTGTGATTCATCGTCGATGAATCGTTGTTGTTCTAGCTACGTTCACATGCTATTTCGTAAGAGTAGTAGCTCCGTCAGATTTTAGATGAATCTCCTCAGTGACTGTTCTGGGAAATGCCGTGAGATTTGTGCTTATTCCGCATTTGTTGCTTCGCTTTAAGGCCGAGTATGTGATGCAATTCGAGATATTGGTTTGGTGACCTGTTGAAGCGCTCTTTATGAAGAATGTAGTACCTGTCCAAAGAAGGAATCCAGTTTTCTTTCTTAAAAATAAAAATTAAAACATGAATTAGAACCAAGTGTCGATACCAACTGAAGCACGATTACATTGCCATATTGTCCTCCGTCGCAGTTTAGTCATTGGGACTTGCTATGGCTTTTATGGCAGAAAGCACACACAATGTTCTCTATCCTGTGAACATCTAAAAACCCAGCACTAAACAAAGTCGTAATGCCTGCAATTAGCAAGCTAAATTCGTGACAATTAGCCATTTGTGTGGCTGACCTTAAGCATACCGCGGACATTGAAGCATGACGTCCTTTTTATTTTCATCTGGTTCCGTACCAGTTGAACAGTACATAGTAGCTTTCAGGAATATAGCCCTTGTGTCGAAGCCATGATGTACGTAGCAATAAGCGTATCACGAAACGGTGGCAGCTCTTAGTACATGAGAAAGAATTCTGCGCATAGCAGAGCAGCCCTTAGAGGTTTAATCTACGTACTGTATCACAAAAAAAGACACAAGACCATCTAAAACAACTGAACATTGGTTGTGTTGAGGTCCCACCTTGCCCCAAATAGGCATAACAAGGTTTTAGGCAAGCGCATGGGAGCCATAGGGGTTAGAATAGGCAAGTCTTTCGTAGGAGGGGTCTGAAATCTAAGCCGTGACTATGACGTTAAACTTGTCCAAAGTATGTCAGACAAACCAAAGGATTGTATCACTCCAGGTGGTACTTGCGAAACTCATTCGTGGTCTTTTCGACTGCGATCGGGACAAGGGGCAAGCTTCATCTCTTCAGACAATGTTTCACTCTCCCCCACCCCCATGCAAATAAACTGGAAAGGGACCAGGTACTCTTAATCCCTCAATATATCCAGGCAGCTGATCATAGTGCAGTCGCTTTTGGTTGATTTTTGGAAGCCTCTGCTGAACGAGCACAGGAAGTAACGCACTCTGATGGGCTCATGAGCAAAAGGAGAACGGAAGGAAGAAGGCTTCGTTCGCGCAAAGATGCTCAAGTAAAATACGCAACCTAATCCGCTACCAATGGCGCCCGGTGAGGATGCACTTAAACCAGAGGAAGGCCCATTGTACAGCCGATGTGAAAGGTGGGTAGATCACCCGCTAACTCTGAGAACCATTTACTCCTTTGCATGAAAGAGTTAATCTTAGCCGTGCAGGCGGTGCTGAGATAGTTTAGATCATTGAATAGGTATTCACCAAGTCCAGCCTTATTGATGTCGGCGAGTGCGAGGCATTCTTCTTATTAATTGTTTGAGCATGTCTTCCTATAGCACAGGGATCGGGTAGGGTATTAACTATCTTGGAGAAGGATCACAACCTGGCACCTGATGTAGGAAGCGTGCGTGCGACTATCTGGATGAAGCCAGTGCGGTGATCTCTAAAGTTTCTGGCCCTAGAGAACAGAGATTGTCTGAAGCAAAAAAAGCCCATGGCGGTTCCCCCTGCCGAAGTAAGTGCCTGCTATTGACAAAAATAACTGCTGCCAGTAAGCATATTCCGCGCACAAAAGCACCGATCCTCGAAGGTCCTTTTCCGCATTTGACTATAGCGGGTGAAGCTACTGATAAGGAATTACACGTATTCAAGGCAAGAAAAGAGAAACCCCTTCTACACGTTTTGACCAAATAAACGACATGCATGACATGTGTACACATCACCGTGAGCGAACGTGTTAATGAGTATTTAAACCAAGCGTTTAGAGTGAAGATAACCCACAAGAAGTTCATGTTATGTCCGCTCATATGCATACAAAAAAATATATAGTGTTTGGGGCGTACCACACTGGATACAACCACAAGTGTTGTGCGAATGATTGTCAGACTGTCGCGAGAAGCGGGGCCGTGAACAAACGTTGTTTAGGGATCGAACCTGGAAGCCCTCGCTCCGTAGTCCAAAGCACTAATCTTTTCAGCTACGGCGCCCACATATCTTCATCTGATCTTAGTTTTTCAAAAATGAGGCTAATCTTGTGTTACCGTCGATGCGGTCTATTAGAGAACGATTGTCAGCGATTAGCAGCGTAGTTTGGCGATAACTTTATCACACCAAATGGAGCAGTCAAATGGCCAACAAGATCACACAAATCAACGCCACTGGAGTATTTTTTAGGGTCCACGACCATCCTTTGCCCAAAATTGGCTTCACGTTGTAAATTACATGAATGATACCCTTAGGGATTCCATACTCTTCATGCGATCATCGTCGCCATCAGACCAAGAAATCAGCAGGAAGACAGAGCCCTTTCTTGTGCTTCTCCAAGAATGGATTTAAGCCACAAGCTATGCTAAACGCCGACTGCACATTGTCCAGTGTCGTCCACTAAACTAGTACTCTGTTGGACCTACTACTCTCCGAGAACCTAGCCCCAGATAGCATTATAAACCCAATGACGGACACAGTGGATGGTCGGAACATCAGTAAAAAAAAAAAACAACCCCTATAGGTGCAACAACAAAATACAGAGCAAATGACTACAAATACGACTAAGCCCAGCACTTTTCGTCATGAAATGCTTGACGGCACTACACGCATGGAGCAAGAGATGTGTGTTCATGATTTTTGTCGGCAAAAATGTGTCGTAATCCGGTCCTTCGGTATCTTTCTTAAGGGTAGAGGCTGCTGCGACACTGAGGTGGAAGAAGACACGACGCACTTTCTCTGCGAATGGTCAAGTCCCAGCAGAATCAGACACCAAACCTTCGGGAAAGCAGCCTTCGACCAATTTTGCGAACTAGCTAACACGCCCCCTAAAACAACCTTAAAATTCATAACGAAAACGGTTCAGGAAGGCGACTCCACAACACAATGGATCCGTTGAGATCAGATCCGATCCCCTCATGCTTTGCAGTCACCCCTTTAAAAGTTCCTAAGAGTACCGAGTAGTAGACTACAATCCAGAGCTTACTTTCGCACCTAGTGTGTCTAACCGTGAGTTGGAAAGTACCCCCAATTGGTTGAGTTTGTCTCCTTAGAGTGCAAAACCAGCTTAACATCGAATCACTAAGGAATCCATTGTGTAGCCCTGCCTAAAAGAATCTGCTTCTGCCCTTCCTGAACCCGAGATTGTTTTACTTTTTGGAATGATCTACATATGTCGAGGATGTTCCTTCTTCCGATCCCTTACCCCCACAGTTGATCTGTTTTTAGCACCATTCCTCTTCGGTAGACCCCCCAGGAGGTTACTTGGATCGATTTTTTCCGAAAATTTTAGATTGAAAACAACTCAGTAGTGTGGTCACCTCTGCCCCAGATCATTCTTTCCTCATCGAAAGATGGAATTACTTTTGGCACGACTCTGCCTGTGCAAAGATGCACAATCATCACAGCTACCCCTGGTTCTTACCTCGAAATGCACCATGCCACGTCCACGTAATACTTACATAAATTACTCTCTACATTTCCATTCCAATTACCCAGAACGAGGTACGAAGCCAGAGAGGAAAAAGCACAGAACAACTGCATCACGTGTTCCTCGCGGAGAGCACTCATTTCACATGGACCCCATTGAGAGCCAGCCAAAAACATCCCCTCGTCATTATTAGGATATTCGCATGCTCAGTAGAACTCCATTACTACACCAACCCTTGCACTGTGCCGGCAAGAATTGGTAAAACACCGCCTGGCAGGTGGCCCCATGAAATTGTTTCCAGCAATTACCAATCCAGTTGGCAATAAAAAATAGATTAAAACTACGCTGGGAGAATCCTCCGAATACCACCGCCATGACGTAAATATTTATGTTGACAACCACCACTACCCAACGTGAATCATCCATCCAGCACCAGCAGCACTCGCGATAGTCATAGCAGCAACAGCGACTTGTACAGAAGAAAAGACAAGATCCACAGTCTCTGCCAGAGGAGAATCGAACACTGTGTGTGATAATTAATTCGGCGGGGGGCAGCGGCGGTTCCAGTGTGTGATGTTACGTCGATCGTTGCCGTAGCATTGTCCCCACTCTTAACCCCAGCGATCCAAACAAGCCGTACACGCCCAAAACTCAACCGAAATTCTATTTCTCTGACCCGCGACTCAAACTTACGAGTCTCCCTCAACTGCATTTCGTTGCGTTAACTCAATTTTACAATAAAATAACTTAATTTGTTCGATTTAATCAGAAATTAATTGAATTTACCTGCGTTGACATTCCGTATGGCTATCACAAGAAATGTTATTAGCACAAGTACACTCATCGGACGAGACATTTTCACTGGAATTTCGCTCATAGCACCAGCATTTGATGCCGAGAAACACTTTTCGTTAGTTTTCACTTAAAGCACTTTGTTTTGGCGAACCTTTAACGCGAACATCGGGGGGCAAATTAGATTGGAAAAACTAGAAAAACTATAGAAATGAGAATTCTTGGCTTCAAACAAAAAAACACACCCAAAGGAGAAAAAATTAACTGTCGCCCGACGTCGACCAAACTGTTTGGCATTCGATGTCTTTTTGACTCATGAATATTTTTTTTTTCGAAGTCGACTGCCATGGAGAGGTTGACAGTTCGGTGTTTTCGTTTTCGGAGTGTTGGTAGTGCGGAGTTGTAGTAGAGCTGTGGCGATGTAGTAGAAGGTAAACCTAACCTCGTCGGTTTCTTTTTCATTTTGAAATTTAATAGATTTTGCAAAGAATCCAATTGGAGGGATTTTGAGTGAGGAGATGTGGCCTCGGAATCCTTCGCACAGAGGAATAGATGTCAATTACTTGCCAGAGACTCCCCGTCATCTTCACAGACTTAGATAAGTTGGGATTAGAGACGCGTACTGCAGGTCGGGGTGTACCTGGGCCTAGGATTAGAGACTATTCCATCAAATAATAGTGCGTATGGCCACGTTCTCTATAAGAGAGAGAGGATTACCAAGGCAAAGACGGGAATTATCACCCAGGAAACAGACTCATCAGTTAGTGTAGCTAGTTCCAGTGCTTATCATTTGAACCTTCTTACTGGTATAGAACCTTTAACCTTCTTTTCAGAACACCACATGCATTGATCAGTGAAGAATACTAGTCAGTTTGGTTCCAGGTTTTGAGTTATTAACATGAAGTGTGGCGTGTAAGAGAATCAAGTCGCGGTATAAGTACGGAAAGGGTGCAGGAAAAATGTTTAAGTTGCTAAAACCACTCGGATACCGAGACTATTCGTTTGTGCGGCTGACTAGGTACACACTCTTACCATAGGCATCACGTTGTGCACGAACTTTCTCAAAGATTAGGGAGTCTCAATCGAAAAAGTCATCGGATATCAGATTTCCTCCATAGCCAACTATGTAACTCTCTTTGGTACCTCAGCACCCTCGGCAAAAAGCGCCCTTCGCTTACAACTGTACGAGAAGAACTATAGGAGATATACAGCGACGTCGACCTAGTCAGAAAAATGCGCATCAGTCGTTTGAGATGGCTAGGACATGTAGAGGGAATGGACACCAATGCTCCGGCCCGTAGAGTCTTCGAATCAAACTCAGAGGGACAACGCAGTAGATGAGACCTCGCCTTAGGTGGCGCGCACAAGTAGAAGGGGACCTCAACCGACTTGGAGTGCGCTGCTGGAGGCAGTTAGCTGATTACCGGGCTAGTTTCTTTTTTTTTTTGCGCCAATGGATGTATAATCTTCTAAAGATGCCAGTTACCCGGGCTACTGGCGTGCACGATTCGCAAACCTGAATACTCGATGCCAGGAATACGCCTACGTACTAACCCACACCCTACACACTTTAACCACTGTCCCCGCGGGAGAGTTAAGTATTACTTCGCGGGGCTGGTTAACACTTTATGCTCTTCTTACCCTGCTTGACTTTTCTTGTTCTGAGGGGGCTTCCGTGTGGGTTTGGTTGCTTTCCCTAAGGCTTTCCAGCAGCCGAAGTTTCTTTATGATCAGCGTTGCTGTTTGTTTCACAGTATCCCATACTGCGTTCGACGTCAACATATGGTTTACGATGTTCTTCGGAGTTGGTATTTCTCCAATTATTTCCTCAAGACCTCTGCGTTCCAAGCGAAAATGTGGGCACGGAAACAGCACATGATCTGCATCCCCTCTCTACAGTTTGAGCAATTTGGAGATGCATCAAGCCCAAATCTGTTTAAATAAGCTCTGAAGCAGCCATGTCCAGTTAAGAACTGGGTGAGGTAAAAATGCACTTCCCCGTGGTGCCGGTTCATCCATTTATGTATATCCGGTATAAGTCAGTTCTCTTCGTTGACTGATTCCATCTCTCCTGCCATGTTCTCATGCTTCGCTGTCTTTCTGCCAGCTTAATACATAGCTTTGACTGGAGCAAGGGGTTCCTAGATTTTGGCATCGTAGGTCCTTTGTAGCTCAATAGCCACACATATGGCATCATCTGATACTGGCCGGGCTAACTGGAGAGGCTTGTTGGTTGAGGCCCAGGTTCACCCCGAACTGTAGCGCCACCTAAGTAAGTAACATGCTCGCCAGCAGATATTAAAAACTCTGCGACTAAGGACGTGCTTTTCCTCATTCAGGTGGTACGACTCTTAGAGTTAAATGCTCCCTAAGACATAGGATACATAAAAATCTCGAAGTAGTAAGCCCCCTTCCCTGCCTTATACCTTTCTCTACCACTCTGCCTCTCTAGAGGGAAACCCAATCGACGATCTACATGATACCCACTGCCAGCAAACAGTGGAAACATACATACGTTCCAAGGAGTCTAAAGAAGTACCTTCCTTGCCTCGGCAACACTACCACGGAACAGCTCCACAACCAATCTATTACATCCAACGTCACGACCCGACCCACTTCTGTTTGTTTGGAAAGAGTTTCCTCTCTTCTCGATGGAGCAACGCCAGCCGCATCTCGTACGATACGATACGACTCGCATTTGACCACAATTACGCCTCTCCAATATTTTTAACTTCGCACCTCGATTAGCAATCAAATGCCAAGTAGTTTCGATAGATTAATTCAAATAGAAAAAAACCAATTCATTCTGTAGATTTGGTTTTATCATTGGAAGGCGGCTGACGGTGGTAGGTTGCGTTGATTACTTGTTATCAGTGGGAGGAGGCACTTGAGTAAAGAAAAACTTGACTGCGTGGCTTGACGTAGCCGGCTTTTGGGAAGTTTTCACTTATTTTTCGTCGGAAGGCAGAACATTTTCGCATAATTCGAGGTCTGGGAGTGATACGATGCTGGGTGTTTGGGAAGTATTGGTCCTTTTGGGGATCAGCCTGTTGCTGACGGATGGGAGCGGCTCTTTGATTGCGGAAGACGATTCGTGTTATTCGTTTGCTGGTGGTTCGGTGTATCCAGCTGGTACGCCTAAGGCTGAACATCAGTTGCAGTACACGAAGGCAGTTAGTAAGTATTTGGAAGAAGGAGGAAATTAATGGCAGAATTGTGATACCCATACGTATTTGCAGTTTCAAAACAAGCGCCAACCTTCGAAGGGACTGCCGTGGTGAATGGAGAGATCACCAATCTGGCGCTGTCTAGCTATTTGGGGAAATATGTGGTGATGTTGTTCTATCCATTGGATTTGTGAGTTCATGTCATGTATTCGTACTGTGTGTAGTGTTATATCATTCATTTGCAAGCGTGACTGTGCATAAAAAGCGGCGCAGAGGTGCGTGTTATGCCGAAACATGGATATGACGCAGTCGGTGGCATGGGCAGGTGAACAGGTGTCGGAAGCCGGTACCAAGGGCTTAGTAAGATTTTTCCAGATAAAAGCTATCGTTCTCCCTAGTATACCCCCTAGATCGAGTGCAAAAGGCACTGGATTCCAAGGCCATATGGTAACTAGTTGGCTTTTTTTGCTATATACGTGTCTTTCTGTAAATCCACGTCATATCCTCATTCATCTGTAAACAGTGCCTCTTGTGCCATGAAAGCACACAAGTCCACAGGATGGCAGAGTTCAGTTTTATCTCTTCTGCATCTGTTGCTGCCAGGAATGTCTGTGACCTCGGTATATCCAGAATCTCCACTCTGCCCTCTCAGTACTGATGCTCTTCGTTTCCAAAATGTATGTCTGTCTGTTTGGATACGTTATTTCCAAGTGTTTCGTGCTGTACCCCTTGGTGTTGGGCAGGTTACGTTCAGTTCAAGTATCCTTGAGGCCGTCTTTCGTGGTATGTGTCTTATTTCATCCATAAGTCTCTCATTCCTTATCGTGTTCCTTGCAACTCTTTTCACGAATTTCATTTCTATTGCTTGAAGACGGCTCAGGTTGTAGAGCTTTATTTGTCGCTCTTTTGGTGCGATTTGCAGGGACTTTTACCCTCAATTTATAGCAGAAATCATCTTACATTTCCTTCGTACAGCATTTATTTGGAGCCAGGCTGCAACCTTGTTGAATGAAACAATCCTAAAGCAAGTCCCTGATCCATTGAGGAAGATGGTATCGATACTGATTTCGAATTTTCGATTTCGGCAGATCCTGAGGAAAACTCAAGCAGCTAGCTGGCTGCTCCCCATACAAACCAGCGATTGTGCTTCTTTCGTTGTAGTGCGACAAGTCTCATCACGAACCACTGCTTCATATCCACAGACTCGATGAGGTCTACCGAGATCTATTGTTAGATTAGGAAAGGATGCGCCTAGGTCAACCATGGGAGAAGTCCCCTGAAATGCCAAATGCTTACCGCAGGAGAGACTGAAAACAGAGCATCTTCTACGCCCTCGCCTGTCTTAGACTCATCAGTCATAGACCGTCGGCTGGAAATGCGTGTAGGCCAAGAACGGGGTCCGTGCTTTCTATTTTTGTATACACAGAGTTGAGGATAGTGGCGTACCCTGCCTTGCTGAGGGACTGTATCCATTACTCCCTCACTCGCAACGCTGATTCCATTGCGATTTCTTTCCCATAAATGTCCAGAGCGCAGCTGTAGGGAACCGAGAGATAGTTGGCTTTATTCAATGGTGTCTACCAGACTCGGATTGCATACATGAGTATTTATCCTACAACCCTCGTGTAGAGCCATTGCCCACCTACGTCCTATGGGTCTCTTGCAGGCATATAGTACCATAGCGGCCTTCCTAGTACGTTCGTGTATGTTCAACTTCCATGCCAGGAAGTCTCCTAGAAACTTAAGCGTTTTCTCCTCATTTTTTGCGATACCTCCGGAATTCTAAGTTTTCCCCGGATTCGCACTTCGCAGCTAGCTGGGTGCTTTCCACTGACTGCTATAGCAATGTCCTCCTGATAAGCTTTAACTTCCCGTTCTTCTGATGCTTCTTTTCCTTCCGTACTGTCATTACTGAAAGAATCAAGCATCTCTCTGAAAACGCACCCAAATCCTGATGCCTGAATATTTTTGTTTTTTGTTTCAGCACCTTTGTGTGTCCAACGGAAATTCTCGCCTTCTCGGATCGCATTGAGGAGTTCCGTCAAATAAACACCGAAGTCATTGCATGCAGTGTCGACTCACACTTCACCCACTTGGCGTGGATAAACACACCACGAAAAGAAGGCGGTTTGGGTACAATCAAAATTCCACTGCTCAGCGACTTGACGCACCGCATTTCAAAGGATTACGGAGTCTACCTCGACGATTTGGGTCACACTCTACGCGGACTGTTTATCATCGATCAGCACGGTGTGCTTAGACAGATTACAATGAACGACCTGCCTGTTGGCCGGTCAGTCGATGAAACTCTACGCTTGGTGCAGGCATTCCAATATACCGATACTCACGGGGAAGTTTGTCCAGCCGGTTGGAAACCAGGAAGTGACACAGTAAGTTTGAATGTTTGTTTTTCGTTTACTAAAACGCTAACGGAGTTCTCTTTACAGATTGTTCCCAATCCAAAGGAAAAGAAGAAGTACTTCGAGAAAAACAACTGAGATTTCGTTTAATTTTTTACACATAATGTTATTTTAATAAATAAAATCAATCTTTTTGGAATTCGCTTGGTCTTACTACCTCGGTTTCTTGGAGGAGGATTGGCTGCGGTGTTGTTCGCCTCGTTTGCGCTTGTTTAATGGATTCCTGGGGTCGTAGGCATCGTACCAGTCATCGGATTTGGTTGAGGCGTCCTTAGCTAGAACGGGAGCGGTTTGTTCGAAGCGTAGAGTGTGCGCCAACCAGTCGTCACCTTGGATTTCTTTCTCTACATTCGCTTCGTTTAAGGATTCTGTGGTGTCCTGGTAGTCAGTGTTCTGCTTGAGACCCTCCAACTTGGTGCGGAATTTCTTAAGCAAATCTAAAGTGAATTGTTCCCTAGGAGAGGTGAAGCGTGAAACATGGTTTCTTTTTTGAATGCGGGTTGCCTTACCTAGTGGGACCCTTCTTGGGTAGTTTCTGATTCAAACTCGTGTACTTTTCCTTCTCCTCAATGTAGTCCTTAACCATTTCGTTGGAGGATTCCGGTTTGGCGATGATTTCCTTCTCGATTTTCTTCTCCAGCAGTTCGTCCTTGGCCTTCTTGTCGGTTTTGTATTGCTTCTTCAGGGTTAGGATCTCCTGGCGGATTTCTTCCTTCTTTTTGGCCTGCTGGGCTTTTCTCTCTCGATCTACAGTCATCAGGACGTCCTCCTCCGAATCGGACTCTGCCACTTGTACGGAAGTCTTGGGTAGCTGCGATCGGTTGTCCTTTTTCATTTGCAGTTTGTTTTTGATTCGCAGCAACTTTTCTTCTGGCGTTTCGTTGTCGACTGCCTCCTCAAAGTCTTCAATGTCCGACGGGGTGTTTGCCCTCTCAATACGTTCCACAGCCTTGCTCAGCTTTGGATCGTCCACAACGTCATGCAGGGATTTAGCTTTACCAGCGTTCTGCTGCACGAATGTACTACTTTGCTCTTCGTCCACTTCGGCTTCTTCTCCGAACGACAATAGCCCAAAGTTCCTATGGAAATCGAAATAAGACTCGCGGAGGAACAACTCAATAATCTTACTCACTTGACACCCTTTTCCTTTTTCTTGCGTTTCTCCTTCTTTGATTCGTTTTTGATGGTTCGCGGCACGATGTCCTCGAAGGGATTGTTCAAAATTTCAGTTTTGATGATTTTGTGCGGATAGAGCGGTCGTTCGTTATGATCGACAAGCCCGTCCTCTAGCTTAAGCATATTGAATACTGTATCACCGGTCACCTTGCCGAATAGTGTGTTCTTATTCTGCAACTCTGGAGTTGGCGCCATCGTGAAGAAAAATTGCGATGCATTGTCGTCGACATCGGAATTCGCCATTCCAATGAGTCCACGACGAACATAACGCAATCGTGAATGAAATTCATCCTTAAACGGTGCTCCGTAGACTGATTCGCCACCTGTCCCGTCACCGTTTGGATCGCCACCTGAATTAAAGGATTTCCATTGAAACTGTTTCGAAAGGATAGCGGAGCGACATACCTTGTACGATGAAGCCCTTGACTACTCGATGGAATATCGTCCCATTGTAGTAGCCTTCCATGCAGAGTTGGATAAAGTTGCGACATGCCTTGGGGCATTCTCTAGTCCACAGTTCTATGTCGATATCGCCCACAGATGTCTTCAGGAGGACCTGGAAATATTCGAGCTTCAGAGTGTTCTCAATGGTTTTCAGCTTGTAAACTTACTTTACCCGATGTGGGTGGTTCCTGGATGTATATGTTACTCATTGTTTCTTTATCTGGAAGGGAATTGATCCCTTAACGGACAATAAAATGTAAAACAAATATTTTTCCGTGGGACTGTGAGACGTAAACAAGCACAAAAGTCACCGCAACTGACATTCACTGCGGGATGTGTTCGGAAAACATCGGTATTCTCAAAAAGTGGAGACATTTTCGGAATCGCAATTGCTAGACACGGCTTGCTGCTGAAAAAAGTGATGAAATCAACTTCAGTTTCGCCGATTTGACCCGAAAAGCTAAAGGAGAGGAGATACTTGCCGACATTCCAGTTACATGTCGTAAATTCAGCTGTTTTCGAGTCTAAAAACTCGGACTTAGTTGTTGCATTTCTACCATTCTCCTGCATTCCAAATCGGTTTTCACTCTCCATTGTGCTTCCACCTTCTTTCCTTTTGATACGTGGATTCGTACTGTACACGAGGATGTAAATAAACTTACCTGACAGCGGAATAAATAGGCCTGCTGTTTGTATTTTTAGTTTAATTTAGTTTTTCTTAGTTCTACAAGCAATATCAGCAATGGATATGGAAGAGGAAACATTCACCCTTGAGTCGGATTCGGAATTACGCTTCGAGATCGAGGAAAAGGATGCCAAAGTCTACGTGCAAGTAAGTCTCTCCCAAGTCATCCTCTATTCAGGTATTTGGAACATTTTCTCGCTATTTCTAGCTAAAATCTGGTTTTGCCGAAATGTTTGGCACGGAATTGGTAAAGAAGAAGTCCTACGAGTTTATAACCGGAGCTAAAGTGGCGATATTTACATACCAAGGCTGTGTGATCGGAGTTCGAGGGAAGACCGACGTTCGGTATACATCGAAGGAGACTCCGATGGTGCAGTACCTCAATTGTCATGCTGCCTTGGAACAAATGCGCGATAAGGCGGAGGAAAATGATACTCGTGGTCCGATTGCGATGGTTGTAGGCCCAACAGATGTCGGCAAGAGTACGCTGTGTAAGATTTTCCTTAACTATGCCGTTCGCTTGGGCAGACGACCACTTTACGCTGATGTCGATGTTGGTCAAGGGGCTGTCGCCCTGCCTGGTACTATTGCGACGGTGCTGATAGAAAGGCCGGCGAGCATAGAGGATGGATTCTCACAAACTGCGCCGTTGGTGTATCATTTTGGGCACAAAAGTCCGGGAGACAACAAAACGCTGTACAAGGCTATTGTGTCGAAAATGGCCGAAGTTACCCTCGAATCGATGGTCGTAAACAAGCGCAGTGAGTAGTTGCTTGAGTTGAGTGCTAAGAACTTTTCCTTAGAATGTATTTTACAGCCAAATACTCCGGAATGATAATCAACACATGCGGCTGGGTGAAGGGAGAAGGCTACCGCCACTTGTTGCACACGGCTCAGGCGTTCGAAGTGGGAGCAATCTTTGTACTCGATCAGGAGCGGCTGTACAATGAGCTTCTTCGTGATATACCATCATTCGTTAAGGTCGTCTTACTGCCAAAAAGCGGAGGTGTGGTTGAGCGTAGCAAAGCATTGCGAAACGAGGCCAGAGATCTCCGAGTGAAGGATTACTTCTATGGATTCCGCACACCACTGTATCCCTTCTCGTTCGAGGTCAAATGGAGTGATATTAAAATTTACAAAATTGGAGCGCCAGCGCTGCCGGACTCGTGTATGCCAATTGGTATGAAAGCCGAGGACAATTTAACAAAGCTAGTCGCCGTCCAGCCTGGTCCTTCGCTGACGCACCATCTGCTGTCTGTGAGCTTCGCCGAAACTGCTGATGACGACGTTATTTCGACGAACGTAGTTGGATTCGTTTGCGTGTAAGTTTTGAATATATTCTCTTCATCAGGAGTATTTGATGAAATTCCTTTGCTTTGTAGAACTGATGTGGACATGGAGAGGCAAACACTTACGGTTTTGTCGCCGCAACCTCGACCCCTGCCATATAGCCTGCTAATTTTATCGGAGATACAGTTCATGGACAGTCATTGATAGTTAGATTGTTAAAGTAAAAGAAATCAAAATAAATTATTTTTCATTTTAAAGCTTTTGTTGAGTTTGTTGTTGGAAGCGATTGCTTGAAGGTGGTTCTAGGGCTTGGAACTTTGTTGAATGATTTGGTATGTGGTTCATGCAGGACCCAGATCATTAGCTACCACTCTCTTCCACAAACTTCTTGCCGAAACGATGGACGGACATCTTGTAGCCTATCTTCGTCGACAAGTAAGTATTGGTTCATTGCACTTCGACTATGAACCGCGTTATCCACTGGAACTCGATCACAAAGGTAAAGTATACTTGGTGATCCTCTGAAAAAGGTACACTCACAGACAAATTCCCAACCATCATGATTTCTGGGTTCGTTGAGTTGGAAAACAGTCCACGGGAACAGATGCATACTTGAATTTTGCTGTCTTTTTCCACGAAGACTCTCATACTGTATCGAGTACTGGTTGTGGGTGGATCTGTAGTGTGCGTGGCTCACTAGACTACCAGTGACTTGATACTCTATGGAACATAAAACGAATGTACATACAATATCTTTGGAGAATGCACACCTTCCGAAGGGTAAGTCAACGCCAGTATAGGTCTCTAAACGAGAAGGGGGCAGCGTTTATCATTTTTCAAAAGGCTATCCCCTTGGATTACCGAGATCAGATGTACTCGCGATTGCCACTCAGAACTAAAAAAAGTTAATAATTTCACAGAAAGAAAGTCCTACCTTCCACTCCCACTCCCTTCGATTCCGGGCACGCTGCTTCCAGTTATCCAGACCAAGGGCTCTGCCATTCGCCAAGCGGAGGATATGTCTTCCTTGTCATCATTAAGCTGGGTACTGTGAGTAAAAGATCCTCTTTGCTGGACGATTATTTTCTACTCAGTCGAGTCAGTGAAGGTATAGAGTTCGCGGTTGTATCTTCTTCTCCATTTGTCCTCCGCGCATAAGGGACCGAAAATTCAACGATGAATATTTCTCGAAAATGCTCTGAATCTACTCTGTTTTGCTGCTTATCGCCCAACACTTGGCTTCATATATGGCTGAACTGGCAAGATCAGTTCCTGGAAGAGTATGCATTTGTACCACTGCTGCCCTTGAATCCATGCTCGGGCTATGCCCACTGGATATTCTCACATAGAAATTGCGGCAAAAATCGCCCTTCGTCTACGACACACTGGGATGTGGAGAGGTCACCATATCGGACATAGTACCATCAACATAAATTTCTGCTCATAGCATAATGCTGGATCCCGGAACACATGAGCTTCCAAGAGAACGAGAGGACCGATGAGCCAGCTAGAACGGCCTCAGAATAAAGTGACATCCCAACGGACTACTCTGTCCCACTGCCCATTCTACTGACTTTCGTAATATGGCGAAGGATAGGTGGAGCCCACTCTCGACCTGCCATGTTTCGAGGCTTATTTGGGCCCAGAGAGCTTCTGTCTCTCAATACAACCCACCTAACCCTTCTCATCGGCATCCTCACAGGTTACAACCCAATGGAGGCGCACCTCATTAGACTGGGTTTCAACGACTCAGACCCTTCCTCTGCGAATGCCCAAGTCTCAGCAGAATCAGACACCAAACTTTCGGGAAAGCATTCTTCGACCAACTCTACGGACTGGCTAACACGCCTCCTAAAAAGATCTTAAAATTCATAACGAAAGCGGGTTGGTTCAGAAGGGCCGCACCCGAGATCAGTTTTTTCTTTTATATTCTTCCAGATATACCACACAGGATCCGTTGAGATCCGAGAGGGGTTGGTTCCTCCCGAAGGTTTTGCAGTCACGCCCTCAACCTAACCTAACCTTCTGTTCTGATGGGAGAATGCTTCAAGACTTCACTAAAATAGAAATCGAATGCGGATCGTATCATCTATCTGCTCCACACAACTGTTGACCCGATGTCGGTACAACACAACCATTATTATTCTTCTCATCTGGCAGTGCTCTCTTTGACACTTGCTTCGCGGTTCGCATCTCATCTGTCAACAAACGAATTTGTCCACTTTCATTCCGATTCCGAATCTCGCCCACAATTCCGTTCAGCACAAGTACTTAATTTTCTAAAAATAAAAACGTAAACAGTAGTGTCCACTCTCTTCTTTTTTTTTGTTAATTCTCCAAGTTTGCACATACCCTACACAGCAGAGGCAAGTCTTTTTTGATTTCACATAATCTGTGACATTCCTCTGGTCAGTGGACATTATCAGTCGAAGCCTTCGATTAGGTACGATTGGTCCATCATTAGTCATTATTTGGGGGTGTGTTGTGATTGTGTTGGCCCTAATTCCGAGTTGCATTATTTCAGTTTTGGGAAAGTGACCAGCAATGTCGATGCCAATGAGCAACATCCAACAAGGTGGCTATGTGCCACCAGGATTCGGAGCTGGATACCCAATGCCACATCCAAATGCACCACCAGCAGAGGATCAGCGGAATCCGGGGAGCAACTTTGTGAGTAATATTCCAAATACACATTCCTATAGCCTCCCTTTGTGGAGGAATGATAACGTCATTGCAGTTATGAAATTACTTGCTTATATACTACATGCTGTGTACATAGGCATGTATGCTTCCATGTACATATGTAAGGTGGAATTTCAAGAAACTCTTGTACACAGTCATGAGTGTATATAAGAAGAAAAAAAAGAAAAGACAAATGACCCAGCCAAGAGCTACAAATACCTACAATGACGTCATTGCTGTAGAAGCGCTCGAATCCAAAATAAAAATTTATTGTGATTAAGTAAATGAACTGAGTATGGGGTTGTAAATAATTTAGTTAATAACTATTTCGTATGAATTCTGTTGACACGCTTGGATCAGTTTTGTTGCAGGCGGTGTAGGATGTTATAGTCTGGCCATATACACTGGTGTTCATATGTACATCTTGTGGATACTGGTTTGTTGTTGCTCTGGTTCCAAGAAGACCAAGGCAGAATTTATGTTGCTGTTCTGGCTGTGTTGGTGGGAATTGTTATCTGCACTTGAGCTTCCCTAATGAAGGCGTTGAATGATTCTGTCGACTGTTCGCATTGTTGATTTTCTGCATCGAAAGCCTGTGCTTTTGTAGGGAATACTGTGAGTAATGCAGTATGTTACATAGGCGAGTTACAAGTTCCATTTAATTGTAGGTCTTGTTGTTCGAGGAAGAGCCACTTGTTTTGGGAAAAACGCTAGAAAGATACATCAATTTAAGCTTCGCATTTAGAAGCTGAAACGGTGGTGTTATACTTTTAAATATCATTTAGGCCCCCCTTCCTTAGAAGTAACTTCCCTAAAACAAAGAACATCTGCAAACCTTTGTGTAGCTGAAGCGTTGAAGTACATATGTATGCATATACTCCGTTCATTATGTACTCGTATATAATGTAAACATGAGGCAGATAAGTAGAGTTCATTATTTTGCTTTAAGTAGCTAGCAAGAGTGTAAATTTGATTTAGGTTTGCTTTGGAACGAATTGAATTTCAATGGAGTCTCTGCTTCTTGGAAGGGTAGTATGGACCTTAGCTAAGTCGCTTAAATTTAACTTTCATCGTTGTGATAAGAATAATGGGACCCCAGTCTCACTCGAATCTATTGTGTTTCCCGGTGTGGGATACCTAAAATAAGAGAACATGGCAATTCGTTCAACAGTTAGTCTAATGTGGATCCTTAACCGATCTGTTCTTATAGTGAATTTTGGAGTGGATTTAGGTGACGTGTTAGCTAGTTCACTGAGGTCATTCAAAGATACATTTCCAAGCGTCGAGCCTTAAGCATTAACAGAGGAAATATGTGTCTTCCTCTACCTTTGTGTCGCTACAGCCTCTGCATAGGTCTATGGTTCGCCGTCATACCTATGGAGCGCCAGCTATGGTCTCCATTCTTTATTTTGTTGTTGCAATGGACTCAAAGTTTTGTCGAACTCGTACTCCACATTGCGTTAGTCATGTTGTGAAAATCCGAAGTTATTTTGGACATCAAACAATTGATGGAAGTAAGGACCGAGATCATAAGGTTTGAGCCATTATTTGCTAGGACGTTTGTCATTCCATTGTAAGTCCATTTGTCGTGGAATCCAGCAGAGCGTCATGCTGTGCCTTGAGCTGAAGAATTTGAGTTCCACTTTGTACCTCTTGTTTGTGTTTACGGTCCTTGCAGTCCTTGGTACCTCTGAGAATATTCCTTCGTTCATTTTCAACCCATCTGTGAACATGGATATGAAGGCGGGGTTAATGAAATTTGGAGTCAAGGTTGAGATTGGCGTCCAATAAAGGCTGATGCTTGCTTTTCCATATCCAGGTTTGTCGAAGCCGAAGAGTGCTTTTTGCTGCTACTGCTTTAGTGAAGAGGGATAGCCCGAAAATAAATTCAGGGACGGCGTTCGGTAATGGTCTGACGGTGCTTGTCATGTCTATATGTATATACATACATGCTAGACGTTGAATCCTTGCGAAGGTGTTCACTGTTCAGGTTTGTGGTTTAGGCGGCTACAGTACAGCAGGCTACCGGTACGAGCGAACTTTAAAAGATAGACAAATTTAGATTGTGACGTAGGTATGTGGGCTCTCTTGTTATCAAAAAACGAGTAGGAGACATGATCATAGCTCTAGCGTGGTCTGGTCTAAGTGTGTCCCTGCTGTATCCCTGAGCGGGGATAACCACCCAATCCATACCATGGTGATACGAAATCATAAAAATGATTATGATGGGGTTCGCTGAGAGAAATGGAAGGAAAGTTGGAACATCGAGCTGAAGGTCTGGATTTTATTTGGTAGCACCTTCCTCGATGACTTCTAATCTGCAACTTACGTAAAGCTGTACATCGTCAGCATACATATGCACTGATGAATGTTTTATACAGCATGCAAGGTCATTTATACACAGAGTGAATAGTTAGGGCCATAGATTGCATCCTTGAGGAACTCCGGTAGTAACTTGGGGCAAATTTCGGCTTGTCTTCCTGTAGGTACGAATGAACTAAACTTACTGTTGTCAAGGAAACATGTTAGCAGAGCCGATATACTAAGGTGTGAACCCAGATTGCTTATCAAATAAATATTTTTTTTCGATAAATGCTGATAACTGGTTGTGAAGTAGTTTTTCCATAATCTTGGACAAATATGGTGGAATTGAAAGTCGCCTGCATTCTGGTAAAGCATGTCAAAAACCAGGGAAATAGTGCATCGTTTCCATTTTTTCTTCGTTTCCTCAGGTCTAGAAAGGTGAAGCAGGTTTTCCTTTTGCAGGGAATGTGTTTGATGAGATAGTATCTGACTGCTTATACGCTTGTATCAAGTTCTCCCAAAAATGTGTACCAGATAAAGCAGACGATTCTGAATTGGTGTTGTGTCAATCGGGAGCAATACAAGAATAGGACCTATTCGGTTGGGCACACCTGACTTTAATCTTGTTCCACAACTAACTCGTATCCTTCTATATTAGGGTGCAGGTTGATGAATTTCTGGGCTGATTATAAGGATTTCTGGTTAGAAGATGCTACAGATGTTCAGTAGCCTGAAAAATGCTTTTCGCTGTGCATACTGCATTTGCGGTTCATCAGTAAAGAAGATGGTGTTACGATGATAGTATGACTCGGTCTATACTGCATCGGTCTGATATAGTTGAAATCGTAAAGCCAGCCATTAGGCCTTCAGTGCTATGAAAGCTGTTCTTTAAACAGCCACACAAGCTTGTTATAATAAAAATCTTTTAGAGTTTGTTCTTAGGCATGTAGAGTTGGCAGACAATCTCGTAAGTGCATCGTGCCGGGACGGAGATCGACAAACCGTTGTTGATTTGTCGGAAAAGGCCTGCGATTTAACCCAGTCTCATGAGAAACAATCCAATGGCATTGCATCGCATTCACAGATGTATTTCAAGAGATGATGTTATTTCTCTATCAACTCCATAGTTTGGTAGACAGTATTACATTCTCTGTGCTATGTATGCTGTGTGCTCTATTAAAACCACATACCATGTATTTTCAGCACCGATGTCAGGTAATTTTGGAATCAAACAATCGTTCGATGACGCGCTCCATAGACAGGAACGCGTGCAATGCATACTAATCAATGCATTTCTGTGGTGTAAAGGCATGTTATGGACGCCAAGTCATTGAAAGAAAATATTTTCATACATTGCATGAACAGTGACCGGGTACGAGGTTTCCCCTATGTTTGTGTGCCTAAATTATAAAAAGAAATTCGTAGTTGAGTCGGTCTAGCTGGCGATCAACGGAAAACAATTTTCTAGAAACAGTGCACGTGCCAATATTTTCATTTTCTGCTTTTCACTGTTGCTCTCTATGCATTCGCAGTCGAAGGGAATTTCTGAGTACAAACTGCAGCACCTCAGGAAAATCGTATGAATCACAAAAATAGAATAGAACAGGGGCAGGTTCTTAGAACTGAAATTACGTAATGTTTTGATCTTTCCTTGATTTTGATAGATTTTTAGGCTTTGGCAACGTTCAGGGCGAATTCAGAAAGTAGAAATAGAAAGATATTTTCATATCCACAGTTTTATTTCGAGGAAATCTAAATATTTCGTGCTTCTGGATCTCTCTCTCTCTTCAAAGGGAATCGGAGCATTACAGCTCTCCAACTTCGTTCATTGATTTAATCTATAACTTATTGCAAATATTATGATTACTCGTCTAAAATGCATTCATGTTTCTTTTTGTTTACATTTAAGGGATTCAAGCCAGCTACTGGACCAGCCGGTTATGCTCCAGTGCCACAAATGCCCCCGGGCGGGCCATCGATTCAGTCTGGTGGTCATTCACCCTATGCCGGTAATCAACCGCCCTATGTCGGTAATCAACCACCCTATGCCGGTAATCAACCACCCTACGCCGGTAATCAGCCACCATATGTTGGTAACCAACAGCAATACGGCGGTTTCCAGCCGCCACAAAACTACGGAAACCAGCCTCCATATGGTGGTTACCAACCGGGCTATGATGCATATGGACCACAGCCTATAGTAACCCAGCCAACTGGACCAGCACCGCAAGCAGTTGGAGGTAAATATTTTGTTGTTTTTTACTACTTTATGACAAACAGTCCTCAGTCCTGATTGTCTATTATAGTTACCTTGGGCTCTCATCACGCAACCTTTAAGACGATCGTCATCTAAACGTTGTTGAAGCAAAGCTCGATTGGTCCAAACAATAATGATTTTGAATGCTACGTGAAGCAAAACTATCTTTAAACGATATCGTCAGGCGTACGTGATGAGAGCCCTGTTCTTAAGTCAGATAGGAGGCTTCCCTTAGGAGCTTCCTTCTAAACTTCCCTTAGAGTTAAAGTATAGAGTTTTCCTTACTATAAACAACAACTGAATGTCGTATTTCTTAAAGGAATACTAACACTGCGATCCATTTGATTAGCTGCATTCGAAAGAGGGTAAAAAATAGAAAGGGTACTCTCCCTCTTACTCTATCAGATTTGCGTTCAAGATTGTCATAAGGCAAGATCCGACAAAGACCTTTCCATTATGGCTAAGCAATTTAAATGAATGTAATCAAGTGGACGGTAGTCCATTTATATTGGCAATTTAGAGATTATGGGCAATGGCCAAAGCCAATGATTGATTAACATGTTTTTCACTCCTATTACCCATAACAAAAAACCATTGTACCTGGTTTTCCATTCGTGGACAGTACGAGTACATGTACATACATGTCCGACATAAGAACAAAAGACAAAACAAAGTCGATTGACAAATGGATATGAGCTTATGAGCTTATGACGACATAGAGGAGTGCTTTACAAGTTCTTTATCATATTGTAGGAGCTATCGTTTGATGTACATTAGAGGTAAATACGTAGAACATGTCCAACGAATGACTAAGCTTTGCTTTATCACAATAAGAATCGAATTTAGTTATATAATTTAGAACAGTCAGTCCCACACTTGATTCAACACCTGAATCAGGAATGTGCCGACTAATTCAATGTCTAATCAATAGTCTTTCCTATGATCCATCCCTCTCACTACCCATCATAGGGACTAAACTCAAAGCATTATTGAAGATTACAGCTTAATTGGTTCAATGAACTGAGTTCCTTCTATCCTACAATTTTCTACATCAATTGTATGGGAATTAATCAATAGAATCCACATCATAAGTACTTACGTACAGCGTTGGCACCGGAAAAACTTAAAGCCTCGTGGAGACACTTTCCCCTGTCTGCTGTCACCAGAGAGATGGCTACAACGGTGTCAACTAAGACTAACGACTTGAACACTATTTACATATCAGATAAACCAAACCACTGAATATGCCACTAGAACCGTCTGGGGTAGTAGGGCAGCATTAGAGCCAGTTATTGGACTTCAAATTGTCATCAGGAATACGGCTGTTGGGTGTGATATTGAACGGCAGCTACAGTACAAGTGCAAACGAGGAGGTATTGTAGGACGCTTCAAAATAGCTGACTAGAAGAGAGATGTGCACTATTTGGAAATGCATATTTAGAAACTGAAAATTATTGAAAACTGGTTCACCGACAGGTTGATGTTGGAATCTGGAGTTGGAGCTGACATCTTTGGACTGAACACAAAGGTCTCGAGACGTATGGGAACGTATCATGCCATTGGCAGTGAAGGTACCACCTTAACAAATTAAATCTGCACTCAAAGACAGAATTAAGGTTCTGTTCGGAGGTTGACGAATAATTCGAAGATATTCTCTGTCAGAAGACGTATTTTCCACAAAGAGTAGCAGCAGGAGAGTTGACAAAATCTGCTGCTAAGGACATACTAAGGACTTGATACAATAGATCTCTTTGGTCAGCTGAATGGGTATCGGTCAGACAAAACAAAAATTGGATCTGTCTCAGTACAGATTGTACTGAAAGGCGCTGGCTCCACAAGGCATTTTCTAGTTGTTGTTTACTGGTGGTAGAAGTGGTAGTTTAAATGAAGAACACGTGACATTGGTTGCAAGAGATAAGCTAAACCCTGCCTGTCGAGTTTGTGGGTCGAGGAAGAAAAGCTTACCTATAGAACGTTGTCCGTCCTCACTATGGCTGAACTACATTCCTCTACAAAGGACAAAGTGTTATATTGGATACCAAGCTTATGCTACTCCTACTCCTATAGGCTTATAGCTACAATTTTCACCAAATCTGGTTACGATCTGTTTGGTACCTCATTGATTTTGTTTTGTTGGACTTGGGCTCTGCATTTCTTGATAAAACGCAGCATGAAAGCCTGTTCCACTCGAGGTTTGTCATCTTTAGGCAGAGATGATGTAAAATCCCCTTTCTAGGAGAATATTTTAAGAGAATTTCCAGGTGCAAAAGAACCTGGCCAGTTCAATCGTTCGATCATTTCTGTCATTTTTCGATCCATCTGTTTCAGTTCTTCCATTCTGGTCTGGCGAGAGAAAAGTTGAAGCAGAGTTCCTGCAGGTTAAAGTGCTAATTTTGAAGTCAGTCGAAGCCCCATTTAAAATTGTCTTCAGGAGTTTACTATGGGCGTATGGTTGAACATTCCAGCGACTAGATACTGTGTGCCTGACTACATTGCATAGGGCTACCTCTTTGGGGTGTACTCCGAGAGGGTTCAAGTGTAATATCACAAGATCTATCGAAATGGTAGCAGCATAACTAAGGTTGTGCAGTCTTCTTGATTTCTTCTCTGCTTCGGCTTTCTATATTTAGTTTCCAATTAAGTTTTGGGACCAATAATGGCGTAGTTTTTCAGTTTTTTCCAAAGTTTATACCAAGACCACAGTAAGTACAAAATTCACAGCGCTTTCCATGAGTTGAATCTTTCCCTAACCAGTCGCGTCAGTAGTTTATTTATGGTCCTTAGGCATAGTAGCGCTGAGCTCAAATACTTGCCAATCGATGCTTCTTTGGGCTAAGGAGTCAATTGTGTAGCAAAACCAACCTCTCGAACAACTGAAGTAAACTTGTGTAAAACCCTTATCATCACAGTCCTGCCCTACGGTGCAGATGCATGGACTTTGTCAAGGATTGGCTGAGGCCGCTCTCGGCTGATATGAGAAGAACATACTTCAGGTTTTGGTCCTGTATGCATAGATGGAGAGTGGATACGAAGTTACAACCATCAGCTGTACGAGTTGTACGCTGGTAAGCAAATGGGTCCAAAACTCCTAACCCGGAAGACGAAATGCATGCTCTACAAAGGATTGATCCTGCCAGTTCTGCTATATGGAACCGAGTGCTGGATGATAAGCAGGATAGTAGAGCAGATTTAGAGCAGTTTGAAGGGAAAATTTTTCATCGAATTTTCGGTCGCGTTTATGTGGAAGGCGAATGGAGGAGAAGATATAACTGCGAACTCTATAAGCTGTACCAAGATGTAGATGAAGTACAAAAGGCCAAAATACGCCGAGTACACTGGCTCGGCCCCATCGAGCGAATGGACAATATTGCTCCAGCAAAGAAGATCTTTGAATCACAGCCCTTAGGTTCGAGACGACCTATCGCGAAGCTATCGCGGATGCCACAGCGCTTGGTCTATACAAGTGAAAGCAGCGCGCCCGGGATGGAAAGGAATCGAAAGCTGACGTGTCTTAGGCAGAGACTTTTCACGGTTCGGGAGCCCGTCAAGTAAGTAAGTTATTAGCTAGTGTTGACCCATATCGGATCCTTTCCTAGGAGTACAGTAGAACCTAGAACGATTCTGAAACTATTTCCTTATCTTTAGCTACAGAACAATGCCTGACCGATGCAATGTGAATCCCACGCAATGATAGCACTATCGAGACTAGGCCTATTGAAACCAGATCAACGCTCTCCAGCTATGTACGCCTTATTATCTTCACCAATTTTTCCAATCAGTGCATTTACCCCAATGCAGTCGCCAAACACGAACCGCAGTTAAGTCAATAAACCAGTAATCTTCAGTAAATTGACACAGATTTCCCAATACCATCCACTTCCAGTGTTATTGTATCGCAAATATGTATGTTTTCTTAATTAAAAGACAAGCAATTCATAGGGAAAAAGCAATTCATAAGGGAAGGAACTTTCAATCCACATTGTACTTGTATCTCAGTGATAAGCCTTATGGCGTAGCCTCTGACCCCTTGTTGTTGTACGCAAAATCTCGACATGTTTTTCAATAAATATGAGCGCAATGCACATTTAATTGCATTCATTCGGTTTGATGAAGAGGCAACCGTAACCGACAATCTAGTTGCCCAACATCCTCCCTCTACCATCCACAGATACACACACACGTAGTTAGTCGGATCGAATATCCATACTTGCGGTCTAGATAGATAGATAGACGGACTTGTAGAAGCGATTTGCACACATAAAAAAGATATCTGAATCCGTCGCGCGTCTTATCATTCTCAATTAAAGAAAAATGAAACGCGAACGTAACCTCAACTTGTATCTATCTACTGGCTCCGGTTTTATTGTTGTGATTACAGATGTCTAACTGATATCGCTTGAATTTTTATCGTTGTTGTCGATTGTTTTGTTATTTTTTTGTTTTGTTGTCTGCGACAATTCGACGGTTTCGTTAGTCGGTCAGAGAAGATCTCACCGTGAGTACGTTCGCTAGTGAAACTCTTAGTAGAATGAGTACAGTAATCAATTATAACTCTATATACGAGCTGAACACTGAGGATACTGCCACAGTAAATGTATTTCAAGTTTTCTGGACAAACCTGTGCGAGAAGTATACGAACCTGCGAAGGACAAAGCTCACCTCCATCTCAGCACCGTCGTTGGTGGACGCCAAATCGTTGGGACGGAAACTACGAAGATCCCTTCGATTGGGTAAATCCTCGAAACGGAAAGGATATGAAGTGTTTCTAACCGACGAGGAGAAAAGGTAAAACAAATTTGGTGTCTCTAGCTTGAAACCGAAAGTCATTGCCGAAAACTTAGGAAACACTTTATCGCGTGGTTGCTACTATCTGAGATAAGTACCTATTCATG
Organism: Xylota segnis; assembly: GCA_963583995.1. Taxonomy (NCBI): domain Eukaryota; kingdom Metazoa; phylum Arthropoda; class Insecta; order Diptera; family Syrphidae; genus Xylota; species Xylota segnis. Next base: position 36,817,721 of record OY757238.1, on the reverse strand, counting down.
GTCAGATAGGGTTAATTTTTTTATCAACAGAACAGTGGAATACAAGTTACATTGTCAAGGAATTCTTCTCTCGCATTCTGTGGTTATCTTGGCCTCTAAGTGATACTCGCGTTAATTCAATTTAAGTCAATTGAGTAATGTGGGTCGAATTGACCTTAGACCAGAAGGCATATGCGATAAACGAATGATGTGTGTATCTGAATCTGACTTGAGTTGCATTTAGAATGTGGCAAACGATTAGTGAGTCTTTGTTGGTGATGTTCTCATGTTTGTTTTACTCAATTAACTTTACGATTGCCGCCTTAGATACAAATTTATCAGAGATTTGCTTCAAAATACCGTAAAACTAAGCCTCTTCAATAAACGTTTTCTGCTGGCAATACTGTAAAACGAAAAAAATACAAATTTGCTGAATTTCTTAATACTGGTATGTGTAGGGTGCCCAGATATAAAATGAATTCTGACCGCCTCGGCTTCGCTGGCAGCGCTTCAAGCGGTCGATCCGATTTTCGATGATTTGGTCCAATATGTGCGACGCTATTTCGGTAAAAGCATCTCGACTGATGGCCTCGAGCTTGTCCAAAGTGGTTGGCTTGTTAGCATAGACTAAGGACTTGACCTAGCTCCAGAAAAAATAACGGTGAAAGCTCGCCTTGAAATAATCCAATCGCCAAACTTCTCCTTCACAACTTTGAGCATTGCATCGCTTGTATGGCGTGCGGCGCCGTCTTGTTGAAGCCACAGCTTGAACATATTGATGTTGTCGAGCTCTGGTCAGAGAAAGTCGGTTAACATTGCTCTATATTTCAGACTCCTTCCTCATTTCGAATGATATAAGGTCCGATGATGCCGCCATGCCACCAAACAGTCAATCGTTGTCCATGCATTGATGCTTGGCCGAACACTCGTGGATTGTAATGGCAATTCTGCCTTTTCACAAAGCTGCTGAGGCAAAAATGGGCCTAATCCGAGGAGATAATTCTTTGACCAAAATCCGGATCTTCGGGCAACGTCTCCAGTGCCCAATTAGCGAACTCACGGCGTTGTCTATGGTCGTTCGGCTTCAATTCTTGCGTCAGCACAATTTTATACGGATGTAGATCCAAATCCAACTGCAAAATAAGCCGGGTTGGCTCTCTGGCGATGCCCAATTCATCGACATTTCTGGGTCTTCTTCGATACTGCCCGCTACTGCGGCTGTGTTATCTTCATCTCACACCAATCTATGTCTGGTTAAGGTATTTCCGCACTTTCGTTAAGCTTGAAACGTTTCATGATGGAATGACAAGTCTTACTGAATATTTTGACACCTGGCTGTCATTGGTAACTTTGACAGCTGCTGAGACATAAGAATTGGAATCAGTATCACTGCTATCTGGTCACCCTTTACTACTAAACCTGTTTTTCCTGAGTTGAATGCAGGAGGATGGGACATGATTTCAGTTACAGTTGGTGTAGCGAAATTCGCTGGGAGCTTGAAGTTTATTTAGGAAAACGTGTAAAAGGTAAATCCCCCACTATCCGATCAAGTGGGTTTCGCCCATGGTTTTCAATTGCACAATCGGCTTCGAGTAACTTTCGCTGTAACTATAGGTATGTGTACATGTGCTACTCGATTTAGATACAATAAGCAGTATTCATACTTTCTGGAAGCTTGGGTGTGGTCATGCAAACAAATGACTGATTTACTGAAGTTGATATTGATATTGATATTAAGCTCACACTGATAGAGTGGATCAAGGCACTCTAAACGCATTGCAGATAAAGTCCACGATTGTGTCGTACGTACTTGCACCTTCATGCTACCAATCTTACAAGTCTTGTTGTTCTCCTAAAGACTTTTCAAACTGCGAGCACGTTTACAGCGATTGTTGCTTTAGACCCTTTCGCACCACTCTTCCACACACATCGGCCGGAACGTTGGCAATTCGCGTTCGATTTTGCTCTTGAGCTCCTCCAACGCTGTTGGCTTATTAGCATAAACATTGCACGAGTTTACACTGTTTTCGAACGAACTTGCCCTTCAATACAGCAGTTGTGTGCCATGTGGCACCATCGTGTTGGAACCACATATCACTGATGTCAACTCTACCCAATTCTAGTCAAAAATAGCCTTCCAACATGGCGCACAGCGTACTCAATTTACCCAAACATGGCCCAATCGCACCTCCGCCATGAAATCCATACTACACGGCAAAAGGAGTCTCTTGAAGGACATGTGGGTTGTGGGACGTTTAACCAAAAATGAGCTTCCTCAGGATTTTCTTCAAACTTTTGCAGAGCCCGCGCTTCAAATGATCAAGAGGTCTCAGTTCTTGAGTGAATTTAAGGATGTAAGCCCAGATTCGCCACATTATGGACTGAGAGGTTTCCAATACCTGTGAACGGCGGGGTATCGACTCATTTTGAACTGAAGCCTCACAGATCCGATATTCTCGGTGTGCTGTCTAACTGGCACAGGAACATTCAATGGTGAATATGTCGACTCAAATTAATACACTCTACCACGAACAGACTGTCTGGTGGGACGATTAGGTTAGATTTCACACGAATCTAAGAAATTTCTCTTGAAAATTACCCAACAAACCCAACGAGAGCTTAGTATAAAGCGCTAAAGGCTATTTATATTGGCGTTAGCCAGTTCACCTAGATTATCATAGAAGTATGCACCTAGGTCCCATCCGAGAGCCTAACACGTACAAAGGAGGTGAGGAATGGTTACTACGAAAAATCGTAGAAGACTCCTCCTCGGACTCCTGACTCTGTTTCTCATCCATACGTACAGAAGGATACAGAGCCCGTGTTTTGTAATGCGAGCAGACGTCCCAGTTTATTTTTGAATCAAAGTTCTTTTCGAACAGAAGTGGAGGAACTACATAGTCGGTGTCCTGCGGAAGGAAGCTAAGATTATTTAGAATAGAGGACTGTGCCTTCCTAAGATAAGCCTACTGAAATGTAGCCGTCAATCCAGTGGCTGTAGAGAATGCTATATGTTTGCTGTAGCTGGCACACTGATGTAGATGTTCAAAGGTGGCAGATGATGCATGTTTAGAGCTTCTGCTTGACAGTAATGATGACGGAGCTCTAGTCTCTAGCAAACCTGTTCTAAGTTGTTAATAATTTTCCCGAAACTCAAGTAAAAATTCTACGAGATACGACCTTGAGCGACTTAACTAGAGATGTGCTTCCGTAGCGTCTATCTAGGCTATGTTTTCGTCCTTCCATTCTCGAGTGATATGATGCATACACCACCGTAACATAGAATCACTTCCGTGTTCCATCCAAGTGAAGTCCATCAAAGTGAGAGTAGGTTACTTGTTCGTTGACTGAAGGTCGATTCTCTGCTGCATTGTACATAACTCTCTCAACATGAGGTCTATGTGACTAAGAGCCTGGACTGATAGTTGTCTTTCCTGTAAGACTGCCAGATGTACTTTCAATCGCGAAACTCTCCGATTTCCTCATGCTGTTACATTGCTTTTTCTTACGCAGGATTCTCAACTTCTCCTACATACGTACCAGCTCGATGCTTCCATTGCCTGTATACTTTAGTATACTCAGCGAAGAGTTTTTTCTTCAGATGATGTAGTCTTTAACCTCTTTTCTGGGCCATTCGCAGCTTCAAACTTTGAAATCTAATCCTTACCCTTACCCTTACCCTTATGCAAGATATAGGAACTGGTTGCTTACCACCGTTTATCGAGTACATACTTGCAGAATCTATTAGTCGGGAGCGATTATCTTACTGTCCGTGGGTCAGATCTTTATTTAGAATTTCTAGCACAAGAACTTCATGGAACTTAACCTTGTTTTTGGCTCATAAAGCCAAATAACTCGAACTCCAAATTGTTGGCCTAGCTCGAGCTGTAGATGTGACTCCCTCTAATGTGTTACATTCTTTCCTCTCCCCTGTACGCTGTTGTTAAGACCCTCCACAGGGTTTAAAATACAATATCCAGTGCCCTGGCACACTGCGTCGTATACTTAACGTTGAATCGAGCTAATGGACAGAAGCTAAGTGATGCTTTTACTTACTTACTTAGGCGGCGCTACAGTTCGGGCTGAACTTGGGCCTCAACCAACAAACCTCTCCTGGTAACCCGGTCCTTAGCTAACTGCCTCCACCTGCGCACTCCAAGTCGGTTGAGGTCCCCTTCTACTGCGTTGTCCATCTGAGTTTGATTCGTAGACTCTACGGGCCGAAGCATTGGTGTCCACTCGCTCTACATATCCTAGCCATCGAATGATGCACATTTCGATGTCGCTGTACAGCTCGTATAGTTCGTCGTTGAATCTTCTCCTCGAAAGCCCGTCAACGCAAAACGGGACCGAAAATTACATGAAGAATCTTTCTCTCGAAGCGACTGAGGATCTCTTCATCCGCTTTAGACAGAGTCCATGTTTCAGAGTCATGAAGCAGGACTGGGATGATCAGGGTCTTATAAAAGTCTCCTTAGTTCTTTGGGATAGGGGTTTGCTACTCAATTCCCTTCTTAGCCCAAAGAAACAGCGGTTAGCAAGAGCTATTCTTCGTCTTATTTCGGCTGAGGCAAGTGATGCTTTAACGCATATATATACTACGCCTGTCTACCCTATGCATTCTATGTACGATTAGGACTCCTTTAGAACTCATACCATAAGTTTCTAATTTGATTTTTGTATCTTTTTCCATTTTAGGCGATTGGATGACTATTCCGCGTGGAGATCCGAACTGTCCACGCGGCTTGGAGTACCTTATGATTGTCGACCAGCTCTTGGTTAAGCAAAAAGTCGAATTACTTGAAGCAATGATCGGCTTCGAGACCAACAATAAATACTCAATAAAAAATAGTTTAGGCCAAAAGGTGTACTATGCCGTAGAGGATAACGATTGTTGTACGCGTAACATGTGCGGTCCCATGCGCCCGTTCGATATGAGAATCTTTGATAATTACAAAAACGAAGTCTTACACTTGAATCGTCCATTGGCATGTGAAAGCTGCTGTTTCCCGTGTTGTCTGCAAACGATGGAAGTATCTGCACCGCCAGGCAATGTCATTGGATCCATCGAACAGGAATGGTCATTATGTTACCCATCGTATAAGATTAAGAATCAAAGGGACGAAACTGTGCTTCGAATCGAAGGTCCAATGTGCAGATATGCCCTATGTGGAGACATCGAGTTCAAGGTACGACCATTTCTTTACTGTTTCCAATGTGTAGCTTATGATTTCCATCTCTATCTTCCCCAAGGTACTTTCATTGACCGGAGAACAAGTGGGAAAAATCTCAAAACAATGGTCTGGCTTGGCCAGGGAATTGTTCACCGATGCAGATTTCTTTGGCATAACATTTCCAATGGACTTGGATGTTCGAATGAAAGCTGTTCTCCTCGGTGCAACATTCCTCATTGTAAGTCACACATCCATCTACTAAGTGAATTCCATTTAACTCGATTCTTTTCTTTAAGGATGCCATGTTCTTTGAAAAATCAGGCAACAACGAAACCGACAGACCGGGAATGATCTGACCACATTAACTTCCCGAATGCACAATTTGTTTATATGTTGTTTTTACTTCAATATAGTCACTAAGATATAATATATACTTATACTTACATTCTATATAAGTATTTGCACAAAAATGTGGAATCTTTTCGAAAACAAACAGAAAACAGGAGATTCTAGTCTGCTTCGTCCAAAGTATCAATACACAAAATTTACATTAAATGCATTTGTTCGATGTTCTCTTCTCATTTATTCAAATAATTACAAATTAAAACAAAAATTACAACTAAAACTCTGCCTTATGTAACACTCAGTGTCTGTAAGTGAATGAATTTCAGTACGAAAAACTTCCTAAATGTTATTTTTTTAAGGTATATTCGCATGACTTAATAATTATTAGTTATATTCTAAGTTATAATGAAGAGCTGTACGTACATACAGACAATTATTGTTGTTAGATGTGGCTTGTGACATTTTTTTTGTACGGGATGCAGTGACTGTATGTAGTCCCAATGAACCAAAATAATATTTTTGAAAAAAAATCCTACTACTTTGTTTACAAAAAAAGTATATTTACATAATGTATTAAATATATAAAATAAAGTGTAAATACAAATTAGGAAACTGTTCTAAACATTGTATTCCAGTTGAGGAGAAAGATAGTCATCGCTTGAAGGTCTTTCTCAAATCGGATGCACATTGAGTCCGGCTACTACTGTGTTATTGGCTCAGCACGGATGCGAATATCTGATCGAATGTTATTGGATTGGATTTAAGGTGTCCTATACCGTCAGCATTTGATTACGTATGTCGTGTCGGATACCTCTTCTGGTACGTTGTAGGCGTACGCTGATGAAAAGAACCAAAGTAAGTTCTTAGTATTGCATTGGTACTTGGTGGAACACCTGTGGATTGTAATGGCAATTCTGTGGTTTGACATAGCTGCTGATCCACAAATGGGCCTCGTCCAAGAAGAAGATTTTTCTTGGCAAAAATCCGGATCCCTGGCCAACATTTCCAGCACCCAATCAGCGAACTCACGGCGTTGTCTATGGTCCGGCTTCAGGCTAAAATCTAACAAATAAGCCGGGTTGACTCTCTCTGGCGATGTCCAATTCAGTCTATGTTTTCTTTATTTCACACCAATCTCTGTCTGGTTGGTGGATTAAGGTCAGAAAGAGTGTACTCACGCTCAAACTTTTCCACAGTGCGACGAATTGCTTGCACATTGAGGCCTCGGTGGCGATCGACCTCACGACGAAGTTTACTTTGCTTAGCATCAATGCATCCACAATGACTGACTGTTTGGTGCGGTATGGCGCATCTTTTGACATAAGGAAGGGGATTCCATTTCTGTAGCCAGAGCTCGATAACATCGATACTTCCAAGTTGTAATTCCAACAAAGCGGCGGCGCTACATGCGATTCAAGCGACGCAACTCTCGAAGATGTGAAGGAGAAATATAGCGACTGGCCACCGCAATCATGCGACTTGGACAACTTGAATACTTTCTCCGGGGCTGCGTAAAGTCATTAGTCTACGCGAACAAGTCAACCACTTTGGACGAGCTCGAGGCCAACATTCGAGATGGTATTGCTGGAATAATGTCCCACATATTGGATGGATTAATCAAAAATGGGACCGACACCGCTTGAAGCATTGCCAGCGAAGCCGAGGTGGCTATTTCACTGATGTCTTATACCATACATAATGGCATGAATCCAGCTTCAAAATAAACCCAGAATCAATTTTATAAGTTTATTTTCCTATCGTTCTTATCTGGTCACCCTCTACATATGAACTGTAGATGTAGTCCAAGAAGTAGAAACAGGTCGACAACATCAGCTCGGCCATATCGAGCGAATGGACAATAATGCTCCAGCAAAGATGATATTCGAATAACAGCCGAATCAGGCCGAATACAAAAAGCATATATTCGTCCTTACGCGTTTCCTCCTCCTACCCGATTCGACATTTTTAAACCATCATTGGACCATTCAGCTTGAGGTATCAACTCAAGGACTTTAGGTTTCTGAATGATTCCTTGAAATGGAAGACAAACTGCATCTTTCGTCGTCGTAGAGGTTCATGGCCCGTTCTCTGATAAAGCTGTTCGTAGAGATACGGTTTGGCCAACAAATCCTTAAGATATAGCGTAGGCACCTATTGACGAACGTTTGCAGCTTCCTCGTGACAGTGGCGGTCAGCCGAATACATGGTAGCATCCCAAACGCAGATTTTGCTTTTCCTATTCGGCTGGCTACATCCAATTCGGTTTCGCCATCGGTTGAGGTTTTGGAAACTCTCTACTCTATCAACCGTTTGACCAGCAATGCTTATCATCCTTACTGTGGGTTGTGGTGCGAATTCGGGAATTTCTTTCTACGGACACTTAAGTCTACAGACATGTTTGAGGCCTTCCTTGTCGCTGCCTACCTTGGCATTCAGGTCCCTCATCAAAATTATAATGTCGCCGTTGGATGTTGCATTACGAACCGCTTCCAACTGGTTGTAGATGGTTTTCTTTTCTTCCTCAGATGAGCCATCCCTTGGGGTATAATAGTGGTACTCTCGTCCGGAATTTGGTTGCCAGGAAATTAGGCCTCTGCGTGCTGTAGGTGCTAACAGCAGTCCAACTCCATACCTACGTGGGCTTCCGGAGTAGAGTAACACAGAGTTACTCTTTGGGGATTAGTACACGCCCGCATCCAACCATCTTATCTCGCTTACTTCCAATATTTCCAGCCTATGTCGGACGAACTCATGCTCCCTCAAATTGAAAAAATCTGGCGATCTGAGGTCCTTCACTCTGGGAGCCAAGGAGTGTCTTCTCGTTCCAAAAACAAATCTTAATCCGAGTACGATAGCCAAAGGTCGGTTTCCGTAAGTTTAAAGTCTTCGGTAACGCGGATTACTGGTCCAGGTTACCCCATCTAGGCATAAGACCCTAGACAATGTCGACCTTTACAATTTTAGCCAACGGATTAAGGATTTATACATGCAGTTGCCCGGGGACCACCACGACGAGGTAAAGCAAGCACTACATTGCGAACTTGGTTGTTGCGCTACTGGCCCAATCCATGTTTTGGGCAGTCAGCAGTTCCGTGATCAATCGCCTACACCTTCCTATTATGACTAAGCATAGCCTTGAGTGAGATATTCTGATTTATTGAGAGTGTCTACTGCGGTGGACCCTAGCAGTTCAGTGATTCCAAATAGTGCTCATCGTCACTGCAACCTGTGGAGGCGCCACCATCGGTTGGTCTTAAGCGATAGTTCTATGCGGTAGTACTATACGTTTTGTTTTTTCGAAGACATCTATTTCCCGGCTACTTTCTTGTCGATTTGTTGTATTGAGTCTCTAGTTTTCGGTTTTTTCTACTAATTTGAATTTTTTTTTCACTCATGGACACTAAAAAAGGCAAGATGCCGGGTGCCGAAGATTGGATGCATAATCCGGTTCGAGATACCCATTGTCCTCAAGGCCTGGAGAACCTCATAACTATCGACCAGATCCTGATAAATCGAGAAGGAATCAGCGACATCAATCCCACCAATAAGTATATAATCAAAAATGTTTTCGCCCAAAAGATGTACTATGCCGTAGAGGAGAGTAATTTCTGTAGCACCCTGTGCGGTCCCAGACGTTCATACCGAATGAGAATCTTCGACAATCACGACAAGGAAGTCATCCTTTTGAAACGTCGGTGTGCATGTGAGTGCTGTTGTTTCCCGTGCTGTTTGCAGTCGATAAAAGTATCCGCACCGCGAGGTGACTTCTACGGAGCAGTCAAGCAACAATGTTCCATGTGTTACTTGTCGTATAAGATTGTGAATCACAGGAATCAAACGGTGTTTCGAATTAAAGGACCATACACCTGGGGCATGAGTGCCGATGAAATCGAGTTTAAGGTACCGAGAATCTCTTTGCGTATTTCTTTGATATGAATTTGGATTCCTCCTGTCCAGGTGCTTTCATTGAACGGTGACCAAGTGGGAAAAATCTCAAAACATGCCTCGGGCGTTGCTAGGGAGGTTTTCACTGGCAGCGATTTTTTTGCGATAACCTTTTGCAAGGAATTAGATGTTCGGACGAAAGCTGCTCTCCTCGGAGCGGCATTCTTGATTGTAAGCTTTGTATTTGTTGGTGGAATTTTTTGAGTTTGAGTTCAGTTCTTTTGTGGTTTAAGGGTCTTATGTTCCTTGACGAATAGGGCCATCTGGGAACCTGGGGTAACTTGAATGCTGCAGGAAAGGCTTTCGGGTTTGTTTATTTACAAAGTAGCTTTTAAGAAAAATAATTGTAATTATTATAAGAATTCGCACAAGAATGTAGAGTCTTATTCAAGTTCTAGTACGCTTTGCCCAAAAGTATCAGTCTACAAAATTTACCTTACATTTGTTCTCTTTTTGTTTTAAATACAAATTGAAAGTTACTGCTAAGTTCGAGCTCTTGGTGTGTTTTAACTGACTGACATACTAGCCATGGGTTGCTTTCCGACATCCCTGCAACTCAAAATCTATTAAGCCACCTCCATTGCCAGCTGAATGTGGTAACTCCAACGTAAGAGTGTCATCAAACCAAGGGCCCTAGATTCTTGACTCTATCGACGTATTGTCAGACGAGTGTGTGCCTAATAATTGGAATCTCAACTGGATTGTCCTATCCACAAGAAAGAAGGTTCGCTGAATTGGGTCAAATGCAGAGGTACAGTCTCTTAAATATCGCAATCAGTGTGGTTCTCGACCAGAAAAACTTAGATATAATCAAATTTTTACACTCAGACACGTCCTGGAAAACCCCAAGAGGTCCCAACCAATACGCAACTCATTTTCATCAATTTTAAGGCGGCATGTGACAGCAGCTGTAGAGACGAGCTAGACAGAGCCATGCCTAGCTTTGACATCCCTGATAAACTCGTTCGCTTATACAGGATGACAATGGGAACGCTCGCTGCTCCATCGAAGTCTGTAACGAACTCCCCACTCACCAAGTCGTTTGATGTCAAAAATGAACTTAGACAAGGTGACGCGCTGCCATTCAAAAGATTGTGTGAAACTCATAAGTCAACAACGGAGGCACAATTTTTCAAAAGTCAGTGCAATTACTAGCGTATGTCGACGATATGACATTATTGTCAGATTATAGCGAGCAGTCACTAGTGCGTTCGTTGGTATAAGACATAACTGAGGCCAAAACCAAGTAAATGCTGTCAACAAGAACGTCACAATCGACAGTTTTATCTTTGAGATAGTAAGGGACCAGTGTTGTAAATTCTGACAATCCTAGCAGATATGAGACGAAGAATAATCGGGAGTTTGCTAGTCCCGAATCCTATCCCGAACAACTAAGGAAATTCGGTGAAAAACTCTGATCATGCTACACCTGCTTTATGGCGTTAAAGCTTGGACTCTATCTAAAGCGGATGACCTCAGTCGCTTCGCACCATTTGACGGGTTTTGGAGGAAGAAATTCGATGACAAACTAGCTGAACGATACGACCAAGTCAAAAACTGCGCATCAGTCTTCTAAGGTGGTTATGACATGCTGTGGCTCATAGTGTCTGTGAATCGAGACTGGATGGACAACGCAGTAGAGGGATATTTCGTCTTACAAGTTTGAGGGTACGTCAACCGGCTCGGACTGTTAAACTGAGGCAGGTAGCTAAAGACCGGACTAACTGAAGAAGCTTGTTATTGGAGGCCAAGGTTTAAGAAAGGGTAATGCAGCAATAAGGAGAATGAAGATCATTAATGAAGATAGTGAATAATAATGGCCCTAGTATTGATTCTTGAGGTACTCCGGTTCCAAACTCAATAAAGTCTGAAATTTTAGCAACCATGTGTCAGAACAGCAGCAGTGTCGTTAAAGCAGAATAGATCCTTCACTTTAGAGAGGAGTATTCTGTGGTTTACTGTTTCGAGTGCCTTTGAGACGTCAAGAAGTCCCAAGAACGATATTATAGTGAACTCAAAACTATTCTCGCTTACGTTCCTTAGCGTTACCAGTTCACTCTGAGGGTTTTTACGTTCTTTTAAGGACTAATGGTTGGGTGTTGCTGCCATCGTTTGAAAGGGTTCGTGCTCGAGGTCTCAGCTCTGGGTTCCGGTCTTCTATTCGAAGGGGTTGCAGATCGTAGCCATACTGAGATTTCGGAACTGGAAGGCTTCATTGCAGTCTGTTCGGGAAGCTTTAATGGCATCTTTTATAGACTGACGGATGAAACGCCTATTTGCTGTTCCCCGTCATATCCATTATTTTGTCAGTGAACTTGTGAAGGGGATCTGACGGTTAAGAATCTAAAGCAAACCGAGAGAGAGTATCTTATTTCTACACGTTTCTAGAGCACCGTTAAATAAAAACCTCTACAACTGGACTATTGAAACTGATTGTGATTAGGGTAGTTGTAAGGCTTTTCAGATCTGCAACACGCCTTAAAGTTATGAATACCAACCAACGACTTCTGCCGTAGCTGTATGAATGAAGAAGAAAAATGATAACTTGCAATATCCTTAGCAACAAAGCGGTTTCTAGATACTTCTCCGAGGAGCTGGACGATGTTGACAATTCTGATATCAATTTCAATGTTGGTAGCGTTGTGGATATCTCCAGGTTCTAGTGTAGCCTACCGTGAAAGAAAGATACCCACCTATCCTCTAACAAGTGTAGGAAACTATTCAATTATGCCAAAAGTACAAGAGACCCGATTGACTATGACCTGTATAAGGGATCCCTAGGTACATTTAAAAAAGAATTAGAGCAGCCAAGCGCAATTCTTGGAGGCTCTTCTGAAACATAATAGAATAAACCTCTGAAGCCTCTAGCCTACTCCATCAGCAACCAGCTACCTTAATAAATATGATGGTTCTTGGACGACTTCCAGCAAGCAATTGATAGATCTGCTGTTTGCACCCATTTCCCAGGCAGCTCTCCAATGATCAACAGTGGAATCTCGAACAAAATTTCTTCAACAAAATCCTTTTGGCAATCCATAATTTCAAACCATACAAATGAGCGGAACCTCACGACATTATTCCTGACGAGTTGCAGAAGTCCTCCGACATCATTCTGCCGATGCTCAGAAGGATTGTCTGTGGGAAGGGCACTGCACTATCTAGTGCGTAGCATTGAGTTTTTCCTGGTTCACAAGGAGTTGCCTTCCTGGAGATAGATTGCTCTTAAGATTTGGTCAATCGCTTGCTCACCGGTCGGGTTATCACTTCCAAGCTGGGTGGGATGCCCAACTAGAAGATCTGTTAGTGGAGGAACTACAATCAATATTTGATGTCTGGTTCTAGGCTTGTGGAAATAGTGCTGGATTTTCAAAGCAAACTTCCATTTCCATATTCATTGTCTATCTCTAGGTGTTCGGCGCTAACTAAAGCCTCGGAATATAGTAACAGAATAAAACAGGCTTCAGCTGCATAAAAGGCAAAACCAAAGCAATTGCAAAGGAAAAACTTTATTAGGATTACATAGAGGACATCCTAGTTAACAAGACCAGTCTTCTCGTCGATCCAGTCCAAGTATGAGCTGATTCTGGTGAATACACCTGGCCAGCCCTTCTCACAGCCCAAGATGATACCATACGATGTGGCACCAATTAATAGGTTCTCTCCATTGTCCTTGTAGACCAGAGGGCCGCCTGAATCACCACTGCAGATGGAACGTTTGGCCTTTCCCGTAATGCAAATGTTGCTCGGCTTGATTGATCCAACGTAGTAGATGTTGCAACTGCTTTGGCTAATAACTGTTGTATCGATGTAGTTCAAGACTTCCGAAACCGACTTAGATGCTGTCAATTAAAAACGAAAAAAAAAAGATATGAACTTCAACGGCTATGGGATGTAAGTCATTACTTACAGTCACTTTCCAAGCCCCATCCAGAGGCGACAACTGATTCTCCAACATAGGTCGGGTATGATCCGCTTCTCTGTGGCAATTTAGCCGGCTGGACATATTCTAGAAACAAACAAAGAATACAAACATCCGCTGGCAGGAACATCCCAGGCTTAAACTTACCGTTGAATTGAATCTCCACAGGCATTTTGATGACAGCGATGTCATTGGAAATGGTACTCTCTTCGTAGTCCTCGTGAGTGAAAATTCCAGACTTCGAAACAAATATTCTCTGTTGACCCACTTCCCTGGTATCCTTGATATTGAAGGCACCCAGGTAGACGACAACATCATCGGCTTCATCAGTGCAATGAGCCGCTGTTACAATCCAACGATTGGATACCAAGGTACCACCGCACCATGCTCCAGCGTCGCCGAATCTCAAGGAAAGACCAACCTGGTACGGGAATTGAGTCCTCGAAGCAACATCACCGTTGGTAATGCGACCTTCTTTCAAAGCCATAGGCTGGACGACACCTGCACTTGCGCAAGCAACCAATAAACTCAAAGCGAATACAGACTTCATTGTTCTATGCAACTGGATGCGTGTTCTTGTTTATATAGATCGGTTCGCTGTTAATCACTGACAACATCATTAACAAGCTTTCAAGATAGCTGGACAAGTTAGTTGCGTGTAATTGTGCGGGATTTTCCAACCCATTAACCTAGGACTTATCACCTGCAGCAGGGTTATCTTTTTGGGAAAACGACGGTGAACTTTATCCGGATATTGCTACATTGATTCGGATCTGAAGATTTATTTGCTCGTGTATCGTATCATTGATTTCCAGAAACTAGATTAATTGGGTCTTGATTGATAGCTAAGGTAGGTGATTAGCGGCAGCACTTTGGTGCTTGAGAACTAATGAGTTTCTTAACTAAACAACTAGCACTTTTGGGGGCCGGTTTTACCGGTCTAACTCATAAGTAGTTTGGATCTGATAGTGTATAGTTTACTTCCAATCAACGAAACTATCGAGTGAAAAGCAAGTTAGGCAAACAATTGAAAAGAAAAACATACAGAAAGCTCTGGAATGGATCCTGTAATACCCTATACTTCTGCCTTTGCACCAAGCCTGCTTATGTGGGCGGGGAACACTATACTTTTCATGCATCGACTGGAATAACATCAAAGGTTTGGGGACGTTACATGGAACATTTTGTCACTTTTTTTTTTTATGAAAACGCCGCCTAAAGTAGGCGTGGCTATAAACAATGTAGAAGTGCTAGATTGCCTCTGCTAAGCGCTAGGATTTGCTTGGTTTTGGAATTGTTATGCTTTGCTCAGACTTTTTTCTTTTGGAGACACGACAAGATAGGAGTGTGCTCCATCTCTCATTAGCTAGTCTCATGAAAGCTTGCTCTATATTGGATTTAACAAATGCTAGGGGCGGTAGAACAGAGGTAACGACCAATTTCAGATCCTGCCCGAACCTCTTCTCTGTGAAATCATCCACCCGTACCTTTCCCTGAATTTCGCAGTGTCCTGGAGGAAGTATGACGTGGTGGTTTGCTGTAAGTGCAGTGGTTTCTAGTTTGGTTTTGACGATGAGATAGCCTTCATAGGGGCAGTTTCATAGGTAGTTCTCTTCCCGTTTGCGTGATTCCTAGTACTTCCACTTGGGACACCCTGCCATGGCTTGGAATTCTAAATGAGCGAGTAATTTCGGGTTCTGATGAGTATATACGAGAGCCAACTCCTTCGTCAGTGAGGTAATAAAACACTATTTATACAGAGGGCCAAGATATCGGAGTCAACTCAAATCCCAGATCCCAGATCCCAGATCCCAGATCCCAGATCCCAGATCCCAGATCCCAGATCCCAGATCCCAGATCCCAGATCCCAGATGACAGTCAGGCCCTAGCATCGAAAACGACATCTTTTCAGTGCAAAAAATAACCCGCTTTGCTATGGCATTGGGTTAAGACCAGTCTCCTCTGGGTGCCGGAGCACAGAAACATAGAATGAATGAACAGGCTGATGACCTGCCAAGGAGCGGTTCAACTATTAGGACGGTTCTCTGGACTAGAATAGTCACATTGTCACAGCAACAGTGAGAAAAAGAAATAAACAGCGTTTCATCACTCTGCGTCTGCGGGTGTCCGGCTGTAGGTAGAGTCAGACATCAGAAGGGGAAAACCTTCTTTGACAGCCTCAATGAAATGTCAGGGAAAAGCAACAGCGAACTTGACAGTTTCCTTAAGCCCACAGGATGGTTGTACAGCATTACCTCTCTGTTCTAGGTTTCTTCAACAACAAACGAATGATAAAAGAAAAAAACTAAAAATAAAAAATAAAACGACGCTTCAATTCTTAGAGTATAATGGATGACATCTGTCATAATTGTCAAACCTCAGCTGACACTTTCAGAATTACGTTCAACACTAACTAACTACAGTCAGCTGGATAGTACACAAGAATGTATACTTGCTCGGACATGACCCATGAACCTAACCCAACCGTATCTGAGTTTCAAACCACTACTCTAGCTAAGACATTCTTTCCTCTATCTTGCCTTCATTTTCAACTTAATGGAGAGACTTGCTGGTTGGGGTCCAGGTTCACATTAGAAAACAAGTAAGTACTGATCTTCAAAGCATTTTGACATTAGTGTATGATTTCCCTAGCAGACCTTGGAGCAGATTGTGCATCGAGTGGATAGACAGGCACTGCAACCGTCCTATTTATCAGCATCAGATAATACTGACGTGAGATTCAAAGTGGATAACCACAATGTTGTCTATTATATCCTCAGCTATAAGCTGAACTCGGTATAAACTCCACGACTTCAGGAAGTAAGTTAAGGAAACCATTACATTGCAAGCCAGAGTTTACATTATTAGAACCAGTGTCGGAGAAAAGACTGAGCCCTGAGGTACATCAGAACTAGTAGTCCATTGCAATTGTATTGACCAAGTTGATAGTACAAGTTTGTTCAGTGATGATCATGGTATCGGAAGTGAGTAGTGCCCTGGAATTGCATCTGTGATGACGTTTCCCAAGAGCAGCTGGTCGATGATCGTTGCCCGCTGCTTGTGGAAAGAAGGCAAGTAATCGTCGCTTTACGATCGTTTTTCTCCATAGAAATCTGCGATCATCAATGAGCTCATGGCTATATTCTTTTCGTATTAATGGAGGAACTAAAAAATTAGCAGTCAAGGTCCTCGGGTAATAAATTTCCCTCCAATGGAGCATATTGAGAAAATGGGTATTGAAGTACAATTAAAGAATAATGAAGAACTATCACTATTCCTTGACTGATCACTGATCACTTTACAAGATCTCTCGTCTGCAGAGTTCTGCCTCTTTGCTGGTTCTGGTTTCGGTGTATTTTGGTCAATGTTTCGTCGATCATCAACAGAAGTTTATTCTTGACATGGCATTGTCATTTGTTGCTCTATATTCCAAACTTATGTTTGTTTCCCATTACGTAGTATATACACCCATGTATGGAGCTGATTTTCTGACCTTTTTTTTCTTCCACGACAGAGATCCTTAACAAAAGATGACAAAATAATTCGTTGCTGGGTTCTATAAACCTCGAATTATACGCTGGCTTTACAGCCCTCAGTGTCAGTCACTACGTTATCTGCTTTATTTTCCGAAAACGTTCCAAGCAAACGTCAACTACACCCAACTGATTCGACTGTATCTTTCGGTTGTCTTTTGTGAAAATCAATCTGCTGACCAAGGAAGCCTTGTGCAGTCAATCGAAGGTCTTTTCAAACTTCCGGCCCAAGGTTTCAAGCAATAGACACATTATGGGTAACTGGAAGATTGATGAACTCGCCATAGACGGTACCAATCTTAGGGCTCTTCCGAAACCTCAATCTCTGGATGTGCCCATCGCTGCATATAAACTATTACCAGAGCTGAACTCTATTACCAGGACCGAGACAGATCAGTCATGAGCCAGATCAGTTATGCCAAAGCGATCACAGATCAGCTGCATGATCGGAATGCTCACTGGGCATTGTCTGATGATCAACAATCACATGACTTCTACAGGAAACGAAGAGGAGAATGAAGCCGTTTTTCGTCGACTATCTGCGCCATCAAGAGCCTCCTATATTCAACAATTTCATCATATTGTTGTGCTTAGGCATCATGAACATCTTTTGCTTCATTGAAAGGTCTAAGTGGACAAATTTGGCTTAATTAGTTCCTGGGTAGCCTAAAAGGGTAGATCTAAGGTATTAGAAGGGATCTTGTGTTGTTTTTGTGCGTGTGTACTCTGGAACAGATGGTCATTGAGACCTAAACCTATTTCCTACTCAGTCTAGTCGAACGTATCGGTGATATATCGTCGTTCCTTCGACAAACATTGCAGTATTCATAATGCCTAGTACTACGCCCTACAACACTATATAGTATATTCGCAGGAAAACTAACCGTTTATTGAGGCCCCAGTCGAGAACGGGCATTACTTAACAGCTTAAAGAAGCCACTCTTTGAGATCTCGTTCCTCATGCACCCAGTGTGTCCTGAGATCCAGAGAAGAGTCTTCGAGCTAAGCCTGACTATCGAATTTCTAGAATTGTTGGCATCCACGAAGTATTTGGGAAGTGGTCAGTGGTTTCATCCATTCCTTTCAATACAACCTCTGGCTATTGGGACAGTAAAGGTTAGCTCTTGGTAAATAGAAGCATACTTGCCATCTTTAACGAAGCAGTCAGTACCGAAGTCATTCGAAAAATTTCGACTTCAGTTCAATCCGATCTCAGGCTCTGATCTCGAATCTAACCTGCGTCAGGTCGGCTTTAATTCGTAAACCCGAAGTTATAGTGTAATAACGTTGTCCTTTAAACCAGAATTTTAGGATGAGTGTGGTGCAGGGTTGTCAAAGCTCTGGTTTTGATAATACCAAGGGCAGTCCTGCTTAATGTGGTTCGATGTACTGCTGGAGTCCATGATGTAAAGGGAAATACCTAAGTAGATGCAGAGACCGCTCTTCCTGTGAGCTGTCTTAGTCTTTTTAGCTTGCAACGCAGTTTCGGGTAATGAGCTCCATGCCTTACCAAAGGTTCTAAAGCACTTTTGATGTCGTCGATTGCTATTTTTACATCAGGATCCTTCTAGAACAAGATCCAGTCCTTCGTAAAGAGAACAATCTTGTTTTGAGAAAACCGCTCTAAAGTCCTTTTCTACGCCATAAATCACGCCATAGTGTCATGGGACACTCTCTGTACATGGTTTGACAAAAGATGTTTCACCAATTTGACAGCTTCAATCTGACAGATTTCGAAAGATACATCTATCCACCGATGGAGGTCAGGCAAGTAGATCAGATTTCCTGAATTTTCGGGTTAAGATACATGAACTCTAAATCGAGCAAATGAACAACAACATCTAGATTCGAGCACGACCAACAGGACCGAACTTTAGACCACCAACTTCGAGTACGTTCTGTGAACTTCTTGTCAATAATACAATTCAGCGCAGTCGGGAAAATTCTCTAACTTCCCTCTTGGCCAATCAAATCAATCTTATCGCCAATAAAAGAACTGATACTGTCTTCCCTGCCAGAAAAAAAAACCCAACTATTCGAGCGTCAGAATCTAATCACGCGACTGAAAGATATTTTTAGAATGATTAGCTTTTAATGAAATTTTTTTTACCGCCACTACGCTGATCTCAAGGCAAACTATAAAAGCCGATGCTAGATTCGAATGGGAATCAGTTTAAAGAAAATGAAATTGGTATTCGCTTTGACTTTGTTGGTTGCCTCTGCTGTTGCATTGCCCCATCCTGCCCTTAAGCTCATGCCTTTGGCTGAGCTTGAGGGTCGCATCACCAACGGTGAGGTTGCCTCAAGGAATCAATTCCCATACCAAGTTGGTCTATCATTGGTATTCGGCACTTCTGGAGCATGGTGCGGTGGCACCTTGGTTTCTGACCGTTGGGTTGTGACAGCCGCCCATTGTACCGACGAAGCTGATGGTGTTACTGTTTATTTGGGCGCCCACAATATCAAGGACGACAATGAGGCTGGCCAACAACGTGTCTACGTTTCAAAATCTGGAATCACCACTAACGCCGATTATAACTCTGCCACAATCACCAACGATATTGCTGTGATTAAATTGCCCGTTGCTATTTCATTTAACGGTAAGTAGCTACAAGGATCATTGTCGTACTGGATGTAACGATGGTTTCTCCATTTTGCAGAATACATCCAACCAGCTGTATTGCCAAAGAGGAGCAGCTCATACTCCACCTACGCTGGTGCCGCTGTTGTCGCATCTGGATGGGGAAAGGACAGTGATGGTATGTACTCCAAAATGGTAAACCCTTCAGTCTCTTTCAACGGAGGACCTGTTTTTCTTTTTTTTTTTTCTTGTAGCATCAACCTCTGTATCGCCAGTGTTGAACTACATCGATACCACAGTTCTTAGCTCAAGCAGTTGCAATCTGTACTATCTTGGATCCATCACATCTGGCATGATTTGCATCACTGGTAAGGAAGGTCGTTCCACCTGCAATGGTGACTCCGGCGGTCCATTGGTCTACAAGGGTGATGGTGAGAACCTCCTGATTGGTGCTACTTCCTTCGGTATTGCTTTGGGTTGTGAGAAGGGATGGCCAGGTGTATTCACCCGTATCACCTCATACTTGGACTGGATCGATGCCCAGACTGGTCTTGTTAACTAAGAAGATTTCTTTAACTCAGTGAAAATAAAATTGGATCGAAGCATAGAGCAAAGTGTTTGGTTATTTACTCAACTTGTTTTTCGGGCCTAGAGCTGGTCTTTTGAAAGGTATTTAGCACGTTTTAGGTAGAGTTTCACAGGACATTGATGAAATATCTGAGAAGCAGTAGATATCTTGCCAAAGAATGGTGATAACAATAGTAGAGCATAGACCATCTACTCTACGTACAATTAGGAGAGAAGGCAGCTTGGATGAACTACATGAAGCATGCAGGCAGTCGTCAAAAGGAACCCACATATTTTTTTTTAGCAACCACGCAAAGGTGCCTTCAAGAAGAAATGTTCCCTGACCCATGAAAACTTCAACATCTGGTGTTGGTACCCAAAGGCAGCAAGGCTCCTTGAAAAGCTTCGGTATAACGACCGATACAGACGGGCGATGGTCTAAATACTAAAATGTTCCGTTGGAGTTCCACAGGGGTGAGTCCTTGGCCCTCTTCTGTTAAACATAATGGTACAAGAAGTTGAGCCTATCTGCTTTGCTGACGATATTGATGTAGTTACTGTGGCATTCATTCATGAGGTAGGATCCGTCATGGACTGAACAAGCCCTAAGATCAAAAATTGGTTACAGTCTGCCGACCTAGACCTAGCTAAGTTAGGGCAACGCTAAAGGTAGATGAATCCATAAACTGTTACACATGATCAAGGTCTGTACTATTACTACTTCACGCAATTCCTGTGCGGTGAAACCGTCAAACCGTCTGGAAACACTTCGTAGAGGCAAATCGTTGGACAAGGTCAGGGGACGACTGGTAGTACTGGCTGTACAGCTCGTAGAGTTTATTGTTAAATCTCCGGGTCCATGCTTTACCGCGTGCTGAGCGTCTTATATAAAGATTCCTTGCTGTTTCTTGAGAAGGCCTTCCTACTCAATTGGCTTCTTAGCAGCGTTGCCAATATCCAATAACTCTTCGTTTGATGTCTAAGGTTGTGTTGTTATCAGGCTTTATAGCAAAGCCGAGGTATACGAAGTCCCCAACTACCTTAAAGTCCTCTCGCTCCTCCGAGAGCGTTAGAGATAAAAAAGACAAGCTGATCTATACGTCTCCTGCAAAAGCCGTCCACAAAGCCATCACGCTTTATTACAGATACATAGTTACAGTAAATTATAAGAGGATTCAGGTACCATCTTCGAGTTCATCCTCCACCTTGTCATTTCTTCTGATTGGAACCCAAGATCCTGTTGTCTGGAGCATGGGTATACATTCGTTGTACATGCCCTTCCAGCCTTGTGATTTCTGCCTGAAAAGTCCTCTGGGATATCATTGGTTTTTTTTATTTCGTCTACCCAGGGGCTAGATCTACCGAAGCTTCTTGCGAAATAGGAGATGATCTCATTGGTCCGAATAGGTCCAGGTGAGGATGGTTGCTTCCTTTTTTCCCCCTGCAACTCAGCTTAAGCACAGTCAACCCTGATCTAGATATGTGACACATCCCATCTAGCCAGCACTATACTCTGGATCTGGCATTTTGACAAAATATTTAGGTTTCTGTGGTTTCAATGGATTGCCACCCAACAGACAAGAATGTTGAACTTTTCCCTCTTCTCCGAGAAAGCCAAACCCAGTTTAAAGCGTGAAGCGTGAAGATGTAAAAGAGCACGATTCCATGGCCTGTCATGCTAATATCCCTGATGGCTGAGATAGCCATAACTATGGTCTTACAGCATGCTGTGTAGAATCGAACTAAACTAACATCCATGGAGGTGTCCTTGTCCTAGGGAATGCTTGTGAAGCATGATGGGCAACGCTATGGAAGGAGGAAGTTTTAGAATTTTCGTTCATTGTTGACGTGACTAAACGATCCCGACATCTAGTATAAGCCTGATCCAAGGTCGCACACCCCAGCTCCTAGCTATAGACTCTTCACAGGAATAGGAATGTTCTTACTTAAGTTCAGGTCTGGTGAGTAACAGGAGAACTTATTGGCGAACTTCGCTGAGAGCGCCTTGCTGTTTGCCTGAGGCTGTAATAGCAAAATCTGGTAACCTTTGTCAGAGCATCGGATATAGTTATGGAAGAAGTGATGCTGAAGAAGTTATGGAAGAACTGAGGCAGAACTGAGTAAGCGATGGTTGAGGTCCATGACGCGCTGAAGGTGATCGTTGTGACATTTTTTGCGGAGAGCCTCGGCGAATGAACTGGCAGATGCCGTTCATGTGGAGGCACGTAACTTTGGCAGTAATTCGACTGCCAACTGCCTTGAGAGTTGACGTGCTTCGGTACTGTCCTTGCACCAACTGTTTAATGATTGACTGGACATTGTTCTAAATCACTGCGAGTTCGTCTACATGAAGCTCGATTTTTACCTCTGCTGTTCAGGTGCTACGTGCGTTTTCTACTGAAAGTCTGCGACTATTCCGCTCCAAAGTAGGATCAGCCCAGCTGTATGCGTGTAATGAAAGGATACCACTTACACACGCTGAGACAGAGGCCCCATTTCTATTCTATAAAACTTTTTTATTAGCTTAATCGCACGCACTAAGAGATTTAAGGAAAAACCGAAAGCCCATCCCGTTCTAATTGTTAACAATGCCAGTTTTGGCTTCGATCCAATCCAGAAACGAGGTAATGCGGGTAAACACGGCTGGCCAACCAATCTCACAACCAAGAGCAAGGCCAAACGAAGTGGCACCAATGAGAGTATTCTCATCATCTTCCTGTATAATCAGAGGCCCACCGGAGTCACCATTACAAGTTGAACGGCCATTCTCTCCACTAATGCAGATGTGACTACTCTGAATCAAACCAAAGTATCGAAGGTTGCAAGACGAATGCGAGATAACCCTCGAGTCAATGAAACGCAGCACAGGTGACACCGTTGTGGCAGCTACAAAGTAGAGCCTATTAATGATAGGATCCACATTCAGTCAAAATTATAAACTTACCATCACTGTCCTTGCCCCAGCCAGAAGCGATAGCAATATCACCCACGTAATTGGAGTACGCTCCGGGAGTCTTTTTCGGCAACTTCGCTGGCTGGACATAAGCTAGAGATGCACACACGGAGTAAGTAAGTGAGTATCGTTTCGGAAGTTTCCCAACTTACATGTGAGCGGAACCTCAAGTGGCAACTTAATCAAGGCAATATCATTACGGATCAGGTCTGGATCCCAGTTCTCATGGACAATGATTCCGGAGAGGCCAACAAAGATAGTCTGCTCTCCGGGGTCTTTCTGGTTCAGCTGCACAATGCCCAGAGTTATGTTCACACTTATAGCCTCATCGGTGCAATGAGCAGCTGTCACAACCCATCGTGACGAAATCAAGGTACCTCCGCAGAAGGCCGAGAAAGTGGGAAACTGAAGCCTCAATGCTGCCTGGTAAGGAAACTGCTTTTCCTGAGCAACCTCTCCATTGGTGATGCGTTGTTCCAGCTCACCAACTGGTAGGCGAGGAAGTCTTGGATTGATGTGACGCGGCTTTAACGGATCACCTTCGCCTATGGAGGCAGCTGTAGCCGTCGCCACGAATAGAGCTAAAGCAATTGCGAGTTTCATCACTCACTTCAAAGAATACTATAGACGTCGGCATTGGGTACTTCATAATTTATAGCCTCTGTGGTTCTGACAGTTCCTCACGATAAGGGTATCAGGTCGTGATAGTGCAGTCAATTGCAATCGTCTGTAAGGCGTAGACAAACATTCTAACTCTGGTCTGGAGAAATACCTAATCTAATCTGTTTGACAAGGGAATTCAAATCAAAATACCAAAGTTAGAGGGTAACACGTTTAGATCTAATCGCCGTTGTTATAGCAGACATGTGCTGAGCTCGTTATCCGTAGAAACTGCCAGATTGACATGGGATTACTTGTGTCAATAGATCGTAGAACTATTTTAGGAGCTGCAAGCCTTCTGATACGGAAGCTTTAATTACGTTGCGGATTGGGCCTATCAGTGTTAAAAGTATCTACGCACCTGGAAGTTCAGTCCAACAAGAGCCAGTGATATTCGTACTCGTCTGGGGAGCTGAAGCTGGTAACAAAACCTATTACGCCTCATTCGTTAGCCCGACATATAGAGTACGTTGGTCCGTGGATCAGTCTCTTCAAACGAGGAAACGAGCTAGGTTCATGTCGACCTATTTGAATAGACGTCGGTGGCCTAGTAAGCGCAGCTACTAAGCTTACCTGACAGAAGCTTCAGCTTCTATGATTATGCTGATTACCTTCCTGTCCTCAAACTTAAGCCAGTGTACCCGGTAACTTACAGTGGTATGACAGTAAATCTAGGAATAGGTTCCACAAGGTCTGAGTAGTTTGCATAGTTTTGACGCAGACGCTTAGGTCAGGCCTAGTTCTGTAGAATAAAACGAGCATTCTGGCTCGAACTTAGATTTCTAGAAAAAACCAAAGTGTCCGGTCAATCACGAACGTCTGACAAACATCCGAGAGCATTACTGACGTGAAGAAGCTTCCCAAAATCCGAATATTTATGGGACCTAACCATGGGACCTTTCCTGTCTTACTTAGTCCTCCTAAACGCTCTGAAGGCAGACAAACAAATGGCAGCTCCATGATATGAGGTCGTCTTTAGAATTCGTATTCATCATGTCGAATCCCCTCGAGGCTTGGGTATATTCAAGCAAGATCGAGGCACGCTTTCGTAACAACAAAGCTCAACTTTGATCTTGATGAGCACGAAGACAGGATACAACCTTCCGTGACTTGCCTGATAGTAGCATCAGGCAGTACAGGCAGTTCGTTAGTTCTAGAAGACAATAGTCTTCAGGCATTAAAGAGGTTCAGGTTTAAGTCTCCTGGACCAGATGATCATCATTTCTCGGTTGAAACCTTGGTACCTGGGCGTTAAGAGAACGTTTAACAACGTCGAACCAGAGGCAATCATGGACGCACTGTCGAATCTTGGAATTGAGGCGTTGACTGACTCACTGGTGAACCAAATCAAATCAAATCTGCCTGAGCTCGCAGGTTTGCTGTAAGGGTACACCACAAGGAGTTGCTCTTGCCATAGGTCTCTAAATGGACACAAAAATGCGTGCTACCTTGGGGTCAATCGTCAGAGAACCGAACTGGTTCTCTTCACAAGGAAGTATAAAATTAGTTTCACCTCCCTGGTACCTACACGGTTAAGTACTTAAACCTCAACTTAGGCAGTAATTTAAGGTGGAAACCTAACATCCCGCAATGGGTTAAGAAAGTCACCACGGCTTTGTACTGCTGTAACCAAGCTCTTGATAGGCATGTGGGAAAAATGGCATGCGTCTGCATTAGCGAAGCCTTGGAAACCATTCCAACTATGGCCTGGGACGTTCTGTTCCACATGCTTCCGCTCGATATCTATTGAAAGCAAATGCGGGCATTCGCATGAAAGTAATTCTTTGGTGGACCAACCTACAGTCCTTTAGTCTTAGTAAACTAGAATGCATCCCAAAAGGCACCGTCTACTCCACGATTGGTTGAGAGGGTGGTACAGGGTTTCGTAGTGCATTCATCTGGTTTTATAAAAACGAGTCCAAAAGCGCAACTGGTGGGGGGCGAGGTGTCTTCTTCTATCGCCTTCCTAATCATTGTAGCGTGTTCCAGGCCAAAATATTGGCCATCACAGAGACCCAATTGCTAAGGTGCAATGTGGTTACCTTCCAAAGCTGTCCTTAACTGCCGCCTATCTATACCTAACGAGTTGGTGGACATTCCAGGAAATTGCCCGATGAACTCGCCAGATTGGCACTACTCTGTCGATCTCAACGAACTGTGCTCCTTCTATATTTCGAAACTGATGTGGCCCAAGCTGGATCTCAAGCACTCCAATAGTCTAGTAGGACAAGGAAGATCCATCATAGTCTTAGGCTAGATCTCCCTGGAAACATTTTTTGCAGAAGTTGCATGGATGAGGAAGAGGAAGTACACCTCCTATGTACCTACTAAGCGCTCTCAACTAGAATATCTTGGAAAGGACTACTTCGAACTCGCTAGTATAAGCATTCGCCCCCTCCAGTCTTTTATAAAAAGCTTCTGTTGGTTCAACGGGTAGATTCAAGACACTAAGTCCTATTCGGGACACTAGATCCTAACGCATCACAACGAGCCTATTCTGGCCTAATTGTGATTGCACTTGCTGCACCCTGTCATTCGGACCTAGTTCTCGCAGATCACGATCTGTTCAAACAATCATCAATCGCAGTCTACTCCAGGTCTAGTCATAGTTTTCGTCAGCAAACTCGCTGGTTAGGGCTGGCACTCTCCCAGCCTAGTTTAGGAGACTTCAAGAGCAACAATGATCACCATCTAAACACAACTCGACATGGCATACAACCAGGCGGAGACGCAAAAGTTCAAGCAACTAAAACCATACAAAATTTCTCCTGATTCAATTTCTTTACTCAGCCCGGAGGATATCCTTCATTTATTATCAAAAAAAATATTAAAAACGATTGTTAATCACCCCAGTTGTCTCGTAGATCCATCGAACGTGGCTTGTAATGCTTGTAAACAGGGCATGATCGCCCAGAACGCACCCCGAAGACCAACCAAACGAGGCCAATCCAATGAGTGTCTTCGCAGAGTCTTCCAGAACCAATGGATTGCCCAAATCGCCAAAGCATGTGTCATCCGCCGAGTGCAAGCAAATGACCGAAGGATCAATGTCTCCATCCTGAAAATACGCCGAGCAATCACTTCGTTTGGCGATGTTCACTGATCCGTAACGAAGTTCACTGGATTTGTCTAGAAGTAGATGATTAGCCTTGGAAAGCACGTTACCAATTCTTACCATAAGACCATCCGGATGTAGTGGCATCGAATCCGTCGAATGTGGGTTGGTCAAAGCTTACCCGGGGTAAGGTCACGGGTTGAATGTAATCTACGGAAGGACATGAGTTGAGACTCTGATACATACTCTGGCGGGACTAGGTACCTGTGAATTGAATCGGCTCCGGAAGCTTCAAAGCAGCAATGTCATTCACCAATGACGTATCTCTATCCCAATCCTCGTGAAGATACACATTGTTCATGGAAATTTCAACTTGAACCTGAGCCGGCTCATCGTTAGTGATGTCATGTGCTCCAAGGATTGCCGTCAGACTTTGTGCTCTAAGGAAGGATAATATGGTATACCTTGATGTTTAAGGAATGAATCCAATGTATACCGTTCCAGGCACTGGGCACTGGTTAAGATCCAATCTTTCGAAATGAGCACTCCACCGCACCAATCGAATTCTGTAATCAAAGCCACTTGGTATGGAAACTGCTTCACTGATGCAACCCTGCTGCCTGATGTCCGAGGAGCGGCCAAAGCCACTGTGATCAATGCAGCACAAATCACTGCAACTTTGTTTATCCACATTTTTAGAAACTGAAAACCTAATTAGATCATTTCGTAGCTTATAAGGCGGGATGGCTATCCGAATTGGATAACCTCTTATCGAATGGCAATATTTATTTTTCACGGAGCCATCCGAGACTTATCTATGGACGTCAGCAGTTTGTTTTTTTAGTCAAGCGCCACAGTATATACTAGATTGGAATCTATCTAATTTGAGCTATCAGCCTTCAGTATCGATGGCTGTAGGAATTGATAAGGAGCGAGATACGTGTGGTGTGCCTTGGGGATTCTACGATCTGAGAACTGAGAACACCACAAACTCTATCATTCTGGCTTGCTTACTTATGGTCTTGGACTACGAGATGTCCCATTGAAGTCGGTAACAGCCAAAGGGTTTTCATTTAGAGTGTTCCACTTTGTTGCCTTTATAAAATAGCTTCACGATCAACGATCGACGGCTTCAATAAGTCGATTGCTTGATCTGATCTGTGGGAGCATAGGGAGCAACGGGTTCGAGGTTCGAGTCCCAATCGGAACACCTAAAAGTTTTTCACGGCCCCACCTCTCGCGAGCGTCTGACAAACATCCGAGAGTACAGCTGTCCTAAGAAAGCTTCTCAAATAACAAACTGCCCTTCGGACACGGCATTAGACAGTAGGCCGTACTGTTCTGCCAAGTATACCTTCTCATGATTAAATGGCGCAGATAGACAGGTGTAAAACTTCAAACAAATCAGAGCTAACTTCACTCATAGTCGAAGAACCCTCTTGGAAAGATGAACGGTCATAAATAAAACACCTTTTATGTGCACGCCGCTACCGTTTATGATGCTTATGATGCACCCAAAGGGTGAGTTTAAGTTGTAAGAGATGGTAGTTAGGGTCTAGAGACTGATGAAGAAGTATTTAAAGAGAACTAGGTTACCTTCCTTCAAGAAGGCAAGTTACTGCCTTTCCTATTATCACAGAATATAATAAATTTCGGACTTTGAGTGGTTATTTGTAGAGTCTTCGAGTTCTAATCATTTGATGCTGTCCAGAGGGAAAGACTTCTTGAAGGTAATAAGCTGATTCTAGCTTAGAATAGACTCACCACTAGACTAAGGCTTTTAAAATTGCCTGACCTGTCAAAAAGTTTGAATTTTGAGCTCTATCCCTTGATTTGCGTTTTGAGAAAGACATGTGGAAGGGTTGCCTGAGACAGTCGTCACTAGTGTCGTTAATGTTTGGTTTGAGTTACCGAGTTAGGTAGAGTTGGTTCGTGGTTGAAGCAGATCTTTTTTCAATTCGTTTGTGTAAAGAAAGTACATCCAGACTTCCAGCTGCAGTTAGGCTTGATTGGTTAGTATCCACATTATTGACGAGCTTTTAGATGCAGGTTTCATTTTGTCAAGAAGCTCTAAGTAAGTCCACAGGCATAGAATTGCTTTGCTGATAGCTTAGACATCTAACGTTAAGCAGCTCAACTACGTCATGATGGTTGCCTACCTTCACAAGGGTAAAGTCTAGAAGTTGTGCCAAACCAAGTGTGATTGCCAGACATGGAGTCGAGAAAGTAGATAAGTCTCTGTGTCTGGGAATAGTGTGTCTCAACAACACTGTTGCCACCAAGATGGATGTGTTTAGAGAACTCAGGAAGCAAAGTTCCCGTCCAATGTAGAATCAGAATTGTAAAGTGTAGACCTTCGCAAATAGACCTCTTGTGGATTTTTTTTAACCAATTATAGAGCAATCATCTTCTCTAGAGAACGGGCCAAGAACCAATGGACATTACACACCCTACGCCCGTAAAATCCCCTCTCGGAACCAGATAAAGCTGCGGAATAGTCAAAGCAAGTACAGCTGAGAAGAATCAAGCTCTATGGGAATGAGTTGGAGGCAGAAGGCGCACTGTGCTCCTCGAGGGTGGAAAAGAACTTGTTTGGTCTATTGACGGAAATAAGTCTAAGGGCGGTCGTAATAGCTTGTCCAGTGTATTCCGATAGACTAGTACTCCGTACATTCAGATGGGTGTTTCCACCGTGCATATCCTGTTTACGGTTCCCCAGTTTAGGCCTATACCCTTCCCATAGGAATAAAGGGCAACCGAGGCCTTCCCAGCACAGCCTTGAGTTTTCGGTTTCCAATTGACTTTTTGTCGAGAAGAAACCAGTTCAATACGCTTGAGTATTGCTTGTTCCACTGTGGTCTTCCCGTGGTCTTTCGTAGAAAGGAGAATAGGCTAAGCGGTTGGAAGTCTTCAGGGGATTCGTGGAGGGTCTTACCATCCTTCGGTATGAAGACTATGCTTATACGATATTGGAGTAGCCTCGGTATACCGATCTTCATCAATGATCTCTGTCCCGGCTCTCTTTTCTCAGCTCTGCCAGGGTATGACCCCTTATCCGTCTCACAACCTGGATGCGATTTTCCCATCATTTTTGGGATTTCCCTCTCGGTGCTCTCATTTTCAGTAGCATAACCTCTAACTTATATTGCCTAAGACTGCTCTTCTAGAAATCCCAATCCAGCTTCAAGAATCCTCTAGAGCGCTTTGTTTGATTAAAAAGCTTTCTATCTTCCTATTTCAGAGTTCCACCACGGAGGCTTGGGTACGACCCCCATCTAATCCACGTCAGAGGGTGAATGTACATTGAGTACTAAAGTCAATACCAACCCGTATAAGGCCCTAAACTTCTAGGATAGGACTTGTCCCCACGAAAGACAAGGCCTAAAAGTCGGTTCTTTCGTTCTTCTACTGCATAACGTTCACTTTCTCCTTGGAACAGGCTTAAGTAAACGTACCTTAGAGCTTGGTGGCTCACTGGTACTTCAGTCTAAAATAACTAAGTCTGCATGAGTCCTAGGCCAAACTAGGCCCGAACATAGTTTTATTTGTCGCTGTGCGCTTCAATACATTTTTTAATTGTTAACCACTCCCGATACTTCTTCAATCCAGTCTAGGTACAACGAGACCCGGGTAAACACCGCCGGGATACCCCTGGTACAGCCAGTACTCTTTCCGAACGACGAAATGCCAATCAGTACTTGTTCCGAATCATTCAAGACCAATGGACCGCCTGAGTCTCCAGGACAAGTTGATATTCCGTTTGTAGTATCGATGCATAAGTTTGTAGACCGTAGCGAATAAGCGTAGTACTTCAGACAATCGCTGTTAGGTATCACAGGACGCACAATATAGCGCAGATCGCTTGTAATGGCTGTGGTAGCTGCAAGCAAAATCATTTTACTAGAATCAATGAAAAGGCTTTGTGTCTAAACGTACAATCACTGATTCTTCCCCATCCGCTGGCGATGGCTTCTTGGCTAACGAATAGGCTTTGGGCGGAACTTTTCTTTGGCAGATTTATTGCTCCAATAGCGCTGCTAAAGGTAACCTTACTTGGTAGCTGTAGAAGTGCGATATCATTCTCCAAGCTGCTGGAATCATAGCCACCATGGATGTGAATAGATGATGCCTTGATGTACACTTGTGGCGTGAGTCTGTTTGGTGATCCAAGGTAAACTGTCACTGACTTCACTCTGCAATGGAACTTGTTAGTTCAGAGAATATATGTATCTATGGTCCGTGTGTCACCCTTCAACGCAATGAGCAGCGGTGATGATCCATTTCGAATCGATTAACGAGCCACCACACCACGAGAATTGACCCTTCACCACTTCAATGTACAGGCCGGCTTGATAGGGAAACTGATTTTCCAAAGCCAACTCGCCACCGGATATACGCCCTTCGAGGTCGGATACATCCAAACTCGGTGCAAGATGTGACAATTCGAGTGCACCGACGACGGTACACAAGAATGACACTATCGCGACGACAGGTAAATTATTCATTATTCTCACTAGAACGGTCCTCC
Source organism: Xylota segnis (assembly GCA_963583995.1). NCBI lineage: Eukaryota > Metazoa > Arthropoda > Insecta > Diptera > Syrphidae > Xylota > Xylota segnis. The sequence continues at coordinate 36,786,482 of OY757238.1, read as the reverse complement.
GGGTGTGACTAAACGCCTGTGGCTGTGAATGGAGTAAAGCAGTTCGAATAAATTCGGATCGTTATCGATTGGTTATCGAATTTGTTGGCAGATTGCGATCGGAGTGATGTTTAACAAGACCTAACCATTTTCATGTACAAGCGATTAAAATAATCGGGCGTCATCGGAACGCCTCTGAAATGGGTGGAACGTCAGACACGTACTTGGGATGTGCAGTCTTTATTAGGTCACAGGTGTTACTTGGTTTTGGGAGATACAGGAGTCTTGTGTTCTTTCTTGTTACCCTGGAAGTCTGTCGTTCTGTTCTAACTCAAGGATCCATTGACTTAGAAGCACTCAGCTGGGGCTCCTCTTGCTATAAAGATGTGACTGACATGAGTCCACATTTTTCTGTTGAGGATGCCGGGATTATATATTTTGAGGGGAATGTCATACGGGTCAGTCAACATCGCGCTGTCAGGTAGAATGAACCATTCAACATGCACCCGACTAAAACGAAGTAAGGATAGCGATGTCCAAGCTTAAAACCATCAAAGCTGCTGGACCTGATGGCATACAGCCCAGTTAGAGATGTCTTGAAAGAGAGTATAAAACCAAGTCATCTCATGGATGGAGTCTGAGCATCATTTGTCGTCCGATCTACAAGAAAGAAGATCTGTCAAACTGTGTGAATGGCTAAAATCCTTCAACTATCTGTGTGGTTTCAACCCAGGAAAGTCCACACTCAATCTATTTTCCATACTTTGTTAGATCCTTGAAAAAATGCAAAGACCCCATCACCTTTTCATGGATTTCAAGGCCGCAACTTAATAGAATCAATGTGGACCAACTATACGAAGCCATGTCTAGACTGGGGTTGTGCAGGACGACGGTAATGATCTCACTGAGACCTTGGATGTCAAAAAAAGGATTTAGACAAGGTTAAGTGCTGTCATATGACTCGTTTAACATCATACTTGAAAGGATTATACAAAAGTCAATACCGGAGGTACAATCACAGCATTGAAACGGTGCCACCGGAGCAGTCTCTAGAGCTTAGGGAATATCCTGAACTCAAACGGTGGTAAATCAGGTCTCGAAGAACCAATGCAGTGTAAGGTGGTGCCAAACCAAATGAGAATTGACTTCTTTAAGCCACAAAACATATTTCAAAATGGTCTGGTCTGATCCAAATATCATGTTAACAGTGTCAGCGAAGCCTCCAATTGTCATTCGAAGTTTTTTGACCACGGATTTGCGTGACGCGCTGTTCATCCATTGATGTTGATTTTTTTAATTGTTCGTACCATTTGTAAACATTTTGTGACATATTCTGGTCACCGAAGTCCTTAAATTTTCTCAACGTATTTGCAGCAGAACGCAACTTCTTTGCAGACATTGTAAAAGTCGATCAATTTACTTTTTAAATTTTGTCATGAAATTTGACACAGATGTCAGTGACAGTATTACCAACCTAAAACAAATATATTTTAACATTTTTTGATCACAGTTGTACGTGTATGTTATTCACATGATCACAGGCTTATTGAACAGAATGTCACAATCGACAACTTTGTTTACCTGGGCTCTGCCATAAATTGACATTTTAATGACATTTCAGCGCAAATTAAACAATCAATAAATCTCACCAGCCAGGGTTCCTTTCCTTTCCTGCACAATCGTTGTGACGATATCGAGGTTTGGTATCTATACGTTTGTATGTATGTATGACAATAAATCTGACCTAACACAGCAGAGCTTCTTCAATTGTATGAATAGGTATAAATGACTTGTATAGCTGTAGGTGCTAACATGGCTGAACTCCCGGAAATATACCGTTAAGTGCTTAAAAATATAAAAATACATTGCATACCAATTGGGATGCGTAGGTAGCCGCACCTGAAACTATGTCATCAAATTCTCTAATAGGTTGCAACGGAAAAGAACAATGACCACGCCCACTTGCCCGATAAAATTTTGAAAAGATAATGAAACGGAGTTTGAGAGTTAGGTTATGTCTCCTTCCGAGAATTAAATTATCTCCAGTTAGTGGTCCTTATTTAGTTGATTCAACTTCGGCAGCACCAGTTAAATCGCAATTATCTCTCGTCCTGACCAATCCGGCCAGAGCTGAAGGAAAACCAGTTGACTTATTCCTATGAATAGGCAAGTATACGAGAAAGCTTGGTGTTCCCTTTAACGATTTCTGTAGAAGCTGTAGAGACAAGAAAGAAGAGAAAACGATGGGACGTCTTCTGTACCTTGCTTGATTTTTCAAAAGTTTATCCCTTCAGGAAGATAGAAATCTCATGAAACTTAGCTGAAGCTCAACTTGAATCCCCTTGTCTAGTCTGTTCTAGACTTGCGCTTGCTAATGCTTGTCTAAAAGTAGTTCCTCACGTATGACCCGAGGCTTCATGAATTCCACTTACAGAGATGCATTGACGTCTTCGTTGTCTTTTATATCTCGATGACTTCACTTCCGTATTCGGACAGGCCTTAACCTAACCTCGAAGCAGAGGATTCACTGAGTGTTCTAATTGGAGCAGACTTCTATTGGAGCATTGTGACTGACAAGCAAATGGGGCTCAGGATCAGATTACGGTGGTAATGAAGTAGCGTGCACACCAATCCTTATCGTCTTCAAGACCTCGGCTCACACTGAAAGAACGATGTCGCTCAACGAAACAAAGCGCAAGGAATGGTGACGAGTTTTCACGGTTGACTAGCTCGTATAGTAGCTTATGTTTCCCGTGTACATCGCATGGTTTCAAAATACCTTTCTTTCTTTAAATATGAGTACTGACATCTGCTTTAATGAGAGAAATGACTAGACAACAGCTACTCCAGTTTTCTTCACATAAACAAGGTTCGAATGACAACTTCGACTGGACATCGCTTAGGAACCTGTTAGTCCTTTCAGTTCAAAAATCAAAGAACAAGAAACATTCGAAGAACTTTTGAGAAGCTTCGACAGATTCGAACTTATACTCGAATTCAAGATGGTGGTTTTGGTTTGCGATTCCCACCATCTAGTCTAAGTTCGATCAGAAGTGCTCTAACTGTCAGTCAGATGACAAAGGATGTCACTCATACCAATTATAGAAACTGTCATCATGGGGCATTGCCATTAGGCAGTGGCATCCTCTATATATCGTTTTGGTAAGGTGGACGGCAGTGAACTTCGACTCATTCCATCTGCCTGACAGCGAAGAGTCAATCTTTGTCGATTTTCGAAGCCCAATACATCAGTCTGACAGCATTTTGACTGCGCAATCATTTCTATAAAAAAAAAAACCCACAAGCAATGCGAGACAATCCTTAAATAAATAATAAACCCAACTTAAGGACTTTAACCAAAGTATATTTCTGATACTAAATTACAGAATGCCAATTAATTTTATTAATTTTTCATTATCCAGTCCTTGAATGCGAAAACCTTGGTATAAATAGTATAGCTTGAGTTATCGGGATTGCAATTCTCTGGACCCGACGACATAATGCCAATCAATTCTCTGGTGTCGTTGAACATGAGGGGACCACCCCAATCACCAACGCAGCCAATAGCCTCGTTAGGAGCTGCTGTACACAAAACAGGATCATCAAAGGTCTTTGGATCTTTTTCGAAGTGCTTAGCGCATACTTCTTTGCTCAATACGAATAAGTTCGCTTGTAGCAAAGTATCAGATTGTTTTGACGCTGTTACATGGAAGGCGATCAATGCTAGGATCATTACAACAGATACCCATGAACTATAACTCACCCGTGTTTCCCCATCCTGAGGCGATGGATACCCTTGCTTCAAGAAAGTCGTCTTCCTTTGGTAAACTGATAACGTTAATCGTTTTCGAAAGCTCAACAGGATCTATTTTAATCAGGGCAATGTTGTTTTTGAAAAGTTTTGGATCATAGTCGGGATGCACAATCAAAGTTTTAGGTTCTTTCATCATTCCTTTGCCAAAGGTTACACTTCCAACGTAGGCGGTTACGTCTTTCACAGTGAGTCTGTAGAATTTCAAAGCCGGTTTAGTAAATACCTTCATATGTTGGTGACAAGTTTACTTATTGACACATCGAGCAGCGGTTAGAATTTGTGTTGTGGAAATCAATGATCCAGCACACACTGATGGTTTGGAATTCAGTTCTAGGCCCACTTGATATGGTAGATCACCATCTTTGGCCGGCTCTCCATTATGAATCAGTTCTTCAGCGTTGTCGTCAGCGAACCCACTACCCAGGAGCGCAAATACAATGAAGAGTAAGTACATGTTTTGGGTAAAATACTAAACTTGGATGGAACTATTCCGGCCTGCTTTTATAGTGCCAGAGAGTGCCAACCGATGGCTTGTGGGAATGAGCGTTTCAAAATGCCAAATAGTGCAACAAATCTGGAACAAATGTTGCGAGGTGATGTTTTCAAATTTTCTAATTAACGTGACTTTGTACTCTGCACCGAGGACAATTAGATTGAACTGAAAAACAATGTGTTATCGTCCATACAGATGGATCCAGTTTTAACCCACTAGATGACGAAAATCGCTGCAGCACTCTACCCAGCCCAAAAGCGTTGTTGGAGTTCTCGAAGGCGGAAACTTCGACAAAGTGTAGTCTGTCATCATCTTTCATTGTCCAAACCTGATAAAAATCCGACAAAACTGCAGAGACCGGTCCGGACAAGAAAAAGAGTCTTGTATCCATCCTGCCACCAACGACGAGCAAAAGATTTTGGGACCCAAACTTCAATTGTCAGCACTCACCACATCAGCTCCGAAGATCGGCAACCTGATCCGAGGACAGGCAGGACAATTACATAGGAAATGATCAGAAGTATTCTCGTCCTCTCTACAGAGGTGGCACACAGTGGTGTTTCTTAAGCCTAGGACACTGAGATGATTGAAATGAATGTTGAGAGACAGTAAGAATCACGCATCACTATTGTGTTCGTAAGACACCCAGTCGTCAATGGGAAGACCAAACGTAGAATTGAGCCTTGCTTGGTACTCTCATCGGACATGGAACCCAGACAAGAGTCATAGAATTCAGCCTTACGAGTGAAAAAGTCTTGACTTCTCGAACTAATTTGGAACGGGTTACAAGGTTTACCAAGCACTTAAGCCAGACTCAGATACTCGGACCTCTCAACCTATTCTTTACAATAGAGCCGGCAGCCATTAGAATAACACAGATCTCCGCTTGAAAAACAGAGGCAGGAAGATGCGACTATGGCCCCGTCAGACTCTAGCCAAAGCCAGTGCTTTAAATTTGTGCATCAGCCAGAGTTCCAGTTTCATTGCATCAGGCGGCATATCCATGGAACAAGGGTCATAGTATCATGCAAGATCATCGAAACCAAAAGCCATCCCACCTAAGATGGTAGATAGCTTTAAGAGGTCAGTCAACCAGAGCATGTCGAGGAGAGCTAATTAGAATGAAACCCAGCCGAGCCATACGTCAAGGTATAGGAATATATGCCAGAGTTAGACACGCAATTAAGACTCTCTTCCGAGTTGGCAGCAATACTAGCCGCACTCCATCGGTGCCAGGCGATTTGAAGCTATCAGAAGATGCCACGACTGATGCTGTATACCACTCTCCTAGATTGTAGAACAACTAGTCAATGTAAAGGTGTTTCATTAAGAGTGATCTATATTTCCAACAGGATTTCTCGGCAATGCGCGAAGTTAGCTGAGGTTTGTTTCGATCCTCAGACTCCTCAATAATCGCCATTTTGATCATAAGCAAGTGCAAGCTTCAGCAACGTTTGGAAATCCCCCAGATTTTGGTATCCTCAACCCTCTTTGAAGCTGGAGGGCGTTCAAGACCAAAAAACGACCAAAAAAGACCAAAACATGTCCGTACATTTGCAAAAGTTCACATTTATTCATTAAGTTTCAAATTCCCGTGTTATTCGCAATCCATTGCCTGTAGCTGGTTACACGGGTAAAAGCCGATCCAAAGTGAGGAACACACGAGTTCGTTGGAGCATACGAAGTGATTCCAATTAAAACACCCCTTTCCTTCAGAACAAACGGACCACCGGAGTCCCCCAGACAGATACCAGCACCACTAGGAGTAGCAGCACAGATCTGAGATTCAGGAATAATCCGATTGTAGACCTTTGAACATCCAGCATTGCTTATAATCAACAACTCGACATTCAGTGAAGTTCGAGCATGCTTTCCATCTGTTACAAGAGACTCAATCAATTCGATAACTCATCCAACTGATACAAACCAGGTTAGAACTTACCATTGGTCAAACCCCATCCAGAGGCTATACCTACCTCTACTTCATAAGAAGCTTTCGAATCCCGTACGGCCGGCAGGGCAATCATCTTAATATTTTCACTGTAACTGACCGAATCTATACGCAGCAGGCCGACATCGTTCAACAAAGTTTTATAATTAAACTCTCCATGAACAACCTTAGACTGCGGAGTCCTTCGTAATCCTTTTCGAAAGTGAATGCTTCCCAAGTAGGCGGTCATCTTTGCAGGCGGCGTTCTGTACAAAATAAATGATTAAACCATCCAGGTGATGGTGAATTTAGAATTATCTTACGAATAGATGCAGTGAGCAGCGGTAATGATGAAGGTTTGGGAAATCAGGGATCCGCCACACCAATGGGATGCAATACGAAGTCCAACAAGGTATGGGAATGGATTTCTCTCTTCTTGATGGCGATTACAATTTCGTGACGTACACTCGCCCGTCACAATGCCTGATGTCAAGGTCAGGCAAAATACGAGGACTATCTTCATGATTGGTCTCGCTTTCTAAAGAACGTTGCACCTGATAGGCAACAAATTGTAACTGCATATGTAACACATGGGCCAACAGATTGCATAAGACTCCAACAATTGGGAATTAGTCGCGGAGTGACTATTTTTAATTGCGTCTCTCATTTGAGCCTGTCGCTGGTGTTTTGAATCGATATTCATCGGTTGTGCGAGGCTAATTTGTTTACTTGAAGTTTCCTAGCAGTTTATGGTGCTGACTGGTTTGGAGTTTGCTTTTCAAATAGCCAACACTAATGTGTGACGAAAGGTGCCAATGCAGGTGGAAACTTGTCATTGATTTGTGCCTCGTAATGGTTGTGTATCTCAAGGGTGGGCCATCTAGTGGTCTCTTTTTAAATCATAGATTACTTTGACACTGACAGCTGTTTCCCGCTCGAAAACTTGACAGAAAGTCAGTATCGCGGAACGAAATGAGTCGCTTTACGCTTGAACAACGTTGGGAAATATTGAAAACTTATTTCCAAAGTGAGTGCTGTGTAGCCCAAGCAGAGCGTTATTTGAAGAGAAGTCCTGGCCAAAATAAAGCACTCACCGCCCCTGCTGTACGCAAATTTTTGCAAAAAGTTCGTGAGACTGGTATGCTAGTGGACAGCACACATGGTTCCCGTCGTTCGTACAGACGAGAATGTGGCTGCTGTAGCCGAGAGTGTGAGACTCAATTCACGAACATCAACTCGTCATCGATCTCAACAGCCCAACATTTCACGGACTAGCCTGGGGAGAATTCTCCACAAAGATCTCAGATTATTCGCTTACAAGGTCCACTTGACTCAGCAGTTGAAGGCGCACGACCATCCGCTTCGTGATCGGTTCGCAGTTTGGGCCTTAGAGCAGCTTGAATTGGGCAACTATTTTGGGCGCAAATCATCTCTTCATCTAGGCAGCAATGTTAACAAACTAAATTGCCGCATCTGGGGGTCGGAAAACCCGCACGTCATTGTCGAGAGGCCGATGCATCCACAGAGAGTGACACCTTCGTGGACTGTGGAGTGGTGGCATCATTGGACCATTTTTGTTCGAAAATGAAGCTGGGAAAAACGTTTCGGTCAACAGTGGGCGTTACAGAGCCTTGATAACCGACTTTTTTTTTTTACTGAAATTGAAGACATGAATTTGGACGACCTCTGGTTCAAGCAGGATGGCGCGCCATGCCACAATCCATCTTTTGCGCACCAAATTCCCATATCGTGTTGTCAGCCGTCTTGGCGATGTCAATTGGCCGCCTCGGAGTTGCGATTTGACCCGTTTGGACTTTTTATTTGTAAGGAACCGTGAAGGACCGATGTTATGCCACCAATCCGGAAACGATTCAAGCACTTAAGGCCAATATTATCCAAGCAATCCGTGAGCTACAGCTCGAAACCATCAACGAGGTCTTAGAAAATTGCGAAGCCAGCCGAGGCAGCCACTGGAACAACGTTGTCTCCCGTAATTAATGGGAATGTTTGTTCCTACTAATAAAGTCGTAAAAGTTTCATTTTGTTCATTTTATTGCATTTTTAAAAAGAAACTTATATTTGGCCCACCCTGTACATCTCTTTCTCGTATCGATGACATCAGTTGAAATAGAAAATTATAAGCACGCAGGGTACTACTGCTCAAGGAGCTACTAAACCCACCAACAGTCCCTAATGATAGTACAGCAAACAATCAGATAAGCGGAATCAGATAAAACATTGACAAGGCAAATCAACAATGATACTGCCTTAGCCTCGATAAAGCCAAGGAAGCCGCAACGTATGAAGGTGGTTTGACGTAGTCTAGATAGCCACGCTCCTACTTCAGAATGTCAAAGGTCATCGACACCCAATTGCGTTTAGGCACGTTTCTGAATCGTGGATTAGCCACTGACATTAGAAATGTTATCCCGGGTGAGTTGGAAATCTAGGAGCCTATACCGGCTAAACCCTGGTCCTAATGGAAAACGTCTTCGCGTGAAAAAGTCTTCCCATACGAGTATCCGTTTCTCAAGATCATCGTATCCGCATAAATCATGTCTTCCACATTTACAAGCAGAGCAAATTAAAAGGCTCAAAACCGGACTTCCCCAGGGGTCGGTGCTCACTCCTATTCTTTTCAACGTATGGGCACCGGGAATCTAGCAGGTAAACTGAATCGAATAGCAATATCAGACCTGAATCGTCTGTCAGTGTATATTGTACGAATAAGGACCTACAAGTGAGTGACACCAAAACTGATTTCGCAGATCCTATAATGGCCCGTAAAGATCTGCTAATGTTGTTCCACAGTGACCACCTAAAACATTGGAACAGAGAGCTGGCGAGAACCACCTGAAATTCCTTTGAAAACTGCCGATTCACTCTCTCTCTCTCTCACGCTGAAGAATAATGAGCCTCAGTTTGGCTAAAAAGTCGAAACACCAAAAAGCAGTTAAAGACCCATAGGACACCAAATAGAGCCTTATACGAGTACGAGTAGGATGCTAGCGGCAATATAGGCCCGCTGTGCAGGCATTGGAAACACCACATCTCTGAGATTATGCTCAAGACATGCCAAGAAGGAAGATTCGGGAAAAATTTGAGCTCTGAATCTTGATGAACAGTATAAACAACATCCAACAACTGTTATTGTCAATTCGTTAGATGTTAGATTCTTGGACCTTAAGGCTAATCTTCATAGCAGCCCAGCCAATGATACTTCTCAGACGCCATCCAAGACCCTGAGGTCATCCCCGGCTGAGCATCTAAAGTTCGCCGAACTCCCTTTTCTTTAAAGACGGGGAATGCACCAGTGATTAGGTATGCTTCCGTTTTCCCATGCTCAAGGGGGTATCCTTGTCCTGTATGATATAGTGGTTTACCCACTAGCAGCTGGAATTGTAAAATGTAGCCTTGATGACTCTTGGCGAATCGGCATCCAAAGTACACAAAGTACGTGTATTTCACGTCCAACTCTGTTTGCTTGTTGAAGCTGTTCATTATCCAAACCCTCGACGTCTATCACTTGAATATATCAAAGAAGTTTGTGCAATGTGGACAGCAAGCAAAGACGCTACTGTCCACTCTACAGTGGAAGAGTCTCGTTTGTCGTTACTTTGAAACAGAAAAGATGACATAAATAGATGCTCCTTCTCCTCCACTTCTCCAGTCAAAAGGTTAAGGAGTCAATCCACAGAGAAAGTGCGGGGAACCTGATTTTCACCACGTCACGCACTCTAGCTGGAATTGCAATCACGCAAGGTGATCGTTATCACAGACTTAATCAATCTATGCATATCAAATTGAAATTTAATAACTTAGCCTTATCAAGATACAAATAATCAGTGAATTACGTACAACTATTCACTAATCTAACAAACGGCGGGACTATAAAAACCGTGCGGAGTTCCCTACCAGGCACAATCATAAAGTGATACCAACCAACCATGAAGGTTCTCATTGTTTTGTTCTTGGCCATCGCCTCGGCATGTGCCTTCACCCTGAAGTCCGATGATCAGTTCATCGATATGGAACCCGTGATTCCTGGCTTCGACCCAGAGGCACGCATTACCAATGGCCAGCCAGCCAGTATTGCCAATTTCCCATACCAAGTTGGTTTAAATGTTGGAGGAGGTTGGTGCGGTGGATCCTTGATCTCTACAACCTATGTCCTTACTGCTGCTCATTGCGTTGATGGGTAAGATTTATCACAGCCGGGATATGCCCGTTTCAGGTGAATCAATTAATAAGAAATTATTTACAGAGTCGCTGTTGGAAGCATTAGCGTCTACTTGGGAAGTGCCACCAGACAAGGAGGAACCAAGAGGGTTCCCACCAGGAAGGTCGTTCATTCTGGATGGAATCCAAGCACCTTGCTGAACGATATTGCTTTGCTCCAAATCGCTGCCGTCACCTACACGACCAGTATTAAGAACGTTGCTCTGCCCGCTATTTCCAGCTCTTATTCCACTTACGACGGAAGCGCAGTCACTGCCAGTGGATGGGGAAAGACCAGCGACAGTAAGTTTGAACATGCAATTCACCTGGCTGAGTGTCATTTGGTTTTTTCCTTTCCATCTATATAGCCAGCAGCGTTGCTAGCTCTCTTCAATACGCCGATCTGACAGTCATCAGTAACTCCGTCTGCGCCAATACATACGGCTCGACCATTAAGGCATCCAACATCTGTGTGTCAACTCCCGGTGGAAAATCTACTTGCAATGGTGACTCTGGCGGTCCATTAGTCCTTAAGAGCACCAAGGTTTTGGTTGGTGTCGTATCATTCGGATCGTCGGCCGGTTGCACTAAGAGCTTGCCAGCTGCTTTCACCCGTGTCACCAGCTATAGGCAATGGATCAAGGACAATTCTGGAGTGTAAACCTGGATTCGCGATTCTGTCTTCTGAATGAATAAACTTTTATGGCAAATTTATATCTGATTTTGGTTTTCCTATTCAAGGCGTATTTTTGACGCTCGGGCAGTGGTCCTGGTCACAGGTCCCTATAATTGGAGATTGAAGGCTGTGCTCAAAAGTTTACTCTTTCCTCCGCAGCGCTGTTGTTAACTAGATTTTACTTAGATACAGACGATCTGCATAGCTAGTAGTCATTACTCAAAGACTCCCCCTTGAGGAGTTGCACAATGTGCTCCTGTGCCTCATAAATACCCTCTTCTGTTGCAATGCACGAAGAACGAGTGATGGTTGCAGAGTAATACTTAGTATGTCCTGGCGAGTTGTAGTAGTAAACTTAGTGCTGTGTCTTATATTCAGGTTCACGGAATTGGGAGCCAGAAGAAGGTCTACACGTCAGACATTGATATCTCTCAGTTGTGGGCGCACCTTCTGGAGAGGACGATAGCAAAGTTTCTCTGGTAATCTAATGTCAGAATTTAGTCTATCTGAGGCAAACTTCTCCAAGCCGGTAGCGTCTGGTTACTCGGGATATGATGGTACATCCTCAGGAGAAGTGACGCGGCAGGAGGTGTACTCGGGCGCTGATCAAATGTGGAAGAGATCTCCAGCGCGCTGCATGTTTTTAGATAGCTGATGGATTTTCTTTTAAGCCAAGGACATCTCCATTAGTTTATAGTCTTTGATTGCGAAATCAATATTTATCGCATTTTTTCATTTTGGGTATCCTGACTGGATATCTTGGTTCGAAAGGGAACGACTTTGAAACCAATTAAGATTGGAGAGCTTTTGCTGTCGTCGACTAGGACTAGGACAGTTGCAACTCACCTCTTCCTTTCTTATTTTCTTTCATACTTATAGCTCAAGTCGCTCCTTTAACAAAGGAAGGTCTCCTGGTCTTTGATGAGAAAGCAAAGTTCGTGCCCCGGGGGCAGGTCTTTTGATGATGTGACCAACTCCTCGAAGAAGCCTAAGAACACAACTTTCAAGCACTTTTACGAGACGTCAAAGCCTAGTTTCATTATAGCAACAATGGATTGTTCTAGGGGCGAAGGTAGGATCCCTAAGCCGTATAGAGACCATTGAAGTCGGAGAAATTCACTATGCTTCCCACTTTCAAGAACTCCAAGCAAGTCTTCATTTGAACTCACTTCGTAGCACAGAAACGTTTGCCATTGTATGATAGACGCAAAGTGTATAATGCATCCTTCGAGAACACCTCTGTAGTGAAATCTGAAATCTATTCCTGGCTTCGAAGGACTCATATAATGGAATTAGTCCTTATCTACCTGACAACAGCGTTGCGGAAAGAGTAAACTTTTGAGCACAGCCTTCAATCTCCAATTATAGGGACCTGTGACCAGGACCACTGCCCGAGCGTCAAAAATACGCCTTGAATAGGAAAACCAAAATCAGATATAAATTTGCCATAAAAGTTTATTCATTCAGAAGACAGAATCGCGAATCCAGGTTTACACTCCAGAATTGTCCTTGATCCATTGCCTATAGCTGGTGACACGGGTGAAAGCAGCTGGCAAGCTCTTAGTGCAACCGGCCGACGATCCGAATGATACGACACCAACCAAAACCTTGGTGCTCTTAAGGACTAATGGACCGCCAGAGTCACCATTGCAAGTAGATTTTCCACCGGGAGTTGACACACAGATGTTGGATGCCTTAATGGTCGAGCCGTATGTATTGGCGCAGACGGAGTTACTGATGACTGTCAGATCGGCGTATTGAAGAGAGCTAGCAACGCTGCTGGCTATATAGATGGAAAGGAAAAAACCAAATGACACTCAGCCAGGTGAATTGCATGTTCAAACTTACTGTCGCTGGTCTTTCCCCATCCACTGGCAGTGACTGCGCTTCCGTCGTAAGTGGAATAAGAGCTGGAAATAGCGGGCAGAGCAACGTTCTTAATACTGGTCGTGTAGGTGACGGCAGCGATTTGGAGCAAAGCAATATCGTTCAGCAAGGTGCTTGGATTCCATCCAGAATGAACGACCTTCCTGGTGGGAACCCTCTTGGTTCCTCCTTGTCTGGTGGCACTTCCCAAGTAGACGCTAATGCTTCCAACAGCGACTCTGTAAATAATTTCTTATTAATTGATTCACCTGAAACGGGCATATCCCGGCTGTGATAAATCTTACCCATCAACGCAATGAGCAGCAGTAAGGACATAGGTTGTAGAGATCAAGGATCCACCGCACCAACCTCCTCCAACATTTAAACCAACTTGGTATGGGAAATTGGCAATACTGGCTGGCTGGCCATTGGTAATGCGTGCCTCTGGGTCGAAGCCAGGAATCACGGGTTCCATATCGATGAACTGATCATCGGACTTCAGGGTGAAGGCACATGCCGAGGCGATGGCCAAGAACAAAACAATGAGAACCTTCATGGTTGGTTGGTATCACTTTATGATTGTGCCTGGTAGGGAACTCCGCACGGTTTTTATAGTCCCGCCGTTTGTTAGATTAGTGAATAGTTGTACGTAATTCACTGATTATTTGTATCTTGATAAGGCTAAGTTATTAAATTTCAATTTGATATGCATGGACTGATTAGGTCGATGATAGCGATCGCCTCGTGCTATGGCTACATAAACACTTGTGTCTTGCATATACATATACTATGTAGTCAAATGAGCTAGCATTCAGACAAAGCACTTGAGAATGCGGGATAAGATCGTATGGAAGTGGTTTGTTTCGATAGCGGTTTGGTTGCCATTTTGCCGAAGAGAATCACCATTTTGAATATTATGCACCTTCTTGCCAGAGTGGAGTTTTATGTTTGTTTTTGAACGGAAATATTTGAGAAAGCAAAAGAGCTTGGAGAGCTCGCAAGGATAAGGATATCTGTGTTTATAATTCCTGCATTTTTAACTGAGATACATACTTACGTCACTGTCAAGCTCACGTTCTCGATGACCGCTGTTCCTAATGCTTCTAGTGGAAGTCGTAAATGAAGCGAAGTATCCACACAAAATGCTGAAGGCGCGCCGATATGTGACAATATTGGAATTCAGGTGACTTTTCCATGCTTGACCCAGGCACACCCCATTTGGGTTTTTTGGTCGATCTTTCACTGTGGTCCCCCACATTGCTTATGAGATGGATTGGGAGAATTTGGCCATCTATCACTGCGGTCCCCCACATTGCTTATGGGTTGGATCGAGTGCCTTTTTCCATCTTTGACCTTGGTACTCCGCATTGATTTTCGAATGGCAGATAGCGGCAAACTGAGTACGCCATCATGTTAGTCATGCGCTAAACGTATTTTTGTTAAGTTTTTTGTTCAATTTCGTCCATTTGACTCAAATCGCTAAGGAAGACGAGATGGGAGACGATATTGCATTTGAAGTGGACCTATCGACTTTGACCATCTTCACTGTGGACCCCCACATTGCTTATGGATTGGGTCGAGAAACTTTTGGCCATCTATCACTGCGGTCCCCCACATTGCTTATGGGTTGGATCGAGGGCCTTTTTCCATCTTTGACCTTGGTACTCCGCATTTATTTTCGAATGGCAGATAGCGGCAAACTGAGTACGCCATCGTGTTAATCATACGTTAAACGTTTTTTGGTTAAGTTTTTTGTTCAATGTCGTCCATTTGACTCAAAACGCTAAGGAAGAGGAGATAGGAGACGATATTGCATTTGAAGTGGACCTATCGACTTTGACCATCTTCACTGTGGTCCCCCACATTGCTTATGGATTGGGTCGAGAAACTTTTGGCCATCTATCACTGTGGTCCCCCACATTGCTTATGAGATGGATTGGGAGAATTTGGCCATTTTTCAATGTGGTCCCCCACATTGCTTATGGGTTGGATCGAGGGCCTTTTTCCATCTTTGACCGTGGTACTCCGCATTGATTTTCGAATGGCAGATGGCGGCAAACCGAGAACGCCATCGTGTTAATCATACGCTAAACGTTTTTTGGTTAAGTTTTTTGTTCAATGTCGTCCATTTGACTCAAAACGCTAAGGAAGAGGAGATAGGAGACGATATTGCATTTGAAGTAGACCTATCGACTTTGACCATCTTTCACTGTGGTCCCCCACATTGCTTATGGATTGGGTCGAGAAACTTTTGGCCATCTATCACTGTGGTCCCCCACATTGCTTATGAGTTGGATCGAGAGGATTTGGCCATTTTTCAATGTGGTCCCCCACATTGCTTATGGGTTGGATCGAGGGGCTTTTTCCATCTTTGACCGTGGTACTCCGCATTGATTTTCGAATGGCAGATGGCGGCAAACCGAGAACGCCATCGTGTTAATCATACGCTAAACGTTTTTTGGTTAAGTTTTTTGTTCAATGTCGTCCATTTGACTCAAAACGCTAAGGAAGAGGAGATAGGAGACGATATTGCATTTGAAGTAGACCTATCGACTTTGACCATCTTTCACTGTGGTCCCCCACATTGCTTATGGATTGGGTCGAGAAACTTTTGGCCATCTATCACTGTGGTCCCCCACATTGCTTATGGGTTGGATCGAGGGCCTTTTTCCATCTTTGACCGTGGTACTCCGCTTTGATTTTCGAATGGCAGATAGCGGCAAACCGAGTACGCCATCGTGTTAATCATACGCTAAACTTTTTTTGGTTAAGTTTTTTGTTCAATGTCGTCCATTTGACTCAAAACGCTAAGGAAGAGGAGATAGGAGACGATATTGCATTTGAAGTAGACCTATCGACTTTGGCCATCTATCACTGTGGTCCCCCACATTGCTTATGAGTTGGATCGAGAGGATTTGGCCATTTTTCAATGTGGTCCCCCACATTGCTTATGGGTTGGATCGAGGGCCTTTTTCCATCTTTGACCGTGGTACTCCGCTTTGATTTTCGAATGGCAGATAGCGGCAAACCGAGTACGCCATCGTGTTAATCATACGCTAAACTTTTTTCGGTTAAGTTTTTTGTTCAATGTCGTCCATTTGACTCAAAACGCTAAGGAAGAGGAGATAGGAGACGATATTGCATTTGAAGTGGACCTATCGACTTTGACCATCTTTCACTGTGGTCCGCCACATTGCTTATGGGTTGGATCGAAGGCCTTTTTCCATCTTTGACCGTGGTACTCCGCAAATGGCATATAGCGGCCAACTGAGTTAGCTAAAAACGAATTTGCTACTTCATGTAGGTTCACTCGGCTAAGCACCACATCATCCTGGCCATCGATTTCATTGCTGGCTTATCAAACGGTCAAAGATTGTATTTTCTATCCAGGACTCGGTCTCAAGACGATAATGTGCATCGTTTTGTTTTACCCATACACCTTTCTGATGAAAGCTCTTTGTACCGACAGTGGCAATTTTGGTTGCATCATCTATCATCAGCGGAAGACAGTCTGCTTTCAGGATTTAAGACGTGAAGTTTCCTTTCCGTTCTACGGACCTTCTCTTCTCCGGAATTGGGTTGTAAATATGTATACAAGAGATCTTGACTATTTACGTCACAAACATCCAAACGTGATAGTACCCGTGCGGCACGAGTATTGTTGAACTCTCTAGCTTAACTTCTTCAATGAATAGAGATAACAAGCAATGGCGGAATGATTCAGCCTTGAGGAATGCCTTTAAATTCATTCAAATCTGATCCGCGCATGAAACCACACAAATTATGTTTTTTACTTGCACCTATACCTATAGGGCAAGTATTGCAATCGTGAAAAAAATCGAACTCGAGATTCCGTCTGTCTGTCTATCTGTCCGTCTGTCTGTCTGTCTGTCTGTCTGTCTGTCTGTCTGTCTGTCTGTCTGTCTGTCTGTATATTCGACTACAGCCTAAACGGCTGAACGGATTTACTTCAAACTTCATATATAGGGTCTGTGGGATATTCCCTAGAGGCGAAATTTGAATTTTCATTCTAACCTCAAAATTGAGGGTAGTTTACTTAAGGCCGATTTCAGTTAAAATGGATTTTCTCGAAAACGGCTCTAACGATTTCGATCAAATTTGATGTGTAGGTTAGTTTGGGTATATGCTATGAGGTGGCATACCACGTTTTTCACGAAAAATTCGAATAACGGTAATATTGAAAATCAGCTGTTTCTCGGGTATTTGTGCGGCGATTGGGCTAAAAATTATTATTTGTAGGTTATAAGACAAGTGCAAAATAATAGCATACCAAATTTTGGAATGCCACGCCCACTTTTATAAAACTTTTTTTTTCAAAATTTTTACTAGAAATTGAGAAAAAATTATTTAAGCAAAGTAATAGGCCTTAAAATTCTCTATAATTCACTCAAACACCCTTTCTGGCCACGCCCACTTTTTATGGGCATTTTTATAAAAACAAAACATTGAGTAAACTTCTACAATGTTATGACTATTATTCCATCGAAACGCGGAATGCCACGCCTACTTTACTGGGAAGAGCAAGACTTGGATTTTAATTCTGATAAAATTATACACTTATAGCATTACGGTGCAAGTACGTACGACCCAGTCGTGCACTTTATTTTTTTATTCAATTCTTTCAGATGACAATCGTTGACGATGTACATAACAATGTTTACACACCAGAGTTGTCCTTGATCCATTGCCTGTAGCTAGTAACACGAGCGAAGACAGCTGGAAAACCCTTATCGCAACCGTATCCAGACACGAATGAAAAGACACCAACCAAGAGTTTGCCGCTCTTGGTGCTCAATGGACCGCCAGAATCACCAAGGCAAGTAGATTTTCCATCGGGAGTTGACACACAGATGTGGGATGACTTAATCAGCGTAGGGAATTTTCTATAACAGAGAGTGTTGTTGATAACTGTCAGATCGACATATTGAAGAGCGCTTACAGCGCTGCTGGCTGACAGATGGAAGGTAAATAATTAACGATCTTATGATAGGAACTACGAACTTACTGTCGGTGGTCTTTCCCCAGCCTGAGGCCATGACCGCATAACCATCATAAGTGTCGTAAGAGGAAGCAATAGCGGGCAAAGCAACGTTCTTAATAGTGGTCGAGTAGGTGACGGCAGGGATTTGAACCAAAGCGATATCGTTAACCTTACTAGTTGAATTATACGAGGCATGGACGATCTTCTTGGTGGCAGTCCTCTTGGTTCCTCCAAACCTGGTGGCATTTCCCAAGTAGGCATTGATTCTACGAACAGTGACTCTGTAAATGAATAACAATCAGTGAAACAACAGCCAGACTAGGCACTTGTAGGGTTCTTACCTATTGACGCAATGAGCAGCGGTAAGGACGTATGTTGTGGAGATCAAGGATCCACCGCACCAAGATGATGCACAGCTCAAACCAACTTGGTGTGGGATGTCAGTGATGGAGGCTGTCTTGCCATTGGTGATAAGCGCATCTGGTTGGTAGAGTGGATGTACGGCTTGCATATGTCCGAACTCCGTGGAGGCACATGTCGAAGCAATAGCCAGGAGTAAAACAATAAGAACCTTCATCGTTGGTATCACTTTCTTCTGCGAGAACCAAATTGTGTTTAGAATGGATGCTGCTAGCGCTTTATATAATAGTTCAGGCGCTTGTTAGATTAGCAAATAATTTTAAGTAGGAGACTGATAAGTTGTATCTATCTACACTTGTGGTCATATAATTAAGCCACTAAAATGAAGCCAACGAAATTAATTTTTTATAGGAAAATATACATTTTATATTAGAAATTCATATATTTATTTACTTTATTTTGGAATACGTTTTACCTTTCGTACAGTTAGTTTTTGGTTATCTATTGCTCATTGTACCTACCAGCGTTACACATTGGCAAGGGGTTATTTTATTCCACTCTTGTTGGATTATGTTCCAAAGCGAAGCCTTATTCATGGGTTTTCTAGCCGCAACCACCCTTTTTATGATGCCACTTAATTTCTCTATGGGGTTCAAATCGGGGTTTTAAGAAAGCCACTCTAGGACTTGGATAGAGTTCAAGTCCAACCAGGACTTCACGGCCCTAGAACAGTGCTTCGGATCGTTATCCTGTTGAAATATCCATGCTAGAGGCAAATTATCGGCGTAATCGCTATTCAAATGGATGTCAGGTGATTTATGCTGGAATTATGTACTTTGCATTCATTCAAGTTGACTGATGCGCACAACTGACAGCCACAACAGTCATATGGGGGCAGCCATTTTGTACAATATACTGTCAAAAATTGACATTTGCTGACAAAATACATATTATTTGTCTTATAGTGAATCTATTACAAATAGAAAAGTCTGTTTTAAAGCAGATGCATGTGATTTATAGGGATTGTCATGCGATTGTCCTACACACCCAGGCCAGAGTCACCAAATCCTGTTCGAGTACGCAAAAGCTTCGTAGTTTTTCGTAGAAGAGAGCGCTCACGAGAGATTACAAAATTTCCCCATGCAACGAATTTTAGTGCAGGAAATTTCTTTGCACTGATTTACGAAATCTGTCAAATCTGTCAGATACATTTGACGTCTAAAAAGTGGGCGAATTTCGTAGCGAACGCGAACGTTTACTATTTTGTGATTTTGTCATTCTCTGAGAGAATTCTACCCCCACTCCTCGAAATTTCACAATCTACGAATTTTGGTGCAGAAAGTACGCCAACAGACCTTATGTGAGAAGAAGCTGCACTTTGTTTGACGTCACCATTCGCCTATACTTGACATTTAATTATAAAACAGCGTTCGCCTTCGATTGTGATACCTTTACGACGGTAAGCCTTGATTTTCAGTTGTTAAGATAAAGAAACAATTGAATGTCTGGTGGGAGAACTTTACTGGGGGATTTGGAACAATCATGATCGCAGCGCCTGACAGCTGTCAGGTCCTAACAAAAATGAATGTAATACTATTTCCCTGCCAACAAAATAAAGAAATTCAAGAACTTAAGTGAACTTAGGTTATAGGTTAGTTTAGGTTGAGGAGATGAATGCAACCATCATCAGGTAGGAGCAGTCACACTCGAATCTCAAATGTATTTATCGTGAAGTGAACTTAAGTGAAGTCCGAAATGTATCGATCTCACGTATCGTACATCTTTGTGATCAGTTTGTGGTGAATTTCGTGCAAGATCTTGAGTTCGTATTACTTCTAGTACTACTAGTACTTCTTATTCTATTATGCTTGCAACACAATGACAATCAAAAAAGATTGTCGTCGGACCATGTTGATGGACAAATTTTGATATAAATTGGACGAGGATCAAGCATATGTATGTGATTTCAACAAGGCAGTGCCACATGCGACACAACTGAGATTTTGAACGACCTCAAGAGCAATATCGAATGTCAAATTGTAGTCATATCACAAGGTTCCGTGCTGAAGACTTGAGTTTGGTTATATTTTATAGTAAGTGGGATCAGCAGGGCTTTCTTGCGATATCCGAATCATAAGCTGTTTTATTTAAAAAGAAATCAAAGTGAGGCCCTTTTAATGAGAAAAGATTGACTTCCTGCTGATCCTTGAGGTCTAAATCCAAACCGCTGTCGTTACCAAGTTTTCTACTCTGTAGTCTGACACTGAATCCTTTGGGGAGGGGGCTGCCTGTTTTCTAGTTATGGTATTCCGTCTGAATTATACAAGCTATGTATGTATGTTTTGAAAGGGTTATCCTGGACAAAAGCTCTTTCCCTTCACTAAAAGTGTCCAATAATTATTGAGCAAAGAGATATTACACTTTTCTGGCTTTTTTCAGTTGTCTACAAGCTATTTTTACGCATATTTTTTAAATTTTAACGCACATTTGTTGGAAATCCGTCAAATCACCACGAAATCAAAACAACAACGCGTAAATTTACGGACGATCACAACCGATTTATGAATATACAGAACTAGATATGTATTACAAATATTTAAATTTGAATTTCGGTTGACCGTAAATCTTTTTAGATAGTTTATTCCACACAAAAACCTAAATATTACTACAATTGCGTTTCAGGCAATTGCGAACGGGTTGAAGCAATTGTTATGGCAAATTAAAGTGTGAAATTCTTTTTTGAAAAACGTGTAATTGCTTCAATATAGAGAAATTCAGCAAACAACAATTGCTAAAAGTTGTGGATGCGGTATAATTATTTAAAACGTTAATGAATCTAAATATCTCTAGGTAAATTCGAAAAATTAAGGCCATATATGTAAAGGGTGGGCCATCTAGTGATTTCTCTTTAAATCACAGGGTATGTTGACACTGACAGCTGTTTTCCGCTCGAAATCTTGACAGAAAGTCAGTATCATACCTCCGCAGTAGCTTATTCTGTCACTCGAATTTTCCAAGACCCTGTTAATGGTTTCGGACTGTAGCTCACGGATGGCTTGGATGATATTGGCCTTAAGTGGTTGAAGCGTTTCCGGATTGGTGGCATAACATCGGTTCTTCACGGTTCCCAAGAAAAAAAAGTCCAAACGGGTCAAATCGCAACTCCGAGGTGGCCAATTGACATCGCTAAGACGGCTGATTACACGATTTGTCATGTCTTCAATTTCAGTAAAAAAAAATCGGTTAACATGGCTCTGTAACGCCCATCGTTGAAGGAAACGTTGATCGCAGCCTCATTTTCGAAGAAAAATGGTCCAATGATGGCACCACTCCACAATGCCCACTCTCTGTGGATGCATCGGCTTCTCGATAATAACGTGTGGGTTTTCTGAGCCCCAGATGCGGCAATTTTGTTTGTTAACGTAGCCGTCATTAGAAAATATGATTTTTGTCCAATTCAAGCTGGTCTAAGGCCCAAACTGCGAAGCGATCACGAAGCGGATGGTCCTGCGCCTTCAACTGCTGAGTCAAGTGGACCTTGTAAGCGAATAATTCGAGATCTTTGTGCAGAATTTTTCTCAGGCTAGTGCGTGAAATGTTGAGCTGTTGAGATCGATGGCGAGTTCGTGAATTGAGTCTCACACTCTCGGCTACACCAGCCACATTCTCGTCTGCGTGTTGTCTACTAGCATACCAGTCCCAACAAATTTCAATGGCGGAATGATTCAGCCTTGAGGAATGCCTTTAAATTCATTCAAATCTGATAGTCCGCGCATGAAGCCATACAAATTTTGTTTTTTTTTTTTATTCAATTCTTTCAAATGACAATCGTTGACGATGTACATAACAATGTTTACACACCAGAGTTGTCCTTGATCCATTGCCTGTAGCTAGTAACACGAGTGAAGCCAGCTGGATAACCCTTAGTGCAACCGGCTGAAGCAACGAATGAAGTGACACCAACCAAGAGTTTGCCGCTCTTGGTGATCAATGGACCGCCAGAATCACCACTGCAAGTGGATGTTCCACTGGGAGTTGACACACAGATGTTGGATGACTTAATGGTCGAACCGAATGTGCTGGCACAGAGAGTGTTGCTGATAACTGTCAGATCGGCATATTGAAGAGCGCTTGCAACGCTGCTGGCTGACAGATGGAAGGTAAATAATTAACGATCTTATGATAGGAACTACGAACTTACTGTCGGTGGTCTTTCCCCAGCCTGAGGCGATGACCGCAGAACCATCATAAGTGGCGTAAGAGGAAGCAATAGCGGGCAAAGCAACGTTCTTAATAGTGGTCGAGTAGGTGACGGCAGGGATTTGAACCAAAGCGATATCGTTAACCAAAGTATTTGAATTATACGAGGCATGGACGATCTTCTTGGTGGCAGTCCTCTTGGTTCCTCCTAGCCTGGTGGCACTTCCCAAGTAGGCATTGATGCTACCAACAGCGACTCTGTAAATGAATAACAATCAGTGAAACAGCAGCCAGACTAGGCACTTGTAGGGATCTTACCCATCGACGCAATGAGCAGCGGTAAGGACGTATGTTGTGGAGATCAAGGATCCACCGCACCAAGATGATGCACAGCTCAAACCAACTTGATGTGGGAGATCAGTGATGGAGGCTGTCTTGCCATTGGTGATACGCGCCTCTGGTTGGTAGAGTGGAGGTACGGCTTGCATATGTCCGAACTTCGTGGAGGCACATGCCGAAGCAATAGCCAGGAGTAAAACAATAAGAACCTTCATCGTTGGTATCACTTTCTTCTGCGAGAACCAAATTGTGTTTAGAATGGGTGCTGCTAGCGCTTTTTATAGTTCAGGCGCTTGTTAGATTAGCAAATAATTTTAAGTAGGAGACTGATAAGTTGTATCTATCTATCTTGATGTGGGTTTTTCTTTTATTTATTTTTTATTCGATTGGGTTTCTTTTTTTTTTCGGTGGAGAGATTAGAGAAAGGAGAAGATGCGATTCGGGTTGGTTATAAGTTAGTTTAGTGGCAGAGTCTCAGGGTCCTGTGCTTTGTCATATTTTTTAGTCGGTCGGTGGTCAAATATTTTCTGTTTAGCATGTCAATTCAAAACTATCTTTCAACTTGACAATCAAGTTGAATCGTGCTGTTGACTTGAAGATTAACACACGCGCGGGAGCTTCACCCGTAATTCAAAGCACAAGCCATTACCACTGATCAAGACTTAATAGGAGGCCAAGGAGCATCTTCACCAAATGGCAATCAGGACATTGATTCTCTTTGGTATGAACAATGGAAAGGACATGAGTCTAGTTGAAATTAAGTCAGGAATGATTGGACACAACTAGTCTAGCACGGAATCGGTACCATGGCAAACACGGCTTAAGGTTTAGTTATGTTTTTCAAGGTCGGATAGAGCGAAATGTTGACTGACTTTTCCCAGATTGTATATCGATTGGGGATGCCATCTAGAGAAGCAATCTTTTCATATTCTAATCAATGACTGGGACTAGCTCAGCCATGTGGGCTTCACAAACTCATTTCTTAACACTTCTTAACAACGAGAGTCCTGGGTCAAATTTGTAGCTCTCTACCAGCTTCGAATGTCCTACATTTGTTAGAAGGGCATCCTACTCAATCAAGTGAGTGGTAATCCATGACGTAGACCTAGAAATACTAGTGTATCTCTTGATAACCTTTAACTTCAAAAAAATACAAACCTCCTCTTGATATTCCCCCGAAATGGATACCAATCTTTGGATAAGATAAAGATACTAATTTCCTCAATCGCTGCACACATAAACCTACAACCAAAAAGTGTAAACAATCGTCCAAGTAGCAAACTCATTGTTTTTATTATTTTCCTTCTGTATCTGTGTATTGCTATCAATTGCTAAAACCATACGAACGCGCGTCGCTTTACTGATTTTAATCATTTGCAATTGCTGATAAGAAGAAATCAAAAGATTTGACTAAAATCAGAGAGTCCCAATACCCAACCGGTTATCTTCGAACCATAAGTATGTGCATAACTAGTTCTGATAAGAGTAAGTGTGCAATAAAGACGTTCAATTAAAAAGTGCTCAGATAAGCTTTGGTATGATTTATCAATTGTGGTCAAACCTCTTTTGATTTGGGTTTTCCTGGAGTCTTTTCCTAACCGAACAATGGTCAGTATGGGTTGTTCGAGATACTTCTTAACTTAAGTACAAGTAAACTTTGCGCTTGATGTTCTAATCAGTTTCAGTTGAAAAATGAATTTCAGGTGATTTGTGCTGGCTATGGTTGGGAATTACCATGAATTATGTACTTTGCATTCATTCAAATTGACTGATTCGGACAACTGATAGCCACAACAGTCATATGGGGGCAGCCATTTTGAACGATAAACTGTCAAAAGTTGACTTTTGTTGACAAAATACAGATTATTTATCTTATAGTGAATCTATTACAAGTAGAAACGTCTATTTTAAAGCAGATATAGGGATTGTCATGCGATTGTCCTACACAGCCAGGCCAGAGTTTCCCTATAGGTCTGTTCGCATACTCTCCAAAAACGATGAAATTTCACAAAAATCTACCAAAAGTCACCATATCCTGTTCAAGTACGGAAAAGTTTCGTAGTTTGTCGTAGAAGAGAGCGCTCACAAGAGAGTAAAAAATTTCTTTGCACTGATTTACGAAAGCTGTCAAATCTGTCATACATCTGTTTGCATACATTTGCTTTTGACGTCTAAAAAGTTGGCGAATTTCGTAGCTTTCGCGTTCGTTTACTTTTTTGTGATTTAACCCCTCTCTGAGAGAATTTTCCCCCACTCCTTGAAATTTCACAATCTACGAATATTGGTGCAGAAAGTACGCGCACAGACCTTATGAGTGAAGAACGCTGCACTTTGTTTGACGTCACCGTTCGCCTATACTTGACATTTAATCATAAAACAGCGGAAATTTATGACGGTAAGCCTTGATTTTCAGTTGTTAAGATAAAGAAACAATTGAATGTCTGGTGGGAAAACTTTATGGGGGATTAGAAACAATCATGATCGCAGCGCCTGACAGCTGTCAGGTCCTAACAAAAATGAATGTAATACTATTTCCCTGCCAACAAAATAAAGAAATTCATTCAATTCGTGAATTGAGTCTCGGGCTTTCGGCTACACCTGCCACATTCTCGTCTGTGCGTTGTGTGTTGTCCACTAGCATACAAGTCCCAGCAAATTTTTGTTGGTAAGTGGTGTACGAACTGTCAAACTCATTTCAAGTATTACATTCTTTTTCAGATTTTAGTTATTTTGAAGTGCTTTTGCTGTAGACGTTTCAGAATAGCTAGCATACGTTGTGTCAAGCGTTCGCATTTTTACCAGAGAGTAGAGGAACAGACCTAATCAATGATTAATTCTTCAGTACGTCATCATCGTTTTTCGCAAACGATTTTACTGAAAATGAGATCGTAACGGCTTTACTTTCACAGCTAGAGTGCGCGCGTGCTGGGTAGCGGCGCCACAATCCATCTTTGAGTACTGACATCTATTAATTGTAGCTCAGACCACCCCCAATGTTTGCCAATGTTCACATGTATTGTGGTGAATTTTAAAAATGTCTGTCGGGTGACAGGTGACAGTGGTCAAGGAATGACAGCTTTATGTCAAATTTACACTGAAAGCTTTAATGGAAAGTCCTCCTATGTGTATCAAACACACCACAATGCAACTCAATTTTTATTGTTTAAACGGTAGCAAACGAATGGCACAAATGTATGTATTTCACAATTTAATAAAATATTGCATAAGCCAATTGGTTTCTACTACTAGACCATAGGTGGCCATGATCGGCAATGGTGACGTTTGGACTTAAGGATTAGCTAAGTCTGCTACACCTTGAGTTTTCGCCATCTACCGTTTGTTAACTTAACTAAAGCGACAAGGGAGAACAAAACCAACCCAATGTTGACATTCTACTTATAAATAAAGTTCCTCTTAGTTTTTAGGACATATTTCTGCACGAAATGCAACTAAAGGCATTTCCCTTAGAATTGGAATTGGATCGTTCTACCAGTCAACGGTGTACTATCTGATAACACCCCATTACACCCATGATGACAAGACAAAACCTAAATCTATTTGACCCTTGACTGCCATATTGTTACAGATATCATTATGATCCTCCCTAAGACCATAAATACGTACGAATACATCTGACATATTGAAAACAAAAGCTTGTTAGAAATAATTGTCCAAATGTCAAAGACACTAGCTTTTCTACCGACTTCTTTGAAGGTCTTTCAGTCTTTGCTAGTAAACACAAAGTAGTATCAACTCCTTATATACATAGATACAGTAGTTGCAGATTGGTAAAACCATAAATATTTTAAGAATAATCAATTGATAATAAGCTTATCGAATGCACTTTACCATACTGGTATCTTGAATCATAGCTTTCAATCAAAAATTTCTTGATTGTTGTGGAAAACAAAATCGTCGTCTGGAATCAGTACTGCGTCGAAACAGAAGTAGATTAATGAAATAAAGCTCATTTTTTTGGTTTGTCAAAGTTTATGTCAAAATGTCGCATTTTAAATGTGTCTTACCTTTACTGCTCTACATTTTCAAGGGCCGCGCTTAGGATGGGGTTAAACGAAGTCTATAGTGCTATTCCCTAGCATAACTAGTATCAGATGAGAATTCGTTGACAGTTTTTCAAACTTGTAAGATTTGACATATGTCATAAGACTGCTGTCAACTTAAACGAAGTCTTTAGTGATATTCCCTAGCATGGCTAGTATCAGATGAGACCTTGTTGATAGTTTTTCTAACTTGTAGGGTTTGACATATGTCATAAGACTGCTGTCAACTTGATGCCGGTTATGTAGTTGAACTTTAAGTTGCATACCGAACTTAGACGAAGTCACGTTACAGCTCAATGATGTTTCAATTTCTTTTTTTCTTTACTAGAAACTGTGTTGTCTGCCTAATATTATCGGCTAAAGTTATGGTCTAGAACTCGATCCTACAAAATGTTTTGCAGAATAGGTCCTAATACTGATTCGTGTGGAATATTGAGTGAACAAGAGTAGATACTTTTTCTTAGACACTAGCTACACAGCTCCAAAAGTGCTTCCATATTTTTTTAATTGGGTAGCTTCAGGTCCACTAGAGAACTAACTAGACACTATTTAACTTAGAGGGTCAGGCAATTTAGTCTTCCGGCTTACGGCACTACCGTCAAGTAGGATTAATCTTTACATTCCAGATTTTTTAACCTTCTATGAGTCTGAATACGATAAGCATCCTTTCCAACTTCAGCATATGTGTGACTATGGTTTGGGATTGGATCTCTGATTCTGTTTAAGTCGAACACATCCGCCCATAGCACTAGACTTCTACTAGTAAATCTCATTCGCATATTTTACTTTGATAATAGCTACTGACTGTCCAGACTCTTTAGTCACTGTTTAGCAGATGCGTTAGTCTCGTTCATCGGGAATTCAAAGTCTATACCATCTTATATTAGACAGACCTTGGGACATAGCCCTATACAATGGCAGCAGCTAAAAACAGCTACTTTATTCCTTTGTATTTACAATGCCACTTTCATGGCTAGGAGTTTCTAGACATCAAGGCTGGTTTCCATAATACTGTCTATGACTTCAAAGGAAGAGTGATCAAAAAAATGGACAAAGAAATCCCATAAACATCACACATGAGGTCTGACTATTTTAGTACCGTAGAACCTAGACTTGTGGCTATCTTACATCAATACTAGAAGCCGTTAGTATTCTTCCTAAAGACAGTGCTCGATGTGTTATCCAACTCCAGATTTTTCGTTTCCTTGATAATAAGGATCTTACGATCGCCTTAGCGTGAGATAGGGTAAGGCAACCTGCAACTAATTAAGATACAAATTTACTTCAGACAAACAATAAGAGCACTCACAGCGCATGAAAGCCTTCAATGGTCTAACAAGGAATTTTATAAAAACCAAGAATCCTAATAATAGCCAAACTTATCGGTCGGTAGAAAATTAAGATCATATTTATCACCAAACAGCTGCACACGTACGCATAGATACTGGCAATCTTACCTACCGAACTATCTGTAGTGATTTTAGTATAAAAACCAACAATCAATCCCAATACGGATAAGTTTGTTCCGAGCAAGCTAGCTAGTGATACCATGAAGGTTTTTATTGTTCTGTTTTTGGCTGTTGCCTCGACCTCTGCCCTCGACCTTAGGGGTACATCTAAATGGGTTGACATCGAACCAAAGGTACCATTCTTTGAGCCAGAGAGTCGCATCATCAACGGCAAACCAGCCTCAGCTGGACAATTCCCCTATCAAGTCGGTCTAAGTCTTCGAGTGAGTGCATTGTCCTCTGCCTGGTGTGGTGGATCCTTGATCGCACCAACATGGGTTGTGACCGCTGCTCATTGTACCGACGGGTAAGACCAAATAAACTTTTAAATTCACTTTGAAATTCTAACAAAATCTCTACAGAATCAGTTCAGTCACCGTCTACTTGGGAAGCACCACAAGGTTAGGCGGTACGGCCGTTACTGCTACTGAAATCATTATCCACTCTGGATGGAACTCCAATACTTTGGCCAATGACATTTCATTGTTGCGCATTCCTGCTGTTACTCTGGGAACAAACATTAAAACCGTTCCATTGCCAGCTGTATCTAGCTCCTACTCAAACTATGTTAACACTGTTGCCGTTGCTTCCGGCTGGGGCAAGACTGCTGATAGTAAGTTTCCATTTTAGCCTTTAATTTGTGTTTAATTAAAAAAAAACAAACAAAAAATTGCTTCTTTACCATGACAGCTGGAAGCGTTTCATCTTCCCTCCAGTATGCTGATATGACCATTGTTGAGAACACAGTCTGCTCCAACGTCTATGGAACCAGTATTGTGAAGGCATCCAATGTTTGCGTCGCTACCGCTACCGCAGGAACTTCCACTTGCAATGGTGATTCCGGTGGTCCACTTGTCGAGAAGAGCTCTGGTATATTGGTTGCTCTTACTTCCTTCGGAGCTTCAGCCGGCTGCACCAAGGGATACCCAGTGGCCTTCACACGTATCACTAGCTACAGGACTTGGATTCAGGAGAAGACTGGAGTTTAAACTTCAATCTTTGATGTTTCTTATTCGAGATGAATAAAATATATTTGCAAAACTATTTATTTTTGTTTTGTTTCGCATTTTGTACACAAATGTGAGGCACATGTGCCAGAAATGTCTGAAAATACTGTATCCTCGAATAAGAGTATTCAAGGATACAATCAGCATAATAAGATTAAAACTCGGGAACAAAGCGATGAGAATGAGGTCAGATACAAAGGATCTAAAGAAAACTTTATGTTGTTCTTTAAGCCAAGGTTTCTTCTAAGATAGACCCCCAGAGAGTTGTGGCCTGTGAGGGCAGAAGCGACAAAAGTTATCGACTAATGGACGTTTGGCCCAAGTGGTCTACTTGTAGTTCGTTTGATTCTAAGCCTTCTCTAGCTATCTAGCTCATCGGCCATTTCAGTACCGTGCAAACTCAGAAGTCCCGGAAAATAGAGAGCGTGACGTTGTGGTCCGAGTTGAGGGATTTCCATATACCAGTTTGCCAGTTTTGATTTGTTTGTCATGGCTTTGATGGCTTTAATGGCTGCATGTCTATGTAGATGTCTATATGTTAATGGCTGTTCAGAATGGATAGGTTTTGGTACGCCTTGCTGATTCCATATATTTCCGCTTCGAAAACATTTGCGTACCAGGAAAATTTCATGAACCCGACGATTAAAGGCTCCTCTGAGAATATTCTGGAGCTAGTAAATCATCCATTTCTGACCTATCCGTGAAGATGGATATGGATGAACATGTAATAAAGTTTGGCCATAGCTTCTTACGTAGGAGAGTGTTCAAGATCATGATTCGATTACATGATTTCTAAACGATTTGCTGGCAAAATGGGCTACCGATTATTGCGGGATCGCTCGAGGTGTTACACCCTTTAGGTTACATTATATCTAGTGACACGTTGCAATCAGTTTAAGAATGGGCTTCGACTCACTAGCGTGTTAAGTTCAACAGGGTACCTGGTACCTGGACACTGTAATAGAAGGTAGAGGAAGAAGGGTTTGGATGTTAGTTAGAGGAGTAGGGCAACCAATCTACTTGGCTTATTCTTCATAGGATCATCCATGCCTGACCTTAAGTCCTTCAACTTAAGTGGACATCTGGGGTTTGTGTCCTGATCGGATAAAACTTGGGGAAATAAAAAAGGGATTCTCTCTGCTCATTGGCTTCTAAGTAGGTGCGTCATTCGATTACGATCATCAAATCTATTGCGTTTCATCAATATTCATAGGTTTCCTATTTTTATAGAGCTGTTGGGGTGCTTATGATTACGTATCCATGTGTGTCTTGTGCACCTTAGTTTTCCTGAAATGCGTTCAAACAAAGATCTCTGCTGTTGATACAGTTCGCTGTGGTTATTTTTGTATTAGATATCATATACAACGTCCGCATTTGATGGAACTTGGTTACACTGTTTCAAGGATTACTCATCCGTGACACAGATATTACCACATCTCTAGCGAAGACGCAGGAAAGGACTGTGTTGACAAACAAGACGACAGTTTAAAGAGCTTTGTGTACAAAATGCGAAACAAAACAAAAATAAATAGTTTTGCAAATATATTTTATTCATCTCGAATAAGAAAAATCAAAGATTGAAGTTTAAACTCCAGTCTTCTCCTGAATCCAAGTCCTGTAGCTAGTGATACGTGTGAAGGCCACTGGGTATCCCTTGGTGCAGCCGGCTGAAGCTCCGAAGGAAGTAAGAGCAACCAATATACCAGAGCTCTTCTCGACAAGTGGACCACCGGAATCACCATTGCAAGTGGAAGTTCCTGCGGTAGCGGTAGCGACGCAAACATTGGATGCCTTCACAATACTGGTTCCATAGACGTTGGAGCAGACTGTGTTCTCAACAATGGTCATATCAGCATACTGGAGGGAAGATGAAACGCTTCCAGCTGTCATGGTAAAGAAGCAATTTTTTGTTTGTTTTTTTTTAATTAAACACAAATTAAAGGCTAAAATGGAAACTTACTATCAGCAGTCTTGCCCCAGCCGGAAGCAACGGCAACAGTGTTAACATAGTTTGAGTAGGAGCTAGATACAGCTGGCAATGGAACGGTTTTAATGTTTGTTCCCAGAGTAACAGCAGGAATGCGCAACAATGAAATGTCATTGGCCAAAGTATTGGAGTTCCATCCAGAGTGGATAATGATTTCAGTAGCAGTAACGGCCGTACCGCCTAACCTTGTGGTGCTTCCCAAGTAGACGGTGACTGAACTGATTCTGTAGAGATTTTGTTAGAATTTCAAAGTGAATTTAAAAGTTTATTTGGTCTTACCCGTCGGTACAATGAGCAGCGGTCACAACCCATGTTGGTGCGATCAAGGATCCACCACACCAGGCAGAGGACAATGCACTCACTCGAAGACTTAGACCGACTTGATAGGGGAATTGTCCAGCTGAGGCTGGTTTGCCGTTGATGATGCGACTCTCTGGCTCAAAGAATGGTACCTTTGGTTCGATGTCAACCCATTTAGACTTTAGGGGTAGGTCGAGGGCAGAGGTCGAGGCAACAGCCAAAAACAGAACAATAAAAACCTTCATGGTATCACTAGCTAGCTTGCTCGGAACAAACTTATTCGTATTGGGATTGATTGTTGGTTTTTATACTAAAATCACTGAAGCTCGTTTGGTGCGTTAGATTGCCAGTATCTATACTTGCGTATGTAGCCCCTGCTTGATAAGATTTGATCTTGATTTTGTACCGAAAATAGTTTTCCATTTCCTATTAATGCCTCGCGTGGCTATCACTACCAATCTGTGGTTGGGGTATTCCATGGATTTAGAACTGATGCCCTGATACTTTTTGCGTTTTAAAATATCCAATATAGAGCCTTGGCAGCCATCGAGTAGGTGTTTGTGAAAAGTGCTGGAAGGTATTTTTGTCACTTTCTGTTAGGCTGTCTTGGTCGCATTCGAATGTTCTCGGTCTATAGCACGCCCTTTAGTGACCTTCGCCATGACGATGTGTTGATGAGAGATATGTTTGACTCGAGCACTGACACAGAAAGTAGGTTGTATCTTCCAGATTCATTTCGAGTCCAAAACCTCTACAGGGATCTCCTTCAGTTTGGTTTACCGCAGACCTTTGTTTACGAAGACCGTATGAGTAGACAATATGTACTACTTGGTAAAGTGCGTCGATTTGTTTCGTGTTTAAGGCTGATCCAGGCTGTGACTGTTGGGCTTCAAGAATACCCACTTTGGTGTCCATCGTTTCTCTGTAGCTTGCCTTCAGGTTTTGTCATTCCAAATTCCTGTTAGAACACTGAATAGAGTCTAAGACTGAACTCGAATCTTGCCAAACTTGGCAAGCATTCAGCTAGAGTTTCTTCCAAGTAAAGTGGTCAAATCACGACACTAATTTCGATTACATACATGTCGCAGGATTGTGCTTCCTACACAATCTGTCTGGTTTATAGATCTCTAAGATCTATACAACTCAAGCCTTTCATCCAAAGCTCGAGGTCTTCCCATCATAAAAGATTCCCTTAACCGATCAATAAGTGGTGTCAGATGAAGACAAACATCATCTAGAATGCGAAAGACAGTTAAACCCTTAGAATAGGACCAACAAAATGTTTAAGGCTTAGTTTGTTACAAGCATTCCTATTCTGAAGGTCTAAATTCTTCACACTTATAGAACAAGCCTACTGTTTGATCCATCTGAAGGGCGCTTTTTGTTGGTTCTCATGACAGTGAGGTAGGATCGTTAAAGAACATTTAGAGTTTCTTGGAGAATCGAACCTCAGACCGTTTGCTCAGTAGTCCGACACAATTTCCACTGAAAGCCACAACCCTTCCGCCTATAGTAAGTATGAACCAGGGGTAGTTTCAGATAGGGTGTGCCACAGAGGGTGAGCACATAAACTCTTACTTCCATACCTTGAGGGATTTTTCATTAGACAACCTAACCCTAGTTCGTCGGAATAAATCTCTGAGCATCTGGACAGTTTTCGAGTTACCCTAAGGTCTTGCTAAGTCTAAGTTAGCTTTTCAAGGGTTTTGCATGGACTTCATACGGAGCCTGCTTGTACTATCATATGCAGCCCCTCAAATAACCTTCAACTCTATCAATGGAATTACTTACGTCCGGGATAGCATAATAGACGTAATCAACAAGTTTTATTTGTTTATACTTGTCTACCAAAAAACTGAAAGTACAACTATCAGTGTTTCAATCAACGACACGTCTGTCAGCATTCTGCTCAATCGATCACAGTTCTAGATAAGCATATCTGGATTTGCAAACAATGTATTTTTAGCCCTGAATTATCACAAATTTATTAAAATAAATAATCTTGGACCGGCTGGGATAAAAATAAAATAAATTGTATTCTAATCAAGGAAGTTTCGGGAACATCGAACGAGGAAACTTAAAGCAAAGCTTGGAAAACAGAGGCTTAATCTACCGCTAAGCATTCCATTGGGAGAAGGCTATACAGCCCTCTGTTCTATGAGTAATAACCTCGCTTAAGTTTTTGTTTAGTTGAAATGTAGCAAATGCTAGATACCCGGTAGCTAAACACACCAACGTCTAAATCATCCTTCTTACATTTTCTGGTCAAGTTTTTTGTTCAATTTCAACCATTTGACCCAAAACGCTGAGGGAGAGGAGATACGTGACGATATTGCATTTGAAGTGGATCACGAGATTTTTCCCATCCTTGACCTGGGTACTCCCATTTCTTCCGAAATGCTAGCTAGCAGGCCACTGAGGGCACCAACGTCTAACTCATCCTTCTTACATTTTTTGGTCAAGTTTTTTGTTCAATTTCATCCATTTGACCCAAAACGCTGAGGGAGAGGAGATAGTGACGATATTGCATTTGAAGTGGATCACGAGATTTTTCCCATCCTTGACCTGGGTACTCCCATTTCTTCCGAAATTCTAGCTAGCAGGCCACTGAGGGCACCAACGTCTAAATCATCCTTCTTACATTTTTTACTCAAGTTTTTTGTTCAATTTCAACCATTTGACCCAAAACGCTGAGGGAGAGGAGATACGGGACCATATTGCATTTGAAGTGGATCACGAGATTTTTCCCATCCTTGAGCTGGGTACTCCCATTTCTTCCGAAATGCTAGCTAGCAGGCCACTGAGGGCACCAACGTCTAACTCATCCTTCTTACATTTTTTGGTCAAGTTTATTGTTCAATTTCATCCATTTGACCCAAAACGCTGAGGGAGAGGAGATAGTGACGATATTGCATTTGAAGTGGATCACGAGATTTTTCCCATCCTTGACCTGGGTACTCCCATTTCTTCCGAAATTCTAGCTAGCAGGCCACTGAGGGCACCAACGTCTAAATCATCCTTCTTACATTTTTTACTCAAGTTTTTTGTTCAATTTCAACCATTTGACCCAAAACGCTGAGGGAGAGGAGATACGTGACGATATTGCATTTGAAGTGGATCACGAGATTTTTCCCATCCTTGACCTGGGTACTCCCATTTCTTCCGAAATTCTAGCTAGCAGGCCACTGAGGGCACCA
The DNA here is from genome assembly GCA_963583995.1 of Xylota segnis. Taxonomy (NCBI): domain Eukaryota; kingdom Metazoa; phylum Arthropoda; class Insecta; order Diptera; family Syrphidae; genus Xylota; species Xylota segnis. Next base: position 36,751,545 of record OY757238.1, on the reverse strand, counting down.
ACGTCTAAATCATCCTTCTTACATTTTTGGTCAAGTTTTTGTTCAGTTTCATCCATTTGACCCAAAACGCTGAGGGAGAGGAGATACGTGACGATATTGCATTTGAAGTGGATCACGAGATTTTTCCCATCCTTGACCTGGGTACTCCCATTTCTTCCGAAATTCTAGCTAGCAGGCCACTGAGGGCACCAACGTCTAAATCATCCTTCTTACATTTTTTGGTCAAGTTTTTTGTTCAATTTCAACCATTTGACCCAAAACGCTGAGGGAGAGGAGATACGTGACGATATTGCATTTGAAGTGGATCAGGAGATTTTTCCCATCCTTGACCTGGGTACTCCCATTTCTTCCCAAATACTAGCTAGCAGGCCACTGAGTGCACCAACGTCTAAATCATCCTTCTTACATTTTTTGGTCAAGTTTTTTGTTCAATTTCAACCATTCGACCCAAGACGCTGAGGGAGAGGAGATACGTGACGATATTGCATTTGAAGTGGATCACGAGATTTTTCCCATCCTTGACCTGGGTACTCCCATTTCTTCCGAAATGCTAGCTAGCAGGCCACTGAGTGCACCAACGTCTAAATCATCCTTCTTACATTTTTTGGTCAAGTTTTTTGTTCAATTTCAACCATTCGACCCAAGACGCTGAGGGAGAGGAGATACGTGACGATATTGCATTTGAAGTGGATCACGAGATTTTTCCCATCCTTGACCTGGGTACTCCCATTTCTTCCGAAATTCTAGCTAGCAGGCCACTGAGGGCACCAACGTCTAAATCATCCTTCTTACATTTTTTACTCAAGTTTTTTGTTCAATTTCAACCATTTGACCCAAAACGCTGAGGGAGAGGAGATACGTGACGATATTGCATTTGAAGTGGATCACGAGATTTTTCCCATCCTTGACCTGGGTACTCCCATTTCTTCCGAAATTCTAGCTAGCAGGCCACTGAGTGCACCAACGTCTAAATCATCCTTCTTACATTTTTTGGTCAAGTTTTTTGTTCAATTTCAACCATTTGACCCAAGACGCTGAGGGAGAGGAGATACGTGACGATATTGCATTTGAAGTGGATCACGAGATTTTTCCCATCCTTGACCTGGGTACTCCCATTTCTTCCGAAATGCTAGCTAGCAGGCCACTGAGTACACCAACGTCTAAATCATCCTTCTTACATTTTTTGGTCAAGTTTTTTGTTCAATTTCAACCATTTGACCCAAGACGCTGAGGGAGAGGAGATACGTGACGATATTGCATTTGAAGTGGATCACGAGATTTTTCCCATCCTTGACCTGGGTACTCCCATTTCTTCCGAAATGCTAGCTAGCAGGCCACTGAGTGCACCAACGTCTAAATCATCTTTCTTACATTTGTTGGTCAAGTTTTTTGTTCATTTTCATCCATTTGACCCAAAACGCTGAGGGAGAAGAGATACGTGACGATATGGCATTTGAAGTGGTTCACGGGATTTTTCCCATCCTTGACCTGGGTACTCCCATTTCTTCCGAAATGCTAGCTAGCAGGCCACTGAGTGCACCAACGTCTAACTCATCCTTCTTACATTTTTTGGTCAAGTTTTTTGTTCAATTTCATCCATTTGACCCAAAACGTCAATACCAATTCTAAGACCTGTACAACCTCTCAGAAAGCGACTAGCAATCAACTATGTGATGGCCACTTGGTTGGCTAATAAGAAATCTTGTATTTGTTTTCCAGATAAAACCACTATAGGGCTTCACAATGGATCCACTAGTCATCCGAGGGTTGGGTATACTTATGGCTACCCTGTTCTAAACAACCCACATTTTGGAAAAAGTACATCTAAGCCTTGCGTAAAACTCAGCTAGGGTTAATCAGCAAATATTACTTCTCCAGAATTTGAACAACATTGCATTGTCGTGTTGCAAACGAAGAAAAGATAATATTTTTTTTGATACAAATTTTGGAGTGGCAACTCTGTTAGCAATCCAACAACAAACCAAATGCGCCTAAGATGATGCAATGAAAAAAAATTGAATTCAACACCAATAGTGCTCCCACTTTCGGTGAACTACTTTTGATAAATACTTTTGCAATCTATTGGATAAATGAGTGAAGAAGACCCTTAGGGTTGAAGAAAAATCAAACAATCCTCATAAAAGCTTGACTTGAACCAGAGCGTGACTACTCCACCTCCCGTGGTGGGATACTGAACTCTAAGAGCTCTTGGACGACAGGTAACGTGGGAACGTTACAGCAGACTCTGTTCCTATATTGACTCCATTCGTAAGTACATCAAAGTAGCTCCTATCCAAGGAGAGATACTCTCATCAACTTCTCGGTATAAGTGCAACCCTATTAAGAATTTCATCAAACTAAGTAAACAAGATAACGAAGCCGCGTGCATCCCAAGAAGAATCAATTTTGGTTCATCGCTGCATATGTACAGACTTTGCAAGACAAGCTGCGAATGTCAAAAAGCTGCCTGAAATGAATATCGAGAGGTCCTTGATCAGAGTTCCATCTGCACAGAAACTTAGTTTGCTCTCGTTGACCATAGGAGGCTAAGAACACCTCTGCGCTACTATGTCCGGGTTTCAGAAAAGTCGTTTGTTATTTCTCCAAATTAGGACCTAGATTTGTGCTTGACAGTTCTGTGTCAATTCCTGACATATTTTTCAATGCTATGTTACACGGCATCCGTTTTCTGACGTTCACTCTACATACCTTGTCTTCCAGCATCAGTGAGATCTTCCCTGTAAATCGTTGGACACGTTTACAGTTGAAGGGTCAGTAACAATTTGGTACATTCATCAGACATACGTGAAAACAGGACCGGTGACAGAACTCCTTGAACTTTACACTCCTTACTTAGTAGACAGATACCGAATCCACTGAGTCACCCATCATACTTAGAACATCGGCTACACGTCTTATCTTCTTTCTTAATCCACTTGGTTCTGCTTATAAAGGTCGCTAGCGGCGCTAAATTTCTTTGAATATTAAGTGACATTGTCCCAAAGGTCCGAATCATTACTCGGTTGGTTCGTTTGGGAGGATGAAAATATCCATACCACGTAGGTCTTTTGATCGTTTTAACTCTAGGGATACAAGGTTTGGGATGTTCGGTTAAATGTTCGATAGTATTAAAGGAGCATATTTCCTTTCCACCATACAAACAATCCACAGAGTAGCCTGTGCCTGATGACTTCGGTTCAAACCCCAGTATTCAGTAAGCCCCCCTGGCTGTCTTGATTCCATTTTTTAGATATCTTCTTCAAGTTAACTCGTTGCACAGGATTATGCCAAGACGCATTACCTCATTCCTTAGATCAAGAGACCCGTATCACTGTTTCCATTGTTAACGCCTGCAACGATCAGCCCAATTTTGGATGATATTCAGCACCGACTGTATACCAGTATCCACAGCAAGAGAGAAATAGTTTACTCTTGTGGGATCCCGTTTTGGACTTCCAATACCTATATCGGCTGACTACCCTCTAGCTTGATGCTATTGTAGATCCCTCTATATCCAAGAAGAAGTCGAGAACCACTTCTTTTTGCTGGCACAGAGTTCCCTTAGGTGTGACCGTACTTGTTGATTCTCAGACATGAGATGGGTAGGTTTAATCTGATGTATTCTTGACAAATCCTTTCCAAAGTTTTTAGTGAAACGATGTCACAATAATTAGTGTATACCTATGCTGTAATCAGTTTTAGGTAGGAACACCACATTGATTTCCTGTCATGAGGTTGATGTGTAGCCTCACTAAGTGAGGAGTGACAATCAGTAGACCTTTCTGGAAGAAAGTAGGGAGTATGCTATACTACCGCGCTATACTTCTAGAAACACGTGTGATCTTGCCGACTGCTTTCCAAATTTTCTCCTCCTGTTCTGTACCTACGTTCATACGATACATGAGGTGATACGTCGAAACAATTAGGGAAGTTTCACTCACATTGACGTTTCGAGAATTTCTCCTGCCTCCTAACTTAAGAGGATCTTTTTAATTCGTGCGGTACCGCGGCATCATCTGAATGTCAAGTTATACAAACCAAGTTTGTGTGATTCGAGCTAATTCGGTCGTGTAACCTATCTTTCCATAAATCTTTGTAAGGCATACTTGTTAGCTTGCTTGCCTCTCCTTGGAACTCGTAGAGTTTTAAAGTATTTTAGTCTTCAAAGGCATTATCACAAATAACCTTTAGTTCATCAAATGGGTCTCAAGTAGAAGATGAGAAGAACACAATAAGCTCGAATCCAAATCTAGATCTTTCCATTCCGCAGTACATTCCTCGTTAAAACTGACAGTAATACCCAACCCAGTCAATACTTAAACCAACCACCATCATCAGTTTTCTGTTTATGCATAATCAATAGTTTATTTACAAATTTTACCAGGAAATACCACTGACATTGTTGATCCAGTCCAAGTAGGTGGTGACACGAGTAAATCCAATTGGCATATTCCTAGTGCAACCAGCAGCGGCAACGTACGAAGTTACACCAACCAGGAGGCGTGTGTTGTCCAAAACCAATGGACCGCCAGAATCACCGCCACAAGTCGATTGACCATCCCAGGTGGCAACGCACACAAATGAATTGCTACCCATGTCCGATCCGTAAGTATTGCCGCAAACATTGTTTTCAACAACACTCAGAGTGACATACTTCAAGCTATTTGTCATATCGCCATCTATCGGAAAAAATGCATATTTACAATTATCACTAGCATTGACACAAACCACTTACTGTCGTTGATGCCACCCCATCCGGAGGCAGTAACCCAATTGTTGACATATGACGAGTATTGGCCATTTCTAGCGGGAAGAGCAGCAGGTGCCATCCTCACGTTGTAGTCAACCCATGGGAATTTAAGCAACGCAATATCACCGTTCAAATTATTTGAGTTCCAGTTGCCGTTGACGTGCACCTGATAGGCCCAAGTTCTGTGGAGTGGGTTGTTCCTATCGACGCTTCCCAAGCCGATCTCGATGTACTCAGGATTCCTAAACGAAAGACATGGTCAAGAGGATGATAACAGGATTCAAATGAAAGAGTTCCTTACGATACAACACAGTGAGCAGCAGTCACCACCCATTCGTTTCCGATCAAAGTACCACCGCAGATGCCATACCAACCACCGCCATAGCCCATGGTCACTGCAGCCTGGTAGGGCAGGAGTGTGTCCCAAGCATATGATCCTCCAGTGATTCTCGACTGGCTTGACTCACTTCCCTTACTTGCCTCACTTGTTTCACCTTGTGGTGCAAGTGGATTCAGGTTCTTGTACTTACGCTCCGCCATAGGTGTGGGATCTACCTCTGGTCCGGGCTTCAAGTATCGAACGAACGAAGTTTGGACACTCTTCGACTCAGGTTCTGAGCGGGGATGTAGCAGATTGGAGAGCTTTAGCTCCACGGCAGAAGCCGCAGAGATTGCGAAAACGAACAGGAGTACTAGTTTCATTGTTGAATAACAATTGATGGTGAGTGTATGAAACCCTGAGCCTTTTATACCGTTAATCGACAGGCAGTTATCAAGGCTTGCAAAAATTTCCAATAATGTCTTAGCGAAGTGATAAGATTATCAGATCAGATGGGATTTGTTGCTGTGGGTGGCATTTATCTGAATATTTTCTTGACGTTCGATGGTCTGGTTGTGGTTCATAAATACATCCATAACTTGGCCGAAAGTTGCTCGTAACGTCTCTCGAAGTACAAAGGGTTATGGGTGGGCTTGTTGGTGTAAAAAGATGGCAAAGATACTTGTATCTATGCACGTATACGCTGGGAATGTTATCACGACGCACTTTTTTTTGAACTAAATTGTAATCGAAGTTGCTTTGATAGGCCTTATCAAAGGTATTTTCGATTCAGTTAGTGCTATGAATGAATATCAGGCAGTGTACGTGATTTGAAATGTTGAGGGTGGATGCGATACGATCGATCACAAACAACTTAGAGATTACTGAGCTACCTGCCACATGATGTCTGTATTATGTCATCCGCGTATCCCAGCTGATGGGACAATTTCTTGAATAGATACTGCCTCTGTCCTATGCCTCGGACTATATGTATATATCATACCGGACGAGACTAGCATTTTAGCCGAATTCCGATGCAGGCTTACAAAAGTTCCAAAGAGCTGCGTCTAAGCTGAAACCTTCATTGCTCGGTGACCTAAATGAGTTTTAACGGAATTCTGAGTGTAGTCATCGTCTTATTTAGGATGGAACTTCAAGAGATAATGCAAGATATGGTAGGCAGATAGGCTGTAGACGTCCGATGAGTGTCAGGAACAAGTAGTCTTCATGTAGATCGTTAAATTCTAACCTTTTCCTAGCCGGCTCATCGGCCATTTCATTCCTGTGGCAGACCATATATCCTGGACTCTTCCAAAGCTTTGACTTTAACGGTTCCTGACTTTAAAGGTTCCTTTAGTGCTCTTCAGAGTGGATTGGTTCTGGCAGACCTCGGTGATTCCATATATTTCCGCATTCCGGATCACACTTGCGTTTTAAGAAAGTTTTTCTGGGAATATTCCGATGCCAATTCCTTGGGCCATTCGTTAAGATGGATATGGAGTCGGGGTTAATGACCACACAATTCGTCCAGCTCTCTCTCTCTCTAGAAACAAATTTAGAATTGAGGTTGAGGCTGAAGTCCATGTAAGGAGTAAGGTAGTCACATTCTTGTGAGGATGTTGTACATAGTATTTGTGCCAGCAGGTCATCAGACCGAAGATTCTGCTGCATGCATGAAAATCTGTCGATAACTTCTTTGTGGGTTCAAGTATTGTATCTTGCCTTGTTGAATGCTTAGAGTTTAGCCCCCCTGTGTCTAAATAGCTCGAAAATGGCTTTTTCCTCTTATTTGTGAAGATAATATTGTTCGTTAGGAACAAGTCCGCAGCTTTTGGCATAGTTATTCAGAGCACTCAGCGCTGTTGGAAGCAGATCAGTAATATAACGACAACATTGGTTCCAGAGTAATAGAAATAGACTCCATTTTCAGGGGGTCTACGTGACGCATGTGCGTGGGTAGGCCAAGATGTAGGTCCATATGGAACTGTTACTTCAGTTATCGCGTATTATTCCATTCACCCATGTACTCCGAGAAATCTATATAGGATCAGTGCGGATCAATTTGCCATTTGAGAGAAATTGTTATTCTAATCTGGTGTTTCTTGTGTTCAGGACAAATGTCCGAAGTTTCATAGCTAGGTTCTCACACCATCCAATTGTCAAAAATGAAATGAAATGCATGATTGTGCTCTATTGCACCGCTTTACACCGCTTTGCACCGCTGCCCGATAAATGGAATCATGCAAAACGTCGGTGGTATCGATGCACTAACCAATGAAAGACTGTTGCCTTAAATCTACATAAATGGTGTATACCAGATCTGGGTTCTATTTCAAATGAAAAAAGCCAACCTGTAGAGGATCATACATAAGTCATCCGCATAAGTATATTTTCTACCATGTTGTGGTCTGGAAAATATGGAAGCCATACTGATTTTACTGATCCCATCTACGAATCTCTCCAACAGGCTGTAACTATGAGTCTCTCAGCAAGACTATTCTAGCCTGAATCAATTGGACGGGCTACTGTAATGCAAAAATTACAATTCCACTTTCCAAAGAAAGCTAAATTTCCTGGAACCACCTACAACTTGCTGGAAACATTCCATCGTGTAGATAGAACCAGGAACAGACGAAACAATCACCGCCTTATTCCAGACTCTGATCACTTGTCTGGAAGTTTTCGAAGTTCATCTCCTTATTCCCTGTATTACATAAGTTTAAAACTCAGTTTGTGACATACAATCGAGACAGACCACTATCAGTATCAATAGACCGTCCATTCCCGTCCTATCTGTTTGTCACCAACCTTTGGGCCCTAAATTTTGCGCTAAGAGGATGAAATTTTACATTTTGGCCTTTCAGTACAAGTGAACAATTTTTTCACAATTATTACTTGAAATCGAACAAAATCTTTAAGACCAAATATTCACGCCCACTTTTTGGGGGCGTTTTCATTACCATCTTCATATAAAGATGCATACTTTCGAGGTTATCATTGAATCCCAAGCGAAACGACATTGGATGCACGTAGTTTCCGAACTTCGATTTGTTGCCTCTGATCGCATCTGTCGCATAATTTATTTCATTAAGTTAAGACACAATATTATCTTATCATGCTCCTACTTCACATTGATTAGATTGTCCATCGCATTGATTGTTGTGGGTGTTGTTTTGAGTATTAAAAATTTGATTTGCCTAATTGTGGACTGACGCGTGGGCACTGATTTTATCAATTTAGCGCTGATAAATTTATTTCGCATTCCAAATAATCGATTTGACGGAATCTTGTTTTTTTATTGACACTTTGGAGTAGTTGCACCGATTCGTATTGATTTATTGATTGATTGGTTCGCATACACTTGATGTCAATACTTGAGTCGATCATCGTGAAGGCAGAGAGCTTTAAGGCTCAACCATAATTGGCGGAAGCAATCGGAGGCTGATGTCAAAATTCTAAGTTAAGTTTCCTACGGAGTTTAAGTGACTCGTTATAGTCCTATGTAAACGGGGAGGATTGTCAGAGTCAAGAAAGTGCTTTGACAGTTTTCATAGAATCATTGAGGAACAATAGTTCAGAGAAGAGTGCCCACTCAGTCTCCTCGTAGTCTTCACTGGCAGATGGCCTGTCCTCCTTCCGCAGTTCTCGACCAAACTTCTACGGCAGGTTCCGTCCACTTCGTCTTGCACTCATGTGCTGTAAACAAAAAAACCTACCAATTGGCAGTAACTTATATACTTAAGGCGGTTACGAGCTTGCAGATTACTTCTTTACTTACTTATTAAGGTGGACCTACATTTCGGGGTTCAAGGCAACAAGTCTCTCCTGTTAGCCCGATCCTTAGCTAAGTGCCTTCAGTTGTGCCCTCTAAGAGTCAATTACTCATTTTGCATAAGTAGTGCGCGCCACCTAAAGCGAGGTTTTCCTTCACTAAGTCGTCCTCTACTCCGGGTTTGATTCGAAAACCCCGCGAGTTGTAGTGGCAGTGTCCACTGAATCTCTTATCTTAAGAAGCATTTTTCTCTCGAAACGACCAAGCATAGCTTCGATAAAGTCTATGTTTTAGCGCTTACTGCTACTTCGAAGCTATAGGTGTCTATTGTGACATTCTGCCGAATCCGTCCATGTTGTGTGCAGATACTAGCGAATGCGCAGGTGACAGCCCACTGAGTTCTGTCTATTCTGTCAATATCGTCAACGTTTCCACAGACTTTCTTAAAAGCTTGTCCCTCTGTTGTTGGCTTGTGAGTTTCGTACAACTCTTTAAAGTATGGTGTTGAAGAAGCCACATAACAGCGCGTCACTTTGTCTGAAACCTTTTTTGACAGCAAAGATCTTATTCTAAGCTAACGGACGAGTTTGACAGAGATCCCAAGTATAGTCTGTCTCCATTCGGACGCCTTGAGGTTTTGATTTGAGAGATTCTGAAACTTTGTGGTTGTAGATACGTGATTCCTTCTTTAAAGCCCTCCAAGTAGTCCAACAATAGGCACCGATAGGTCCGAGGATTAGTGTACCTTAGTGAGGATGACTAAAGCACGCATCTTCGTAGAGTATCTACCCTGAGGTGTAAAATATTTGATTTACCTAAAGTCCACAACACCACGAGTTACAAAAACTTCGTCTTACATACTCGTAGATCCCTATAACTTGAAAAATACTGATTTTGTTAGTTTGATGTAGTTCAAGTCTACTGGACACTCCTTCTAGACCTGGACAGTGACAGAGAAACTGGGAAGTATTCTCGTTGACTTCCTCAACTCCGCATCCATGACATGCTTGTATACTTTTTGCATAATCCTGTCCGTACTGCTCTGATCGAAACGATTCCATCGTCTGCGTCTTGGGATCACGCAAGTGTCAAGGAAGGATCATGTGATGTTTGGCTTCCTCAGCCTCGAAATGAAAACCGTGGTGTTGGCTAATCCTGATGTGGATGCCGAGCCTTCATCAGGCAATTCGTCAGGATTCTCATTGTCTGGTATACCTTCGTGTGCCAGAAGAGTCCGAAGAACCGTAGCTCTTCAGGAACTATTCACAAGCTGGGATTGTCAGAAGTCACTTTTTTTGTTGCCTGGCCGTCGATGGAAAAGGTGATACTTTCCTGTGATATTGCCTTTAATGCAGTCTTACTATTGTCACTTCCGCTCGCAAGACACTGCTGTGGTTCGAGAGGCAAACTGATTTGGATATGCCCAGCGGTTCCACAAAGATGCCTGAACCTACGCCTATATTCCATCTGTGCGAGCATAGACGAAACGTGAACTGATAAGCTGACCGTTTGTCTATTCTCCAGAGATCTCGTAAAGGCTCTCTTAAAATCTAAGTAGGGAGTCAGGACTTCTCATAAAATGAGTAAGTTTTAGGTCAGACAAGGGTGTATAACAGAAAATCTTTTGTTCCGACTTTGGCAACGTCTACGTGCAGTGATCCCATGAATAAGTAGACAGCACTGTCAATAGCCTGTGGCTGGTGGGGTTGTTTTATGGAACTTGTCTGAAAACTTACGTAAGTCGTACCATTTGTAGGACAGGAGTGTACCCACTACAAACCAGGCATTTCCTTTGACCTGTGTCTTTGGAGAGGACAAGTACTGCGTCTCTTAGATTAAATAGAAACCAAGCGAATTTCACCAGACGGACAGACAAACTATTTATGCAAAAAAAAACAGTTCCAGCGAAATCTCCCCAGTCCATGAATCTCATCTGGATCTGATAATCTAATCACTTTGTTGACATTAATGGAAATTTTTGCGAAATTTCCAAATCACGCCCTGATAACTCCCTGCCGGATTAATGGTATAAAAGGCGCAGGGTTTCATGCACTCACCATCAATTGTTATTCAACAATGAAACTAGTACTCCTATTCGTTTTCGTGATCTCTGCGGCTTCCGCCGTGGAGCTAAAGCTCCCCAATCTGCTACATCCTCGCTCAGAACCTGAGTCGAAGAATGCCCAAACATCGTTCGTTCAATACTTGAAGCCCGGACCAGAGGTAGATCCTACACCTATGGCCGAGCGTAAGTACAAGAACATGGACCCACGTGCACCACAAGGTGAAGCAAGTGAGTCAAGCCAGTCGAGAATCACTGGAGGATCATATGCTTGGGACACACTCCTGCCCTACCAGGCTGCAGTGACCATGGGCTATGGCGGTGGTTGGTACGGCATCTGCGGTGGTACTTTGATCGGAAACGAATGGGTGGTGACTGCTGCTCACTGTGTTGTATCGTAAGGAACTCTTTCATTTGAATCCTTTTATCATCCTTTTGACCATGTCTTTCGTTTAGGAATCCTGAGTACATCGAGATCGGCTTGGGAAGCGTCGATAGGAACAACCCACTCCACAGAACTTGGGCCTATCAGGTGCACGTCAACGGCAACTGGAACTCAAATAATTTGGACGGTGACATTGCGCTGCTGAAGTTCCCATGGGTTGACTACAACGTGAGGATGGCACCTGCTGCTCTTCCCGCTAGAAATGGCCAGTACTCATCATATGTCAACAATTGGGTTACTGCCTCCGGATGGGGTGGCATCAACGACAGTAAGTGGTTTGTGGCAATGCCAGTGACAGGTATATATGCATTTTTTTTCCAATAGATGGCGATTTGACAAATAGCTTGAAGTATGTCAACCTGAATGTTGTTGATAACAGCGTTTGCAGCAACACTTACGGATCGGATTTGGGTAGGGGCTCAATTGTGTGCGTTGCCACTTGGGACGGTCAATCGACTTGCGGCGGTGATTCTGGTGGTCCATTGTGTATAGAGAACACACGCCTCCTGATTGGTGTAACTTCATTTGGTGCCGCTGCTGGTTGCACTAAGAATATGCCAATTGGATTTACTCGTGTCACCAGCTACTTGGACTGGATCAACAACGTCAGTGGTATTTCCTGGTAAATTTTGTATCAAACTGTGAATAGCTCTGAATAAATAGAAAGCAAATGTAATAGGGAACTTTTAATTTTAAGCAAATGGTATGCGTGGGCTCTGGGTCGGGTTTTGTTTTAGCTGATAATCACTTCCATTTAAAACATAAAATGCGAGTACTGGAATGTAGCCAATGGTACCCGTCCAATTCCTAGTTTACAGCTCCTAAAACTGATCTACCTTCTCAGGCTTTAATTCATACATATAGTCCCTTGGGTAGTTTTTGCTCTTTACGACTTGTTACGAAGAAATTAGGATTCAAATTGGGACACAGCAAGGCTGCATGCTCTCACCATTATTAGCCATGCAGTTCGAGCTGCTTCGTCGACTATTACTTGTTCAAGTATTTGAGTCTCCTTACTCTGTTGCAGAACTATCGAACTCTATAGACTAGGTTTTGCCGATTTCACTGATCCCGCGACACCCTGTTGTGGGAATCATCAACTTTGCGTGTTATCGAAACTTTCGAATTGTCTTATCAAATTATTTCACAGGCACAGTCATAGCATATGAATTGTGGACATCTGGTCAAGCTGAATCCAGGTGTTCACATCTCGTGCTGTTTCGAAACAAATTCAGATCGATTCCAAGATAGACAGATAGTAGCATACAACATCACTACTCACCATATTATCAAGAACATCTGGCATACATTATTCAGATTAAGAATAAAGGGAGGACAATCGCACATGACATGATCCAGACTATCCTGATAAGAGCTCAAAAGTTCATCGAACTCTTCGAAACTAGGTAAGAGTCGGGCAAAGTCTTACATGCAGACAAGCTATCGCTACAGATGTTTGAATAACTGCATCCATGATTAGCAGCATTTAGACGTTGGTGCACTCAGTGGCCTGCTAGCTAGCATTTCGGAAGAAATGGGAGTACCCAGGTCAAGGATGGGAAAAATCTCGTGATCCACTTCAAATGCAATATCGTCACGAATCTCCTCTCGCTCAGCGTTTTGGGTCAAATGGATGAAAATGAACAAAAAACTTGACCAAAAAATGTAAGAAGGATGATTTAGACGTTGGTGCCCTCAGTGGCCTGCTAGCTAGCATTTCGGAAGAAATGGGAGTACCCAGGTCAAGGATGGGAAAAATCTCGTGATCCACTTCAAATGCAATATCGTCACGAATCTCCTCTCGCTCAGCGTTTTGGGTCAAATGGATGAAAATGAACAAAAAACTTGACCAAAAAATGTAAGAAGGATGATTTAGACGTTGGTGCACTCAGTGGAATGCTAGCTAGCATTTGGGAAGAAATGGGAGTACCCAGGTCAAGGTTGGGAAAAATCTCGTGATCCACTTCAAATGCAATATCGTCACGTATCTCCTCTCCCTCAGCGTTTTGGGTCAAATGGATGAAAATGAACAAAAAACTTGAGCAAAAAATGTAAGAAGGATGATTTAGACGTTGGTGTACTCAGTGGCCTGCTAGCTAGCATTTCGGAAGAAATGGGAGTACCCAGGTCAAGGATGGGAAAAATCTCGTGATCCACTTCAAATGCAATATCGTCACGTATCTCCTCTCCCTCAGCGTTTTGGGTCAAATGGATGAAAATGAACAAAAAACTTGACCAAAAAATGTAAGAAGGATGATTTAGACGTTGGTGCACTCAGTGGCCTGCTAGCTAGCATTTGGGAAGAAATGGGAGTACCCAGGTCAAGGTTGGGAAAAATCTCGTGATCCACTTCAAATGCAATATCGTCACGTATCTCCTCTCCCTCAGCGTTTTGGGTCAAATGGATGAAAATGAACAAAAAACTTGACCAAAAAATGTAAGAAGGATGATTTAGACGTTGGTGCACTCAGTGGCCTGCCAGCTAGCATTTCGGAAGAAATGGGAGTACCCAGGTCAAGGATGGGAAAAATTTCCTGATCCACTTCAAATGCAATATCGTCACGTATCTCCTCTCCCTCAGCGTTTTGGGTCAAATGGATGAAAATGAACAAAAAACTTGACTAAAAAATGAAAGAAGGATGATTTAGACGTTGGTACCCTCAGTGGACTGCTAGCTAGCATTTGGGAAGAAATGGGAGTACCCAGGTCAAGGATGGGAAAAATCTCGTGATCCACTTCAAATGCAATATCGTCACGTATCTCCTCTCCCTCAGCGTTTTGGGTCAAATGGATGAAAATGAACAAAAAACTTGACCAAAAAATGTAAGAAGGATGATTTAGTCGTTGGTGCACTCAGTGGCCTGCTAGCTAGCATTTGGGAAGAAATGGGAGTACCCAGGTCAAGGTTGGGAAAAATCTCGTGATCCACTTCAAATGCAATATCGTCACGTATCTCCTCTCCCTCAGCGTTTTGGGTCAAATGGATGAAAATGAACAAAAAACTTGACCAAAAAATGTAAGAAGGATGATTTAGACGTTGGTGCACTCAGTGGCCTGCCAGCTAGCATTTCGGAAGAAATGGGAGTACCCAGGTCAAGGATGGGAAAAATTTCCTGATCCACTTCAAATGCAATATCGTCACGTATCTCATCTCCCTCAGCGTTTTGGGTCAAATGGATGAAAATGAACAAAAAACTTGACCAAAAAATGTAAGAAGGATGATTTAGACGTTGGCGCACTCAGTGGCCTGCTAGCTAGCATTTGGGAAGAAATGGGAGTACCCAGGTCAAGGTTGGGAAAAATCTCGTGATCCACTTCAAATGCAATATCGTCACGTATCTCCTCTCCCTCAGCGTTTTGGGTCAAATGGATGAAAATGAACAAAAAACTTGACCAAAAAATGTAAGAAGGATGATTTAGACGTTGGTGCACTCAGTGGCCTGCTAGCTACCATTTCGGAAGAAATAGGAGTACCCAGGTCAAGGTTGCGAAAAATCTCGTGATCCACTTCAAATGCAATATCGTCACGTATCTCCTCTCCCTCAGCGTTTTGGGTCAAATGGATGAAAATGAACAAAAAACTTGACCAAAAAATGTAAGAAGGATGATTTAGACGTTGGTGCCCTCAGTGGCCTGCCAGCTAGCATTTCGGAAGAAATGGGAGTACCCAGGTCAAGGATGGGAAAAATTTCCTGATCCACTTCAAATGCAATATCGTCACGTATCTCCTCTCCCTCAGCGTTTTGGGTCAAATGGATGAAAATGAACAAAAAACTTGACAAAAAAATGTAAGAAGGATGATTTAGACGTTGGTGCACTCAGTGGCCTGCTAGCTAGCATTTGGGAAGAAATGGGAGTACCCAGGTCAAGATTGGGAAAAATCTCGTGATCCACTTCAAATGCAATATCGTCACGTATCTCCTCTCCCTCAGCGTTTTGGGTCAAATGGATGAAAATGAACAAAAAACTTGACCAAAAAATGTAAGAAGGATGATTTAGACGTTGGTGCCCTCAGTGGACTGCTAGCTAGCATTTGGGAAGAAATGGGAGTACCCAGGTCAAGGATGGGAAAAATCTCCTGATCCACTTCAAATGCAATATCATCACGTATCTCCTCTCCCTCAGCGTTTTGGGTCAAATGGATGAAAATGAACAAAAAACTTGACCAATAAATGTAAGAAGGATGATTTAGACGTTGGTGCACTCAGTGGCCTGCTAGCTACCATTTCGGAAGAAATAGGAGTACCCAGGTCAAGGTTGCGAAAAATCTCGTGATCCACTTCAAATGCAATATCGTCACGTATCTCCTCTCCCTCAGCGTCTTGGGTCAAATGGTTGAAATTGAACAAAAAACTTGACCTAAAAATGTAAGAAGGATGATTTAGACGTTGGTGTACTCAGTGGCCTGCTAGCTAGCATTTCGGAAGAAATGGGAGTACCCAGGTCAAGGGTGGGAAAAATTTCATGATCCACTTCAAATGCAATATCGTCACGTATCTCCTCTCCCTCAGCGTCTTGGGTCAAATGGTTGAAATTGAACAAAAAACTTGACCAAAAAATGTAAGAAGGATGATTTAGACGTTGGTGCACTCAGTGGCCTGCTAGCTACCATTTCGGAAGAAATAGGAGTACCCAGGTCAAGGATGGGAAAAATCTCGTGATCCACTTCAAATGCAATATCGTCACGTATCTCCTCTCCCTCAGCGTTTTGGGTCAAATGGATGAAAATGAACAAAAAACTTGACCAAAAAACGTAAGAAGGATGATTTAGACGTTGGTGCACTCAGTGGCCTGCTAGCTAGCATTTGGGAAGAAATGGGAGTACCCAGGTCAAGGATGGGAAAAATCTCGTGATCCACTTCAAATGAACAAAAAACTTGACCAAAAAATGTAAGAAGGATGATTTAGACGTTGGTGCACTCAGTGGCCTGCTAGCTAGCATTTGGGAAGAAATGGGAGTACCCAGGTCAAGGTTGGGAAAAATCTCGTGATCCACTTCAAATGCAATATCGTCACGTATCTCCTCTCCCTCAGCGTTTTGGGTCAAATGGATGAAAATGAACAAAAAACTTGACCAAAAAATGTAAGAAGGATGATTTAGACGTTGGTGCCCTCAGTGGCCTGCCAGCTAGCATTTCGGAAGAAATGGGAGTACCCAGGTCAAGGATGGGAAAAATTTCCTGATCCACTTCAAATGCAATATCGTCACGTATCTCCTCTCCCTCAGCGTTTTGGGTCAAATGGATGAAAATGAACAAAAAACTTGACCAAAAAATGTAAGAAGGATGATTTAGACGTTGGTGCACTCAGTGGCCTGCTAGCTAGCATTTGGGAAGAAATGGGAGTACCCAGGTCAAGGTTGGGAAAAATCTCGTGATCCACTTCAAATGCAATATCGTCACGTATCTCCTCTCCCTCAGCGTTTTGGGTCAAATGGATGAAAATGAACAAAAAACTTGACCAAAAAATGTAAGAAGGATGATTTAGACGTTGGTGCACTCAGTGGCCTGCCAGCTAGCATTTCGGAAGAAATGGGAGTACCCAGGTCAAGGATGGGAAAAATTTCCTGATCCACTTCAAATGCAATATCGTCACGTATCTCCTCTCCCTCAGCGTTTTGGGTCAAATGGATGAAAATGAACAAAAAACTTGACTAAAAAATGAAAGAAGGATGATTTAGACGTTGGTACCCTCAGTGGACTGCTAGCTAGCATTTGGGAAGAAATGGGAGTACCCAGGTCAAGGATGGGAAAAATCTCGTGATCCACTTCAAATGCAATATCGTCACGTATCTCCTCTCCCTCAGCGTTTTGGGTCAAATGGATGAAAATGAACAAAAAACTTGACCAAAAAATGTAAGAAGGATGATTTAGACGTTGGTGCACTCAGTGGCCTGCTAGCTAGCATTTGGGAAGAAATGGGAGTACCCAGGTCAAGGTTGGGAAAAATCTCGTGATCCACTTCAAATGCAATATCGTCACGTATCTCCTCTCCCTCAGCGTTTTGGGTCAAATGGATGAAAATGAACAAAAAACTTGACCAAAAAATGTAAGAAAGATGATTTAGACGTTGGTGCACTCCGTGGCCTGCTAGCTAGCATTTCGGAAGAAATGGGAGTACCCAGGTCAAGGATGGGAAAAATCTCGTGATCCACTTCAAATGCAATATCGTCACGTATCTCCTCTCCCTCAGCGTTTTGGGTCAAATGGATGAAAATGAACAAAAAACTTGACCAAAAAATGTAAGAAGGATGATTTAGACGTTGGTGCACTCAGTGGCCTGCCAGCTAGCATTTCGGAAGAAATGGGAGTACCCAGGTCAAGGATGGGAAAAATTTCCTGATCCACTTCAAATGCAATATCGTCACGTATCTCCTCTCCCTCAGCGTTTTGGGTCAAATGGATGAAAATGAACAAAAAACTTGACTAAAAAATGAAAGAAGGATGATTTAGACGTTGGTACCCTCAGTGGACTGCTAGCTAGCATTTGGGAAGAAATGGGAGTACCCAAGTCAAGGATGGGAAAAATCTCGTGATCCACTTCAAATGCAATATCGTCACGTATCTCCTCTCCCTCAGCGTTTTGGGTCAAATGGATGAAAATGAACAAAAAACTTGACCAAAAAATGTAAGAAGGATGATTTAGACGTTGGTGCACTCAGTGGCCTGCTAGCTAGCATTTGGGAAGAAATGGGAGTACCCAGGTCAAGGTTGGGAAAAATCTCGTGATCCACTTCAAATGCAATATCGTCACGTATCTCCTCTCCCTCAGCGTTTTGGGTCAAATGGATGAAAATGAACAAAAAACTTGACCAAAAAATGTAAGAAGGATGATTTAGACGTTGGTGCACTCAGTGGCCTGCCAGCTAGCATTTCGGAAGAAATGGGAGTACCCAGGTCAAGGATGGGAAAAATTTCCTGATCCACTTCAAATGCAATATCGTCACGTATCTCCTCTCCCTCAGCGTTTTGGGTCAAATGGATGAAAATGAACAAAAAACTTGACCAAAAAATGTAAGAAGGATGATTTAGACGTTGGTGCACTCAGTGGCCTGCTAGCTAGCATTTGGGAAGAAATGGGAGTACCCAGGTCAAGGTTGGGAAAAATCTCGTGATCCACTTCAAATGCAATATCGTCACGTATCTCCTCTCCCTCAGCGTTTTGGGTCAAATGGATGAAAATGAACAAAAAACTTGACCAAAAAATGTAAGAAGGATGATTTAGACGTTGGTGCACTCAGTGGCCTGCTAGCTACCATTTCGGAAGAAATAGGAGTACCCAGGTCAAGGTTGCGAAAAATCTCGTGATCCACTTCAAATGCAATATCGTCACGTATCTCCTCTCCCTCAGCGTTTTGGGTCAAATGGATGAAAATGAACAAAAAACTTGACCAAAAAATGTAAGAAGGATGATTTAGACGTTGGTGCCCTCAGTGGCCTGCCAGCTAGCATTTCGGAAGAAATGGGAGTACCCAGGTCAAGGATGGGAAAAATTTCCTGATCCACTTCAAATGCAATATCGTCACGTATCTCCTCTCCCTCAGCGTTTTGGGTCAAATGGATGAAAATGAACAAAAAACTTGACCAAAAAATGTAAGAAGGATGATTTAGACGTTGGTGCACTCAGTGGCCTGCTAGCTAGCATTTGGGAAGAAATGGGAGTACCCAGGTCAAGATTGGGAAAAATCTCGTGATCCACTTCAAATGCAATATCGTCACGTATCTCCTCTCCCTCAGCGTTTTGGGTCAAATGGATGAAAATGAACAAAAAACTTGACCAAAAAATGTAAGAAGGATGATTTAGACGTTGGTGCCCTCAGTGGACTGCTAGCTAGCATTTCGGAAGAAATAGGAGTACCCAGGTCAAGGATGGGAAAAATCTCGTGATCCACTTCAAATGCAATATCGTCACGTATCTCCTCTCCCTCAGCGTTTTGGGTCAAATGGATGAAAATGAACAAAAAACTTGACCAATAAATGTAAGAAGGATGATTTAGACGTTGGTGCACTCAGTGGCCTGCTAGCTACCATTTCGGAAGAAATAGGAGTACCCAGGTCAAGGTTGCGAAAAATCTCGTGATCCACTTCAAATGCAATATCGTCACGTATCTCCTCTCCCTCAGCGTCTTGGGTCAAATGGTTGAAATTGAACAAAAAACTTGACCTAAAAATGTAAGAAGGATGATTTAGACGTTGGTGTACTCAGTGGCCTGCTAGCTAGCATTTCGGAAGAAATAGGAGTACCCAGGTCAAGGATGGGAAAAATCTCCTGATCCACTTCAAATGCAATATCATCACGTATCTCCTCTCCCTCAGCGTTTTGGGTCAAATGGATGAAAATGAACAAAAAACTTGACCAATAAATGTAAGAAGGATGATTTAGACGTTGGTGCACTCAGTGGCCTGCTAGCTACCATTTCGGAAGAAATAGGAGTACCCAGGTCAAGGTTGCGAAAAATCTCGTGATCCACTTCAAATGCAATATCGTCACGTATCTCCTCTCCCTCAGCGTCTTGGGTCAAATGGTTGAAATTGAACAAAAAACTTGACCTAAAAATGTAAGAAGGATGATTTAGACGTTGGTGTACTCAGTGGCCTGCTAGCTAGCATTTCGGAAGAAATAGGAGTACCCAGGTCAAGGATGGGAAAAATCTCGTGATCCACTTCAAATGCAATATCGTCACGTATCTCCTCTCCCTCAGCGTTTTGGGTCAAATGGATGAAAATGAACAAAAAACTTGACCAGAAAACGTAAGAAGGATGATTTAGACGTTGGTGCACTCAGTGGCCTGCTAGCTAGCATTTGGGAAGAAATGGGAGTACCCAGGTCAAGGATGGGAAAAATCTCGTGATCCACTTCAAATGAACAAAAAACTTGACCAAAAAATGTAAGAAGGATGATTTAGACGTTGGTGCACTCAGTGGCCTGCTAGCTAGCATTTGGGAAGAAATGGGAGTACCCAGGTCAAGATTGGGAAAAATCTCGTGATCCACTTCAAATGCAATATCGTCACGTATCTCCTCTCCCTCAGCGTTTTGGGTCAAATGGATGAAAATGAACAAAAAACTTGACCAAAAAACGTAAGAAGGATGATTTAGACGTTGGTGCACTCAGTGGCCTGCTAGCTAGCATTTGGGAAGAAATGGGAGTACCCAGGTCAAGATTGGGAAAAATCTCGTGATCCACTTCAAATGCAATATCGTCACGTATCTCCTCTCCCTCAGCGTTTTGGGTCAAATGGATGAAAATGAACAAAAAACTTGACCAAAAAACGTAAGAAGGATGATTTAGACGTTGGTGCACTCAGTGGCCTGCTAGCTAGCATTTGGGAAGAAATGGGAGTACCCAGGTCAAGGTTGGGAAAAATCTCGTGATCCACTTCAAATGCAATATCGTCACGTATCTCCTCTCCCTCAGCGTTTTGGGTCAAATGGATGAAAATGAACAAAAAACTTGACCAAAAAATGTAAGAAGGATGATTTAGACGTTGGTGCCCTCAGTGGCCTGCCAGCTAGCATTTCGGAAGAAATGGGAGTACCCAGGTCAAGGATGGGAAAAATTTCCTGATCCACTTCAAATGCAATATCGTCACGTATCTCCTCTCCCTCAGCGTTTTGGGTCAAATGGATGAAAATGAACAAAAAACTTGACCAAAAAATGTAAGAAGGATGATTTAGACGTTGGTGCACTCAGTGGCCTGCTAGCTAGCATTTGGGAAGAAATGGGAGTACCCAGGTCAAGATTGGGAAAAATCTCGTGATCAAATGCAATATCGTCACGTATCTCCTCTCCCTCAGCGTCTTGGGTCAAATGGTTGAAATTGAACAAAAAACTTGACCTAAAAATGTAAGAAGGATGATTTAGACGTTGGTGTACTCAGTGGCCTGCTAGCTAGCATTTCGGAAGAAATGGGAGTACCCAGGTCAAGGGTGGGAAAAATTTCATGATCCACTTCAAATGCAATATCGTCACGTATCTCCTCTCCCTCAGCGTCTTGGGTCAAATGGTTGAAATTGAACAAAAAACTTGACCAAAAAATGTAAGAAGGATGATTTAGACGTTGGTGCACTCAGTGGCCTGCTAGCTAGCATTTGGGAAGAAATGGGAGTACCCAGGTCAAGGATGGGAAAAATCTCGTGATCCACTTCAAATGAACAAAAAACTTGACCAAAAAATGTAAGAAGGATGATTTAGACGTTGGTGCACTCAGTGGCCTGCTAGCTAGCATTTGGGAAGAAATGGGAGTACCCAGGTCAAGGGTGGGAAAAATTTCATGATCCACTTCAAATGCAATATCGTCACGTATCTCCTCTCCCTCAGCGTCTTGGGTCAAATGGTTGAAATTGAACAAAAAACTTGACCAAAAAATGTAAGAAGGATGATTTAGACGTTGGTGCACTCAGTGGCCTGATAGCTACCATTTCGGAAGAAATAGGAGTACCCAGGTCAAGGATGGGAAAAATCTCGTGATCCACTTCAAATGCAATATCGTCACGTATCTCCTCTCCCTCAGCGTTTTGGGTCAAATGGATGAAAATGAACAAAAAACTTGACCAAAAAACGTAAGAAGGATGATTTAGACGTTGGTGCACTCAGTGGCCTGCTAGCTAGCATTTGGGAAGAAATGGGAGTACCCAGGTCAAGGATGGGAAAAATCTCGTGATCCACTTCAAATGAACAAAAAACTTGACCAAAAAATGTAAGAAGGATGATTTAGACGTTGGTGCACTCAGTGGCCTGCTAGCTAGCATTTGGGAAGAAATGGGAGTACCCAGGTCAAGGTTGGGAAAAATCTCGTGATCCACTTCAAATGCAATATCGTCACGTATCTCCTCTCCCTCAGCGTTTTGGGTCAAATGGATGAAAATGAACAAAAAACTTGACCAAAAAATGTAAGAAGGATGATTTAGACGTTGGTGCCCTCAGTGGCCTGCCAGCTAGCATTTCGGAAGAAATGGGAGTACCCAGGTCAAGGATGGGAAAAATTTCCTGATCCACTTCAAATGCAATATCGTCACGTATCTCCTCTCCCTCAGCGTTTTGGGTCAAATGGATGAAAATGAACAAAAAACTTGACCAAAAAATGTAAGAAGGATGATTTAGACGTTGGTGCACTCAGTGGCCTGCTAGCTAGCATTTGGGAAGAAATGGGAGTACCCAGGTCAAGATTGGGAAAAATCTCGTGATCCACTTCAAATGCAATATCGTCACGTATCTCCTCTCCCTCAGCGTCTTGGGTCAAA
Organism: Xylota segnis; assembly: GCA_963583995.1. Taxonomy (NCBI): domain Eukaryota; kingdom Metazoa; phylum Arthropoda; class Insecta; order Diptera; family Syrphidae; genus Xylota; species Xylota segnis. The sequence continues at coordinate 36,728,954 of OY757238.1, read as the reverse complement.
TGGTTGAAATTGAACAAAAAACTTGACCTAAAAATGTAAGAAGGATGATTTAGACGTTGGTGTACTCAGTGGCCTGCTAGCTAGCATTTCGGAAGAAATGGGAGTACCCAGGTCAAGGGTGGGAAAAATTTCATGATCCACTTCAAATGCAATATCGTCACGTATCTCCTCTCCCTCAGCGTCTTGGGTCAAATGGTTGAAATTGAACAAAAAACTTGACCAAAAAATGTAAGAAGGATGATTTAGACGTTGGTGCACTCAGTGGCCTGCTAGCTAGCATTTGGGAAGAAATGGGAGTACCCAGGTCAAGGATGGGAAAAATCTCGTGATCCACTTCAAATGAACAAAAAACTTGACCAAAAAATGTAAGAAGGATGATTTAGACGTTGGTGCACTCAGTGGCCTGCTAGCTAGCATTTGGGAAGAAATGGGAGTACCCAGGTCAAGGTTGGGAAAAATCTCGTGATCCACTTCAAATGCAATATCGTCACGTATCTCCTCTCCCTCAGCGTTTTGGGTCAAATGGATGAAAATGAACAAAAAACTTGACCAAAAAATGTAAGAAGTATGATTTAGACGTTGGTGCCCTCAGTGGCCTGCTAGCTAGCATTTGGGAAGAAATGGGAGTACCCAGGTCAAGGTTGGGAAAAATCTCGTGATCCACTTCAAATGCAATATCGTCACGTATCTCCTCTCCCTCAGCGTTTTGGGTCAAATGGATGAAAATGAACAAAAAACTTGACCAAAAAATGTAAGAAGGATGATTTAGACGTTGGTGCCCTCAGTGGCCTGCCAGCTAGCATTTCGGAAGAAATGGGAGTACCCAGGTCAAGGATGGGAAAAATTTCCTGATCCACTTCAAATGCAATATCGTCACGTATCTCCTCTCCCTCAGCGTTTTGGGTCAAATGGATGAAAATGAACAAAAAACTTGACCAAAAAATGTAAGAAGGATGATTTAGACGTTGGTGCACTCAGTGGCCTGCTAGCTAGCATTTGGGAAGAAATGGGAGTACCCAGGTCAAGATTGGGAAAAATCTCGTGATCAAATGCAATATCGTCACGTATCTCCTCTCCCTCAGCGTCTTGGGTCAAATGGTTGAAATTGAACAAAAAACTTGACCTAAAAATGTAAGAAGGATGATTTAGACGTTGGTGTACTCAGTGGCCTGCTAGCTAGCATTTCGGAAGAAATGGGAGTACCCAGGTCAAGGGTGGGAAAAATTTCATGATCCACTTCAAATGCAATATCGTCACGTATCTCCTCTCCCTCAGCGTTTTGGGTCAAATGGATGAAAATGAACAAAAAACTTGACCAAAAAATGTAAGAAGGATGATTTAGACGTTGGTGTACTCAGTGGCCTGCTAGCTAGCATTTCGGAAGAAATGGGAGTACCCAGGTCAAGGGTGGGAAAAATCTCGTGATCCACTTCAAATGCAATATCTTCACGTATCTCATCTCCCTTAGCGTTTTGGGTCAAATGGATGAAAATGAACAAAAAACTTGACCAAAAAATGTAAGAAGGATGATTTAGACGTTGGTGCACTCAGTGGCCTGCTAGCTAGCATTTGGGAAGAAATGGGAGTACCCAGGTCAAGGTTGGGAAAAATCTTGTGATCCACTTCAAATGCAATATCGTCACGTATCTCCTCTCCCTCAGCGTTTTGGGTCAAATGGATGAAAATGAACAAAAAACTTGACCAAAAAATGTAAGAAGGATGATTTAGACGTTGGTGCCCTCAGTGGCCTGCTAGCTAGCATTTGGGAAGAAATGGGAGTACCCAGGTCAAGGTTGGGAAAAATCTCGTGATCCACTTCAAATGCAATATCGTCACGTATCTCCTCTCCCTCAGCGTTTTGGGTCAAATGGATGAAAATGAACAAAAAACTTGACCAAAAAATGTAAGAAGGATGATTTAGACGTTGGTGCCCTCACTTGCCTGCTAGCTAGCATTTGGGAAGAAATGGGAGTACCCAGGTCAAGGTTGGGAAAAATCTCGTGATCTACTTCAAATGCAATATCGTCACGTATCTCCTCTCCCTCAGCGTCTTGGGTCAAATGGTTGAAATTGAACAAAAAACTTGACCAAAAAATGTAAGAAGGATGATTTAGACGTTGGTGCACTCAGTGGCCTGCTAGCTAGCATTTCGGAAGAAATGGGAGTACCCAGGTCAAGGATGGGAAAAATCTCGTGATCCACTTAAAATGCAATATCATCACGTAACTCCTCTCCCTCAGCGTTTTGGGTCAAATGGTTGAAATTGAACAAAAAACTTGACAAAAACAACGTAAGAAGGATGATTTAGACGTTGGTGCCCTCAGTGGCCTGCTAGCTAGCATTTGGGAAGAAATGGGAGTACCCAGGTCAAGGTTGGGAAAAATCTCGTGATCTACTTCAAATGCAATATCGTCACGTATCTCCTCTCCCTCAGCGTCTTGGGTCAAATGGTTGAAATTGAACAAAAAACTTGACCAAAAAATGTAAGAAGGATGATTTAGACGTTGGTGCACTCAGTGGCCTGCTAGCTAGCATTTCGGAAGAAATGGGAGTACCCAGGTCAAGGATGGGAAAAATTTCCTGATCCACTTCAAATGCAATATCGTCACGTATCTCCTCTCCCTCAGCGTTTTGATTCAAATGGATGAAAATGAACAAAAAACTTGACCAAAAAATGTAAGAAGGATGATTTAGACGTTGGTGCCCTCAGTGGACTGCCAGCTAGCATTTGGGAAGAAATGGGAGTACCCAGGTCAAGGATGGGAAAAATCTCGTGATCAAATGCAATATCGTCACGTATCTCCTCTCCCTCAGCGTTTTGGGTCAAATGGTTGAAATTGAACAAAAAACTTGACCAAAAAATGTAAAAAGGATGATTTAGACGTTGGTGCCCTCAGTGGACTGCTAGCTAGAATTTCGGAAGAAATGGGAGTACCCAGGTCAAGGATGGGAAAAATCTCGTTATCCACTTCAAATGCAATATCGTCACGTATCTCCTCTCCCTCAGCGTTTTGGGTCAAATGGATGAAAATGAACAAAAAACTTGACCAAAATATGTAAGAAGGATGATTTAGACGTTGGTGCACTCAGTGGCCTGCTAGCTAGCATTTGGGAAGAAACGGGAGTACCCAGGTCAAGGTTGTGAAAAATCTCGTGATCCACTTCAAACGCAATATCGTCACGTATCTCCTCTCCCTCAGCGTTTTGGGTCAAATAGATGAAAATGAACAAAAAACTTGACCAAAAAATATAAGAAAGATGATTTAGACGTTGGTGCACTCCGTGGCCTGCTAGCTAGCATTTCGGAAGAAATGGGAGTACCCAGGTCAAGGATGGGAAAAATCTCGTGATCCACTTCAAATGCAATATCGTCACGTATCTCCTCTCCCTCAGCGTTTTGGGTCAAATAGATGAAAATGAACAAAAAACTTGACCAAAAAATGTAAGAAAGATGATTTAGACGTTGGTGCACTCCGTGGCCTGCTAGCTAGCATTTCGGAAGAAATGGGAGTACCCAGGTCAAGGATGGGAAAAATCTCGTGATCCACTTCAAATGCAATATCGTCATATAAGAAGGATGATTTAGACGTTGGTGCCCTCCGTGGCCTGCTAGCTAGAATTTCGGAAGAAATGGGAGTACCCAGGTCAAGGATGGGAAAAATCTCGTGATCCACTTCAAATGCAATATCGTCACGTATCTCCTTCCCTCAGCGTTTTGGGTCAAATGGTTGAAATTGAACAAAAAACTTGAGTAAAAAATGTAAGAAGGATGATCTAGCCGTTGGTGCCCTAAGTGGCCTGCTAGCTAGCATTTCGGAAGAAATGGGAGTACCCAGGTCAAGGATGGGAAAAATCTCCTGATCCACTTCAATGCAGTATCGTCACTTATCTCCTCTCCCTCAGCGTTTTCGGTCAAATGGTTGAGATTAAACAAAAAACTTGACCAAAAAATGTAAGAAGGATGATTTAGACGTTGGTGCCCTCAGTGGACTGCTAGCTAGCATTTGGGAAGAAATGGGAGTACCCAGGTCAAGGGTGGGAAAAATTTCCTGATCCACTTCAAATGGGCGCCGTGGCTCAGTGGTTAGTGCGTTGGACTACGGAGCAAGGGGTTCGAGATCGAATCCCAGTCGGGGAACACCTAAAAAGTTTTTCACGGCCCCACCTCTCGCGAGCGTCTGACAAACATCCGAGAGTACAACTGTCTTGAGAAAGCTTCTCAAATAACAAATTGCCCTTCGGACACGGCATTAAACAGTAGGCCCCTTCCATTCGTGTAAAGAATGTAACACGCACAACACGAATGGTTGTGAGAAGCTAGGCCCTGGGTCCCATCGACCTGTAGCGCCAAGTATTTATTTTTATTTACTTCAAATGCAATATCGTCACGTATCTCCTCTCCCTCAGCGTTTTGGGTCAAATGGATGAAAATGAACAAAAAACTTGACCAAAAAATGTAAGAAGGATGATTTAGACGTTGGTGCCCTCAGTGGCCTGCTAGCTAGCATTTCGGAAGAAATGGGAGTACCCAGGTCAAGGATGGGAAAAATTTCCTGATCCACTTCAAATGCAACATCGTCACGTATCTCCTCTCCCTCAGCGTTTTGGGTCAAATGGATGAAAATGAACAAAAAACTTGACCAAAAAATGTAAGAAGGATGATTTAGACGTTGGTGCACTCAGTCGCCTGCTAGCTAGCATTTCGGAAGAAATGGGAGTACCCAGGTCAAGGTTGGGAAAAATCTCGTGATCTACTTCAAATGCAATATCGTCACGTATCTCCTCTCCCTCAGCGTCTTGGGTCAAATGGTTGAAATTGAACAAAAAACTTGACCAAAAAATGTAAGAAGGATGATTTAGACGTTGGTGCACTCAGTGGCCTGCTAGCTAGCATTTCGGAAGAAATGGGAGTACCCAGGTCAAGGATGGGAAAAATTTCCTGATCCACTTCAAATGCAATATCGTCACGTATCTCCTCTCCCTCAGCGTTTTGGGTCAAATGGATGAAAATGAACAAAAAACTTGACCAAAAAATGTAAGAAGGATGATTTAGACGTTGGTGCCCTCAGTGGACTGCTAGCTAGCATTTGGGAAGAAATGGGAGTACCCTGGTCAAGGATGGGAAAAATCTCGTGATCCACTTCAAATGCAATATCGTCACGTATCTCCTCTCCCTCAGCGTCTTGGGTCAAATGGTTGAAAATGAACAAAAAACTTGACCAAAAAATGTAAGAAGGATGATTTAGACGTTGGTGCCCTCAGTGGCCTGCTAGCTAGCATTTCGGAAGAAATGGGAGTACCCAGGTCAAGGATGGGAAAAATCTCGTGATCCACTTCAAATGCAATATCGTCACGTATCTCCTCTCCCTCATCGTCTTGGGTCAAATGGTTGAAATTGAACAAAAAACTTGACCAAAAAATGTAAGAAGGATGATTTAGACGTTGGTGCACTCAGTGGCCTGCTAGCTAGCATTTGGGAAGAAATGGGAGTACCCAGGTCAAGGTTGGGAAAAATCTCGTGATCCACTTCAAATGCAATATCGTCACGTATCTCCTCTCCCTCAGCGTTTTGGGTCAAATGGATGAAAATGAACAAAAAACTTGACCAAAAAATGTAAGAAGGATGATTTAGACGTTGGTGTACTCAGTGGCCTGCTAGCTAGCATTTCGGAAGAAATGGGAGTACCCAGGTCAAGGTTGGGAAAAATCTCGTGATCCACTTCAAATGCAATATCTTCACGTATCTCATCTCCCTTAGCGTTTTGGGTCAAATGGATGAAAATGAACAAAAAACTTGACCAAAAAATGTAAGAAGGATAATTTAGACGTTGGTGCACTCAGTGGCCTGCTAGCTAGCATTTCGGAAGAAATGGAAGTACCCAGGTCAAGGATGGGAAAAATCTCGTGATAAACTTCAAATGCAATATCGTCGCGTATCTCCTCTCCCTCAGTGTTTTGGGTCAAATGGATGAAAATGAACAAAAAACTTGACCAAAAAATGTAAGAAGGATGATTTAGACGTTGGTGTACTCAGTGGCCTGCTAGCTAGCATTTCGGAAGAAATGGGAGTACCCAGGTCAAGGGTGGGAAAAATTTCCTGATCCACTTCAAATGCAATATCGTCACGTATCTCCTCTCCCTTAGCGTCTTGGGTCAAATGGTTGAAATTGAACAAAAAACTTGACCAACAAATGTAAGAGGGATGATTTAGACGTTGGTGCCCTCAGTGGACTGCTAGCTAGCATTTGGGAAGAAATGGGAGTACCCAGGTCAAGGATGGGAAAAATCTCGTGATCCACTTCAAATGCAATATCGTCACGTATCTCCTCTCCCTCAGCGTTTTGGGTCAAATGGATGAAAATGAACAAAAAACTTGACCAAAAAATGTAAGAAGGATGATTTAGACGTTGGTGCACTCAGTGGCCTGCTAGCTAGCATTTGGGAAGAAACGGGAGTACCCAGGTCAAGGTTGGGAAAAATCTCGTGACCCACTTCAAATGCAATATCGTCACGTATCTCCTCTCCCTCAGCGTTTTGGGTCAAATGGATGAAAATGAACAAAAAACTTGACCAAAAAATGTAAGAAGGATGATTTAGACGTTGGTGCACTCAGTGGCCTGCTAGCTAGCATTTGGGAAGAAACGGGAGTACCCAGGTCAAGGTTGTGAAAAATCTCGTGATCCACTTCAAACGCAATATCGTCACGTATCTCCTCTCCCTCAGCGTTTTGGGTCAAATAGATGAAAATGAACAAAAAACTTGACCAAAAAATGTAAGAAAGATGATTTAGACGTTGGTGCACTCCGTGGCCTGCTAGCTAGCATTTCGGAAGAAATGGGAGTACCCAGGTCAAGGATGGGAAAAATCTCGTGATCCACTTCAAATGCAATATCGTCACGTATCTCCTCTCCCTCAGCGTTTTGGGTCAAATAGATGAAAATGAACAAAAAACTTGACCAAAAAATGTAAGAAAGATGATTTAGACGTTGGTGCACTCCGTGGCCTGCTAGCTAGCATTTCGGAAGAAATGGGAGTACCCAGGTCAAGGATGGGAAAAATCTCGTGATCCACTTCAAATGCAATATCGTCATATAAGAAGGATGATTTAGACGTTGGTGCCCTCAGTGGCCTGCTAGCTAGAATTTCGGAAGAAATGGGAGTACCCAGGTCAAGGATGGGAAAAATCTCGTGATCCACTTCAAATGCAATATCGTCACGTATCTCCTTCCCTCAGCGTTTTGGGTCAAATGGTTGAAATTGAACAAAAAACTTGAGTAAAAAATGTAAGAAGGATGATCTAGCCGTTGGTGCCCTAAGTGGCCTGCTAGCTAGCATTTCGGAAGAAATGGGAGTACCCAGGTCAAGGATGGGAAAAATCTCCTGATCCACTTCAATGCAGTATCGTCACTTATCTCCTCTCCCTCAGCGTTTTCGGTCAAATGGTTGAGATTAAACAAAAAACTTGACCAAAAAATGTAAGAAGGATGATTTAGACGTTGGTGCCCTCAGTGGACTGCTAGCTAGCATTTGGGAAGAAATGGGAGTACCCTGGTCAAGGATGGGAAAAATCTCGTGATCCACTTCAAATGCAATATCGTCACGTATCTCCTCTCCCTCAGCGTTTTGGGTCAAATGGATGAAAATGAACAAAAAACTTGACCAAAAAATGTAAGAAGGATGATTTAGACGTTGGTGCCCTCAGTGGCCTGCTAGCTAGCATTTCGGAAGAAATGGGAGTACCCAGGTCAAGGTTGGGAAAAATCTCGTGATCCACTTCAAATGCAATATCGTCACGTATCTCCTCTCCCTCAGCGTTTTGGGTCAAATGGATGAAAATGAACAAAAAACTTGACCAAAAAATGTAAGAAGGATGATTTAGACGTTGGTGCCCTCAGTGGCCTGCTAGCTAGCATTTGGGAAGAAATGGGAGTACCCAGGTCAAGGTTGGGAAAAATCTCGTGATCCACTTCAAATGCAATATCGTCACGTATCTCCTCTCCCTCAGCGTTTTGGGTCAAGTGGATGAAAATGAACAAAAAACTTGACCAAAAAATGTAAGAAGGATGATTTAGACGTTGGTGCCCTCAGTGGCCTGCCAGCTAGCATTTCGGAAGAAATGGGAGTACCCAGGTCAAGGATGGGAAAAATTTCCTGATCCACTTCAAATGCAACATCGTCACGTATCTCCTCTCCCTCAGCGTTTTGGGTCAAATGGATGAAAATGAACAAAAAACTTGATCAAAAAATGTAAGAAGGATGATTTAGACGTTGGTGCACTCAGTCGCCTGCTAGCTAGCATTTCGGAAGAAATGGGAGTACCCAGGTCAAGGTTGGGAAAAATCTCGTGATCTACTTCAAATGCAATATCGTCACGTATCTCCTCTCCCTCAGCGTCTTGGGTCAAATGGTTGAAATTGAACAAAAAACTTGACCAAAAAATGTAAGAGGGATGATTTAGACGTTGGTGCCCTCAGTGGACTGCTAGCTAGCATTTGGGAAGAAATGGGAGTACCCAGGTCAAGGGTGGGAAAAATTTCCTGATCCACTTCAAATGCAATATCGTCACGTATCTCCTCTCCCTCAGCGTCTTGGGTCAAATGGTTGAAATTGAACAAAAAACTTGACCAAAAAATGTAAGAGGGATGATTTAGACGTTGGTGCCCTCAGTGGACTGCTAGCTAGCATTTGGGAAGAAATGGGAGTACCCAGGTCAAGGATGGGAAAAATCTCGTGATCCACTTCAAATGCAATATCGTCACGTATCTCCTCTCCCTCAGCGTTTTGGGTCAAATGGATGAAAATGAACAAAAAACTTGACCAAAAAATGTAAGAAGGATGATTTAGACGTTGGTGCACTCAGTGGCCTGCTAGCTAGCATTTGGGAAGAAATGGGAGTACCCAGGTCAAGGATGGGAAAAATTTCCTGATCCACTTCAAATGCAATATCGTCACGTATCTCCTCTCCGTCAGCGTTTTGGGTCAAATGGATGAAAATGAACAAAAAACTTGACCAAAAAATGTAAGAAGGATGATTTAGACGTTGGTGCCCTCAGTGGACTGCTAGCTAGCATTTGGGAAGAAATGGGAGTACCCAGGTCAAGGATGGGAAAAATCTCGTGATCCACTTCAAATGCAATATCGTCACGTATCTCCTCTCCCTCAGCGTTTTGGGTCAAATGGATGAAAATGAACAAAAAACTTGACCAAAAAATGTAAGAAGGATGATTTAGACGTTGGTGCCCTCAGTGGCCTGCTAGCTAGCATTTGGGAAGAAATGGGAGTACCCAGGTCAAGGATGGGAAAAATCTCGTGATCCACTTCAAATGAACAAAAAACTTGACCAAAAAATGTAAGAAGGATGATTTAGACGTTGGTGCCCTCAGTGGCCTGCTAGCTAGCATTTCAGAAGAAATGGGGGTACCCAGGTCAAGGATGGGAAAAATCTCGTGATCCACTTCAATGCAATATCGTCACTTATCTCCTCTCCCTCAGCGTTTTCGGTCAAATGGTTGAGATTAAACAAAAAACTTGACCGAAAAATGTAAGAAGGATGATTTAGACGTTGGTGCCCTCAGTGGACTGCTAGCTAGCATTTGGGAAGAAATGGGAGTACCCTGGTCAAGGATGGGAAAAATCTCGTGATCCACTTCAAATGCAATATCGTCACGTATCTCCTCTCCCTCAGCGTTTTGGGTCAAATGGATGAAAATGAACAAAAAACTTGACCAAAAAATGTAAGAAGGATGACTTAGACGTTGGTGCACTCAGTGGCCTGCTAGCTAGCATTTCGGAAGAAATGGGAGTACACAGGTCAAGGATGGGAAAAATCTCGTGATCCACTTCAAATGCAATATCGTCACGTATCTCCTCTCCCTCAGCGTCTTGGGTCAAATGGTTGAAATTGAACAAAAAACTTGACCAAAAAATGTAAGAAGGATGATTTAGACGTTGGTGCACTCAGTGGCCTGCTAGCTAGCATTTGGGAAGAAATGGGAGTACCCAGGTCAAGGTTGGGAAAAATCTCGTGATCCACTTCAAATGCAATATCGTCACGTATCTCCTCTCCCTCAGCGTCTTGGGTCAAATGGTTGAAATTGAACAAAAAACTTGACCAAAAAATGTAAGAAGGATGATTTAGACGTTGGTGCCCTCAGTGGCCTGCTAGCTAGCATTTCGGAAGAAATGGGAGTACCCAGGTCAAGGATGGGAAAAATCTCGTGATCCACTTCAAATGCAATATCGTCACGTATCTCCTCTCCCTCATCGTCTTGGGTCAAATGGTTGAAATTGAACAAAAAACTTGACCAAAAAATGTAAGAAGGATGATTTAGACGTTGGTGCACTCAGTGGCCTGCTAGCTAGCATTTGGGAAGAAATGGGAGTACCCAGGTCAAGGTTGGGAAAAATCTCGTGATCCACTTCAAATGCAATATCGTCACGTATCTCCTCTCCCTCAGCGTTTTGGGTCAAATGGATGAAAATGAACAAAAAACTTGACCAAAAAATGTAAGAAGGATGATTTAGACGTTGGTGTACTCAGTGGCCTGCTAGCTAGCATTTCGGAAGAAATGGGAGTACCCAGGTCAAGGTTGGGAAAAATCTCGTGATCCACTTCAAATGCAATATCTTCACGTATCTCATCTCCCTTAGCGTTTTGGGTCAAATGGATGAAAATGAACAAAAAACTTGACCAAAAAATGTAAGAAGGATAATTTAGACGTTGGTGCACTCAGTGGCCTGCTAGCTAGCATTTCGGAAGAAATGGAAGTACCCAGGTCAAGGATGGGAAAAATCTCGTGATAAACTTCAAATGCAATATCGTCGCGTATCTCCTCTCCCTCAGTGTTTTGGGTCAAATGGATGAAAATGAACAAAAAACTTGACCAAAAAATGTAAGAAGGATGATTTAGACGTTGGTGTACTCAGTGGCCTGCTAGCTAGCATTTCGGAAGAAATGGGAGTACCCAGGTCAAGGGTGGGAAAAATTTCCTGATCCACTTCAAATGCAATATCGTCACGTATCTCCTCTCCCTCAGCGTCTTGGGTCAAATGGTTGAAATTGAACAAAAAACTTGACCAAAAAATGTAAGAGGGATGATTTAGACGTTGGTGCCCTCAGTGGACTGCTAGCTAGCATTTGGGAAGAAATGGGAGTACCCAGGTCAAGGATGGGAAAAATCTCGTGATCCACTTCAAATGCAATATCGTCACGTATCTCCTCTCCCTCAGCGTTTTGGGTCAAATGGATGAAAATGAACAAAAAACTTGACCAAAAAATGTAAGAAGGATGATTTAGACGTTGGTGCACTCAGTGGCCTGCTAGCTAGCATTTGGGAAGAAATGGGAGTACCCAGGTCAAGGTTGGGAAAAATCTCGTGATCCACTTCAAATGCAATATCGTCACGTATCTCCTCTCCCTCAGCGTTTTGGGTCAAATGGATGAAATTGAACAAAAAACTTGACCAAAAAATGTAAGAGGGATGATTTAGACGTTGGTGCCCTCAGTGGACTGCTAGCTAGCATTTGGGAAGAAATGGGAGTACCCAGGTCAAGGATGGGAAAAATCTCGTGATCCACTTCAAATGCAATATCGTCACGTATCTCCTCTCCCTCAGCGTTTTGGGTCAAATGGATGAAAATGAACAAAAAACTTGACCAAAAAATGTAAGAAGGATGATTTAGACGTTGGTGCACTCAGTGGCCTGCTAGCTAGCATTTGGGAAGAAATGGGAGTACCCAGGTCAAGGTTGGGAAAAATCTCGTGACCCACTTCAAATGCAATATCGTCACGTATCTCCTCTCCCTCAGCGTTTTGGGTCAAATGGATGAAAATGAACAAAAAACTTGACCAAAAAATGTAAGAAGGATGATTTAGACGTTGGTGCCCTCAGTGGCCTGCTAGCTAGCATTTCGGAAGAAATGGGAGTACACAGGTCAAGGATGGGAAAAATCTCGTGATCCACTTCAAATGCAATATCGTCACGTATCTCCGCTCCCTCAGCGTTTTGGGTCAAATGGATGAAAATGAACAAAAAACTTGACCAAAAAATGTAAGAAGGATGATTTAGACGTTGGTGCCCTCAGTGGCCTGCTAGCTAGCATTTGGGAAGAAATGGGAGTACCCTGGTCAAGGATGGGAAAAATCTCGTGATCCACTTCAAATGCAATATCGTCACGTATCTCCTCTCCCTCAGCGTTTTGGGTCAAATGGATGAAAATGAACAAAAAACTTGACCAAAAAATGTAAGAAGGATGATTTAGACGTTGGTGCCCTCAGTGGCCTGCTAGCTAGCATTTCGGAAGAAATGGGAGTACCCAGGTCAAGGATGGGAAAAATTTCCTGATCCACTTCAAATGCAATATCGTCACGTATCTCCTCTCCCTCAGCGTTTTGGGTCAAATGGATGAAAATGAACAAAAAACTTGACAAAAAAATGTAAGAAGGATGATTTAGACGTTGGTGCCCTCAGTGGCCTGCTAGCTAGCATTTCGGAAGAAATGGGAGTGCCCAGGTCAAGGATGGGAAAAATCTCGTGATCCACTTCAAATGCAATATCGTCACGTATCTCCTCTCCCTCAGCGTTTTGGGTCAAATGGATGAAAATGAACAAAAAACTTGACCAAAAAATGTAAGAAGGTTGATTTAGACGTTGGTGTACTCAGTGGCCTGCTAGCTAGCATTTCGGAAGAAATGGGAGTACCCAGGTCAAGGTTGGGAAAAATCTCCTGATCCACTTCAAATGCAATATCATCACGTATCTCCTCTCCCTCAGCGTCTTGGGTCAAATGGTTGAAATTGAACAAAAAACTTGACCAAAAAATGTAAGAAGAATGATTTAGACGTTGGTGCCCTCAGTGGCCTGCTAGCTAGCATTTCGGAAGAAATGGGAGTACCCAGGTCAAGGATGGGAAAAATCTCGTGATCCACTTCAAATGCAATATCGTCACGTATTTCCTCTCCCTCAGCGTTTTGGGTCAAATGGTTGAAATTGAACAAAAAACTTGACCAAAAAATGTAAGAAAGATGATTTAGACGTTGGTGCACTCCGTGGCCTGCTAGCTAGCATTTCGGAAGAAATGGGAGTACCCAGGTCAAGGATGGGAAAAATCTCGTGATCTACTTCAAATGCAATATCGTCACGTATCTCCTCTCACTCAGCGTTTTGGGTCAAATGGTTGAAATTGAACAAAAAACTTGACAAAAACAACGTAAGAAGGATGATTTAGACGTTGGTGCACTCAGTGGCCTGCTAGCTAGCATTTCGGAAGAAATGGGAGTACCCAGGTCAAGGATGGGAAAAATCTCGTGATCCACTTAAAATGCAATATCATCACGTAACTCCTCTCCCTCAGCGTTTTGGGTCAAATGGTTGAAATTGAACAAAAAACTTGACAAAAACAACGTAAGAAGGATGATTTAGACGTTGGTGCCCTCAGTGGCCTGCTAGCTAGCATTTCGGAAGAAATGGGAGTACCCAGGTCAAGGATGGGAAAAATCTCGTGATCCACTTCAAATGCAATATCGTCACGTATCTCCTCTCACTCAGCGTTTTGGGTCAAATGGATGAAAATGAACAAAAAACTTGACCAAAAAATGTAAGAAGGATGATTTAGACGTTGGTGCCCTCAGTGGCCTGCTAGCTAGAATTTCGGAAGAAATGGGAGTACCCAGGTCAAGGATGGGAAAAATCTCGTGATCCACTTCAAATGCAATATCGTCACGTATCTCCTCTCCCTCAGCGTTTTGGGTCAAATAGTTGAAATTGAACAAAAAACTTGACCAAAAAATGTAAGAAGGATGATTTAGACGTTGGTGCCCTCAGTGGCCTGCTAGCTAGAATTTCGGAAGAAATGGGAGTACCCAGGTCAAGGATGGGAAAAATCTCGTGATCCACTTCAAATGCAATATCGTCACGTATCTCCTCTCCCTCAGCGTTTTGGGTCAAATGGATGAAAATGAACAAAAAACTTGACCAAAAAATGTAAGAAGAATGATTTAGCCGTTGGTGCACTCAGCGGCCTGCTAACTAGCATTTGGGAAGAAATGGGAGTACCCAGGTCAAGGATGGTAAAAATCTCGTGATCCACTTCAAATGCAATATCGTCACGTATCTCCTCTCCCTCAGCGTTTTGGGTCGAATGGTTGAAATTGAACAAAAAACTTGCCCAAAAAATGTAAGAAGGATGATTTAGACGTTGGTGCACTCAGTGGCCTGCTAGCTAGTATTTGGGAAGCAATGGGAGTACCCAGGTCAAGGATGGGAAAAATCTCGTGATCCACTTCAAATGCAATATCGTCACGTATCTCCTCTCACTCAGCGTTTTGGGTCAAATGGTTGAAATTGAACAAAAAACTTGACAAAAACAACGTAAGAAGGATGATTTAGACGTTGGTGCCCTCAGTGGCCTGCTAGCTAGCATTTCGGAAGAAATGGGAGTACCCAGGTCAAGGATGGGAAAAATCTCGTGATCCACTTCAAATGCAATATCATCACGTAACTCCTCTCCCTCAGCGTTTTGGGTCAAATGGTTGAAATTGAACAAAAAACTTGACAAAAACAACGTAAGAAGGATGATTTAGACGTTGGTGCCCTCAGTGGCCTGCTAGCTAGCATTTCGGAAGAAATGGGAGTACCCAGGTCAAGGATGGGAAAAATCTCGTGATCCACTTCAAATGCAATATCGTCACGTATCTCCTCTCACTCAGCGTTTTGGGTCAAATGGTTGAAATTGAACAAAAAACTTGACAAAAACAACGTAAGAAGGATGATTTAGACGTTGGTGCCCTCAGTGGCCTGCTAGCTAGCATTTCGGAAGAAATGGGAGTACCCAGGTCAACGATGGGAAAAATCCCGTGATCCACTTCAAATGCAATATCTTCACGTATCTCCTCTCCCTCAGTGTTTTCAACTGCAGCCGCAATATTCTCGATACACCTTTTGTTTCTTTGATTTGTTGGCAGGGGAGTGTTAGGATGTCTTTCCACCAGACGTTTACTTATTTAAACTTTTAAATTAAAATGGATGTGTAGACCAGTTGAAGGCTCTACCCAAATCCTTCACTATGAGTACAAGTTGCTGAAAAAACACGACTTTTATTCGGAAAAAAACACACAAATACTTTGTTTTGTAATTTTTTTGTTTTATTTTTATTAATTTTTTGTTTTTCTTTTTCATATTTTAATATAATTATCCACCTTTTATTTTTCTTGGAATTTATTTTCGTTTTAAATTATTACAGCGATAATATTTTACATAAAAAATTGTTTTATTTACTCTGTTTTAAATCGTAAATTGTTCGTTTATACCTGTCCTTGTTGTGTGTTTAAATATTTTCTCAAGAAATGCCTGTAGGTTTAGTTTATTTAGATTTTTAGATGATGCATAGGAATATTTGATGAAAAACCAAACGAAAATCGGGAGAGAATCGGAATCAGAATCAGAATCGGTATCAGATTTGAGTGTTTCATGTTTATTATAAAAAATTCATATTCAAATATTAAATATTTATCATTAATGGGGTAACGAAGCCAGTCTCAAATTTCAGTAATTTTTCAAAAAGAAATGTTTGCCTCCGTCGTACATCCAATCCACTTGCACTTGGATGATGTTCTCCTTCCAGTTGCAGTTCAGTTTACAAGAACAAAACTTGGATAAGTTATTTGTTTTTGTTGTTTAATTTCATTTTTAACTAATAATATTTTTTTGTTTATCTCATTTCACTTTGTTTTTCTTTAGTCGATCGCAGCTATTTAATTGTTAAATAGAGCGACGAACTAAAATACTAATTTCATGTACCACGTATAAAAAACTAAAAAAAAAAACTATAAAAAGTAAAAAACCTTAATTAAATATAAATACATTAAAAGTTTAAATACAGTTTCAAATATTAAATATAATATAAATTGTATTTTGTTGTTTCTGGTTTTTTTTTTGTTGTTTTTGTGTCCGTTTTGTATTTTTTTTTTAGATTTTGGTTTTTTTTTTTAATTTTAATATTTAATAATAACTTTAAAAATTAGATTTTTGTTTAGAAAGAGCGCCTAGAATGAGAGAGTGTCGGGGAGAAGAGTTGTGGGTGTTCCTAGTCGATTCGCGCGTACTGCGGCACTATGCTGTGATTTCGCCAGAAGGCGCAGTGCGAGTAGTCTTCCTGGGAGAGTGGATCTTGGCCCACGTTGAGGACTCGTCGTCGTGGATCGTATTGGGGGATTTCGCCGTGGGAGACGTAATAGTAGAAGAGTTGTTGCATGGATGAGACGTAACGTCTTTGTTCGACGGTGTGTGGCTCGTAGCGACCCAGAATCGCTTGAACATCAACGTCGACCTTGGCGAGACCGTCAGGACCCTCGCCCTGCGTTGCCACATAGAATGGTACATTGTGCTGGGGGCGAGCATTCTCGAGCATTGGACAGATTGTTCGGATGTCGGAGATCATTGCAACTAGGCCTTGGTAGGTGGCATTGTACTTTTGAATGACTTCGTCTGTTAGGTTCAGCGCACCGATTTTGCTGTTTTCAATGAAAGTGCGTACTTCCTCTTCGGTCCAGTTGGTGTGGCGTAGGCGCAACTTATCTGTGTGGCTCTCGTGAGCTGTTGTTCCCATAATGAGTTTTGGTTTACCAGTGGCTTCCTCCTTCCAAACATCGGCTGGATGCTGTTGCAGGATGTTTCCATCGAGAACGAGCCATTCGTGCCGGGCAGTGGTGTTTTCTTCGTTGCTGGGCAGGTCGACGGGGAAATGCAGCCAGGTATCTGGGGTTGCTTGCCATATTTCATTGGTAGAAGCCTCACGAAGGCACGTTATTTCAGAGCATTGCATTTGGTTCAAAAAGTCCTTATTACGGCGTTCGGATTCTTGGAGTCCACGGCCGGGGAATACTGCTGAACTGGACGACACCCAAGCGCGAGTGTACAAGTGCTTAATTTTACGTGATGTGACCAAAGCAGACACCATCGTAGCTCCAGCACGATGTCCGAAAAGTGTAACCGACTTGGGATCACCTCCAAAGTGAGCAATATTCAATTTAATCCAATTCAACGCCGCAACGATGTCAGTGAGGGCATAGTTCCCCGATGTTCTGGGGTAGGCATCCTTGGTCAGGATATCCAAAGCTAGAAATCCAAAAACTCCCAATCGGAAGTTTGGTCTGACAAAAATCACATCATGCGAGCGGGCATACCTTGCAGAAGGTCTCAAAATTCCTGGTGAACCGCCAGTGAACGACTCAGCACCGATGAGAACAACAACTGGCAGTGGGTTGTCATAGCGAATGTGTGGTGTTATTACATCCAAAGTTAAGCAATCTTCGACACCGACAATCGTTCCATTGCTGAGCATTTGTGAGCACACTTCTGTGGCATTATGAGCTTTAAGTGTTCCATTCCAACAGTCATCGATGCCTTCGATTAGCTGAGCCGGCTTAAAACGATTCTCATCGATCGGCGGCAGAGCATAGGGTATTCCTCTGAATGCAAATGCACCATCCTCCTTCAGACCCTCAACCATTCCACATCCAGTCACAGCATCAATGAAACGTCCCTCACGAACTGGCGGCGATGTTTGTGCCTCACTTGTCAGTACATAACCAATGACGCCGAGCAATACGACAATGAGTAGGATTCCCAATGCTATCAGTGCATCGTCCACTGAGCAACGGTATGAACGGATTCTATCAAAGCACGAGATTACTTCTACCTCTTCCTGGGATTTCTAAAACAAACAAAAAAGCGTACATCAATCACAAAATACATCATCGATTCCCATTTGAAATCAACTTACCTCGTCAATGGCTTTAATCTCTTGGCTACCCTTCACTTTGTTGACATCGTCATCTTTCTTTGTTGGAGCTCTATCGACCGTATCTTGATCCTTCAATGAATCATCTAACGTTTCCATAGAAGCTAATCCGGCTTTGGTGCCTGGCCCATTACCTAATTCTACGTCGTCGTCAGTCTTTTTCTTTGGAATCATATTGGCAATGGGGAGTTTGATTGCATTCAAAAGTCCGCGTTTTTGCGGTGGTCCGTTTTCATCAGCTGCTTCGGCGGTTAAATCTGCACGAGAATACATCGATTTCATTAGTTTCGAGTCTGATGATGATAGGAAATTATAGATTGGGTTGTACTGGCTCAGTTTAAGTAATGAAACTCTAGCGCAACGTTGCTAGGTAAAGATTCTAAACGTAAACGTTCTGCTTAGAGGATAGGTTCTAACGCCCCTTGTCCATTGCACAACAGTTACAAGACTAGAGGGCAAGAAAAATGTAAAGACAGCCGTAAGCCCAGTGAATCGAATAATGTATGGAAAGTGGATAGAAGAATTCTGGCAATGAAACAAACACTCATAGCACATAGGTGAGTTCTTCAGGATACTCATTACCATTACCGAGTAAATCAACATCATTTAGACACAAAAAGTGGCCAAACTCTTTCCGAGGTATAACCAAATTTGGAACCACGCCTCATCGTTTAGAAACCAGGACAAACCAATAAAATTTTATAGGAACTCAGAAAACAAGGAAAAAAAAACTTTAATAACTCACCACTCTTGGCTGTGTCATCGGCGGATGGTTTAGGTTTTCGTACAAAGAAACTTCTAATCCTATCACCCAGGCATGGCCGTTGTTTCTCATCCTTCTTTGTGGGTTTATCTTCCGCCGTTGGCGACGTCTCCTTGGGCTCCTTTTCTAACAGCTCACCCTCGGCACCATCACCGTCACTACGTGGTTTTGTTTTCATAAAGAATCCTGGCATTTTAATACCACCGATTGGAATTTTCTTTGGTTTCACTTCACGTCCTTCCTTTGTGACCGGATTCAGTTTGTCCTCGGTGTCAGTTGAATTCCTTGTGCCATCAACACCACCACCACCGCCGGACGCCTCACTGGGGATATTGATAATTTCCTCGCCGTTAGGGGTTTTCTTTACCTTTTCTGGTGTTGGACTTCTTCGCTTGGACGAATCATCTATTGCATTTGTGTGGGCATTGTTGGTGGCTGTAGTTTTTGCATCTGATTTCTTTTCAAGCATTTTGTCTGTTTCCTTTGGTTCATCGGTTTCTGGATGATGATCATGAGATTGTGATTCTGTTGGGGGTGTTTCTTTCTCTTCCAATTCACCCATCGCCTGTTTATTATCGCCTATTTTTTGTTTGCCTTTTTTTTCTATTTATTTGTATAGATTGTGGAAGAAACTCTGGAAGGGAAAAATAAAATCGGTTAGCTGTGGTGATATGATGTACGGTTTGAGGAGTAGGAACCTTAAAAGCTACGGGGATCTAGGATCTATCACTGTCACAGGATGAACTAGTTCTGCTTGCCTTCTGCAAGCAGGAAGAACTATTTATAGGTTGTGCGCATGGAGAGGGTAATAAAAAATCGTTTACGCCTCTCACGGATCTACCTAAGAGTGAGGGCAATAAAACTGCACCTCAGGTAGAGTCCACCGGTACGATAGTTTGTACAAACATCAAGAAAAGGAACATTTTTTTCTCTGGGAACACTGAATGCTCATTATGCGATTTTCAATTTGTTGCGAGGATTATGTTCGCTTTTGGTCATACATTGGAGATGGCACGTATCACGAAGCGAGACGTTTAATTGTTCGGAAGCTAGACGTGTTCACAAGATGTCTGTGTAATTAGCAGGCATACCTTCACCACATGTAGGGATTTCAGTGGGAAGTCAGATGTTCACATTGCATTGTGTGTATGGAAGCCGATAGAACCTATAATTTGATTTAGTCTAATGAATTATGTTTCTTAAGGAATTTATAGCAAGCTTCAGCTTCATGTGAAAATTGGGCCACTCGTGGGAAAACAGTAATAAGTATCGTAACAATCCCGAATATATGCACTTAAACCAGTCCTTCACATGGATATAAACGGTTACCTTACAGAGAGACAATAAACCTCCGATTGAACTGCTATTTTTAGCACCCTTCAGGCCGCTAAGTCCAAACTGAAGTACCTAGGCGTCCTCCTAGCTGCTGACAAGTCAAGTCAGCAAGGCTAACATCGACAATTCAGTGTATAATACCAAACGAATGGGATTGGTCCTGACGATGTGAGTAGAACGCAATGAATCCGAATCTCAGACGAGGTCACGCAGATTTGTAAGATAAATGCGATTAAGGTCATCAGCGGCTTTCGCACAACGCAACAAAATATTCCTGTGACACATATTTCCAGACATTTCAGTAAGCCATCGAAGCCTTAGATCTTTTTGAGGACAAGATCAGTTGTAAGTAGGAAAACTTTTTCCGCTAAACTCGATGAAGCTTGATGTCCTGTCCTGTCAACTCTTCTGAGGTCCATTCTATCAACAAATCTTCAATAGGAACATGGGCCTTAGATGCGCTATTAAGCTGCAACTAGAACGCAAGTCTAAACTAGGTGACCAACTAGAACACATGAATATTCTTGACTCCATTCCCAAAAGGGACATGCTCTGCATTTTCCCTGACATAATGGTCAGGGAACACTATAACGATAGGTTATTTGAGGTAAAA
This sequence comes from Xylota segnis, assembly GCA_963583995.1. Taxonomy (NCBI): domain Eukaryota; kingdom Metazoa; phylum Arthropoda; class Insecta; order Diptera; family Syrphidae; genus Xylota; species Xylota segnis. Next base: position 36,708,444 of record OY757238.1, on the reverse strand, counting down.
CTATTGGACCGAGCAAACTGGTCTAATGGTGTTCCAACACTGAACACTGGGTGTTTGGTTCACAGACGGATTGAAGAAAGAATCTGGAGTTGATGCTGGGGTCTCAGAACTCAAGACAAAAGTCTCGATGCCTATGGGAAAGTGTCTCACTGTTTTCCAGGCTGAACTCCATCACACTGAGATCTGTGTTACGTTAAACCTTAGTAAGGGTATCAAGGGCGCTAGGATTTATATTTTTTCAGATAGGCAGCCAGCACTTAGAGTTCTGTCGCCCAATTTAGTAAACTCGTTCTCGATTAAATGCTGTTTCGATGCACTGCAATCTCTCGCTAGACACAATAGAGTGGTACTCTGATAGGCCTGCAGATGTACTACCAAGGGCTGACTCAGAATCTGCTTTCATAGGACTCGGATTTAAGACAATCCAAACGATTAAGCCTTATTCCTACAAGATAGTTCGTAACTTAGTTAAAAATAGTATTAGGAAGCTGGTGAATTATCTAAAAGGGATCTGTGGTCTGAAGGAACACCTCAACAAACTTTATCTGTCCCCAGACATAGAATATATGTAGGCTCCGCTCGGAAGATGATGAATCATCTGAATCCTCGGCTTTACATTGGTTGAGGTGACCCACATTCCAGAATAATACATACTCGGCAGCAGATATTTAAAACTCTGCAACTAAGGACGTACTCTTCTTTAACAAAACAAAAACGTCTCCTGATCTCACAAACAAGATGAAAACCTTCTATTTCTCGACATCTGAAGATCCTAGGACTTTGCGTTGTGCTCTCAAATATTTACTTTATCGTAAAGAGACTACTGAATGTCTTAACCAGATCCGATCTTCATTCTGATAAGCCAACAGAAAATACTTGCGAGTTGTTACTCTCAATCGGAAGACGGAGTCTGATAAGCTCGACCATGAATATTGGTTCAGAAGATGATCACAGATCTTGATCTTCGTCTTTAAACCTCTCCCATGTCATCTCACCAGTCGGTCCAGTCCTTATTACATTCAAATGTATCTACTTGTACCCTTACAGTATCTATAAACGCGCGTATGGACATTGGAATTTTGTATCTGAAACCTACTTGAAAACCCATTAAAACGACACTATCTGTGGCGTCAAACATACTTGACTTTTGAATGCAACACGCAATGGTAAAAAGTTAATCTCCGCGTGTCCCTTCACGCCTAATCTGTTATCCTTTCAGTGCCACGTAATAACTTAAGTCTGAAACCACTTGAAAATTAAATATCCATCTCAGAGAATATGAAAGATTTACCACCACCATTTCGCAGTTAATCCTCAGCCATACAACCGCCAGAGAATTCAATGAATTCAATGAACTCCCAAGCAGCAGCAGCAGCACAGACACATCTCGTCCCTAGGCTACGAAATGAATTTTGAATGAGTCTATAGACGATGAGTGCACCCACACACAAGGGTACGGAATCCTGTACCGTCGGATCGAGAATATAATTACGTTTGTCAACAAAAGGAGATTTATATCTTCTATCTCACACAATGCGGGCCTCTACCTAACGATAGTTTAAACCTAAACTAACGACACAACATGGTTTGTCATGAGGCGCCGCACTGTCCCGGAAAAACAAAAAATCTCTGCGAATGCGAATGCGAATCTGTGTGTTCTCATTGAAAATAGATTTCCTGTGCAATTAGTGCATTGTGTGATGTAGTCCGTTTGGATGTAACAATGAAGTACAGGTTTATTGCACACCTATCGTCGGAACGATCATCATCATCAGCAAATAAGAGAAATGGAAGTGGAAATGATGATGGAATTGTGATGACGGTTACGCAAAATGAATTTAGAGTACACGCCAAGTGGTTTAAGAGATCGACTGTGATTAGAAAAGATTACTTTTTAATAAGTGAGAGAGTTTGTTTCACGTGAAAAGAAAGTTTGCTGCACCTTCCATGTTAGTTAAGTGACTTTCCACTTCGATGTGTTGTTTCGTTTTGAAGAAAACGCCCCAAAAAATAGGCGTGGCGGTTCACAAATTTTGACATTCTTCTCATTTCTTGTGAAACTTGATTTTTTTCTCAGATTTTTCTTTTTAAAATTTACTACGCGAACCAACCTGGTGGTGTAAGTGATGTCCAGATCGTCTACTGTTTTAATGAATCCCGGTTATTTCATGGCCCCACCTCTCGCAAGCGTCTGACAAACATCGGAGAGTATAACTTGCTATGAGAAAGCTTCTCAACTAATAAATTGCCCTTCGGACACGACATCAAACAGTAGGGCCCGTCCATTCGTTGAAAGAATATAAGACGCACAACACGAATAGTCGTGAGAAGCCAGGCTATGAGGTCCCTAGCAGAGAGATGAAATCCAAAGAGTGGAAATCCTGATTCCAATGGATTGGTGTAGGCGCATAGTAAACCGTACCCTTGCCCTAACGAGCACCGGCAAGGTTTCCCGTAACAAGTGCCTTATCTCGGTAAACCCGGATCTACTTTTCCGGTCTACTCGTGGAACCAAATCGCAAATTTACAAACATGATTCACCCAAAAACCAATAACACACATAAAATCCCAAAGAGTACTCCTTCTCACTGAAAAGAAACGACCGACAGAACAAATCGGCAACCCTAGGGTCCACAATCAAGCGGTCGCAAAGCTGATGGGGAAATGACTGAAAATCCCACAGTCCCCTTCCTGCTATAGATAACGAATGAAGGACCCACGGAACAAGGTAGAGCCAGATTGGTGAGGTTTAGGAGGCACAATCTCAAACGACTTGAAGAAAACGATAGGCGTAATTCAGACGACAATGACTCGAGAACTTTAGTCATTTCTAAGATGCCATGATCTCAGGATGATCCTCCGCCCACTAGGGGCACCATTTCCATAACCAAATCGCTCAACAAAAAGCGATGAAGGATCACCTGATCATGGTGATCGTCGATCGTGGCCATGACAAATTGGTAAAATAATGTCGCGCGTCTCTGAATAAAATATCGAACAATCTCACCTAGACTCCTGGCCACTCAGACGCCCAAGAAAATAAAGGAGACGATCTATCCAGAAGGGGCATTAAAGTGAAGCTCTAGACTGCCAAAGGGAGGCTTTTAGTTCTGCAAATGTAAGATTGCCTTGATACATGGAATCAAGCGGACAGAGGACAACAAGTCTCCTCTTCATCATCAGACCTCGCAAAGGTACCATAGTCAGACTATTGACGGGTCATTGTTCGTAAGGTAGGGAGGACTTAAGACAAGGACTTCCGGCCAGCAACTTCTGTCGCAGCTGTATAGATGAAGAAGTTGCTTTGCATTATCCTCATCAAGACAGCAAACTCTGGGAGAATACTTCTTCGAGGAGGTTGAAGAGATTTGAAAATTCGTGCGTAAATAGTCCATAATCCCTTGTTTGTTGTTGAAGTCACCCAGTGACCTCCCTTTCGTAACCACTGTTTACCATCAAGTAGTAGGTGTAAGCCCTCTGTGCAGACACTTAGCACCATTCTCCATCATCATCGCAGCGACAACAATTAAATTGAAACATAACCCACCTAATGAACCAATCAACCTCACCGTCCTCATTTCTCGGCGCGCAATAATTAATCACGAAGCAATTATACCACTAATTGCTTGTTTTGTTGTTTAGCAGGAAATTAGTGCAGCTCACCCGAACTAGGATAATACGGACGTGTTTCCCGAAATCCGCGTCTGGGCATGCTTCCAAAAATAAATCCAATCGTGCACATTGCACTCCATTTCCCAAACATAAAGTTCGTTTCGGAAGAATTTTTATTGCTCGCTTCAACGCAACACAAGGGTGCATTAAGTGCGCAATTATTCGAGTTCTTTTCTACCGTAAAACACAAAAAAAGATATATTTACTCTGCACTTAGATATCGTAGATACAAAACACGCAAATCTTATACAAGCGCCACGCCAGGACACAGATACGATCGAAGTGATAAGTCCACAGTTATGCGATGCATTCAAATAAATTACTTTTTTGTTTAGCCAAACGCACTATCAACTGAATTAATCTTCAAATGAAATAGAAAAAACCAACGGATAAGGGTGAGTATCCCCCGCTTAAGGGTCGACAAACAACAAGGTTGCATGTTTAGCTGATAATTTTAATTTTTCCTAGAGTGCTGCTGCTTGTGATATGGTTTCCTTCTGTGAAAGTAGTTTCTGTCCCAGAAGCCCCCGCATACAGGTGAGGGTGATAATTCCCGTTTTTTTCTATCCACCCTTACGACATCGAATTCCGTTTTAATTGAGCTAAAGCGATAGAAATCAACCAAAAAATGCATTTTAAGGGTTGAAGTCACCCCCTCCATTCGGAAGCATTTTGTTTCCCTGAAACGAAACTCTGTGTCAGGTTTCAAGTCATCATTATGTTTCCCAGGTCAATGTGCTGATGAGAGAGGAAGTTCACCTCAGTTAGTGGTATTCGATTCGGAGCTTCTCAAGTCAGGAAATAATCTCTATACACCACCAGGGGGGTGGTATCTCTACTACGCCGACTACCTAGTATCTTTGGACAAATTGCTACCGCAAGTACTGGTTGACAGTGACAGATCGATAAATAATGTGAGGAGGTGCTTCCGTGTCGGAAGCATAATTAGGCCTTTGCGCACCCTGCCTTCTGAATGTTTGTATCTACTGTAAGCTATGTCTGTCTATTGCATCTGTTTTATTAATTGGTTTGACCACCGACCCACCAACTAGCCGTGCGAGTGACCCTTATTGCGGGCAGCTGCGTTCTACACATAATAGATACTTGAATGGTTCCGTGGTCTAATTTTAATTTGTTTCACTATACCAACGCTCCTCGTTGGGTTGTGCGTTATACGATCAAGTGTGTTCGGTATTTTTAGAGAATTATTGTTGTGTTCCAAGTTATTAATTGGAATATGTAGGACGATGGAGAAATGGTTTTTTTTTTTTTTATTAGTGTGCATGCTATGAGCTTCACCCATGGGGCCGCCTTGCATGCTGGAAGAAATGTCCAGATTGCATTTCGTGAAACAGTTTCAAGCCATCAATTAAAAAAGGTCAAATAGACTGGGGAAAACAGTTGCAGCGTTAATTGTTGGCCACAGGAATGTCATGCAATGGAATGGTTGTCGAGTTGGAAGAAATCGCGTGGTCTAGACAATGGATGCTCGTTGGAGCAGTGAGGAGTCAGATGCACACGCGCAAGGTTAACACTTTGAAGACGTACAGCTGAGTGCAATTGATTAAGTTGAACACAAGTGGGAATATTAACATCTGTACGGGAACTATTCGATAGAGAGAAGGGTGAAATCCTGAGCCCTGAATTGAGCCCTTACTAGTCTGTAGTCTATAATAGATGCAACGATTAGTTTCTGGAACTTTAAGAGGGTCCTTAGAATGGTATAGTCACATTGACGATCAGATTTCGGAGTAGAAAGCGAAAAATGACCATCAGACAGCATTACGAGCCGATAAAGGTCTTAAATGAGGAAGAGAAGGCTATGACCAACGCTACAGCCAAACCGTATCTCTAACGAACAGCTTTATCAGAGAACGGGCCATGAGCCATACAACAGGTACCACCATAGGACGACGAAAGTGGGAGTGGAGTGGTAATACTCTCCGAAAGGGTGACAGGTCCATAGCTAACCATGCGATGCAATGGAACCCGCTTACTCAGGATGACAGGATTCGCGGCGATCCTAGGAGTACGTGACGCAGAACAGTTGGAAAGAGCTGTGGCACATTTCCAGAAATTGTAGAGGCCCCAGGACCCACAAGGGAATGCAGGACATAGGTTAAGTTAGTGAAAGCTACAACCAACAACTCAGCATCCAGCAGCATTCAATTTTTAAGAATAAAATGGAATGGCATTGTCTTTATAATGTCGGGAGGTTCGTTGACTTTATTATTGGAACCACATTGCGTGCCACAAGATGATTTGGTCCAAAATGAGCTGTGACTGTTCTGCCCACGCAAAAAGGGGAAAGAGGACCCTCCATCACACTTTTTCACGGAGTAGTTGGAGAACCTCTTGAGATTCATAAACCTATCTGAGCATACGTACGTGACAAGACACCCCATGTGCCTGCTTACCTTACCTCTGATAGTCCGACTTTATGTGGTTCGCATTGCACAGGAAAGGTATTCCAGAAAGTTCATAGAATGAAAGTTGTAAGAGGACTTCCAAATCTGAAACGAAGTCCCGCAGGGTTCCATTCTTTCGCCGATTCTATTCCCGGTGAGTAGTCGTACTATAAAAGACATAATTAAACATCCGAGAGATCAGAAATCCGGAAGATCTGTTAGGTTCTCAGACCTCCAGAGGAGAAATCTCGCTGAAAGTTTCGATCTTCCGATCGAGAAACCGTCAGCACGATCGATTGCCTCATTGTGTCGGTTGCTAAAGAAACAGACGAGGAGGTATTATACGAGAAAATTATCAGAAAAGGATTAAAACCCAGAAGTTCTTGTCTCAAACTTGTACCGGAAAGGGAGGAAACCTTACGGCAAGATCAGTGATCATTCGATTCATTTCATTGCACTTCCCGATCCCTTTTTTGGTGAAGTGCCTTGGAAAACTTTGATTTTATGCGTTTTTTTCACATGGTTTGGCGACTGCATTCGCTGGTCCTCACCGGAGCTCGAATCATTGGTTGATTTAGACCGGCCCTGGATAAGGCTGCACTTAAACCAGAGAAGATCCATTGTGCTGCCATTGTGTAAGATGGGTGGATCACCCTCTTCCGCTCCTTTTTGTAAAGGAGCTAATCTTAGCCATACCGGCGATACTGAGATCGTTGAGAAAACATTCACCTCGGATAGCCTTTCCTTACATTGGCAAATGCTAGGCATGTACATACATGGGTGGTGACTGATGGTCTCCTCTTCCTCTTCGTGTCTGCAACTTCTGGAGAATTTATTGTAGAGGATACCCAGTCATTGAGGATGTCTTCCTATAGCACAGTGGCCGGTTAGGGTGTTGACTATCTTGGAGAGGGTTCCTCTAGTACGATTTAGGAGTCCGATGGTCGAATCCTTACAGTTCGGCCAAACACGCTATTCACTACACAATTGACCATCTAGCCACAGATGACTCTGAGAACTGGGACAACTGTCTTAGGTCATCTGCTGAAGAATTGCCAACAAAAATGTAAGATCCTTCGAGGGCTTGTACAAAATTGGGCGGATCTTCTCATGGGTGTCCAACCACACTCATGGTTATCCCAATTGACCTAACCTATTGTTTAAGTGACCACGAGTGACACGAGGGAAGCAATTTTCACTCTTCTTGTCCCCAGCCGTCTAATTGTCTTACGCTTCACGTGCTGTCTTAACTTTGCGAAATACCTCAGCCACACATTTCCGCCTCAAAACTGCTCCAATTGCGCCGCCCAACATTAAATGCTTTTCCCCAAACTATGAGGGACTTTTCCTCAAACTGACGACCAATTCATGCGTCTTGCAAGTGCATGTAAAATTGCGACTAAAATTCCAACAGAACACACATTGACAAGTCACCTCCACTCGGTAATCCTTGTTTGGGGCAAGTCGTACTCAGACATTTTTTTTTTGTTCCATTTGCTGACTGTGCGCGTCTGGTCGATGGAACTGCTGATGACACAAAACACAATATGAACGAGAAATTAAATTTTAATCGGATCATGGAATGAAGTTTACTTTGAGAGGTTTCCTCTGGCTGTCCATGCCAACCGTCTTCGCGTGGATTCTTGTATTTTTTTTTGTGCTTTGCAGGGATCGATAACCAAGCGCGCAAATGCCACAGGAAGAGTACGAAACGAAATAGCAAACACAGCAGCAAAGAAGCAGGGAGACGAAGAGAAAGGTTAACGTTCACCGGGTCACAGAATCAAGTATCTATGCGCTATGCACAGCCTGAGTTGGTTGGATTGGTTGTGTGCAGCCCCTAAAGGTGAAGAGAGGCCACATTCTGCACTATAATTCCTTCCTTTCGTTTCGTCTTCGAGAAATTGCACAGAGCTGTGCTGCTGGAGTCACAGTCTTTGTTGTCATCGTTGTGGCCTATTCCTTGTACCGTTCCCATTAATATTGAAAGCAAAAAACGACTCGACTCGACTCGACTCTCTCGATGAACACACTATGGAGTGTTGGCTCACTCCCGAATGGGATTATAGACGAAACCAGACACAGAGAGAGAAGGAGCAGAGTCGCACAGCTGTGTGCTGGAGTGGTGGTTCACGAAGATATAATTGGAAGCAATAGATTGTGGGGCATAAGGAGTACCAGTACTACACCTCCTCCTCCACCTCGGACGAGCCAAGAGATAAATGGAGAACGAGAAGAACGTGGACTATGTTTCCACGTTGAAATTATTATGGCGCAGGCATGAGGTTGCATCCAGATGCATATGGCACATTCGTGCCTCCCGTTGTTAAGATAGATTTAGTGCTTCGATAGCATACCCACAGCCATACAAAAGTGTACTGGAACTATGCCAGTGCGATGGAGAGTGTGCTCTCGGCCATACATATGTTGCAGGTGCTTTGACCGAGAGGAAACTGGCCCTTATTCGCTTCACAGTCCAATTGACGCCAGCTATGAAAGTCGGAATTAGAAGACAGAGAGTGAACGGCACGTGATTTCCCATTATCACGACTTGTTCCCCTTCCCGGTCTATTCAGCTCCATTCGAGAGTTGTTCCAACTAAATGACTCATTCAGTCAGAGGGCGGTGCAAGCAGTAGGTAATGTGAGGTGAGAGAAGGACTTTGTGCGGGAATTTCATGGTATAAATAATTGGTGAAAGTTTTCCACCATTTTACGGTTCAATAAACGTTCTTATTCCTCGAAAATTGAGAGCTAATTGGTTAAGTGGTCATGACTTTCAAGTTAGGATACGATGGGGCTACGAATCCCATGGAAACGAGAAATCACAGAGCAGTGTACGTAGTTTGTTCGACTAATGAAGATGCACGACGGGCAATAAATGTCCTGGAACCTTCATGATGTAGTTAATGTTAACGAGTGCCACGCCTACTTTTCTGAAGACATTTAGTTACAGAACCTGACTAAGACATCATTTGAAAACTAACATCCAACTCTAACGAGTTTCAATCAAGAAATTCATATAGCCACGCCCACTTTTTAGAGAAAAAAGTCGCTGTGGAATCAAGTCTTCATTAAGGTGCAGTGCTGAGTAGTTTTCTGGAGTTGACACAGCTTAGATGATCTCTTTAGTGATGGAAAGTTTTCGAAATAACAGACACGCTCCACGATCGATGATCGACGGCATCAAGGATCGCGATGCACCAGACTACTTGCAGTGGATAATGGACGAACTATTTGGAACGAGGCAGTGTGACGAAACAAGTGGAATTCCCCAAGGATCCATACTAGCTCCTGTACTGCGTATGATGACGTTCGCGGACTTAGAATCCTGAGATTTTTGAAAATAATTAGCCTCGTCTGACATAAGGCATAATCGCAATGGTTCAGGACTGGCTAGTATGCATGGACCTACAACTTCCCGACGAAAAGACAGAAGAAGTGCTCATCAGCACCAGCTAAACCATGGAGACTGTACTATAGAAGCAAGACTAACTTTTAAGGAACATCTGCAGCATACAGCTGAAAAGGTACCTAAGCCAACGGCTGCACTGGAAAGGATCATACCGGTGAATCAAGAAAATATGGGCTCGTTGCATGAAAACGAGGAAGCTTACATAATCAACGCGTTGAGGGTATGCAGCTCCTTCCGAAAAACCTCCTACAACGCAGCAAGTGTAGTGGCTCGCATGGTACCAATAGTGATGAGTCGAAGTGATTCTTAGGTAGGACGGGATGGTATCATTCTCATAAAGGAACGTGGACGCAGGGATCAATAGGAAGCATGAGAAGCTCAACTTTTACTGGACCCAGGCACTTACTGGTTACGGACGATTCAGAGCCTCCACAAGTTTTGCTCAACGTACACGGAAGTAGTCGAGGACATGGAACACATCTTGGTGCACGATATTATGAAAGTATCTGGCAGTGACATTCGTTCACTTGAGGGCGGCACAAGGACGTATACACATCGCCATATTATGAAGAAAGTGACATAGATCAGTCAGATCTTAAGACCATGCAATGAGAGTTAGCAACGCAATCTGATCAGAGAGTATAGAGGTCGGTCCTCTAAGCAACCATGATGCAGAACCGTCCAACAGAATTCTTGGTTTTTGGGACTATGTAAGAGAAATTAACGTTTGTCTCACTAAGAATGAACCTACTGTCGGTGGCTACACGTTCAAATCTCCAGAGGTTCAGTGTTGATGCTCAAGAACTGTATGTTCCTACAATTAAGTGCAGTTTTGGTTCTCAAATTTCGGTTAAATAATTCATATGTAAGTCCTAAGCTTTTTTTTCGTCTTATATCCCACTCCATTGGGACAAAAAACGTTGGGTCTATGCCCCGCCTAACTTATTTTTTCAGATAAGATTAGAGAATTCAAATACCCAGAAGAGCATGGAACAAGTAAGTCTATCGCAAAACGTAAATAGAATCCAAACAACAAATGCATGGTAAAGTTATAGGCGCCTGCCTGATAGTTGTTGACACTCCCCTTAGCGGAGCGACAAAGTCGCGTGAGCAGCTAAATCCTCCGAAAAGAGGGTGAAGTCATGTTATCAAGCGAAACGAGCCACCTTCCTTAAACTTAGATAAATCGAACCAATTTGTTTTAAAGAGGTATTAGCTCTCTGCGCCTTTGGACTAATCAATGTCCCAGCTCTTCCGAATGTCAAACTTGTACGAGAACGTTCAAAGTCCATAGAATACTGTACGCCTATTTAGTTCTCAGACAAATGGCCAACTATTTAAGTGTCTGCCATAAAAGAACGAGCAACAAAGAAGACGTACTGATGCAATACGAGCTCTGGATCATAAACACTGATCTCCAAACAACAGCTTAATTCATAAACAATGGAACTGTGTTCAGTATCGATCCAGTATGTTCCAGGCAATAAATTTAACCCTTCACTTGGTTTGACACATCTACAATGGCAACTCAAATTACAACTTCCTTACCCCAGAACTTGTCAGCGAATGCCTAACATGCCCACGCTCCGAAGTCGCCCACGACAGACTCTGACTCATAAAACTACACACTCCTCTCTAACACTTAAATAACGTTTAGGTCCCCTTCTTTTTTTTTTTCTTTCTGGTAGTGTCCCGTCGTCAAATGCACACTTAATGAGTGTCCCCCTCAAACCGAATTCGATGACACTAATGTGACTCCTAAAGTGTTTGCATAGTGCACGACTCAATTCCGTCAATTGATGTGTTTTCGTGCCGCCCAATTGATTGCTGGCCTAAGGCTTTTGAGGTCCCGCCAATTGTCCCTGAATTGTTACTTCCCTTGGGCAAACATAATTAGAGAAAATTTTACAACCAAACGCAGAGAAAGAAAGTAAACAAAACCTTATCACGATCGGGATTGCGATGAAAGATGGAACCTTTGGTAAGGGTTGTGCGCTTATACCCAACCTTGTATGTAAACAATGTTCTTCTCTCGTCTGACAGAACGAACGTTGGTCGTGGCGATGATATAAACAAGGCAACGACTCCTCCACTTGATCGGCCGACAGATTTCACTTTGTGTGATTCCGTTGAAGTGCCTAAATAAATACACGGCAACATCATTACCTTTTGCGCCGTCCTACGTCGTACGTGAAGGGAGAGAACAGTGTAGGAGTCAACCCACCCTCGAATAACATCCTTTTTCCACACGTCATTAGTTTTTCTTTTGTCTTCTTGTTTATTTGGTTACACTTTTCACCACAGGAAGACAAATCATATACACATCCCACCAAGCTAGATGCATCCATCCGTGCATAGGATGTACAAGATATAGCACACACTTGACCCACACAAGAGGTGCATCTTCCACTGCATAGTGCGTTCCTTTAATGAGATACTCTATCTATCTATCCATGGAATTGCTTTGGGGAATTTAATGTAAACAATTCTGCTGTCCTTGTTGTGTTTAGATTTAGAATTTCAATGAAGAATGATTCATTTTATGGCCCTTTTTAGGGCAGAAAAACCCAGTTTCTGTGTTTTGTTTAGATTCCATGGAATAGGGCGGAACAATTTATTGCGTAATCCGACCATAAGAAGGGGTTGTCGATGCATACTACTTATATCCATGCATACAAGGAGTTGCATAATTATGAAGGGCTTTTCCAAGAACTAAAATGAAAGGAAGCAGATGGGAAGTCTCTTTCGACAGACTTGTGTGTGCCGGTGAGTTAGTGTATAAACAATCACACGTAGATGTGGTAATTTCATATTTCACAACAGAAATAAACAAATTATTAGGTGCACATGCAAATGAGATGGGTGTTCCTTTTCGGGGTATAATAATGTTTTCTCTATTTTTGGGACGGATGGCTTCCTATTTGGGGGCGTTAAGCAACTCGAGTGCCGAAACGTGATATTAAAGTCGATAGGAGGTACATAATTGATCGTGAAATCAGCGTGAATGACAAAAGTATCTGAAGAGTGCTAGTTGTATCGAGTCGGGGGTCTCATTAAGTAGCCAGAGGAAACAATAAAACAGTTCGTGGTTCAGATTTGACATCCCTGCTTCGATCACATACGTCAAACCGAACTGTCATCCGAGACTGTGTTCGTTTTGTTTGAGGCTGTCAATCGTTTGGAACTGTCAATCACTCGACAAAAGGATGAGAGGATAAATTAAAAACTGACAAATTCACGAAGTAATCAACAGAAATACAACAGTCAACCGATTTGCTTGCTGTGAAAATCATTAACTTTCCTGTGAAAAGAATTTGTTGTTCAAACCTAACCAATTTCAATTGGCGTCAACCAGTAATACGTCTTCAGACAGACCTAACAATCTTAACACGCGAATGTCAAAAACAAAAATCCAGTCCGACAATCCTCTTTGAACAATATGGATCGTTTGACAAGTGTGTTCAGTAGTAATTCTGTAGTAGGTACGTTGTCACCTTTAAGGAGCAGATTATGGTCGACATAATTGTCCATCTGGGCGTACTATAGGCAAAACTGTAACAGACTGTCTCTTTAACCGATGTCTTAACGCCTGTTCATCATCGAAATGCACGCTCCATACAAAATATGGCTGCCGTTAGTGGAAGTGTTGAAGAAGATCCAAAATCTATCGATTTCACGACGAGCATAGCATCTACACCTTTATGAAGTTCAACTCAGAATCCAGCTGACCAAGGAATGCGTAGAACGTACGTCGATTGCGTGCTTGAATATCAGTGGTTGGATGACCAATTTTCAGACAGCATTTCAGCGATGTGGCTCTTGTTTCACTTGGTTGATGCGTTAACAAGCAAAATGGTTGCATGTAGGGAAGAGAAAATCCACATGTAACTATCGGAAGACCATTGCGTTCACAAAAAGTGTCCAATTTGGTCTGGTGGTGTCATTGGTTCATAGTTCTTCGAAAATAACCAAGGTGTAACCGTCACCGTCAATTCTCAACGCTATAGCCAAAGGTTACCGCATTTCCTTGACCTCAAATCGAAAATACGGTGCCACATCTCCACACAACACGACCCTTTTTGGGTTTATTGGTGATGTGAACTGGCCTTCAAGTTTGTATGATTTCTTGTCTCAGGAGATCTTTTCGTGGAGCTATGCAAAACAATCTGCAAACTCTTTGAATCGAACATTCCTCAAGTGATGGCCGAATTATTGCCCGATGAGTGTCGAAAAATCATCGAAAATTACCTTGTTAGAACCAAGAACTTCGGTAGAAAAGATTTGAATGACGTTTTATTCCATTCACAAGGGCAAGATCCACAAAACATATTGAAATAAAAATCTGTGCATATTCCGACACCTTTACTGTAAAAGTTGGAGTACCACAGGGTTCTGTTATTTCCCCAGTACTCGTCTTGCTAATGGAGTTTAGGTCGGAAACACATCTAAATTCACTCCCCGCCTTGAAAAGACAAGATTGTCGCCTGATAGACGGTACCAGACTTACATTAAGTGTTGGAACATCGCAGGAGAGAGAGCAGATCTAATGGAAGATGGTCTGAAGAACTTCTAAAAACTTGTAAGAAGATCGACATTCATATACACATACCCTGACCCAAAAAGTTTAAGTCTGATTCACCAACGGACCAGAGAAGGCATCTGTAGTTCGAACTCACTTTTTAGGGATACAGTACAGTAAAGCTTCAGTACCAACGAAGACATGTCCCAGCGTGATCTTATTTTTTCCCAGCAAGAGGACTAGTTGGACCGGTTTCCTTAGAAACTACAATGCAATTTTCAAGAGAATTGTCTGTCAAAGTGAATGTAAAATGCATGAAATCAAAAAGCTTTGTTAGGCACGGTTAAGGGAAATGTCCTCCTTAGAGAGGTGTCCGCAATGGAAGCTTTCACTTACAGTGGAAGCTGCTTATAACTTCTTCAGTTCTTACGACCAGTCGTGTATTACATCCACTTCCTTTCCATTTGGTTAGTTTAATCATATTTGTAGCTATTCCTTCGTCAGATATAACGTTTCGTCAGACCCTTCATCGTCCTTATAAGCGAGTTCCACTGTATTTACTTCCTAAATGGTTAGTTCTCGAAGCTTTTACGTCGAGAATCTTCACCAGAACTAGTTGCATTGGGTGAATGAACTTTTCTTTTCGACAAACATACGTATCAATGTATCTGCAACCAAAAATGTTTGTTCGAAACGGGTTAAACCGTCAAATACTTGGAAATAGTATCACTGCGATACACCACTAAACAATCATCCTTATCCTTTCCTTCAGTTTTATTTTTTTAGACAAAAAAAAACCTTCCATCTACCTCCTCTCTGTGTGGCAAGCAAAAAGCAGATGTTTCTTAAAACCTCTGCACAATTCCCCGTTCATTCAAAGCAGAACACAAAAGAGGGCGACATACGAATCAAAAGAATCAGGAACAAAAAAAAAAATGAATTATTACATCTCCTCTCCTCTCCTGTGTCGTCCTTACAAACTATATGCTACGTGAGCGTCCTTCCAGGGACGCTGTTTGCATTTTCCTTCTTTTTTTTTTTTGCTCCTCTCCATAGAGAATGCACACACAACCCATGCACAAAACGACGACAAGGGGAAGCCAAACTCCCAATATTACTGCAGAAACTCAACCCAAGAGTACACGGATGATGATTCCCAGGACAGCCCACCAGACAGAGGCACACACGGACTCATGGAAAAATCAGAATATTAAATGTGCGAGCAGCAGTAGTACTGCGCTCGGATGGACTTTCTCAACATCTGTCGAGGGAATGTGATGCACGCGGGATTTTCGGTCCTGCTTGGGTTCATCTCGGTGGTGGTTCTGTAGGAAAATCTCTTCCCTGGATAATGTGGCATACGTGGAACAGAAAACACACACGTGTTTGATGTTCGCAAATAGCTGAGTCAACAATAGTGCGCGCAATAGGTTTATGGATGCAATAGCATCCGTGCAATACTTAAATTTGATTTTAATGTGGGTGCGGGCGCTGCGCTGTGAATCCTTTAATGTCCACAGAGTCATGCTTTTTTGAAGCCGATACGCCACATTTTATAATGCTTTTAGGATGAAATATTCTTTATTACACGACGATGGATAGTAAATTGCTTCGCAAATAGGCTTAGAGATAAGCATTTATTGCGTTCTAATGGACATTGATATTCAATACGGGTGTGGGCACATCCATTACGGCTTTCGGGGGGATTTGACATCGGTACATATTCCTCCTAGTTTAGTGTAGATATTTGGATACATAATAACGAAGCACATGTCGTTCTATTTAAAAGCGTATCCTTAATTACAAAGCCAACAGCTCGCAACACCTGCATCGTTGAAGCCTTTCGCCGAAGGGGAAAACGACCCAACGACCCTTATCCGCCGCACAGCACCGCCAGTTTGATCGAATTTCATTAATTTCACGTCGGGAAAAGAAATTTCACTTGACATTGAAATGACACAAGCTTCCGGTTGGAGTGTGTGGTTCCCTTCGCTAATGAATATTCATTTCATTTAATTCACCTACTGCTACCGCGGTGCTATGCCATCAGGCGCAGCTAACCCGAAACAACATCAAAGGAGAGAGAGCGAGAGTACACAAATCCTTGTGAGTTTAATATGCAAACACCGTATGCGTTAGTCACGTCTGCCATAGATGTCACCCGCACGTCGTCATCGTTCTCGTCGAAGAAGAACCCTTGCTTTTCGACGACATTTGATTCATCATTCAATATGAGTGAGAGTTCGTCGTCGTCGTCATTGATCCAACTGTCGCGCGAATGGACTATGGCCTCGGCTTTGCGTAATCGGATAGGAGGATCGAACGATTCTCGATACATGATTCGAATCCCTAATGAACCGAAAAGAACTATCGCTACAGCCCATCTGTTCGATTATATTCGATTGACTTGTGCGTGATAGGTACCCGGAGGCGGTCGTACACATCGCCTCACTTTTTGATTCTCAATTAATCGTGTAGATGACTAATTTTTGAATGATGATGGGGGTCGTTCGTTTCTCTCATCGTTCACAGCATCAGCAGATTTTTCACACGTTTGGTTCTGACGGTAGTGGGTTGGGGGGAGCCTTTTGTACTTCAATTTGCATCGAACAATGCACTTTGAGGATGAATGGCGACAGCAATGAGGCGACAAGATACATCTTTCATAATTGGGGGCGGGTGTCACAATGAAAAGTGAAAATGTCTCATAATTTGATAACGCACGAACAAAAGACACCCCTATTGAGACTTTAAGAAGAGGATACGACACATAAAACGGGCAAGGGAGCAGGACACGGTGTCTGTGGAGTTGCTTCAAGTATTCATACGAGCTTGACTTTGATATTCTTCACACGTACACAATTAGAAGAATGTTCTGTGTTGTGTTATTGAATCGCTTAGCTCTCTAGAAAGGCGTTTTATTTATACAGTAACCCATCATAGTTATGTACCCCTAATCGTGGCGAGAATATTGAAATAAATGGTGACAAGTTTATGTAGGCACTTGCATTACATTGGACGCAGTCCTTGGCAGGGTGAATATCCTTTAGATATCTGGGCTGTAATGCACGAAGAACTGAAAAACTAGAAGGTGTGCAAGACCTTGAGGGCTTCCTACGATAGGAAGTTAGTGATGGATTCTGTTGATTTAGGTACCGATATGTACCATATATGGTGTGTGCTTCCCTTGCCATTGATTTGAACTGTATGACCCTCAGTAGCAAGCAGCCTGGGTAAGTCCTTAACACAGATAGACCCGTGGCGTAGTGAATGGAGCTCATGGAGTTCAAGATGATCCCCGAGATCGCAAAAGGTATACGAAAGGTACGACACAGAAGCTCCACTAGACAGTAGCATCAACACGGTAAAGTCAACAAAATCCTGTCCAGTCTTGACAGAGATAGAGTCAACGTAATCACGTATGTGGATGATGGGGTAATACTAGTTTCCGGATTGTTTCCGTCAGTAATCAGTGAGATTATGAGAGGTGCTTTGGGCCACGAAATGTGAACTCAGCGTCAACCCAAGAAAGACTAAACTGATACTAATAAAACCAAAACAGACCTTCAAGGCTCCAGGGCTAAACAACGAAGTGCCAAGTACCTTAGTGTGATACTTGATTAATAGCTGGAAACTGAACATTGAACAGAAAGTACAACGGCAAAGCCTGTGTGAATTTCGATGGTTGCAACGCAAAACCTTCTCTAAGAAGTCAGGACTTCGCTCGAAGATGGTCTAGCGGTGGTGCCTTCAATACTGTTCTATGTATCGTTAGTCTTGTGGCCGTCGTTAAGGAAAGATTACAACATCAAACAAGACGTGATCGGCGCCATGTACATGACCGTCAGAAGCATATTCCGTTCTTATCGTCAGGTAGTGCGGTCAGGCTAAGAGAAACCGGCGAACTAGGAAACAGGCAAAGTGACAGATGAGTTTGAAACAACAATTTTCACTAACAATGTTTCAAAAATGGACTACGGGGTGGAAGCGGAGATATTCTTTGATTTACCCAACATTTTCATGTCTTACCAGCTTCCTGACTTATGCAACTTCCAGGCAAGAGGGTCTCGCTGTACGGGAATACTGTTCATATACATACGCAAGCCACCACGTACCTTTCAAGACTATTGTGTCGATCACTATATCCTTCAAACTACTAGAACAGAGCAAAGAAGAACTTTCTAGCTAGACGGGGATCTCCCTCGGATGGTTAGCTCACGGAGACGTTGAACGTCCCGCTGTGGGTCCTTAAATCCATCTCAGTACGAAATGCGTAAAAGAACTCATACTCCGGTTGCGAAAAATCGCAACCAATGTGACCTATTCTCAGAAGATCTTGCCATGATCGGAATAAAAACGATCGCAACCAAGGCTTACAATTTTAGCTACCACTCTACCTACTTACTCCGAACTGAAAAAAGAACCACCAAAGCCTCTTCAAAATCAGGAAAGACGATTCAAAAACGATCGCCGAAAGGTAATAACAAACTCAGACGCACGTAAATGCATACGCACGTGTTCATCCGCTAAAAGGACCGCTGCTGCTGTGCGCACCACTTCGAATCCAATTATCCTCGCCACTTAATTAACCACTAAAACCGCAAATAACACATAATTTAATATTGAAATCAAATCCGCGCACATCTGCGGACGCGGACGCGGACGTGGACGCCTAACCGCAAATTTTTATGAGATGCAAACTCCTCCGGAGTCTTGTTTACCACGGTCATGGTTAAGCCACACCACCGATTTAGAGCCCCGACGGACGACATAATTGAGTGGCCACGACAAGTTCTTCTCTTTTTTTTTTTTCATTCCTGCTGCTTGTGATGTGATGGTTCTGTTGCGTTGTCGTCGTCGTCGTCGTCATCGTCATCGCGCCTGAGACTTGTTTATAGGGGCGGCGGGCGTTCAACAAAAGCACTAGTAGCAGCCAGCACCAGCAGTACAGCCAACAATAACAAAGAAGACATCGACGACGACGACGAGAGGATGATTATTATCTAAAGGCCTACTGGTTTAACGGCCATTTAACGAGAGGCAATAAATTATTTTGTTAAACTTTAAACGGTAGCCGGGTTGGATATAAAATTCACTGATTATGGGACGAAGGGTGGTGTGGTTCCCCTTTTCCTTCATATGATCGGTTCCTGCTGCATATCGACTGAGATGATCGTAATGATGGTGGTGGTCTCAAGATAACCGTCCTCTGATCATAATTTTCCAACAGACCATCGTGATTTTCATTTGTTTGGACATTAAAATGTGATTAGAGGGCAATTATACGAGAACGAGAATGAGGAATCATTTATTGATCATGACTGCGATTGGGGCTTGTTAGGTGGTCCTCGCGGATAATGATGACGTTGGAGCTACGAGTATAACGTTGAAATAGAGAAAAACTTAAGAGAACTCTGCACGAAGTGTGAAAAACCCCATTTGTCTGTGGCGTTGTTAATTTATTGGAAAATTGCTAAACCCGTCCTGGAGATTTCCGCGAAGAGATTAACTCAATCAGCAGACACTTGTGTGGCATCACTAATGTGGGCAATGGGAAATAGAACTGGTCTAACGCCGCTTTCCTGTGGTAATCCACATAATTGCACCACAGAATAACAACAACCAACAGGTTTCAAGCGTTAAATCTTCAACTAAAAACCATCAAAACTACTTACAGTTCGCAGAGCTCAAAGCAGCACAGAATGTCTTACCTAAAAGAGAAAAAAAGAAAGATTGCTGATTAAAAATTGAGTTAAAAATAAGCAAAATGATTTATTTTTCGCAAAAGATATACAAAAACCACTTCAAATGGTTTCCTCCGTGGTTCCAAATATACATTTCACACGCAAATACTCTCCCCACATGGAGGAATCACACAGAATGACATAATTTCCATTCGAACGAGGGTGAGGAGGCTGGTAGAAATCAAATCCACTTGCAAAATATGTATATTTTTTGGGGGAAAATAATGCTTTCGAGGGCGAACTACCCATCGTATATTTTAAGCGAAGACAGTAACACAACCGATGGAGGACGGAAAATCATTTTTATTCACAAAAATAACTTTTAATTCGTATAGGCCTGCTGTAGATGCGTTGTATCTGTACATCCAAGTTCGTGCGACACTTAAATTCGCATTAAAGGGGGGTAAGATGTGCACGATAGTCTTAAACGGGAAAGGTCTGGATTTACATAGAATTGCGATTTCAGTCAGTCGTTTCAGGTCTACCAACCATGAGATATTTATAGCGGAGGGATAGATGGAGTGACGTCAGACGTACGAGATTAGAAACAGAACTAAAAATACTGAGTCTGTTGATGGCACATGTTTGGTAACATATTGAATGCAGTGAGTACTCGGTAAAGTACTTGACATCATGTTTGCTGCACGACAAGAGTTTAGGTAGACTTTGTGTTTGGACTAGTTCCTTAAAATACAACGTATCTTCTCAGATCAAGGACATTGAAGAGTCTTGCGACAGAAAAAGCAACATGCAGCATTTTTTTTATCAGAGACAGTTCAGCAATTTAGTGACCATTCCCCAACGGTCTGACGATGTTGGTGAGTCCTCAAAAATACCTACTTTAAGTCAGAAAAAGTGTAGTCACCCTTCCATGCTATACTACGTCAAAGTCGAAATATTACTCGTAGAACTGATACATTGACTTTGAGAAAGGAGCCATTTCCAAAGAGAATGCGGAAGGAGAGCTAAAAAAAACATATAAAGAGACGGCAGAGTTCTTTCGGTCAGACGTAGGATTAGACACTAGACGAGGTGCGTGCTTTAACAGAATCCTTCCTCATCTACCCCATAACCTGACAATGCGCGTAAAGAATATAGACAATGACTGTTCTGTGCTATATTTCTTAAGGCCGGAGGAGGGTTTGCCTAAAAGAGGGTAGTCAGCTTATGATCTTCCAAAAAGCTTTGAGACTATCAGCTTATCATTACTAAAGAACCGAGGAACTAACATAGCGATGTGAAGCTGTTACTGTGTATCTACACACCTAGTAAGCATGTCTTTCAAAGAAGCAAGTCGACAGAGACGGTATTAAAAGACTCTCGTCGTTCTCATGAACTTTAAGGAAGTACATGACAGCCTCTTATAAAATTGACTCTGTCTTGACATTAAAAAGCTCAACTTTAGTGAAATTAACACAGGAACTGTGGTATGCTTGTGGAACCTTTTGCTTGGTTCCATGCTGGAAAGTCATACCCTGCTATTGGGTACACCGATAAGGAGTGTATCATTGGCAACGAAGTATCATCCGTCAACCCATGTAAGACAGGTATGATCCCACTATTAAGTTGGGTTCACAACTAGCCTATACTGTGTAGCTTGTACTGTACTGCCAAGAACCTCAAAAGATACAAGCATTCTCTGGCAATGCTGTAGGATGAGGAGGAGAACCAGTGGTACACACTTTGTTAAGTCATACGAAGCGATTATTTTGTATAAAACTACATACATAGATCCTCAGGGATCGGGAAAGGCAGATACAACTCTCTTTAGGTATTCTGGCTACCGTTTAGTTTAATCAGGCAATAACTTCGATAGAAGGATTTTCTGATACAAAAGATATACCGGGATACATGAATACCCAATGCCAGATGGTGTCCCACAAGGATCGGTACTAGGGCCTTTCTTATTGTCTTATTTTGCAGACATCGCTATAGTCACTAGATTCTTCAAAAAATTTGCAGACATCGATGTATAGATACTGGCTTTTGTTAATCGATTTCACCATGAAGAACAGACCGCAAAAGCGGTTCACCGCCAAACGAATTCGGGGTGATGACTGTCAGAAAATTGATTTTAGAGTAGTAAATGTGATACTGGTACCCATTTGACGACTCAAGTCAAGTTAAAGACTACTTTCTTTGGAAGTACATTCATTCTTAAGTGGTACCCAGACTCGAAGAATGCAACGAACACTACCGCAGAACTGTTTCCAACAGAACTTCTGGTGAACGATCAGGACAACAGGAATATCATCTCGAGAGTACCAGCGTGATTGACAGTCGCATAACTTGGAGTTTAACTGAAGGAATACGGAGATTCATACAAAGGAAATAGATCCTGTGATTGGTACTGGGAACGTTGGCTTCTATCTGTCTTTTAAGATGGTTTTGAGGTAATGGGTTTTGAAGTAGCCTTAAGATCAACTACGATCTCATAGAGATCTTTTGTGGTACTTTTCTAGTTTGATTTCTGTCCAAGGCTTAATCAGTTGCTTAAACTTAGTTCAGACGATGGCCAGATCTACAAATATTGTCAAATCTGCAAATGTCCTGGCAATGGCTGCAAATGTTCACACGGTTGTAAGATTTTATGCCACTTTCTGCAAATTTATTGTTAGATGAGGGTCTGCTAGATACCACACACGACTGTCAGATATTTGACGTTAGTAGATCTGACAATGTTTACAGATTTGACAACCGTCAACGGCCTGTAACATCAAAGACTAGATTGATACTACATAGCAGATAGTCGATGACCAACCTCAATTGGTCCTTCGAACCTGAGAAAGAATGCACTTTTGTCAAAGAATGGAGCCACTGACTGTCACTTATAGGAGTCGTATCTAATAGTTTGGATCGTCAATGTTCCCGCGACCAGCCCATCTGCCAATATTTCCTTCACAATGCCTATCATTACTCACACCTCCTTATCGCATCATGCATCAACATCATGCAACATAAGAATATTCCTCTCGACACACAAAGGCTTCATAACAACGCAGCAACCCACGTAGCACTACTCCTGCGCCACAAAAGACCAATCAGAGACAAAGAAAAAAGTGTCGATTATCATTCTCCCAAACAAGGAGATGTCCCATTTATCCCAGCCGAGTAGGCCCGCGAAGCACTCCAACTATGCACCAACAATTCAAAACAAAACAAAAAATATTATTTATGGCAAAACAATGTCGATAATCATATTGATCGGTACGTGATGGACATCAGATGGACGTGAGTGCGCGAGCGCGCGCTTTGAAGGAAACAAATCCTGAAATGAAAACAACAACAAGACAAAACACCTTTCCATCGAGGAGGACAACAGAATACCTGCGTGAGACTGCAAAAAACAACACAAAAACGATGAGAAAAACCACATAATTGATTGCAACGCACCAAAAGCGGAGTACACGCACAGTGTACTCGAAACCTATTCAATACTGTTGCTCCTTCGTTCTCTTTTGTTTTGTTTAGACTTTCCTTTTGTCTGTTTATTTTTGTTTCTGTTTTTGTGGTTCTTTTTTGTTTTGTTTATGCTCGTCGTACGTATTTATCTCCTCTCAACAATTGTTGATGATGATGCGCTCTATGGATCCGGTGTACTTTCTCTCTCTCTTTCTCTCTCTCGGTCTCTTAGTAACGTCAAAATGACAGTAACTGACAGCTACAACTGTCTAAATTACAGGAAGCACCCCCCTGTAACGGTAACAATGGCAGCAGCAGCAGTAACAACAAGACGAGACGAGACGAGACGAGAACACCTCACCTTTCTGGTTGACTGATTACGACTTTTCGTCGTCGACTGTGAATCGGTTGGGTTCAGAGCATTGTTTGTCCTGCGTCGGCGGCGATATAAAAATCCAATTAATAGACTCCGTGGAGCGCGAAGCGTTTGTTGTAGGTGTTCATTTAGATACTTATCACACCCGCAAAATGATTTACAACGTTTTCTGCTTACGAAGATGCGCCGCGCGCAAAGGTTCTATTTCTGGAGAAGTAGTCATGCCAGTTGCTGGCTTGCAGTGGAAAAAGAGAGATTTTTTCCTTCAGGCACACCCTGTATGTTTGGTTTTCTCCACGTTTAGCTCTAGTTTTCGTTGTTTTGTTGTGAGTTTCCTGTTTTGGTTGTTGTATATCCTCCTCATCCGTATAAGGATGGCACTACATCAACCAACCACTCCTACGATTCCTACGGTCTTGGTAATGACGCGCCACAGTGTTTATATGAAAAGTTCATTGCGCTTGTAGGTATAATGAATTCAAAAAGGATCCACGAATGACATTATTTACGTGCACTTAGAACGTAGGAGAAGGTAGAGAATCCAAAACACATTTATGGAAGTGTTAAATGCAATCTTCCCGCACTCGGATGTACCATGTATCCATGCATGTATATCCTTTAGCAGGAGATCATGTGACATGTCTTTAAAGGTTCTATTTACAAGCTAACTCAAGTGGAAGGTGATAGATTTAGTTAGGATTCTGTTGGCACTGCGATAGTGCAACGGAAACAGGTCAACTATAAACGTATCTCTTAGCACGATGGATGGAAGGATAAACAAAGGAAGTTGAAAACTGGTTAAGAGTTTGATTTGTTTAGGAGTAGATGTACAGATTCACTTGACGTGTAGCGTGAGGCAGGTTAGAAAATAGATCGAGAAAACATACATAAATCGTTAAATGGATTTCGAAATGTTGCATCCACAACGAATTGAGGAGGTAATCCGCTTCCTCGGTACATTGTCGAACCTAGGGTTGCTGTCTCACCTTACCTTAGCTAAACCATGAAACTCATGTCTTTGCTTGAACGCTACCTACTAACAGACTGGCTAAGCAAGTTTGTGGGAGAAACTTTGACAATGTTGTCGAATCTCCCTTACCTTCGACGTTGTCACTACAATCCGCAGATCAGAATACCAATGAAGCCGTGATCCAAATCATCCTTGCCCTGGAGGATTTACCGAAGAAAGAATGGTCATTTTCACCAGCATAGAGGGCAGTACTGACAGTCCAACCTTAGAGTGCATTTCAGACTCTTCTAGACAATAGTAGCTCTATGCAAAGGGACGTCCTACTGGTTTGAGATTATCTACTGCACACTCTTAAAAGTTAAAAAGGCTATCTGCGGCATTTACGGATGAAATTGCCGTCAGATTGGCCCTAGAAACCAGAGTTTGCATGTGCTAACGTTAAGACTTAAGATCCGGTGGACTATGAATATACTTTCAAGAGGAAAAGAGAATTGCATTTGGTCTGACTCAGCTAGTGCTAACGGTCGTCACGATCAAGAATTGCACACGAAATCTGGCAGGACCTACGGCTATAAATAGATCGGCCCTAGGTCAAGTATTGAGTGATTTGATGGAGAAGATCGAGATTTTTCCTGAAGATGAATTGTTGGCCTCCTATAACCCACTTCATGGCTGTAGAAAGGGTCGCTTTGACCTTTGATGAGAGCCTGGGAGAATGTAGTTGAACCCGAAATCCTAAAAGGGATAGGATATAGCAACAGGCAGGGTCCACGACAGATCTTAGCCAAAACTTACTGAGTGACATGGCACATCAGAACGCAAGCAGACTTAAATCCATCCAAGTACCGTCAGGAGCACTGCCCTAACGGAAAACTTTCCCTTCATCCCCAGTCCGTGTGAGAACGGAACCATAGCTCCACGCCGACCATCAATAAATCTGTATTCAAGCGACTGAAGAACCTTCAAGTGGCTACAAACAAAACGAATCCTCCTTAAGACCAGCATCGAAGCCACATCCCCTTGTAGTCCAAGAAGACATTGTTTAGATGCACTGTTCCATGACTTTGTTGGCATCAGACCTTTAACGCAGATGAAGAGGGAACTCCTCCTTATCCCTACTATAATAGAAAGTACCTTGACTGCTTGCCTTCACCAACAGAGTTATGAAAAGACGACAGCTCGACCATCTGAGCTGCAAATATTTGATCCAAAACGCTCGTATGGACACCAAGGGTTAAACTATGTCAACTACATAGTACATTCTTAGAGGAGTGCTGTCCTCCTAAACTCAGAATCGATAAAAACATTCAAGAGTTAGTTGGTGTCCTGAACCACTGGCAGAATAGTCCTCAATCACTCAATCGAATCCACTTCTCCAATGATGCGGTCCATGCGACCATCTCTCCTAATGACCATCGACCTAATTTCCGGTTACAACGTTCCTGTGGACACATAATGAACTCTCTTTCAGCAAACGCTGCGGAAGTACTACATCCATTCTCCACTCCATCTGTGAGCAGAGAAGTTCCCTAAAGCTAAAGTGACCTCATTAGCAATTCCAAGCTCGTGGTATCGGTGACATTTTCTCGCAATGGATTGAGGATTTTTTTTTAAATAATCAATCATTGTCGGTTCTAACACCCTGGGGACCACTGACACATTTCGAACTACTTGCTCCTGCTACTTACTCCTGTTTGGTAAAGTATCCCAAAGAAGACTAATCGATATAGCAACTCTTCTCTTCAATGAACTCAGTGAACTGGCGTTTTTATTCTTAGACACAGGATGCTTGTTTCATAAAAATGTCCGCTGGTTTCAGCTTCTCATTAAGTACCTCTGCCTAGACCTATCCACGAATGGCAGCTTGACATCCAATGACTTCGGCTCGGAAGACACCACTAACTCCAAAGGCTACTTACTTACAGCCTTCGTAAAAATTTAACTCAGTAGCAGAACTGACTATAACCTCATCATCGGCTCCACGTTTACCTCCAGGGAGGACTGGACAAATGGCGGGATCATCATTCTGATGATGAAGGACCCATGTGCCAGTGTAAACTGCCTCAGAATCAAGTGACATCGCAACGGGCCGCCCAGTCCTACCGTCCATTAGTCTCCTTTCTTCCAGGATCTACACAGACTTCCGTAACATGGTCAACGCTAGGTGGAGCACACTTTCCTCCTGTCGTGTTTCGAGGCTACTTTAAGCCCAATACAACGAAAAAAGGACCAGAGAGCTGAGTCTTCTTATCGGTGTCCTCACAGGCCACAACCCAATTACGACCCGATTTAGCAAAATGGGACTCAACGGCTTAGGCCTATGTAGAGTCTGCGCTGAAACTGATGTGGAGGAAGACACGATGCACTTCCTCTGCGAATGCCCAAGTCTTAGCAGAATCAGACACCAAACCTTCGTGAAACCATTCTTTGGCCAACTCTACGAACCAGCTAACGCGTCCCAAAAACCGCCTTAAAATTCATAACGATAACAGGTTGGTTCAGGAGGGCCGCTTCCGCCAAGAACTAACGAGTTTCAATTTCTGTTTTCATATTCTTTCAGGTATCCCACAGCGGGGAACACCATGGATCCGTCGAGATCCGAGTGAGACTGCAATTTCCTCTTGGTTTTGCAATCACCCCTAAAGCCTTTATAAAAAGTAATCCAGCTCCCAACAGCTCCAGAAAATAAGTCCCATGAACATTGCTTCATGTACACTACCGCTCCGCTACTTTCTTCACATTATTTTCAAGAGTCACCCAGAAATTGCTAAGCTACTAGAGCCTACAGTCTCTTACATAACGATACGGTAAACGGGGCAGTAAAGTGGAGCAAAGTGGAGCTTAGCGGAGGAATATGACATGCACCAACCAGGGTACCCAGTATCTGTCAATAGTCTGCTTGCGAACCATGCCATGCGAACAACGATTGCCATTCACTTTCTGATTTAATTGACACAAGAACCAGATCAGCTTTTGACACATCTGCTGACAGCAAAACTTGTCAGCAAACCCCGTCTCGACATGTTTGTTCCTCAACCGGAAGTGTAAATCATTGCATTGCATTGCACCTTTGTCACTCATCCGTGTGACAGTATATTCCAGCAGTGTCTCACTTATCAAAGTAAAACGAGATCGCAGTACCCTCCCCGCCCTTCCCTTGGCGAAATATAATCCTTCAAAGGAAAGAATCAAAACAATCTCATCCTCAAGTGGATTTATTTTGATAAATAATTCAAATTAAGCCCACACTTTGCATCTGCGCAGCCATCTTCTCTAGTTAATCTTTCTCCTCCGGCTCTACGTTCTCCTTTGTCGTTCTTTTTCGAATCCTATTGCGTCTGTTCCTTCCTTTTTGAATGAGCCTCCGAGTGTCTGTGTGTTTATGCCAGCATCTTTGTGCTTCAATTGCGCACAGAAAAGTTATAAATAAAAGTTCATTATACGTTAAATGATTTCTCCTCGCAAAAACAGGGTATCTATGCACTGCAGATACATCCATAGATACACGTAGAGATGGGAGAAGAGAGACCCCTTGAAGGAATAATGAAGTTGCCTCGGCCTGTGTGTGCGTGGCTGCGGGGAGGAATCACTAGAACACAACACAGGCTTGGCCCTAGGGTATCTCTTCCTGATGATGATGATGGTGATGGTCTCCTCTTCCAGATGTGCAACGCCGCTCCCTAAATATGTAGTTTGTGCAACAACACCAGAAGAACTGCAACAAAGAAAGTCGAGGGCCAGTTTGTTGTTCGATTTTTCTTGGCAAAATCACAAGAACAAGCCGGGTGCATCCTACAAACAACAACAACAACACCCGACAAGGGGCAACGTCAACCAGAACTGCAGTGAACTGTGAATTCTACGACGGAGAAGGCGCGCAGATACTACTACTGGGCCAGTGTGGAGGAAATGGAGCGAACGAACGCGTGCGTTCCAACCCGATCCACATACAAACTATATGTACATCGCGCGACCACGATCGCGATGATTGTTTATGTCTCTATGCGCAGGAATCCGCGAATAGAGGGAGAGTTCACCAGATCAGCAAGGAGGAGGCACAGCCAACAATGCCCTTAGCATTGACATTGTCACAGTTGTTACTCTCATGTGGCGGCGCGCGGCCTGGGGCTCACTCCTCGCCGATGGCTCTCTGATGGCTGACGGCTGGCGGCTAGCGGCTGGAAGAGATACTCCGGTTGCATTTATAATTTGATGGAAGTTTACTGCGCCGATTTGATTTTATGGAATCATTATTTAAGCTACGATACGCTGGACAATGTCGTCTCGGCGATGTGGACGCGGGTTCAGCTGCACTATGGCAGCGACAGGAAGTCTTAATGGCTGGCGACGATTGCGCAAAACTGTCATTTCACGCGACGCCAAGTCATGGAGAACGTCGCCGTCGCCGTTTCGTAGAGTTGCGTGCAAATTTTTGTAACTCGCATGTTGGATAGGTACTCAAGTACTTCCTACACCGCCCAATGTCATGCTATACGACCGACGTACGTACGTACTATGTGTTCCCCTCTCTGCAGAACGGTGCCATAAATCAAATAGCACTCCCTCGTCACGAGGAAGGAATAAAAATAAAATCAAACGACCGATAGAGGCATTCAAAGAGCAAACAGTTGGTGTACCCAACGTGTATCCTAGAAACACATAGGTCATGGCCAGCCATGGCATGGTACACATGGTAATGGGGCCCGCTAATGACTGAAATCGTAAAAATTCCTTTCGCCCGAAAACAAGTCAACTCTTTCGACATTGGAATGGTGCTCCGGTTTGTGTTTGCATGCCACCACCAGCCAAAGGAGGCCATTCGAACAAAGTTTTTCGCATATTTACCCCCATCCTGGTCCTCCTCCCTGGTGGGGTTTTCGTAAAAATAGACACCCAGTCCTGGGAGACGACTAACACGCGTTGTCCCAATTTCTTTTGATTTTATCCTTTTTTTTTCCTCCGAGGAGACTCTATTTTAGGGTGCCGTTACACTCAGCGCTCTATAAATTCGTCAGAATAGGCCTGATGGGATGGATGATGAGACACTTTGTCGGGTGGGAGACACAAAGAATGTGGCTGCGTTGTCGTCAACTTGAACAGTGTTTCGAAATTTTTGTTTTTTTTTTTTGGTTTTTCTGTCTTTAAACGGAAGGCGTAGACATTTGTGTTGACATGAATGTGTTTTGGATTAGCTTATCTCGCTAAGTGGAAAGATTTATTACCAATTAAATGTTTCCTCGAATGCTGCCTGGGAATGGTACAGTTTAACTGGTCCATACGCGCTTGTCGGGAGGAGAGCAAAGTGCATCTTGAAACATTACGGAGGCCTAAATAATTTTCCGATAAGGAGTCGGTGGATGCACGAATTGGGAAGTGATAATCGATGGCTTTAACATTGTTGTTTGGTGACCCAAAAACTGTTTTGGAGTTGATTACATGGGGGGGACTGTTCTATTTGGCGGTTGATGCACTTTGGAATAGTTTGATATTGACTTGGAGTGGTACAGAGTGGCAGGAGAACGTCTGGAGGACCAAGAGGAATCAATGAAATCACTGACTACCATCTCGTTAAGTTCTGGCCAAAGTTTGGATACGATAATGTTTCAAATTTCGGTGCCCCAGTGGAGGTACACGGTAGACAAGTTGATGTAACGAAAATTGGAGCAGGTTGATGCCTTGGTACAGTCCGAAGTTAGTGACGGATTTTGTTCAGTTAGGTATCAGTCTGTAGGGTATATCGTTCTCTAAGCGATTAGGTATACCGGCTGGGAAAGATGTCCCACATAGCTTGGTGAAAGGTATGCGAAGAGCTAGAGCCCTCCTATCAACGTGTTGACCGATTTATTTGCAATAAATGACGTTCGTTTGGTAAATAATTCCTCTTTTTTGGGCGAATTGTGAGAAAACCAAATTTCGGTGGAGCGTAAGAGCGCCAAGGACCAGATACGAGGGACTGAACAGACCAAAAGACTCCGGAAATCGTGAAGTCGCCATTACCTTTCCAAACGATGTGATGAATAAAAAACAACTCACGATGAATCGAATACAAGTTGTTGTGCTCTGAAACTGATACTGGCTGCACTTGCACGCTTAATAGTTCACAGGCTTTTCTGATCAACGCTGCATCCAAATCAAGAGACTGATCTCATTCAACAACTATTTTGAGAGTGGAAACCCAAGCTACCTCATAGCCATTAGGATAGTATAGATCAGTGCCACCAGTGAAAATTCAACAGGATTCCATGGCTGGATCAGAGTCCCGCTTCACTCAAAATTAAAGAACATCGACTAGAAAAAATTGGGAAACAATTTGAGTCCGTCTTAGCTGGGTAAGGGTCATGAGAAAAGAAGAGCTGATCCAAAGAAGAACCAGTGCGCCTGTTTACTGCTTCATATATTCATCCTGAAACCTTCAATAAACATTCGGAAACAATAGAGACCCAAAGACACTTTGCGGTTTTGGTTTTACCCATTTGACAACTTTGACTCGTACCTCGGCTTGAAAGTTGTAGAGAAGCAAATCAGTGTTCTGTCTCCCTATCCTATCGTTGGAAAGGTGCAAAGTGACTACACAAGGCGACGTTTCCTTAACTGTGTAGGGAAGCCACCAGAGTCGCTAAAATTAACTTCTAAACGTGCAATGGCAAATCAGTCCCCAGAAAAATTAACTAGGCCTACACTGAATGGAACCAAATCCTCGTTTCCGTAGGATAAAAAAAGAACAGAGCTAGGAGCCCATGGGCAAGTGAATTGGGTCTGCAGCTTCTTCTAAAACCAGGCACTACAATCATCTCATCAAAGTGCAACCAAGTTTTCATTTCCTGGGAGGCAAACTTGACGTCTTAGCAAGAAGTCTAGAGCCTAAGGTGGACGGTGTCAAGACCGCCTAAAGCATGGATAATGGTGTTTTCTACGGCATTCCTAGATAGACTTAATGCCAACCAGAAGCGTTTCTTTATGGATCAACATTAGGCTTGTGTAGCTCACCAATGAACTAGTTCATAAAAAAGAGCTCTAACAAGTGAGCTAAGTGAAGAACTAGTTCCCAGTGTAATCTAGTATTGGTTCATTGAACTCTGCATACTCAGTATGAAAACTAAATCAATAAGACCTGTTTGCGTTGTGTGTAGAGATCACAGGCCGAATCGCACAAGCCGAACTGAGTAGTGAACTAAATTGAACTAAAAGAACTAAAAGAACGAACTAGTTCAGCAAACAGATTTGAACTGAACTGAGCGATCTGTGAACTGAATTTACATGCAAAAGCCCAATCTAATGGGTTTAGGCTTTTCTTTTCACCTCAAGACCCTCTTCTCTGAGATAAGTATCGGTTGCATGGGTACATTCTGGGGAACGAGTGGTCCAAGCATGGTTCTATCGAGAATCTCTAGCGGTAAGCAGCCAATTATTCAAACTAAACGCAAAGTTAAAACTCCAAAGGCCCCAGTTACTAGACTACACTTGAACATCAAAATCCCCAGATGCAACATCGACAAGCTAAAGGATGCGTTAGTGCGCCAACAGCCAATAGGCACACAAAGTACGACTCAACTTCTGGTAGAAGGTCTGGACGGTTCTCTCCCTGGACTGTTTCGGATGGGAACCAGCTCAAACGATAAAAGCACTCGTTATGCCCCCAGATTCGATAAAGTTCCGCGAAATACAAAATTCCCGAAGAATGAGAGAGAGGAAAAGTAAGAAGCAGTATTCTCGTGGACCATGCGGTTCCTGGGATAACATGGCACTCTCGATCATGAGCAAAGAGATTTCGAAAAACGTTTCCATAGTATCAGTAGTTTATTTGGATTGCCTAGCACAGGAGAGAGATTCTAGGAAACCTTATAGCTGGTATCAAGGCGACATACAATAAGTCGCTGGCGCATGGATGTCTACGAAATATTTTAAGGACTTTCTGGTCGAACGCTATCTGAAATGAACAACTTCGCCAGAAAAAGGGCCAGAAACCCACAAACAGAACTATTCAAAGGCGATAGTGGCAATGGATCGATCCTGTATGTCACTGCGGCATACCGGAAAATTGTGAAGCTTACGTATTGGCTGGAAGTGACTCCTCTAGTTTAGATAACATAAACGACATCGAAGCGCTAAATATCCTATCAACGTCGATGCGGGAAGGTTGGGCGCTAAGCTGCTCTGGCCAAGCTTAAACAAAAACAAGACCATAGGACTCCTAAACCACACGAGAGGAACCCTCTCCAAGATTGTCAACACCCTAACCGGCCACTGTGCCATAGGAGGGCATGCTCAAAGCATGGGCTCAAAAACTCTCAAGGACGAAGAGGAAGATGAGACCATCAGTCACCTCCTTAGCCCATGCCCAGCACTTGCCAATAGTAGGAAGGCTACACTAGGGGTGAATACCTTTTCAACAATCTCAGCGATCTGAGCACCTGGAGTAAGAGGTTGATCCACTCACCTTACAGTGGACCTTCTTTGGTCTTAGTGCATCCTTATCGAGGGCCGGTCTAAACCAACCAACCAAGATCGATGGGTTTGAGTAGATGGTACCAGAACGGGCCTCGACTTCAGAAATATTTTGACCAATTCGTGACTCCAACAAAATAAGGTGAAAACAAAAGGGCAAACTTTCCGTCAACGATGCCTCCATAGTTGGACATGATCCATTCTCTTCTACTCGAAGGCCTTTACAAGCCTTTCCCAGTAGAATACTTCAATTTCATGGTGTAACCCAATTCGTTGTCTTTAATTCTATTACTTCCTACAAAAACAAGGATGTTTCCTACTCTTTTCTCTTTTGCCTGCGATAATTGAGTAAAGCGGCATCGATCGAGGAAAACGTCCATTAAACTCGTGTCGCCCTTCCTCCTCCCATCATACACACCGACGACACAGCATCCTAAGCAAGCCCTTAGGATAAAACAAAAGCAAAAAAGAAAAGAAAAAGGTAGAAGCAGTAATAATAGGAGATAATATAAAAACGAAGTCCGCATTTCCGTTTCACAAACAAAAGCGAGGCACACAGAATCCACCACTTGGCCGTCGTACCTTCCAGCAATGGAGAAGCGGTGGCCAGCAGTAGCGCATGCACATCAATTTCTAATCTAATTCTACAGCAGCTACAGCAGCAGCCGCCGATACTTTTAATACCCATTCGTATCGCACATCTGTGCAGCTACAGACTGGAGTACCTTCTCCCAGATAGTGCTTCCATCCAACCATCATCCAGGCGGACCCCTTTTTTGTTTTAGTTCTTCAGTTCTTCCTCTCTCTCGTGAGATTGCGTTTTGTTTCGCTTTTAAGAGGAAGTGTGCACGACAACGGTGTAGGAACTTCAACCCAGCACACGCTATTTAAGAAGCAATTTCCGTAGGCCGTCGCTTGACCACGTCGTTTCTATCATTTGGCGCTAGATACTTCAGTTCAGTGATGACGACGTCATGTGAATACACAAACACCAGAGTGCTGGCTAGGAATACAGAACACGAATGGAACGTTGGCACATAATCGAGAAACGGCCGCGCACTAGGTTGTCCGCGTGTAATTACGATGGAAATACAAAAAAAAAAAAAAAAAAACTTAATAATAATGACTTTGTCATTATGTCATTCCTGGGCTGGACTGGGAATGGGAGTTTCCACTCCCAGAAGTTGCGGATTGCATGTAAATTTTGATTGTGACTGTACCGAAGCCATTAAATCATAATTGTTCTACACGCTCTTGACGCACAGCAAATGTGCGTGAGATTTGATTTGGAAGGCGAAGGTTGTGATTTGCTTGACGGCTATGCCTAGTTTGACGAAAAAAGAAGGAAAGGGGTAATTGCTGCAAGCCCTAAGGGCAGACGTATTGCAATTGACACAGTCGACTGTGACACTGGAGTTAGTTCTGCTTTTGGATTATATTTTAGGAATACATTTGGCGATTCATGTCTTGTTGACGTTTATTGTGTATCTGTCAAAGTAGAGTTGACATTTGCCGCCATTTGCAAAAGTTGTAGCATCTACCGGTAATGTGATGACATTTGCGCCACCGTGTACGCATCTTTAGCTTAAGAAACTCTGCAGAATGTAGTCTGAACCACATACTGTTGGAACTACAGAATGACATAGCCGGGATCTGGAGTAACAACGGACACGTACCCGAGGAAATTGTTAACATTCGGTCACTTCGAATGTACAAACGTATTCCATGTCACAAAAGTAAGATGTCTCAAGACTCTAGCTGAGCCTGATCCTGGCTTTTCGAACAAGAGTGTGCACACCCACTCCATGATGGTTCCAAAATGTCATATACCTAGGTTAGGAGTCGAGATTTTCGGTCCAAGCTCTCAACAGAGATTTTTACTATCAAGCTCTCGGCAAGAGACTGTTTAAGAAGAAACCTCCGAGGACCATACATAAGCTTTTTTTTCAAATAATCGTTCTCTATACTCTAAGACTCTAAAAGGTCTTGTGCCCTTCGGCTTTGATTCTAAACTGGTTTTGAAGTGTTTCCAGGTGGATAGGTACCAATGCTTCGGCCCATAGTCTTCGAATCAAACCCGGAGGGGCAACGCAGTAGAGGAAGACCTCGCCTTAGGTGGCGCGCACAAGTAGAAGGGGACCTCAACCGACTTGGAGTGCGTAGCTGGTAGCACTTAGTTAAGGATCGGACTAGCTGGAGAGGATTGTTGGTTGAGGCCCAGTAAGTAAGTAAGTACTAGAACGAAACGGGCTCTTTCTAAAATAACCATCAGCGTGATCATCACATTAACAGCGAGATCTCGTTACGGAGAGCTAGGAAAATGCGACCATTAACTTTGACTACCAAAGTGTGACTATCAACTATCATCTTACAGGCTTGCGTTCTTGGTGACCACTCTCCATTTACTAGTTCCGATTCCTTCTGTGAGTCTGATCCTGACGAACTTGTAAACCACCTCAAGACGGTAGTGCGTTCCAAGCGGAAGTACTAGCAAAGGCGACTGAAGACTAGAAAACAAATCCTGCACTTAACAGATCCAACTTAGCACTCTTCACGGGGATCATTACCAGCCACAACATCATGGCGGGCCACCGTAGTTGAATGCAAGTAAAACTGATGACCTCTGCCGAGACTGTGGGGACACGGATGCAGTAGAATATACTTTTCACTTCCTCTGCGAATGCCCAATGCAGAACTAGAAAAGTTGCTCTGGGTGAATACCAATTGGAAGACCTAGGCGACCCCTGTCAGAAAAGCCACCATCAACCATCCTGAAATCTATAACAACTTCGGGTGGTTCAGGGTGGCCATGTAGCGAACCCAAACCTACAAGCAACAACTAAAACCACGACAGGTTCAATCCCGAATGGATCCACTAATGAGCCGACTGTTGACTGCACACGTAAGCACCTCTCGGTTACATATCATGAACTGATGAAGATTCCTGTCCACAGAGACTGCGATCAAGTGGCCAAAACTTCAGAGAATATTACGAAAGAATTGGCAAAATACTCTGCCACTAGTTGTTGTCAGACCATTCCTGTTTGATAGAATGAAAATTTCAATCAAAATCTAGCACGGCTTCCGAAAAGCAAGAAACCGCCTTGAAGCTGCACAGAACTCCAATGTTTTCCAAGTGAAAGGAATGGAATCCCACTCGGATCGGTACTCGGTCCCCTTAGTTTGCCAATTGAAAACAGCGTGCACGGGATTCAAGATAGTCGAAGACTGCCGTATCTCATGTAGTAACTCTTCACGGATCGGAACCCCGCTTATGTAAAGTTAGTATTTGGCTATATGGACCAATGAGGCCTTTGACGTATAACCTGCATCAACCCTGCGAAATTTTTGCCTTCAAACAATGTCGTTAAACCAGAAATAGGCTACAACGATGGAGAACAAAAGTCGTATGCGACCTCTGATAACAAGTTCAGATCATTTTCAAACTTTGGTTAGGTGTTTACAGGTACCTTTCCACGTTAAGAACCTTTGAAGTGGAAGCCTCTTTATAAGCCAAGTTGAATGAAATATAAGAATTTCGATTTCAAAAAGGAGGTGAAAGTGAACTTATCTGATCCAAAAACTGCCATACATGCCACGGATCCACTTCAGAAAGGCCCCTTGTGTCTAGTGGTGTACTTGACTAAGACCCAAAGCCAATATGGAAAGAAGCTGCAATATGCATCGAGCTATAATAATTTTACGACACAAGTAAATCTTTTAAGAACAGACCACGCCAATAGCAACGTCTTACTCCATACACAGTTCTCATAAATCTTTCCCACAGTCCAAACTATAAGCCCAAACTGCACCTGCACTGCATCCAGGTCACTGCCTGGATTACTCCCAAAGCCATAAAGAACCCTAAGTCAAATAAAACCCCATAAAACAAAAAAAAAACCAAAACACATCCAGAAGGAAGCATACATCCACTGTTGATCTGGTTTCTCCCCTCGAATCCACACAACTGTCCTAATTAATTTGTGCACTCTAATTAAAAACACAAAGCCCCACCACCGATCCAACAAAGTCAACAAAAACTTTATTGACCATAAAATTTAGAGCACATAGTACGTAGGCCAGACGCGGTTCCCTTCGCCACCAGCGAACGTCATCATCAAACGTCAAAGATTCCTTTTCCCTCTGAATGTACGTATACCTCCCGACACGGTGAGTGGGAACAACATGAAAAATTAGTTTCGACTTCAATTGAAAACACACAACAAAAACCCGACAAACACAAAGGAAACAGAAGAAGGAAAATGCCAGAGTCTTGGCAAACCACCCATGCTTGACGTGGAAAACGATTAAAATCTCGTTGTCCCTTCACGTGTATCCACACCACCACCATGCGCACATGGAAACCATATTCGCAGGAATCCACAAAATCTTCTCCATCAGCGAGATGGCGGCCCTGAATTTCTACCGCTTCACTCGGCCGAGAATGAATTACAAAGAAATTTAAATCCGAGGAGAGAGATCTACGATAAAATCTTCGTTATCCTCCTCAGCGCACCTTGTGCCGGTCGGGTCACTGCCACCGCCTCCGAGAGAAGCAACAAATTTTCCTAATTAAACAGCAAAGAACGCGCTCGGCGTTGGGTGTTTTATGCGTTTGACCTGGCTTGCCAGTGAGCTCTCGAGGGGGGGTTCTCCTCTTTCTCTATGCGAAGACAACGACGACGACGACCACAACGACGAATCCCAAGATAAGTGGTAAACATTTCCAGTAAATTTAGTTCTTGACTTTCCCCCAAACACACAAGTGCGCGCCGCGCGTTGCCCCATTAATGTCCAGATAACAAATCGGTCGACTTTCGAGTAAGGGCAGCGGACCAGGGGCAGGTACACCAAGATGGGAGCAATATCTTAATCACCAGAGCCGCAGTAAATTGATTTTCTTTTCACCAGCCATTGGCCAAAGATGACCGAGGAACGCTCGTTTTATTGCTACAAATCGCTGCAATGATTGGAAGAAAATGTGCCGAGAAGTGCATTCACTTGGTGGCGGAGCACCGGTCAATGGCTGCCTGCTGCCTGCTGCTTCTGCTGGCAGTGGATATGATTATGCAGTACTTGTGGATTAGATATCAATTTATGATTCACTTTAAACGCAATTAACATTCCTGTTGTTGATGGTGCTCCTCTCGCACCGTTTTCATTGGGATTTCTTTTTAGTTTGATTGATTTCTCGGCGGTGATGGACAGAGCCTGATGGGTCCATATGTGGGGGGATTCGATGTAAATATTTATTTTATTGTCCATCATCGTTCGGCGTCTTCTTGACAGGCGTCGATGGTTACGTGATGGCGTAACAAATGAGCTGCGAAAGTTTGTGTTTGAAATCTGGCGGCTATGCGGGGAAATATCTGATGAAGTCGTCTTGCGTCTATGGATAGTCAGGGCACAAGATCATGCCCAAAAAAACAAATACATAGTGCACGATCGGGCTGATCTCAAGGACTGCTGAACGGACTTGAAGGCGATTTTCACGGTTCATGTCCACAGAAATTGCTCTATCACCCATAGGAACAAAGGCTTCAAGGCTTCAGTGACTAAGTGTCGCTAGTATTGGATACAAACAATGACTAGAAGAGCATCATTGATCTCGACAGCGATGTTTCCGTTTAATTTTTCAAAGAAGTGACCTTGTTTCAATGGAAGCTTGTGTCAAATTCTGTCAAAAACAGGACACAACCCCTGAGTGATCGAAAGACTTACAATAGGAGAGTCAACAACAAGGAAACTCTTACTTCCAAGCCAAGTTCACTCGCAAAAATCGTTCAAATACTCTGGAAGCTCAGTAGTAGATGACAGAAGTAGGACCCAGGATGTCTCTAATGACTCTTGTTATGGTTTACGAATATTTCAATCAAATTTATTACGAATTTTTGATTGATTGAGTCATGTGAGGGATGAGATATTTTTCTGACCGTTTTTAGGTTCAATTCGGGGACACTATACACAACCGGAAGGTCTACGTTAAGCTGGGGACTTGTAGGTCCTTATTATGATAACTTGAGTTCCAAAGCGTCAAAACTTCCCAGCGGCCATACAAAATCGTCCTTAAATTTCGTTTATGATCCTTCAATGTCAAAACGTCAGTCAAGGTTTACATTATTATGATGGTGAAGTTCACGAACGAGGAACATCTAGGCTGACTAGCGAAATCCTGAGACAATGGTCGCAACTTTAAGAGGACTTATTCCAATTTTCGAACCTGACAAGCTGTGCATTCTATGATGGATTGCTTCGAGTCAACTGAGACACTATTGAATGTTGGTGTTCCATTGAAACAATGCACCGATCCAAGTACCGAAAATATCGAAGCCGCAAGTGCTTCAGTTTAGAATGAGTCAAGTCAGTCGATTCTAAGCCTTTTGCAGGAATCCTCGTCTACACCCTTACAAGACCAAATAAACTCAAAAACTGAAGCCTATGGATCGTTTGAAGCCTTCTCTGAAACATCTCCGATTGGGATCTGAAAAAGTTCGACAAAAAATCCTGAAATTCATCGAAAAATCATCGAGTGAAAGAAATATTAGGTGCTCTCTAAGAATCTCTAGAATCTCCGTAGTCCAACGCACTAACCACTTAAGCCACGGCACTCACTAGAAGACTCCATTGCATCCACAAAAAGTGGCCGTGTGGTTGGGTTTCATCCGGGAGGTGTGAGTGGAGAGTAGTTTTACATCGATGCTAGGTTTGGCCAGAATTGACTGGAGTTGACGTCAGCGATATGTGGTTCCACATGCCACACAGTTGGTCAAACAATTGATCTATTGGAGGACAATTTTGGGAATTGTGTAAGTTCGAGCAATGCTCCGGTCGAATGGCGACATCGCTCATGCGATTCAACGCCGGTGGATTTCTTCTTATGGGGCTACGTTGGGTCTTCTAAGTTTATACCAAGAAGCGAACAACGTTAGAGGAACTCAGGATGACAGGCGATTACGACCTTAAATGTGAGCTCAAGCTCTAAACTGCTTTTAAGCTGTTCATAGCATTCGTAGAGTACACACTGCTAGTTCTGGACTGAAAGTCAACTGACTGAACGCCAAAAGTCAAGAACCGTCATTTCACAACCAATTTAGGTATCGAAACAGCGAATTTGGGTTTTGAAACTGGGAAATCCGACGGTTTTAGGACGGTTCTTGACTTTTGGACTTAAGTGGCACTCAGTCCAAGACTGATGGTGTCTCAGAAAGCAAATGTCATCAAACATGAATCATTAACTCCCCGATAACATCAAAAAGAAAACATTAACAAAAAATCAATAGACCCGTGGCTATGTTAATGTCAGTTCCAATCCCTAAAAGCACTTCTCTTCGAACTTTTCAATTACTTATCCTGTTCCCACGACCCATCCATGTGTTTACCAACGAAATGGAGAATCGAAATTCCGGAAATCCAATAAATATCAAAAGAAAATCTAGGAAATCCCTCTGCAATTGCCAAAAGCGAAGTTCGCACGCAGCCCGGAAAAGTAAAATGTAAATAATTTCTCTATTTGCAAATGGGGTGCTAGTGCACGGCTGCCTGCCGGCATCGAAACATTCTCAAATCCTGCCACGAAAATAAAAATAAATCTCCACATTTACACCCTGAGACCGTAAAAACATCCATCCAGTGTCACATAAAAGGATACAGCCTGTTATACGTGCAAAAAACAAGACGACAAACACTGATACTAGGTAAAAATAAGAACAAGGCACATAAAGGACCTTTTTTTTGCTTCTTTTTTGCTTCCCCAGATGAATTCTGTTCTGTCGCCACACACACACACAGCTTGCA
This sequence comes from Xylota segnis, assembly GCA_963583995.1. NCBI lineage: Eukaryota > Metazoa > Arthropoda > Insecta > Diptera > Syrphidae > Xylota > Xylota segnis. The sequence continues at coordinate 36,667,700 of OY757238.1, read as the reverse complement.
GTTTTCGGATTTCGAATTCCAGTTTGTATTCCCGGTTGCATAACGCATGCGCCAGGATCTGATGCACCCACCGACGACACCGCTAGGCAACCCCTAAATCCAATTTGTTTGGCATGGCATCCTTTTTATATGCGTCTCCCCGTACGAGGAGTGCTGCAGAAAATAGAAAACCGGCAACGTGCGTGGAAAAGAGACGACTAGAGGGAGAGACCAAGTTTTTTTTTCCTGAAATTGCGACTATTTCGGTATCCTTCCAGTTGGATTTCCCCGATTTTTCTCTTTTTTTGCAGTGTTGCCAATGTGTAATTCATTGCAGAGCAACTATCTAACAAATTTTGTATGACTACCGAATGGACACACAATTGGACAGGTTGCTTCAGAAACAATGACTTCTTGGGAGCAATTCGGATACTTTAGGTGGACTGTTGCAGATTTTTCATCTGACGAACGGCACTAGCAGCACAGAAAAGTAGGTAAACGTCCCAAGTCTACCTAGGTCAGTACCTAATTTAAAAAAAAAAAAATAACGAAATCGGGTCCAACTACTACAAAAGTTCAAAAAAATATTTGTGACAGGTAGGCGTTTTTTTAGTTATGATGGCCGGGGAACCCCCATCATTTTTATGTCTTCTCCTTGGTGGAGAACACGTGTTACCGAGTTGAAGTACATAGGCCTTGTGAAAGGTAATAGAACGTAGGAAACAAGGATCTGGACACCCAAATTCGTGTATTATGTTTGGCAAACTAAGGGCTTTCTTGAAAGGCTAAGGGAGCTGAGTTTTAGTGAGAGGAAAACCTGTCCTTCCCGTTCAACGTATGGGTTGTTTCTAGGGACTTCTGTGAGTGCTGAATTGGGTTAGTTTTAACTGACTAATTTCATTGGATTCAATGTGGATTTCGTCAATGTAACAAGTTTTTAGTCCTTTAGAACCAATTGGTAAGAGATCCTTTTATGGTTTTGTGGTATCGTTCACGTCCCACTTAAAAAAAACTCTTAGAGCAGAGTAATAGTTTTGAAACAAATTTTGACCAACATTAACTAATTTCAGGGATCAGGTACTATGTACCTCATACCATGTCTTCGATTTTCATCTTTTCTGGTTACTGAAACTTCACCAGAGAAAATAATAATCAGAACCAAAGTTTTTAGGAGTAGGTTTCAAGAATCATTCGTTTGGTGAGCTAATAGAAGTGTGTTTAGGTTTAGGAATGGTCTATCGATTGCCGAATCAGGTGAATCAATAGCTACCCTAAGCCCAGGATTAGTTTATCATAAATTGCTGGAGGCCCTCATTGTTTAGGGTAGTGAGTCGCCAAGGTTGTCAAAAAAGTAGGTTTTTGAATGTATAGAAGGGGAAAGAACTCCCCATGCATGTACAATGAAGGATCGTCCATGCAGCTTCTTCTGCAGTCTGGTAGGGATTCAGTTTCTAAAGCTTTATCTAACAGAAGTTATAGAAATGGTGTCTTGAGAGAGAAATTTAAGATTGTTAAGAATAGAGGAGTGTCAAGTGCGTAGACTAGACCAATGCGATAGTGCCTTCATGCGAGTGGCTATACAATAAACACAAAAGCAGTATGTCCCTGAAAGTGAAGGAGATTTAAACCCATATGAATCCTTGTTTGTTAATAACCCTTCCAGAGGCAGAACGAAATGTTGTTATTTCATCATCCTCGAGAACAAAAGAAACTATCTATTAACTATCTACATATGCCAATGATTCCTTCAGTCGTATTACATAGTCAATCTCAACCCAAGATTGGATTGTTTGCTCGACTTTCTAGAAAATCTTGACTCTACACTCGGATGCATGCTATTCAGAATTTTGTTGGATCAAATTTCCGGGGGAGGTGTTCCTTGTTGAACTCTTTTACTAAAAAGTATCACCAGGTCCGATTGAGAAGGACCTAGTCCCAAAGAAATCATTATATTCACGCAGGCAGTGATAACTCCATTTCAACATGTCTTTATCCGGCCTGCCATCCAGAGAGTATACAAAACTTTATACAGTTGAACTGGCGGCCTTGAAATTGCTTTGTTAACAAATAGGGGAATTACGGGGGAATGTCTAGGTAATCGTTGACTAAAATAAAACGATTGGCCTTGCTTTAAAGCAGAAATGAGAAAGATGTGTGTAAAGGTACCAATCAAGGATACACCTATACCCTAGGGATTCCAGAATTTAGGTCAGAACCACCCTTTCGGAAGCCTTTCAAAAACCTGTCAGATTTCGGCAAGGAGACACTCTGTCATGCGAATTTTTCCACCTACTACTGGAGCTAATGCCACTCAGGGTCCTCTTGAACAAGGAAGACAGAAAATAATGTGCCTTCGGTTGAAAAAAGTCGACCAGCGAATGTGTAAGTCATACATTTTCTTATGTTTCTCACGGTTGATGTGAAGACTTGGAAGCACAGTGGCGCTGGACCACGTAAGGCAAGAAAGTAGGTATTGGTTTCATTAAGTTGTTGAGCTTCTATTCTATTTGGAACTAAATAATACAAATCTGTAAGAGAGGCAGGGTTACATCCTTCACAAGATCGAAAGAGTCCTGATTCATGCCGTGTTGCCGGAGCGAAATATTTGCTTGAGATGCTTTTCATGACACTTATACTCTCGGGTGTTTGTCAAAAGTTCGCAATAAAATACGGTTGACGTAACGACCTGACAGCAAATTCACAGTGAAGCATGTTAAGAAAGGACGTAGTCAGTCTTAGTTCCTTCAAACGAATGATTCACAGTGAAGCATGTTAAGAAAGGACGTAGTCAGTCTTAGTTCCTTCAAACGAATGAAAGAGCTCTACTTTTACTTGCTTGAGAAGCTCTTCATGACGGATATACTCCCGGATGTTTGTCAAATGCTCGCCAGAGGTAGAGCAGTAAGAAAACTTTGGTGTTGTCTGAAAATTAAGGTCAACATACAGCCTGCTTGCAACTAATAGACTGAATTCCTAACTCTTATTCTTAAATCTACTGTTGCTTGGACCGTCAAAAGATTTTCTGACTGTGAAAACAAAAAAACATACTCGACGTGATAACAAGACAGGTTTTGGTTCTAAATAGCATCCGCTCTGCGCAGGCTTGGTCAATAGGCCATGTTGCGCTCGTACTACTTTGGAAAGGGTTTATGGACGAAGAAGCAGTAGACACCTTGGTCCTCCTCTTGGAAAATTGAAAGCAGACCAGCTTGTCTGATATTAATCTTGAAATCAAGCCAAGGAATGGTTTATGGACGAAGAACCAGTAGACACCTTGGCCCTCCTCTTGGAAAATTGAAAGCAGACCAGCTTGTCTGATATTAATCTTGAAATCAAGCCTGTTACGGCTTAAGAGGGCAAGAGAATCCAAATTAGTTTGAACTTCCTTTCTTAAAAAAAAAAAAACAAAATAAGGATGGCCACAGTTTCAAGGCTCTTCGTGTCGAAAAAAATAAATTTTCCGTCACCAAAAAATCCATAACGAGTTCACACCCCATTGGCAACACACGACCCGCCATCCTTTCGACTCAGAAAAATTAGGAACAATCAGTGTAATCCCAGCTATCAGAGGTTTTTTCAAACACAAAACACAAAAACCGGCGTCATTCCCTGCAAAATGGGAAGGAGACAGTTTTTTCCGCACTAATTGGCTGGTTCGTCATATAGCGTGTTTGTTTTCCTTTCGCCCAGACACACAAAACAACAACAGCACACCTCCCAGTCCCAGTCCCATTCCCAGTCCACACCAAGAAGAAAAATAATCACAAAAAGGGATGAAAAAAAAAAAAGTGCAAATCACCGCCACCGAGGGGGTTTGAACGCACACAGCCCGTCGAATCCTGTGATGCATGTCCAGTTTGCCGAACAAATAAAAACAACACCTCACTGCTGCTGCAGTACAGTACACTACAGTACACTACCCATACGAACATAATTATCCTTAAAACCGAGGGTTGTTGGCGGATGGCGGCACGCACACGACCACCAACTGTACCTACACCCCACTAGAACGGAAAATTTATTCAAAACTCACCTTATTGGTCAGAAAAACGTCCCGATTTTGGTCGTCCTGGCACAAAAGTGTCGATGTAAACGCTCAACAGTAGGTAGAAAAAAAAAATTATCCAAAAATGGTTTTACAAAAAGTATTTCGCAACTTTGAGTTTCTCCTGCGACTCAGAGCACACAATTCTATTCACTGCACAACGATTCCCGATGGACACTTCCTTTAGCGCACTTTAATCCTTTCGATTCGACTGGTTTCCGGTTTTCTTCGTCTGAGAAAATTTAAATTTTCTACGAAATTTCGGTTCTGTAACGTTCGGTCGGGCACACACAGAGCAAACGGTTTGCTGGATTTCCTTTTAATTTTGTTTTGCTGTTTTGTTTTATTGTTGAACTGCGCAACACACACGCGAGACCGCAAAGATTCTACGAAGGAATGAAAGGAGAAATGGAATAAATTTTGGATGATGCCGTTGTGTCGGGTCGGCCGTCGCCATCCGTTTTCGTTCCAGTTAGCGGCTGGATGGGGTGCATTGCCTGGAACGCAAATCTGGATTTCGTGCTGGAAGTTTTCTGGCTGGTGGAGGGGAAGTGCCTTGTGTTGTTGTTCTGCTTGGGTGGGGAAATATATGTACGAAGAGGGAAGAAGAACAAATGGCGCAATTGGTGTTGTTCGGCGGGCGGCCTTTGTTTGCGTTCGGTGTGTTGTTATGGAAAATGGAAGAGAGTAGTGCATTGCACTTTCCTTCGGCTTCGTTTCGACAGCAAGCGAACGGAGGGTTTAAGAGAGATGCAGTTGGATTGAAAATTGTTTCCAATTTCGATGAGTTATGCATTTTTCTGGACCAGCTATAGGGCTGATCAAACCGAATTTCTGATATTGTTCGAATAGAAACGGTTTTTGAGTAATTTCTCTTTCAAAAGAGACTCTCTTTCTCTTGGAGTGGAGCTAAGCAACAGTGGAGTTGAAAAGTGATGACTGTACGTCAAAATGGATGCACTTACTGGACACATCCTCCATCTGTTGTAACGATTTCTACACCGAATTCGACAATTCCTTCAATAAACATTTAGTTCTGATACTCGTACTCTAAAATGTTGCGCCAAGATCAACCTCTACAACGAAGTAGTCCAAACTACAACAGACGCAGGAACCTTAGCCAATTTAGCGTAACTAACCAACAAATAGGAAGCCTAGTTACAGTTCTGTAGTCTAAGCAAGCCCCGTCCTCGTCAGTAAGCTAGGTTTTACCCTCCAAGTTTGGATATCCAAACAGATTTTACGTCTTCTGACTTTGAATCACACATTGAGCATCCCTGGCAATGAAACTGCTAATGAACTTGCAAGATCTATCAGTCAGTTCACATTTATTCGCCCTGAATTCATTGAAGTTCTACTTGTGAGCCTGATACTGATAGAACCTCCTACTAAAACCCACAAACAGGCTTAAGGCACCCCAAGATGATGAAGAAATCTAACGCAAGGTCCTGATGGACTTCATAGCTGGCCATTGCTCCCTCAAATACCTCAGGGAAATTTATTTTAGCCAATCAGACATGTCAGAGAAATTTTTGGGCGTGAAGCTATGACCAAAAGATTTGTACATCAACTCGAAAGTCTCTAATGAGCGATTTTAATGCGAAAGTCTGTCAGCGATCAGTCGCAGTTAAGGTGAGAAATCGTTGGTTATAATTGGGTTTTTTTCAAAACTCGGGTTTTTGGTATAACCACTTGAATGTAGTATTAAATGAAAGAGCGGAACGTCCTGAACGACCAAATATATAGGTTTTATGCGCTGCCATACCCTTGCCAGGCGTCCTCAAGGATTGTTAAAAGCCAAAAGCTTCTGATGTCCCTTCCTCCTAAACAATCATAAACTTTATTCATGAATAAGGTCCGATAGACCAGACCGAGTAAGGAGTGCATTTCCTTGCTGAAACTCGGTTCATGGTTCGAAGTGTTCAACGATGGGATAAATTCTATCATATGAGGCTTAAAAGTCGACTTAAATGTTAGTATTTTCCAAGATTTTGTCTATAATCGACCTGACGGGCCAGAAGTTAAACCGAAACGTGCCAACTAGTGTGCTGTAGAAAGTGGTATACTCGACATTTATCAGGGATGTGCCTCGAGAGTTGTTAGAAGTCATAGAATTGCCTTTCTTATAAACGGAGGGCCTATGAAGCTGATATTCCAATCTAAATGACTTCCGTTTTTGAAAAGTTTCGCTTGTACTTTAAAATGATTTTCTTAGGCGTTTGCGTATGTAGTTCTACATTGGGTGAGGACCCTTCAATCGATGACATCAATGGGACTATAAACGACGAATACTTTTGGCTGAGTACGCAACTTACTAGAGGCACCATGAAAGCATTTATTGACTTAAGTCGGGTTTGACCTGGAACAACCAACAATCCTTACGAGTCCACCCGGTCCTACTCAGCTTGAAATGGAGTTTATTTTAAATGTTGTTTAAATTTTAGTCAGGCATGCACTCTAGGGATGAAGAGCTGGATTCAGTCACTAGTAGCTTCCAGCTCCAGTTCTAGTAGCATCCAGCTTCTATAGAAGGGTTTGGAGAAGTTAGAAGCATCTACATATATTGGTGGGTGGGGACCAGCTACGCACTAATTTTCTTCTCATTTTCCTTTACAGTTTCTAAAGTATGTTGACGAATTCAATAATTGTTTAAACATTCTACCTTTAGGGAAGATTAATGCATAATGTAATGCTGAATTCGATGTTTTTGATGAACAGGAGCGGTAACGAGATTCAGGACCCCAAGGGAGAAAGGCAAGGCAATCCTTCAATCAGTGGTACAATCTCTGTACCTCATGGACTTCTGATGTCAAATTTTTGCTTGCAAACATCTACATTTTCAGCTATAAGCGTTAAATTTCAAGATTTTCTATTTTCCTTTCTTCAGTAACGATATTGAGTAAGGAACTCACTTACTCTACGTTTAGAGAAGTCGTTGAGGTCTGTTTCTATTTTGACAGCTGCAGGTAGGTACGCTCAACATAAGTGCTGACTAGCACTCCAATTTAATGAAATTAACTGATCAGCACCACACTAATGTTAGTAAATCGAATAATTTATGCGTGAAAGCAAAGCGCATTGAAACACTGAATACAATGCAATCAAGCAGAAGCGTTTTTCAACAATCGTGCACAACTTACTGCGCCCCTGTCCATAGAGAACTGTTTGCAATCAACTTATTCATTGCGAAATCCCTGTTTCACTTTAATCCTTTCCAAACAATTGCAATACTTTGCAAATCCGCAACCACACGCCCAACTACTGATGACAACCTCTTCGGAAACGTCGCATCTGTCAGATGCACGACTGCACTCGTTGGTGACATGTGTGGAATATCTCAATATCTCCGAGTGTCAATTGTCGTCTGATCGTTGAACCAAATCCGATCGCCCAAAGGGTGTAAGCCACGCGTCACGAGCTGCAACTAGTTCGATATTCTAAAGAAAGTGTGACACAAGGTCAGTTTGTGTCAAGCCCGCTTTAAATTAAAACTCGATACACCATGACATTTCCATTAACGGTGTCTGTAATCAGCGTCCATCCACCAATGATGGCGTATCGGATGAAAATCGACGACGAATTAAGGGGGAAAAAAGCTCAAAATCACGGTCTTGAGGTCCCACATCGTCGCACATAACTCGCCTCTTCATGCGGGGGTCACGATTACATAAGACCCACAGAAACGATCAGTTCACCCGATCGATTCGAAGTTCGATATGTCACGATGTTGGTGTCGATAACGTCGACGCTATTAATCAAAAAAGATGTGCGACTGCGGCGTTAACTTGATAATTGGCATCGGGAATACCATTTATATTGCTCGGCGACATGAGCCAGCCCAGTGAATCGAATTAGACGCGTCTTTTACGACGGTTTGTGGATGGAAGGCATCGTAATGAAATCTCTGAAATTGTGTTATTAATTGAGATTGTGCATCTAAAATGGTGGACGAGAGTTCGTTATCGTAATGTGACTTCATTCTATTTATTTTGATTTTATTATTATTTTTTGTCGGAGAAGAATTAATCGCCGCCGCGCACTGCTGGAAGGCGCTCGGACCGCGTTTATGGGCCCAAAAATTAGTGGAGATTGATTGAGAAAGGCGACTATTTGTAAAGAATTGAAAAATGCGGATGTGCGTGACGGTTGTAAGAAGATTTGATTAACAACAGCGAGTAGGAAATTGAGTTACAAAGAAATTGATTTAAGATTGAATGGTGTAGTTCCTGTGGGAGTGGCACTCGGAGGTCAGTGCATTATAAAGCGATTTGGACGAATGGGCACGTGGTTGCAGTGGAGATGTTAGGTTTTTTATTGTTTGATGACCATGCATGGCATGAAAAGAAGATCTTACAAGCGCTTTGAGCTAGCTTAAGGGTTTTTGTTACGCCTGGTGGATAATTGTGGTGTAGAGAGGGACGCACCTTAACTAGCCATGATGACTGTGTCGATCTATTTATTTTAGCGTTTGCTGACACTTAATTTCTTAACGTAGGGTCTGAGGTGGCAGATTTCACCAGAGTTGGACTGCTTTAACCTCTGACCTGTTTAGGTTCAATCTGATCAGTATCCACTCCAAGTCAGGCTGATGAGTTTGGGTCAACAATGATTACGAGTATTCAACATTGAATGCATTTGAACTTTGTCTCCTTCAGGAACTAAAATATCGTTTAGATGGCTTTTTGATGAATCTCTTGAGTCTCATGGACCTTGTGTGTCTTGTGATTCCACCTATAACTGGAGCTGATGTGCTGATGATGTCTACAAGGAGTCATATTGTCCGATTTACTTCAAGCTATCGTGGTTGATGAGCTACTAAACGATCTTAACGAATCTAGGCAGGAAAACGAAGCAAATCTTGGGCTTGAGGACCACCAATGGAGGGAAGATCTACTCTGTGAGGTGTAGGTGCCAAGATGCGGACGTAGTCCGAAAGAAAAGGTTCAACTATTCAAGAAAAATCCAACCTTTGTAAGGATTAAGCAATCGCGGATGCCCTTATGGTTTTGACCACCTTCTGAGTTAATTCTTCCGGGCAGACGATCAGCGCAGACTCTCACAAAAATAATCTGGCCTACACAGTGGGGATACTCAACAAGACTGTCTTCGCCTTTCGGAGAAAGCCAAAAATGCACTTCAGTGATGAGGAGCTTACAGAATCAGCACTCATCACATTAGCACGGAAGATCTGCCACCTTTAGCATACGTTTAATCTGCCTGCATCCTGGAGAGATCCATGTCACACACAATTATGTTCGTGGATGTCACCCCTAGCCGAGGACTTGAGAAGTCATCCTCTAAACCTTTTTTAGTAATCTCATCGGAGTGTGAGCTGGAATCCAGTCAATAGTCAAAGAGTTCAGCTTTGCGACCGAATTGAACGACTTCTTGCATTCTGGATCTATTTTGGAGCGAGTTGCAGGGTTCAGGTTCAGGTGCATATACCTACTCCGACACCTGCTTGTAATTAGCATTACAGTCAGAATCTATTGGAATAACATAGATCTTTGCTTGAAAAACAGAGCCATCCCTTACATTACGAGTAGTGAACTCTAGGTCTCCATGAAGGCACCAGTACCCTTGACTAGTTTTGGAGTCATCCGCGAAGATTCGACTACTACGTCGACTATAGTCCAGGCTCAGAGACTAGTGAAGCCTAGGTCTGCACGAAGACACCAGTAGCCTTGACTAGTTTTGGAGTCCTCCGTGAAGATTCGACTACTACTTCGATCCAGGCTCAGAGTCTGGCTGAAGATAGTCCTGGACGCAGTGAAAGACGACTTTAAATTTTGCACAAAAGCCAAGCCGAAGTTCTGGTGTCCGAGAGACTAGAATCGTAGGATTAATGTCGCGTAAGGTTACAAAACTCCACTGCGAATGATACCAAAGTCTAGTCCTGGTCTAGCCCTTCTCAGGCCGTAAATAGCTTTGATTGTACAGCTCATGATAAATTTAGGAATCAAGAGGACGGGCAGCATGCAGTGCGAAACAGTGAAAAGTAAATTTCGATATTATTCGACCTAAAAACTCTTCAATCCTTGACTTAGTCCCTTCAATCCACAACCTATCCTCAGTTGAAAAACTAAAAGTGTGACGCATAATTCTTCCCATCGCATATCCTCGACGATTTTATTCCCTTGCAACACATACATATGTACATTCGCACCAACTACGCATTCACCCTTCATCGATAATCCTTTTTATTATCGAAAAAAAAAAATATGCAAATCGTTTCTCCACTTCATAGGAAATCCAAAAGCCAATAACTAACAGCGAGCAAAAAATTTCACCCCCTTACGCGCCTGAATGCGAGATCTTCACTCGTCGCTCCTTGCCATTTACAGTCCAAACACACACACTTACATAAAATATAAATGCCAGTGTACCAGTCCTGTTATCGAGGACCTCAATGGAACGCAGCTCACCCTAAGCTCACGAGGATTCAATTTCACACAGTTCATGTGCAACCCCCGTTTCTGACGATGAAATATTCATTCGCCGTTCATCCTCTTTAAGTTTCCAGCACGTGAATTTTTTAAATCCTTGCCATATGAAATATTCCAGGATTAATCTGCGCTACGCACCATGCCATGGGTGTTCTTGAGAAACCGATTTACCGGCATAATCAGCGGGTACTTAGTGTCGCATTAGGCCGATATTAATGACTTTTCCGTATCGGTTGATGGAACGTGGAGACGGAGACTCATGTTTATCGAATTGAGTCGGAGTCCTACACAAAATGGCACAAAAGTCTGAGTGTGTGTGTGGGGGCTTGCAGAAGATTATTATGGTAATGAGGATATTTATGTCCTTAAGGAATTGCTGGGGCCAATGAGGCATGCGACAGGGAAGCACTTGAAACTTGCACGTTGTTGAGCGAAAAGAAATGTAATACAAGGACATTTCGGTTGCAAGGAATAGTATTCACGAAGATAGGGATACATACATACATCCATATACCTACATACATATACATAAAGTACTGGCGAGTCCTTATACGGGAAAAAGGATTCGACTATACATATGTGACTTGATTGACTGGGTCAGAGGACGGGACTTGGAAGTAAACCCAGCAAAACCGAGGTTGAGCTTGTCACAAAAATAAGGTCGATACCAGAGTGCACGTACCTACCTCATACCTCAGAAAACTCCAAAGTAGGTAAGATTCGAGGCCAAACTTGACGACGCTAAGACGGCGGGAAGCGGTCTAAAAATTTCTAGCAGGGAGGAGTACCGACGAAGACCTATGTATGTAGATGGACTTAACACGGATTCGTGCGATTCTCGAAGTACAGATCGGTTTTTCAGACTTAAGCGCGTTTGCAGCGTTTTTCAAGCCAAAGTCAATGCAATGAAACAACCTGCGGACATGATGTTTGAGGAAAACGTTTCTGGTAAGATAATCAGAATCTATGTTGACAGTCAAGCAGTTCTTAAAGGATTGCGGGTTGCACTCAGGTCGTTCAAAATGCCTCCCAGTGACCAAAAAGTTAACACTGAGGACAGGTTCAAATCTAAGGTCGACGAAGGCCCTTCCTGTAGCTAGCTAAGCACTCTGAACTGGAAAATATTCACCGACTTCAACAAAGAGGCTAACAGGCGTCGATATCTATGAAACCAAATTAGTCGGGACAGGACAGCAAGACTTCTGTAAAATCTGCAGCGACAGAGAGGAAAAGGAAAAACACTCTTCTGAGCCATTTTCTTGCAGAACTGAATGATCTAGGAAAGATTGAACTGAACACATTCCAGAGATTAAATTAGGTTCTCAGGGGTACAATAGACTCTATGCTTGTTTAAGTGAGCCTTTGGCAACGCCTGTCACCTAACCTAACTATATAACATCCATAAGGAGCCTCAATGACAATATGAACAACAAAAGTAAGACGAACGGATATACTCAAAAGTAGGAAGGAACCAGGGCTATAAGCTAGGGTTTAGCTCCCCCGAGGAAGCTGCGAGGTCCTTACCATAACACATATGGTCGGTATCACTTTCTATATTCAAACAGTCCACTTCCTGCCGGCTTCTTGGAACTGGAGGATATCGTATGGATGCTTGGATGACTACTGTTACGACTTATTCGACTGCAAGAAGCTGATGTCAACATTCAAAAAGGCTGATAGAACGACGAAAAGTTGGCAGGACTAGGTATGTATCTACGTGAATTGAATAGACAGGGCTTAGTGGGTATCGTTAGTATATTCAGCTCCTCGAACGAGCATTGTAAACCATTCTTATATTCAAGTCTATACGTTCCCGATGTTCCTAATGTGTCACTGTCTTCTTAAAGTCTAAAATCGGTAATTTTTGGATGATGTCGGGACTCAAACAGATTATCTGATGCATTGGAACCAGTTGCTCTTAGAATGCTATCATTGCCAAAGTTAACACAGAAAAGAAATAGAATAGTGACAGAACAGATCCCTGCGGTATACGACTATTAAACAAATGTTTTTGAAGTCCCCTGCGGTGCGTTGAAATACGGAGCGTGTCGCGAGCGTCTGACAAACATTCGAGAGTAAAACTGTCACGAAAAAAACTTTTCAAAGAAAAGCTGCTAATAGAACCCTAGCGTGTAGTATAAGGGCTCTTGATTCATCATGTGGTGGGACGGCGCTTACAAAATCATATTGCCTGTCGTCTACCAAGTCACTGTGTTGTGCGAATGGAAGGGGCCTACTGTTTAATGCCGTGTCCGGGGGGCAATTTGTTATTTGAGAAGCTTTCTCAAGACAGTTGCACTCTCGGACGTTTGTCAGACGCTCGCGAGAGATGGGGCCTGAAAAACTTTATGGAAAAACCATAGTCCAACGCACTAACCACTGAGCCACGGCACCCACCCTCCACGGTCCAATGGCCTTCGTGGAGGAGGAAACATTACGTCAGGCATACATAGATGTTGGTATTTCTGCTAAAGGCGGTCGGCGGCTGAAAAAACATCTTTCTCTCTAGGAGCGGTGGGTAGGTTAGTAGTAGGTAAGGTTGCATCCTTTTAGAAGCTCATCGAGTCATGTTGGCACCAAAGAGCTGCTCAGAATCCTTGCTGAAGTATAGTTCATCCAGGATGCTCTTAGCTTGCTGAATTTTTTCTACTTTTGAGAAGCGTTTTCATGTTCTCATATACACTCGGATGTTTGTCACAAGTTCGCGAGAGGTGGGGCTGTGTTCTGGCTGGAATTCGAACTCGAACCAGTTGCTCCTCAGTCCTCCGCATTAATCACTTGAGCCGTGGTGTCCATAGAAAGGGAAACTAGGTTATGATATGCATATTTCTCTATGTCCTGGTTTCACCACTTGGGGACATTTTCCTGTGTAGCTGATCACACCATCCCACAGATCCACTTGAATATAAAGGCATTGACTCCATTGACTCCACAGAGTACTATCTCCCCGCATCAGCACCCCAATGGTACTAAGTTCTCTTCACAATGGCTACACTACCTTCGCGCACATGTACCCTGTCATGCATTTTGAAAAAAGTCACTACCTGCACAAAAAACGTTTCTTCCACTGCAAGGCAAGGCAAGTGGCTTAATCCACAGAAGCCAAACACATGCGAGCCTAAAACAACGTACACAGTAAATTTACGTTCACATAATACCCACCCTCCGGCTTGGAGCCTCTTCAAAGCCCGCGAACACAGCGAAAAAGGGGTGTAAGCGCCCTCTTTCATGGCAAAGTAAACACTCGTTAGTCCGTCAAATTTGAGGGAAAGAAAACCGTTGCGCGCCAAATGTTTTCTTTTCCCCTCCGCCAGGGGTCGCAGACCAAATTCATTGTCATGGTTATGTACTCAACATCTTGAAACGTTTTTAAGGTTATTTTTGAAAAACATGAGAAAAAAACAATTAAGCCAGTTTAGGGGTTTTATTTCTCACTTTGGCGTAACCTTTATTTTCATCCTCGTTCGAGGGGGAAACCAACTCCAATCCATAGGTCGAGTGTCATTCCAGGGACTGGCAAGGCTTCAATTTATGTGGGCGGCAATAGAAAAAAAGGGATCATAGTGAAAGCCTCCAGGCGAATCTCTCCCCATCGGGAGGGGGGACTCGTTGAGTGGATGTAAAGTTTACAGTGTCTCATCTCAAGTGCTGAGGGTCCTTTGCATTTTATGTGTTATTCTTTCAGGTTGTGGGCGGCATCGCTGATGGCTTGGATGACATCCTAGAAGACTCGGGTGCAATGGGTTGCCAAAAGAATATCTCGTTTTCGTCTCCTGTTCCTTGTCCTTGCTGGGACATGAGTGAACAGCAACAATAAGGATTCTTTCGACTATTTATGCACAGTGCGGTGGGAAGGATAAGGGAAGTCTCTCATATTTTTTGTTTGTGTTTTCCGTTTCCCTTTGGTATTCACGAAAGGTTAACGAACTCATTTCCATAGAGAGGGTATTTTTGGTGATTCTTTTCGTTTCTCCTTAATTTTTTTTTTTTTTGATTTTTTGCGCTAAGAGGTGGAAGGACATGGAATATGCAATTTTACAGAATTGTTGACATTTGTGTCTGTGTTCAGCTGGTTGTGTGTATTCAGACGATTTGTCACGTTCAATGCATTGGATGATGGCGGGGAATAATTGCTTCTTTATCGAGAGTACTTGAGGGCGCACAAGGACTTCAATCTTGGGGTAGGTTCAAGACCGGAACAATCCTCTATTGTCCTTTTGTGAGGAGACTCTGTGCCGCAGACAATGTTAATTAAAAAAGTTCTGGCTCGAGTGCACATGGAAAGAGGATACAATCTGAAAGTGCATTTGTAGTTCGCAGAGGATGTGTGTACATTTAAAGAATGACCTTAAAAATTTGAGTTTTGGGTTTGACATTGAATGTAACTAGCCAGTGGGAATATGTTCTCAAGAGAAGGAGGTGGCTTTGATGGTCCAGAGAAATAGATAACTAAAGGAGACACGAAGGGCTTCATCTGGAACATCCACAACAATCAACTCCTCGATTAAAACAGGGTTAAGCACTTAAATCTGCAGCGGAAGTAAAGATGGGAATTTCTGAACATTTGCGACTTTCTATCCTGGGGGCTCTTACCAAGGACCTGACTCTTGATGATACCAGTAAATGAAAAAGAGCCTCAAGGCTAAATGTATCCCCACAGAGGACATAGATACCCTCCTAAACAAAGCGTGGAATCCACGTGCATTGTTCCAGGGAAGCTAGGGAAATAAACCACATTTGCTGGGACTGTTTGTGTGCTTCCACGCGAGGAAAGTCCACAAACGAATGTTTTGGTAGATTCGGCAAAAATAAGTTCAAAACGATGAGCATCATCGCAGAGACTTGGTATTGGAAGTCATACTTAGTTTTGTCATTTGCGTCAAACTCGGCCGTGCGTTCAGAATGACGAAGAAGACACTCATTCGGCAACGGAAACCTTTTATGTCAAAGAAGGATTCAGACACGGATTGTTCTAAAGTTAAAAGCTAACATCGGGGGAACAATGGACATAATTGGGATTTCCCCCGAATCGTTAAGACAAAGGCTACAGGAAGGCTACACTAAGTGAATACCTTTTCAACGATCTTAACGATATAAACACCGCCTGCACGCCTAGGATTAGCTCCTTCATAAAAAGAAGCGGTTGGTTCCCAGAGTAAGAGAGTGCTCCACCAACCTCACCCAACGGAAGTACAATGGACCTGTTCTAGTCTAAGTGCATCCTTATCGAAGGCTAGTCAAAACCAAACAACCAACCAAGGCAAAAGCTGTCAAAACTTGTAGGTTTAAGGGTAAACCTGGGCAACCACAACCATCGAACAAGTATAGAGATTCTTGGAAGATATTTGATTCTATTTGCCTTGAAGGAGGTGGAGATTTAACAACGAACTATGTATATCGACAGTCAAAAACGTTGGTAGATTCTTCCAATCCAACCGAGTGGCCCTACACAAAAGAATAAAACTGTGTAGCTGTCAAACAAAAAAGGGGAATTCCAGAACCTTGGACTACAAAAACTAGAGGGAAATACTTAAGGACCAGGGTAACTGATCAATTTATTGGTCGACCACGAATTGTAGTGTTTTCTAGAAACAGAAAACAGAAATTGTGTCCTCCTTTCTCTACCAAACATGACTGCTAGATTACTAAAACCCCTCAAGCAGTTGTTGTAGGTTGTTTGAAGTAATTAAGTCAATGTTTTCGAGGCATTTTATGTCCTTTTCGAACATCCAGCACGTTCCACGGCAAACACCTTTTCTTCACGCATAAAGTCTCTGCGTTCTTGCTAAGCATCCAGGAAAACATCAATTTCGTCCATCGAGTTTGATGTCGTAGAACCTAAACACTTTGCCAAGCTCTATTTGAGAAACCACTCATAGTGACGGGAATGATAGATTTGAAGTCTTTGTTGAACAAGCCAGGAACCCTTGAAGGCTATTGGTGAAGATGGCATACTTTCGGAAATTCTTCAGTTGTAGATGGTAGAGTCCAAGCCCAAATCCCTAGTCCCATGTTATTTACACTACAATGCATGACAAAATTAATTGACAGACACAAACAGCTCTTTCTCTCTGAGCCAGGAAAGCCCACTGAAATAGGCTTTAGTGTCTTAGGGACCAAAATTGAAGACTCAATCAAACGGAAGGAGGTATAAACCGATCAAGAAAACCTTGTACTCGTATGAACTAAGGCATGCCATGGATATGAAAGATGGATAGTATTCAAACGCACATCCTATACCAAGGTGAAGTCCTGCAACCGTTCATATGGTCCCTTGTCATTGACAGTCTTCTCTAATTCCTGAAGAACCAAGGAGTCAACGGAATTGTATCGCTCCTTATCAGAAGTACTTGAACTCAACTCTATAAAGTACAGATGATGCTGCGTCAGTTAAGGTTTCCTGTAAACCCTACCTAGGTACTTTCATTGTACCAAAAAATAAACTTCAATCTTCCCATTCACGTCTCTACTTACAGCGAAATCACTCAGATCCTTGGACCGCACGGGTGAACACAATAGGGCTCTTCGAGAGATCGCAGTGTCCAAACAGTGTCCCAAACACAACCTACTTCGTGCTCTATCCCTGTCGTGAAAATTACATTTTTTGAAGTCCAAGCATTTCGAAACATCCACATACAGACAAACAAAATGATAAATCGAAATTCTACATGAGTAGGTACAGCTGCGACCGAACTCCGTTTAGTAACCACAAAGAGATTTCCTCGACAATCCCTTGTCCTTGCACAATATCTTCATCAAATATCTAGTTCTCCAGTAAAAATAAAAAAAACCATTACTCTTCTTACCGTTTTGGAAGGAAAACATTGCCCTCACGAGTGACATTTTAAGGAACTCATCTAGGTAGACATGTGCAGAGGCATGTGCGGTACGTGGAAATTTCAATCGACCTAGACCCTCTGGGTTATCCTGCTGCCACCACAGGTCGAACGTAAACAATACCAATGTTGTTTGCCTTTTTTTGAAAAATTTGAAAATCTGTCAATCGCTTGATCTTATTGTTCAATTGAGATCCCGTTCTTTCCTTTTTTCTCCAACACAACAAATATATTTCGAAATGTCATTGAGGGAGTGACAGTTCTTGTGGTTTAAACAGCTTTTTAAAGGTTCTTCCGTAGAGATACATATGTCAACTTGACGGTTCTCACGTAACACTTTCACAGGGTTTCACCAAATAAATAAGTAATGCGTACCGAACCGAAGACCTTTTACAAGATCTCCTTACCATCATTCAAAAAATGTTACATGACCCTTAACTAGAACTGTGATTTATGTCTTTAAACTTAAAAGGAAAGGTCCTAAAACCCGTCATACGTGATTATCCACAGGAGAATAAAACAAAAAATAGTAACTTTTGAAAAGGGAAAGGCCTCCGGAAGAAAAGGGTTACCCAGCCATTCTACCTATACAATATTCAAAACGCATAATTGTGTGAACGCAACCAGATGTACCGTGTGCACACTGTCACTCACGTTCTCAGGTAGCTGTCGGCTGCTGTCATCGTTTAGAAACGTGATATTCAAACAATTGCATTTGGCATAGTTTTTCTTCGGGTTTTTTTCTTCTTCTTCGAATTCCTTATTCTCTCTGCCACCCAATCGCTTCGGCGTAGCTATAAATATGGTTCCGGTTAATTGGGTCACAAGAAAATACAAACTTCGAACGTCGGTGGACATCACAGTGATTTGTCAGTTTGATACAAAAATTTGACAGTAATTAAACTTATTTATGACAGAAGCGCATATAAATGTCGGAAAGATCATACACAGTGATTTGACAGATAAAACAGTCACGTCACAGTGGTTCTCTAATGGGATTTGCATTAAGCAAAAAGGTAAAAAAAAGCCTTTCATGCCGGAAGCACACACCATCCCAACGCAAACTAGGATAACCCAGTTTCCCAATTGAGTGTGATACCCTGCTAATCTCCTGACAGTAGAACTGTGCTCTCATGTCAAAAAGTAGCTAAACATTCTTTCATCCCCGCAAGACCTAATTTGCGTCTCAAAAAAAAGAAGAGAAAAACACAAAAATCTGGGTGAAAAGTCTTCCCATGGCCTAGTTGTTCCATCTCTGTGCATGTCGGATTGGGTATTATCCCGGCTCTGGCCAGAATTGTCCACTTTGTCACTACGATTTAATTCATTTTTCCCCAGCGTGTCTTTTTCTTTTGTCGCCAGTTTGCCACACATGCAACACTGTATGCCAGAACTGATAAAAACTCAATTTCAATTGATCTCAGGCTATTTGCCCACCCTGCGCCGACATCAATTTTTTATTGTCAAACATCCCGTTGAGGTGGCAGAAAACCGAACGACGAGTGTAACGTCGTCTCTAGGGAGTCACGTGTTTCCTGTGGAATTTGCTATCCATCCCACATGGCTGTATGTACTCGGATTGTGTACAGACAACGTTGGAGGAATGGAATAGGGTGCGGAAAATCGATATGGAAAATTCTGAATTCGCATCACATCGCCCGACAAGCGGGGAGGAAAAATGTCTGCAATTTGTTTTCCTGTCTCTACATGTACATATGTATCTGTGAAAGGGTTGGATGGGACCAAAAGCTTGCATGGAGTGCAGTTGCAGTTTCCAATTTCTCGTGCACATGCTCTTAGCAATGAATAACTGAATTCCGCTTCAGACAACATGAACAACCACCATTGCGAGACATGACCAAACCAGGCATATACTCGTACAACCATAGAACCATGAAGTGGAGTTTTAAAGTTATTTCTGAGTTTTAAGGACTTTTTGTAGGTTTCTGGCGGAACGATGGTGTTGCCATTGCATCGAGAAGTTGAGTGAAGTAAGTTTCTGGAATACGATTAAGATTGACACACGAAGGGAACAAGGTTCATGGTAGGATGTTTGGAAGCAGGAATTTACAAAAGCCATGGAGAACATGCAAAGGAAAACAAAAATTCATAGAAAATTCTCCACCCTTCGTACAGGTTAAGGTTAGGTTAGGGTGGCTGTTTGTGCCAAGATATAGGCACCTTTCCAGGGACTTGATTGCAGCTTGACTGTCAGCGAAAATTCTAATATTAGTGATGTGTAGTGCAGGGCAAAGCTTCCTTGTTCAGAGACAACCAACTCCAGATTCTGTATAGAAGTGAGCTGAACTGTCATCAGAGGTGGCATCATTGTACCACTCCCTGCGGACAGAGATGCTCGTCCGAAAGTTTCAGTCAAGCTTCAGTTTTAGCGAAGTTTAGGTTATGAATCGAACATAATAGAGAAAATTTCGGGAAGGGCTGAGCGTAACAATTGGAGGCTGGATACCCACAATCACAGCCATCTGTTTGCCGGATGTAGGTGTTTAAGTGCACCCATCTGGTGAACAGACGAAGAACATATTGAAGTATTTCCCAGAGAGTGCCCGGATGTTCAATAGGCAATAACTCTGTCCTTCCTAAGTCTAGCCTAGTCTGGACAAGAGAGGACAAGAGACCACCGAGGGGTATATCGCGACGCGCGAGCCGTCCAGCGGATGTAGCGCACAACTGTGTGTTTATAGCCCTACTTCTGTGGAATGAATAGGTTTTAGAGAACAGGGCTGCAGTGGAAAGGGTTTTACCACATTGTGGGCCTTATTGGTCGTTTACCCTCGTAATTGGGACGCAAATCAGTCAATTTATCTAAACCACTAAGCTAATCTTGCCTGGTAAATTTCAGTATTTGAGCACTCTTTTCGACTCAAACCTAGCCTGCATTAAGTATTTAGAAGAAAGAACCCCTTAAGCTTCAACCAGTCTCTGATAATGTTGTACGATGATTGGCAGAACTCAAAAATATCAGTCGTAGTCTACGACTTGAGTTTTAGAGTACATTGTACCTTTCTTACCCCAGAGGCCTGTAATAAGTTTAGCACACTTCCAGTGTCGCAAATTAATCAGAATGAACTTTAGATTGTCTGTGCAAAGGCCTTCATTGGCTCCATCAACTCCCTACATCCAGTTTCGTCTTGAAGAGTGGTATCTTGTTCAATCTCTAGCCCATTTCCCAAGGCTGCTAGGGGTCGATTCCAACACCTAATTCTTTGTCATAGTTTCTTCAATATGCCACCAATAACTGAGGGATTCCTCCAATGACGGATTTCCTAATGGAACCGAGAGTGCAGTGAATTACATTTTCCAATTCCAGTTGGTAATGCTATGATGACGATTGATACTTTGCTAGGTCGCTGCTTTTGATGGGTTGCCCTTTGTTCTGTGCCTTCTATGTCTAGGAAAGTAGCTCGTACAAATTCCTTGTAGTGAGAGCTGCTTTTAATTTTCCCCACCACCTCGTGTTATGCGGTTTACCATGATTTAGCTTATTGAACTTTGCATAGAGTACCTAAGCAACACTTGGTTCTAATGCCTCTATCTAGAGACATCTCTAGTGTCTTAAGAAGAAACGACGAGAGACTAATGGGTCTGAATACTTTCGCTTGGGTGTGACTTGATTTACCTGCTTTAGGTATGAAGATGACTAGTATGTAGCCCAACCCTAAACTCTGCTTGAACATTTCCTAAGGCTGATCCTGACCTTTGCTGGGGGTTTCTGAACGATAGCTGGCAAAATACCGTCTTAAATGGTGCGAATGACGTAATAAGTCAACGCAAGTTCTTCCTGCAGCTAATAAGACTCGCTATCGACAGACTTGTAGTATCTGAGTGCCCATTCGTTCTAGACTCCACTGGTGTAGTACTTCCTGAATAGTAAGCGTTTCTCCAATACATCAATGCTACTTTCCGCCCATGAGCCATCAGATTTCTTGATAAAGCTGGAAACTGCCAAGTCTTTGGCTGGGATCTTCCTAAGTCTAGAACAATTTTACTCTCATAAGTTTGTCAGATGTTCGCGAGAGGTTGGGGTTGTGGAAAAACTTTTCGATGTTGTATGAGATACGAGCCTCAAACCCCCAGCTTAGTTGGCTCTGTTTGGCTAAAACGTTCCTTGTTTTAAGAGATGAACAAATACATGAGTGGAAGAGCAAAGACGTTCCGAACTTCTTTGCCTACGATGCTCTTCATTTTAGTGTTGCTGTGATTCCTACAAATGGCAGTCAGTTTCTTCGACTCCACCATTCGAATAGTTCACAAGTAAGTACAGGTCTGTTAATTTTCTATAAAGTCTGTAGTAATACGTCAGTATCTTGGGTTTAACCCAACCTAACCTCGTTACAATCCGCGTATCTCTGTTGAATCCCACTCCGGAACTGTTGGTGTGTTAAACAAACAAAATGCAATTTAATGCGTTCCACATGCGATTTATCATCGCATTAAGTAACACGTTCAGTGTGCCAAAACAATTCTAGTTAAACATCCCCATTGTCGCGACACTACAAGCGATTTGGCTTCTGCCAAGGGCGCAGATGTTTTTCCCCTTCGAAACGAAAGAATCCTTGCATTGTTGCACAACTGCATTTGGATTTTATATATGGCTTCTCTCGCTGGTTCCTGATGATGGTGATGATCATGAACTTGAATCACGAATCGACGGATAAATAATAGCTTACTGAGCGCGCACAACAAAAGGATATGTTGCTTCAGGAGAATATGTTCACCATTCGCACCAGGGGTTGGACAGTTTTCCTTTCTACTTTTTGTATTGCAGTTGTTCCTATTGAAACACCTCCCCTATGTTGAAACTCAGGACATTCATATTACAATTTGGATTCGACATGCTTGCCTGTTTCGAAAAAAAGGAAAAAAAAAAATGTGCATTCGAGGACACGGGTGCTACCTAACAAGAGCGATCGAAGGGACAACAAAAGGGGAATGTTCGCTGGGTAGTTTGTTCATCAGTTCTAATAGTACTTGTATCTGGAATGCGACTACCGATTGTGGGGTGTAAATTATGAGATACAAATAGCTACAATTGTAACTCGAAATATTTAATTGCGATGTTATGCTGGTCGTTATGCGTTGAATTATGTAGATTTCCCGACGACAATTTGTGGGTATCTACAACGAACGTACTTCTTCCCATGTACATTCGATAATAACTGCATTATTTCCACATAGCCGTCCTCCATATATGTACAGCCTATGTCTACCCACTTTCTGCACCTTCCAAGTGATTAATGAAAAAAAAAAGAAAGAAAATCCATTGACCCCTTCCGAAACGGGCCGAGGTGCACTGAAGACACCTATGAGAACTATTTTAGGGCAATAATTGTTCTAGTAATGGCTTTTAACCATCGTCGACGAGCACGACACCAACGTCTCAGGAGGAGTGCTCAACATCCGGAATGCGTGACTTGGTAACTCATGGAAAATTAAGGCACTGAAGCGAAACAGACCTGAGTGACTTTTATAGCCTCTGCATACCTGTTACTGTTTTCCACCTTGCTGCGTGGCCCGAAACAAATCTGAATCTTTTTCAAAATTAATTTACATGCTACAAGGAATAAATTATAGTGGCTGGGCTTATAAATAAAATAAAAAAAAACAGACATACCATGACTAATTACGCCCTGGGTATTGGCATCACGCAACCGTGTTTCTGTCATTTTGGTGACCAAACTTGGGTAAACATAAAGATTTATATTTTTTGTTGTCGAATGAATGTAGTGTAACAAGGCAGCCAAAACAGAGGCAAAAACGTGACGCTGCAAGTGACGGATTACATGACAGTTTTCACCTCGAAACAGTTTGTTTCTTTTTTTCAATTCAGACACCGGAAAGCGTTTTGGGTCAAATGGATGAAATTGAACAAAAACTTGACCAAAAAATGTAAGAAGGATTATTTAGACGTTGGTGCACTCAGTGGCCTGCTAGCTAGCATTTCGGAAGAAATGGGAGTACCCAGGTCAAGGATGGTCAAAATCTCGTGATCCACTTCAAATGCAATATCATCACGTATCTCCTCTCCCTCAGCGTTTTGGGTCAAATGGATGAAACTGAACAAAAAACTTGACTAAAAAATGTAAGAAGGATGGTTTAGCCGTTGGTGCAGTCACTGGCCTGCTAGCTAGCATTTCGGAGGAAATGGGTGTACCCAGGTCAAGAATGGGAAAAATCTCGTGATCCACTTCAAATGCAATATCATCACGTATCTCCTCTCCCTCAGCGTTTTGGGTCAAATGGATGAAACTGAACAAAAAACTTGACCAAAAAATGTAAGAAGGATGGTTTAGCCGTTGGTGCAGTCAGTGGCCTGCTAGCTAGCATTTCGGAAGAAATGGGTGTACCCAGGTCAAGGATGGTCAAAATCTCGTGATCCACTTCAAATGCAATATCATCACGTATCTCCTCTCCCTCAGCGTTTTGGGTCAAATGGATGAAACTGAACAAAAAACTTTACCAAAAAATGTAAGAAGGATGGTTTAGCCGTTGGTGCAGTCAGTGGCCTGCTAGCTAGCATTTCGGAAGAAATGGGAGTACCCAGGTCAAGGATGGTCAAAATCTCGTGATCCACTTCAAATGCAATATCATCACGTATCTCCTCTCCCTCAGCGTTTTGGGTCCAATGGATGAAACTGAACAAAAAACTTGACCAAAAAATGTAAGAAGGATGGTTTAGCCGTTGGTGCACTCAGCGGCCTGCTAGCTAGCATTTCGGAAGAAATGGGAGTACCCAGGTCAAGGATGGTAAAAATCTCGTGATCCACTTCAAATGCAATATCATCACGTATCTCCTCTCCCTCAGCGTTTTGGGTCAAATGGATGAAATTGAACAAAAAACTTGACCAAAAAATGTAAGAAGGATGATTTAGCCGTTGGTGCACTCAGCGGCCTGCTAGCTAGCATTTCGGAAGAAATGGGAGTACCCAGGTCAAGGACGGTCAAAATCTCGTGATCCACTTCAAATGCAATATCTTCACGTATCTCCTCTCCCTCAGCGTTTTGGGTCAAATGGATGAAACTGAACAAAAAGCTTGACCAAAAAATGTAGGAAGGATTATTTAGACGTTGGTGCACTCAGTGGCCTGCTAGCTAGCATTTCGGAAGAAATGGGAGTACCCAGGTCAAGGATGGTCAAAATCTCGTGATCCACTTCAAATGCAATATCATCACGTATCTCCTCTCCCTCAGCGTTTTGGGTCAAATGGATGAAACTGAACAAAAAACTTGACCAAAAAATGTAAGAAGGATGGTTTAGCCGTTGGTGCAGTCAGTGGCCTGCTAGCTAGCATTTCGGAAGAAATGGGTGTACCCAGGTCAAGGATGGTCAAAATCTCGTGATCCACTTCAAATGCAATATCATCACGTATCTCCTCTCCCTCAGCGTTTTGGGTCAAATGGATGAAACTGAACAAAAAACTTTACCAAAAAATGTAAGAAGGATGGTTTAGCCGTTGGTGCAGTCAGTGGCCTGCTAGCTAGCATTTCGGAAGAAATGGGAGTAAACAGGTCAAGGATGGTCAAAATCTCGTGATCCACTTCAAATGCAATATCATCACGTATCTCCTCTCCCTCAGCGTTTTGGGTCCAATGGATGAAACTGAACAAAAAACTTGACCAAAAAATGTAAGAAGGATGGTTTAGCCGTTGGTGCACTCAGCGGCCTGCTAGCTAGCATTTCGGAAGAAATGGGAGTACCCAGGTCAAGGATGGTAAAAATCTCGTGATCCACTTCAAATGCAATATCATCACGTATCTCCTCTCCCTCAGCGTTTTGGGTCAAATGGATGAAATTGAACAAAAAACTTGACCAAAAAATGTAAGAAGGATGATTTAGCCGTTGGTGCACTCAGCGGCCTGCTAGCTAGCATTTCGGAAGAAATGGGAGTACCCAGGTCAAGGACGGTCAAAATCTCGTGATCCACTTCAAATGCAATATCTTCACGTATTTCCTCTCCCTCAGCGTTTTGGGTCAAATGGATGAAACTGAACAAAAAGCTTGACCAAAAAATGTAGGAAGGATTATTTAGACGTTGGTGCACTCAGTGGCCTGCTAGCTAGCATTTCGGAAGAAATGGGAGTACCCAGGTCAAGGATGGTCAAAATCTCGTGATCCACTTCAAATGCAATATCATCACGTATCTCCTCTCCCTCAGCGTTTTGGGTCAAATGGATGAAACTGAACAAAAAACTTGACCAAAAAATGTAAGAAGGATGGTTTAGCCGTTGGTGCAGTCAGTGGCCTGCTAGCTAGCATTTCGGAAGAAATGGGAGTACCCAGGTCAAGGATGGTCAAAATCTCGTGATCCACTTCAAATGCAATATCTTCACGTATCTCCTCTCCCTCAGCGTTTTGGGTCAAATGGATGAAACTGAACAAAAAACTTGACCAAAAAATGTAAGAAGGATGATTTAGACGTTGGTGCACTCAGTGGCCTGCTAGCTAGCATTTCGGAAGAAATGGGAGTACCCAGGTCAAGGATGGTCAAAATCTCGTGATCCACTTCAAATGCAATATCATCACGTATCTCCTCTCCCTCAGCGTTTTGGGTCAAATGGATGAAACTGAACAAAAAACTTGACTAAAAAATGTAAGAAGGATGGTTTAGCCGTTGGTGCAGTCACTGGCCTGCTAGCTAGCATTTCGGAAGAAATGGGAGTACCCAGGTCAAGAAAGGGAAAAATCTCGTGATTCACTTCAAATGCAATATCTTCACGTATCTCCTCTCCCTCAGCGTTTTGGGTCAAATGGATGAAACTGAACAAAAAACTTGACTAAAAAATGTAAGAAGGATGATTTAGATGTTGGTGCACTCAGTGGCATGCTAGCTAGCATTTCGGAAGAAATGGAAGTACCCAGGTCAAGGATGGTTAAAGTCTCGTGATCCACTTCAAATGCAATATCATCACGTATCTCCTCTCCGTCAGCGTTTTGGGTCAAATGGATGAAACTGAACAAAAAACTTGAGCAAAAAATGTAAGAAGGATGGTTTAGCCGTTGGTGCAGTCAGTGGCCTGCTAGCTAGCATTTCGGAAGAAATGGGAGTACCCAGGTCAAGGACGGTCAAAATCTCGTGATCCACTTCAAATGCAATATCTTCACGTATCTCCTCTCCCTCAGCGTTTTGGGTCAAATGGATGAAACTGAACAAAAAACTTGACTAAAAAATGTAAGAAGGATGATTTAGATGTTGGTGCACTCAGTGGCATGCTAGCTAGCATTTCGGAAGAAATGGGAGTACCCAGGTCAAGGACGGTCAAAATCTCGTGATCCACTTCAAATGCAATATCTTCACGTATCTCCTCTCCCTCAGCGTTTTGGGTCAAATGGATGAAACTGAACAAAAAGCTTGACCAAAAAATGTAAGAAGGATTATTTAGACGTTGGTGCACTCAGTGGCCTGCTAGCTAGCATTTCGGAAGAAATGGGAGTACCCAGGTCAAGGATGGTCAAAATCTCGTGATCCACTTCAAATGCAATATCATCACGTATCTCCTCTCCCTCAGCGTTTTGGGTCAAATGGATGAAACTGAACAAAAAACTTGACCAAAAAATGTAAGAAGGATGGTTTAGCCGTTGGTGCAGTCAGTGGCCTGCTAGCTAGCATTTCGGAAGAAATGGGAGTACCCAGGTCAAGGATGGTCAAAATCTCGTGATCCACTTCAAATGCAATATCTTCACGTATCTCCTCTCCCTCAGCGTTTTGGGTCAAATGGATGAAACTGAACAAAAAACTTGACCAAAAAATGTAAGAAGGATGATTTAGACGTTGGTGCACTCAGTGGCCTGCTAGCTAGCATTTCGGAAGAAATGGGAGTACCCAGGTCAAGGATGGTCAAAATCTCGTGATCCACTTCAAATGCAATATCATCACGTATCTCCTCTCCCTCAGCGTTTTGGGTCAAATGGATGAAACTGAACAAAAAACTTGACTAAAAAATGTAAGAAGGATGGTTTAGCCGTTGGTGCAGTCACTGGCCTGCTAGCTAGCATTTCGGAAGAAATGGGAGTACCCAGGTCAAGAAAGGGAAAAATCTCGTGATTCACTTCAAATGCAATATCTTCACGTATCTCCTCTCCCTCAGCGTTTTGGGTCAAATGGATGAAACTGAACAAAAAACTTGACTAAAAAATGTAAGAAGGATGATTTAGATGTTGGTGCACTCAGTGGCATGCTAGCTAGCATTTCGGAAGAAATGGAAGTACCCAGGTCAAGGATGGTTAAAGTCTCGTGATCCACTTCAAATGCAATATCATCACGTATCTCCTCTCCGTCAGCGTTTTGGGTCAAATGGATGAAACTGAACAAAAAACTTGAGCAAAAAATGTAAGAAGGATGGTTTAGCCGTTGGTGCAGTCAGTGGCCTGCTAGCTAGCATTTCGGAAGAAATGGGAGTACCCAGGTCAAGGACGGTCAAAATCTCGTGATCCACTTCAAATGCAATATCTTCACGTATCTCCTCTCCCTCAGCGTTTTGGGTCAAATGGATGAAACTGAACAAAAAACTTGACTAAAAAATGTAAGAAGGATGATTTAGATGTTGGTGCACTCAGTGGCATGCTAGCTAGCATTTCGGAAGAAATGGGAGTACCCAGGTCAAGGACGGTCAAAATCTCGTGATCCACTTCAAATGCAATATCTTCACGTATCTCCTCTCCCTCAGCGTTTTGGGTCAAATGGATGAAACTGAACAAAAAGCTTGACCAAAAAATGTAAGAAGGATTATTTAGACGTTGGTGCACTCAGTGGCCTGCTAGCTAGCATTTCGGAAGAAATGGGAGTACCCAGGTCAAGGATGGTCAAAATCTCGTGATCCACTTCAAATGCAATATCATCACGTATCTCCTCTCCCTCAGCGTTTTGGGTCAAATGGATGAAACTGAACAAAAAACTTGACCAAAAAATGTAAGAAGGATGGTTTAGCCGTTGGTGCAGTCAGTGGCCTGCTAGCTAGCATTTCGGAAGAAATGGGAGTACCCAGGTCAAGGATGGTCAAAATCTCGTGATCCACTTCAAATGCAATATCTTCACGTATCTCCTCTCCCTCAGCGTTTTGGGTCAAATGGATGAAACTGAACAAAAAACTTGACCAAAAAATGTAAGAAGGATGATTTAGACGTTGGTGCACTCAGTGGCCTGCTAGCTAGCATTTCGGAAGAAATGGGAGTACCCAGGTCAAGGATGGTCAAAATCTCGTGATCCACTTCAAATGCAATATCATCACGTATCTCCTCTCCCTCAGCGTTTTGGGTCAAATGGATGAAACTGAACAAAAAACTTGACTAAAAAATGTAAGAAGGATGGTTTAGCCGTTGGTGCAGTCACTGGCCTGCTAGCTAGCATTTCGGAAGAAATGGGAGTACCCAGGTCAAGAAAGGGAAAAATCTCGTGATCCACTTCAAATGCAATATCTTCACGTATCTCCTCTCCCTCAGCGTTTTGGGTCAAATGGATGAAACTGAACAAAAAACTTGACTAAAAAATGTAAGAAGGATGATTTAGATGTTGGTGCACTCAGTGGCATGCTAGCTAGCATTTCGGAAGAAATGGAAGAACCCAGGTCAAGGATGGTCAAAATCTCGTGATCCACTTCAAATGCAATATCTTCACGTATCTCCTCTCCCTCAGCGTTTTGGGTCAAATGGATGAAACTGAACAAAAAACTTGACCAAAAAATGTAAGAAGGATGATTTAGACGTTGGTGCACTCAGTGGCCTGCTAGCTAGCATTTCGGAAGAAATGGGAGTACCCAGGTCAAGGATGGTCAAAATCTCGTGATCCACTTCAAATGCAATATCATCACGTATCTCCTCTCCCTCAGCGTTTTGGGTCAAATGGATGAAACTGAACAAAAAACTTGACTAAAAAATGTAAGAAGGATGATTTAGATGTTGGTGCACTCAGTGGCATGCTAGCTAGCATTTCGGAAGAAATGGAAGTACCCAGGTCAAGGATGGTCAAAATCTCGTGATCCACTTCAAATGCAATATCTTCACGTATCTCCTCTCCCTCAGCGTTTTGGGTCAAATGGATGAAACTGAACAAAAAACTTGACCAAAAAATGTAAGAAGGATGATTTAGACGTTGGTGCACTCAGTGGCCTGCTAGCTAGCATTTCGGAAGAAATGGGAGTACCCAGGTCAAGGATGGTCAAAATCTCGTGATCCACTTCAAATGCAATATCATCACGTATCTCCTCTCCCTCAGCGTTTTGGGTCCAATGGATGAAACTGAACAAAAAACTTGACTTAAAAATGTAAGAAGGATGATTTAGATGTTGGTGCACTCAGTGGCATGCTAGCTAGCATTTCGGAAGAAATGGAAGTACCCAGGTCAAGGATGGTCAAAATCTCGTGATCCACTTCAAATGCAATATCATCACGTATCTCCTCTCCCTCAGCGTTTTGGGTCAAATGGATGAAACTGAACAAAAAACTTGACTAAAAAATGTAAGAAGGATTATTTAGATGTTGGTGCACTCAGTGGCATGCTAGCTAGCATTTCGGAAGAAATGGAAGTACCCAGGTCAAGGATGGTTAAAGTCTCGTGATCCACTTCAAATGCAATATCATCACGTATCTCCTCTCCGTCAGCGTTTTGGGTCAAATGGATGAAACTGAACAAAAAACTTGAGCAAAAAATGTAAGAAGGATGGTTTAGCCGTTGGTGCAGTCAGTGGCCTGCTAGCTAGCATTTCGGAAGAAATGGGAGTACCCAGGTCAAGGACGGTCAAAATCTCGTGATCCACTTCAAATGCAATATCTTCACGTATCTCCTCTCCCTCAGCGTTTTGGGTCAAATGGATGAAACTGAACAAAAAACTTGACTAAAAAATGTAAGAAGGATGATTTAGATGTTGGTGCACTCAGTGGCATGCTAGCTAGCATTTCGGAAGAAATGGAAGTACCCAGGTCAAGGATGGTCAAAATCTCGTGATCCACTTCAAATGCAATATCATCACGTATCTCCTCTCCCTCAGCGTTTTGGGTCAAATGGATGAAACTGAACAAAAAACTTGACCAAAAAATGTAAGAAGGATGGTTTAGCCGTTGGTGCAGTCAGTGGCCTGCTAGCTAGCATTTCGGAAGAAATGGGAGTACCCAGGTCAAGGATGGTCAAAATCTCGTGATCCACTTCAAATGCAATATCTTCACGTATCTCCTCTCCCTCAGCGTTTTGGGTCAAATGGATGAAACTGAACAAAAAACTTGACCAAAAAATGTAAGAAGGATGATTTAGCCGTTGGTGCACTCAGTGGCCTGCTAGCTAGCATTTCGGAAGAAATGGGAGTACCCAGGTCAAGGATGGTCAAAATCTCGTGATCCACTTCAAATGCAATATCATCACGTATCTCCTCTCCCTCAGCGTTTTGGGTCAAATGGATGAAACTGAACAAAAAACTTGACCAAAAAATGTAAGAAGGATGATTTAGCCGTTGGTGCAGTCAGTGGCCTGCTAGCTAGCATTTCGGAAGAAATGGGAGTACCCAGGTCAAGGATGGTCAAAATCTCGTGATCCACTTCAAATGCAATATCTTCACGTATCTCCTCTCCCTCAGCGTTTTGGGTCAAATGGATGAAACTGAACAAAAAACTTGACCAAAAAATGTAAGAAGGATGGTTTAGCCGTTGGTGCAGTCACTGGCCTGCTAGCTAGCATTTCGGAAGAAATGGGAGTACCCAGGTCAAGAAAGGGAAAAATCTCGTGATCCACTTCAAATGCAATATCTTCACGTATCTCCTCTCCCTCAGCGTTTTGGGTCAAATGGATGAAACTGAACAAAAAACTTGACTAAAAAATGTAAGAAGGATGATTTAGATGTTGGTGCACTCAGTGGCATGCTAGCTAGCATTTCGGAAGAAATGGAAGTACCCAGGTCAAGGATGGTTAAAGTCTCGTGATCCACTTCAAATGCAATATCTTCACGTATCTCCTCTCCCTCAGCGTTTTGGGTCAAATGGATGAAACTGAACAAAAAACTTGACTAAAAAATGTAAGAAGGATGGTTTAGCCGTTGGTGCAGTCAGTGGCCTGCTAGCTAGCATTTCGGAAGAAATGGGAGTACCCAGGTCAAGGACGGTCAAAATCTCGTGATCCACTTCAAATGCAATATCTTGACGTATCTCCTCTCCCTCAGCGTTTTGGGTCAAATGGATGAAACTGAACAAAAAACTTGACTAAAAAATGTAAGAAGGATGATTTAGATGTTGGTGCACTCAGTGGCATGCTAGCTAGCATTTCGGTAGAAATGGAAGTACCCAGGTCAAGGATGGTCAAAATCTCGTGATCCACTTCAAATGCAATATCATCACGTATCTCCTCTCCCTCAGCGTTTTGGGTCAAATGGATGAAACTGAACAAAAAACTTGACCAAAAAATGTAAGAAGGATGGTTTAGCCGTTGGTGCAGTCACTGGCCTGCTAGCTAGCATTTCGGAAGAAATGGGAGTACCCAGGTCAAGGACGGTCAAAATCTCGTGATCCACTTCAAATGCAATATTTTCACGTATCTCCTCTCCCTCAGCGTTTTGGGTCAAATGGATGAAACTGAACAAAAAACTTGAGCAAAAAATGTAAGAAGGATGGTTTAGCCGTTGGTGCAGTCAGTGGCCTGCTAGCTAGCATTTCGGAAGAAATGGGAGTACCCAGGTCAAGGACGGTCAAAATCTCGTGATCCACTTCAAATGCAATATCTTCACGTATCTCCTCTCCCTCAGCGTTTTGGGTCAAATGGATGAAACTGAACAAAAAACTTGACCAAAAAATGTAAGAAGGATGATTTAGATGTTGGTGCACTCAGTGGCATGCTAGCTAGCATTTCGGAAGAAATGGAAGTACCCAGGTCAAGGATGGTTAAAGTCTCGTGATCCACTTCAAATGCAATATCATCACGTATCTCCTCTCCGTCAGCGTTTTGGGTCAAATGGATGAAACTGAACAAAAAACTTGAGCAAAAAATGTAAGAAGGATGGTTTAGCCGTTGGTGCAGTCAGTGGCCTGCTAGCTAGCATTTCGGAAGAAATGGGAGTACCCAGGTCAAGGATGGTCAAAATCTCGTGATCCACTTCAAATGCAATATCATCACGTATCTCCTCTCCCTCAGCGTTTTGGGTCCAATGGATGAAACTGAACAAAAAACTTGACTTAAAAATGTAAGAAGGATGATTTAGATGTTGGTGCACTCAGTGGCATGCTAGCTAGCATTTCGGAAGAAATGGAAGTACCCAGGTCAAGGATGGTTAAAGTCTCGTGATCCACTTCAAATGCAATATCATCACGTATCTCCTCTCCGTCAGCGTTTTGGGTCAAATGGATGAAACTGAACAAAAAACTTGAGCAAAAAATGTAAGAAGGATGGTTTAGCCGTTGGTGCAGTCAGTGGCCTGCTAGCTAGCATTTCGGAAGAAATGGGAGTACCCAGGTCAAGGACGGTCAAAATCTCGTGATCCACTTCAAATGCAATATCTTCACGTATCTCCTCTCCCTCAGCGTTTTGGGTCAAATGGATGAAACTGAACAAAAAACTTGACTAAAAAATGTAAGAAGGATGATTTAGATGTTGGTGCACTCAGTGGCATGCTAGCTAGCATTTCGGAAGAAATGGAAGTACCCAGGTCAAGGATGGTCAAAATCTCGTGATCCACTTCAAATGCAATATCATCACGTATCTCCTCTCCCTCAGCGTTTTGGGTCAAATGGATGAAACTGAACAAAAAACTTGACCAAAAAATGTAAGAAGGATGGTTTAGCCGTTGGTGCAGTCAGTGGCCTGCTAGCTAGCATTTCGGAAGAAATGGGAGTACCCAGGTCAAGGATGGTCAAAATCTCGTGATCCACTTCAAATGCAATATCTTCACGTATCTCCTCTCCCTCAGCGTTTTGGGTCAAATGGATGAAACTGAACAAAAAACTTGACCAAAAAATGTAAGAAGGATGATTTAGCCGTTGGTGCACTCAGTGGCCTGCTAGCTAGCATTTCGGAAGAAATGGGAGTACCCAGGTCAAGGATGGTCAAAATCTCGTGATCCACTTCAAATGCAATATCATCACGTATCTCCTCTCCCTCAGCGTTTTGGGTCAAATGGATGAAACTGAACAAAAAACTTGACCAAAAAATGTAAGAAGGATGATTTAGCCGTTGGTGCAGTCAGTGGCCTGCTAGCTAGCATTTCGGAAGAAATGGGAGTACCCAGGTCAAGGATGGTCAAAATCTCGTGATCCACTTCAAATGCAATATCTTCACGTATCTCCTCTCCCTCAGCGTTTTGGGTCAAATGGATGAAACTGAACAAAAAACTTGACCAAAAAATGTAAGAAGGATGGTTTAGCCGTTGGTGCAGTCACTGGCCTGCTAGCTAGCATTTCGGAAGAAATGGGAGTACCCAGGTCAAGAAAGGGAAAAATCTCGTGATCCACTTCAAATGCAATATCTTCACGTATCTCCTCTCCCTCAGCGTTTTGGGTCAAATGGATGAAACTGAACAAAAAACTTGACTAAAAAATGTAAGAAGGATGGTTTAGCCGTTGGTGCAGTCAGTGGCCTGCTAGCTAGCATTTCGGAAGAAATGGGAGTACCCAGGTCAAGGACGGTCAAAATCTCGTGATCCACTTCAAATGCAATATCTTCACGTATCTCCTCTCCCTCAGCGTTTTGGGTCAAATGGATGAAACTGAACAAAAAACTTGACTAAAAAATGTAAGAAGGATGATTTAGATGTTGGTGCACTCAGTGGCATGCTAGCTAGCATTTCGGAAGAAATGGGAGTACCCAGGTCAAGGACGGTCAAAATCTCGTGATACACTTCAAATGCAATATTTTCACGTATCTCCTCTCCCTCAGCGTTTTGGGTCAAATGGATGAAACTGAACAAAAAACTTGAGCAAAAAATGTAAGAAGGATGGTTTAGCCGTTGGTGCAGTCAGTGGCCTGCTAGCTAGCATTTCGGAAGAAATGGGAGTACCCAGGTCAAGGACGGTCAAAATCTCGTGATCCACTTCAAATGCAATATCTTCACGTATCTCCTCTCCCTCAGCGTTTTGGGTCAAATGGATGAAACTGAACAAAAAACTTGACCAAAAAATGTAAGAAGGATGATTTAGATGTTGGTGCACTCAGTGGCATGCTAGCTAGCATTTCGGAAGAAATGGAAGTACCCAGGTCAAGGATGGTCAAAGTCTCGTGATCCACTTCAAATGCAATATCATCACGTATCTCCTCTCCGTCAGCGTTTTGGGTCAAATGGATGAAACTGAACAAAAAACTTGAGCAAAAAATGTAAGAAGGATGGTTTAGCCGTTGGTGCAGTCAGTGGCCTGCTAGCTAGCATTTCGGAAGAAATGGGAGTACCCAGGTCAAGGACGGTCAAAATCTCGTGATCCACTTCAAATGCAATATCTTCACGTATCTCCTCTCCCTCAGCGTTTTGGGTCAAATGGATGAAACTGAACAAAAAACTTGACCAAAAAATGTAAGAAGGATGGTTTAGCCGTTGGTGCAGTCACTGGCCTGCTAGCTAGCATTTCGGAAGAAATGGGAGTACCCAGGTCAAGGACGGTCAAAATCTCGTGATACACTTCAAATGCAATATCATCACGTATCTCCTCTCCCTCAGCGTTTTGGGTCAAATGGATGAAACTGAACAAAAAACTTGACCAAAAAATGTAAGAAGGATGGTTTAGCCGTTGGTGCAGTCAGTGGCCTGCTAGCTAGCATTTCGGAAGAAATGGGAGTACCCAGGTCAAGGACGGTCAAAATCTCGTGATCCACTTCAAATGCAATATCTTCACGTATCTCCTCTCCCTCAGCGTTTTGGGTCAAATGGATGAAACTGAACAAAAAACTTGACCAAAAAATGTAAGAAGGATGATTTAGATGTTGGTGCACTCAGTGGCATGCTAGCTAGCATTTCGGAAGAAATGGGAGTACCCAGGTCAAGGACGGTCAAAATCTCGTGATCCACTTCAAATGCAATATCTTCACGTATCTCCTCTCCCTCAGCGTTTTGGGTCAAATGGATGAAACTGAACAAAAAGCTTGACCAAAAAATGTAAGAAGGATTATTTAGACGTTGGTGCACTCAGTGGCCTGCTAGCTAGCATTTCGGAAGAAATGGGAGTACCCAGGTCAAGGATGGTCAAAATCTCGTGATCCACTTCAAATGCAATATCATCACGTATCTCCTCTCCCTCAGCGTTTTGGGTCAAATGGATGAAACTGAACAAAAAACTTGACCAAAAAATGTAAGAAGGATGGTTTAGCCGTTGGTGCAGTCAGTGGCCTGCTAGCTAGCATTTCGGAAGAAATGGGAGTACCCAGGTCAAGGATGGTCAAAATCTCGTGATCCACTTCAAATGCAATATCTTCACGTATCTCCTCTCCCTCAGCGTTTTGGGTCAAATGGATGAAACTGAACAAAAAACTTGACCAAAAAATGTAAGAAGGATGATTTAGACGTTGGTGCACTCAGTGGCCTGCTAGCTAGCATTTCGGAAGAAATGGGAGTACCCAGGTCAAGGATGGTCAAAATCTCGTGATCCACTTCAAATGCAATATCATCACGTATCTCCTCTCCCTCAGCGTTTTGGGTCAAATGGATGAAACTGAACAAAAAACTTGACTAAAAAATGTAAGAAGGATGGTTTAGCCGTTGGTGCAGTCAGTGGCCTGCTAGCTAGCATTTCGGAAGAAATGGGAGTACCCAGGTCAAGGACGGTCAAAATCTCGTGATCCACTTCAAATGCAATATCATCACGTATCTCCCTCAGCGTTTTGGGTCAAATGGATGAAACTGAACAAAAAACTTGACCAAAAAATGTAAGAAGGATGGTTTAGCCGTTGGTGCAGTCAGTGGCCTGCTAGCTAGCATTTCGGAAGAAATGGGAGTACCCAGGTCAAGGATGGTCAAAATCTCGTGATCCACTTCAAATGCAATATCATCACGTATCTCCTCTCCCTCAGCGTTTTGGGTCAAATGGATGAAACTGAACAAAAAACTTGACCAAAAAATGTAAGAAGGATGGTTTAGCCGTTGGTGCAGTCAGTGGCCTGCTAGCTAGCATTTCGGAAGAAATGGGAGTACCCAGGTCAAGGATGGTCAAAATCTCGTGATCCACTTCAAATGCAATATCATCACGTATCTCCCTCAGCGTTTTGGGTCAAATGGATGAAACTGAACAAAAAACTTGACCAAAAAATGTAAGAAGGATGGTTTAGCCGTTGGTGCAGTCACTGGCCTGCTAGCTAGCATTTCGGAAGAAATGGGAGTACCCAGGTCAAGAAAGGGAAAAATCTCGTGATCCACTTCAAATGCAATATCATCACGTATCTCCTCTCCGTCAGCGTTTTGGGTCAAATGGATGAAACTGAACAAAAAACTTGAGCAAAAAATGTAAGAAGGATGGTTTAGCCGTTGGTGCAGTCAGTGGCCTGCTAGCTAGCATTTCGGAAGAAATGGGAGTACCCAGGTCAAGGACGGTCAAAATCTCGTGATCCACTTCAAATGCAATATCTTCACGTATCTCCTCTCCCTCAGCGTTTTGGGTCAAATGGATGAAACTGAACAAAAAACTTGACTAAAAAATGTAAGAAGGATGATTTAGATGTTGGTGCACTCAGTGGCATGCTAGCTAGCATTTCGGAAGAAATGGAAGTACCCAGGTCAAGGATGGTTAAAGTCTCGTGATCCACTTCAAATGCAATATCATCACGTATCTCCTCTCCGTCAGCGTTTTGGGTCAAATGGATGAAACTGAACAAAAAACTTGAGCAAAAAATGTAAGAAGGATGGTTTAGCCGTTGGTGCAGTCAGTGGCCTGCTAGCTAGCATTTCGGAAGAAATGGGAGTACCCAGGTCAAGGACGGTCAAAATCTCGTGATCCACTTCAAATGCAATATCTTCACGTATCTCCTCTCCCTCAGCGTTTTGGGTCAAATGGATGAAACTGAACAAAAAACTTGACCAAAAAATGTAAGAAGGATGATTTAGATGTTGGTGCACTCAGTGGCATGCTAGCTAGCATTTCGGAAGAAATGGAAGTACCCAGGTCAAGGATGGTCAAAATCTCGTGATCCACTTCAAATGCAATATCATCACGTATCTCCTCTCCCTCAGCGTTTTGGGTCAAATGGATGAAACTGAACAAAAAACTTGACCAAAAAATGTAAGAAGGATGGTTTAGCCGTTGGTGCAGTCACTGGCCTGCTAGCTAGCATTTCGGAAGAAATGGGAGTACCCAGGTCAAGAAAGGGAAAAATCTCGTGATCCACTTCAAATGCAATATCATCACGTATCTCCTCTCCCTCAGCGTTTTGGGTCAAATGGATGAAACTGAACAAAACCTTGACCAAAAAATGTAAGAAGGATGATTTAGCCGTTGGTGCACTCAGCGGCCTGCTAGCTAGCATTTCGGAAGAAATGGGAGTACCCAGGTCAAGGATGGTCAAAATCTCGTGATCCACTTCAAATGCAATATCATCACGTATCTCCTCTCCCTCAGCGTTTTGGGTCAAATGGATGAAACTGAACAAAAAACTTGACCAAAAAATGTAAGAAGGATGGTTTAGCCGTTGGTGCACTCAGTGGCCTGCCAGCTAGCATTTCGGAAGAAATGGGAGCACCCAGGTCAAGGATGGTCAAAATCTCGTGATTCACTTCAAATGCAATATCATCACGTATTTCCTCTCCCTCAGCGTTTTGGGTCAAATGGATGAAACTGAACAAAAACTTGACCAAAAAAAGTAAGAAGGATGATCTAGCCGTTGGTGCACTCAGTGGCCTGCTAGCTAGCATTTCGGAAGAAATGGGAGTACCCAGGTCAAGGATGGGAAAAATCTCGTGATCCACTTCAAATGCAATATCATCACGTATCTCCTCTCCCTCAGCGTTTTGGGTCAAATGGATGAAACTGAACAAAAACTTGACCAAAAAATGTAAGAAGGATGATTTAGATGTTGGTGCACTCAGTGGCCTGCCAGCTAGCATTTCGGAAGAAATGGGAGCACCCAGGTCAAGGATGGGAAAAATCTCGTGATCCACTTCAAATGCAATATCATCACGTATCTCCTCTCCCTCAGCGTTTTGGGTCAAATGGATGAAACTGAACAAAAACTTGACCAAAAAAAGTAAGAAGGATGATCTAGCCGTTGGTGCACTCAGTGGCCTGCTAGCTAGCATTTCGGAAGAAATGGGAGTACCCAGGTCAAGGATGGGAAAAATCTCGTGATCCACTTCAAATGCAATATCATCACGTATCTCCTCTCCCTCAGCGTTTTGGGTCAAATGGATGAAACTGAACAAAAACTTGACCAAAAAATGTAAGAAGGATGATTTAGATGTTGGTGCACTCAGTGGCCTGCCAGCTAGCATTTCGGAAGAAATGGGAGCACCCAGGTCAAGGATGGGAAAAATCTCGTGATCCACTTCAAATGCAATATCATCACGTATCTCCTCTCCCTCAGCGTTTTGGGTCAAATGGATGAAACTGAACAAAAACTTGACCAAAAAATGTAAGAAGGATGATTTAGATGTTGGTGCACTCAGTGGCCTGCTAGCTAGCATTTCGGAAGAAATGGGAGTTCCCAGGTCAAGAATGGGAAAAATCTCGTGATCCACTTCAAATGCAATATCATCACGTATCTCCTCTCCCTCAGCGTTTTGGGTCAAATGGATGAAACTGAACAAAAACTTGACCAAAAAATGTAAGAAGGATGATTTAGATGTTGGTGCACTCAGTGGCCTGCCAGCTAGCATTTCGGAAGAAATGGGAGCACCCAGGTCAAGGATGGGAAAAATCTCGTGATCCACTTCAAATGCAATATCATCACGTATCTCCTCTCCCTCAGCGTTTTGGGTCAAATGGATGAAACTGAACAAAAAACTTGACCAAAAAATGTAAGAAGGATGATTTAGACGTTGGTGCACTCAGTGGCCTGCTAGCTATCATTTGTAAAGAAATGGGAGTACCCAGGTCAAGGTTGGGAAAAATCTCGTGATCCACTTCAAATGCAATATCATCACGTATCTCCTCTCCCTCAGCGTTTTGGGTCAAATGGATGAAACTGAACAAAAACTTGACCAAAAAATGTAAGAAGGATGATCTAGCCGTTGGTGCACTCAGTGGCCTGCTAGCTAGCATTTAGGAAGTAATGGGAGTACCCAGGTCAAGGATGGTAAAAATCTCGTGATCCACTTCAAATGCAATATCTTCACGTATCTCCTCTCCCTCAGCGTTTTGGGTCAAATGGATGAAACTGAACAAAAAACTTGACCAAAAAATGTAAGAAGGATGATTTAGACGTTGGTGCCCTCAGTGGCCTGCTAGCTAGCATTTGGGAAGAAATGGGAGTACCCAGGTCAAGGATGGGGAAAATCTCGTGATTCACTTCAAATGCAATATCGTCACGTATCTCCCTCAGCGTTTTTGGGTCAAATGGGCAAAGAGCAGTGTTGTAGCAACATTGGGGTGGTTCAGGAAGTCCGCTTAGCTATTCCAAAACTTCAAAAGAATTTTTATCCTCGTTTATAGGTTCCACACAACGCAAGGAGTTCCATTCCCTTCTACGGTATTCTCAATTTTGTTTCCGGCTAAAAATATGCAACCGATAAAGGCTCAAAACAGTTTGAGAGCAAATAGCACGGAGATCGAACTTTCTTATAAATACGTTGCCACATTTTAGGCACAATTCAAATAGTGATATCGATCTACACGCATGGATCTGTGAAGAAGTAAAGGCCATTATCCTCAGAGAAGAAAAGGACAAAGGCTCATACGTCCACTTTCTTGAGTCATGAGTTCGGTATGCGCCCAATTTTCAATCTGGCTTAGATGTGATATTTTGTAGGCAATGATGATGTTGGATCGGCGCAGTCTTCTTCTCTGACCAACTAAATATATCGAAGTCTATCCGCCTCTACTAGTGTTTTCCAGCTTTTGGTGATTTGGGAAGCCTTCCATTCGCTGATGGATCTCTCTACATTCAATCACAATGTCAATCTTTTTAAACAGACAAGCTACTATCAAAACCATCGATTCAGTCGCCATATCCTCTAAACTGGGAGAGCAATGCCAGTTCGAAATATATCACGTATGTGTCCACTGAACATTTACACTCATCTGGATCTCAGAACGAGAAAGAATATCTACATCAGTTCCTTTGCAGATAGCCAACCCTAGTAAGAAGCAGACAGCGTACCCTAGGAAAACCCTTCTTCGTGGATCTTGTCTAGATAGCTAAAAGAAAGGAGTATAGAACCGATCCACTATTTGAACTCTACAGGTTGGATCTAAACAATATCTTTTTTCAAGGAACCGTCACCTTGCCTACCTACCTACATATGTTCTGGAACAAGTCTGCCTCACCGACAATAGACCTAGATGAGCTCAACAACTTTATAGTTCCAGTCTTTGCCAAGCTCTATCAACAACTACATCAGATGGCCTGGGATTATTCAAGACAGAAACTCTCAAGTACAGCCCTAACCCCGTCAGAGCCTTGACAATATGTTACAAATCTCCAGACTGCCTCTACATACTATGTAACATTTGGAATCGCTGCTCTTTCTCTAAAAGTTTAAAAGCGATCTACATCACCAGAATCTTTTAAATAAGCTTTCAGATCTCACCTTTCCGCCATTACACGCAGATTGACAAGCGAACCGCCATTTGGATCTTGTCTCGAATGACTGCAGATGCAATTATGTCATTGTCAACCATGTCAACATCTTCCGTGATTATTTTGTTTGCTGTTGATTATTATTTATAAGATTATGTAGATGAGACTAGCGCGTCCAAAGCTCGTATTGATCCAGCGTCGTTACATCTCTTCGCGATCACTGATCGTTCCCAACTCCAAAAGCGTGCAATGTCTACATTAATCCTAGACTTCCTTACTGTCTTTATCCATAAAAACAACACCGCACAGTCTTAGACAACCTTGACAAAGTTCACTTAACAATTTACACATCAAATTACCGCCTGACATAATTGCGACCGTGATTGTACCATAAAACCTGCCAGCTAATGACGAATTTTATTGTTGTATTGTTCCACGTCTCCATAAGAGGGCCGCAGCTACTTCAATTCCATTCAGCCAATGTTGTACAATCATGCACCATTAACATCATTAAACTGAAGTTAATGAAACACCATACATCACATCAGAGGCAGCATGCAATTTACAAGTGATGCATCGGATGCCATCTATTGCATCATTTCAGAAGGATGCTTGCCCACACGGTTAGGATCGATAGAGATGGCGGCGTATGCACCTATCTCTGGTATTTCCTTTATTTTCCCCATGCGTCACCCACATTCAAACACGTCCCCAGGATGCATTTCGAAACCTGTCATGAAAATTGCATCAGCATTATCGATGATAATGCGGATAAGTGTAGTTTTTTTTTGTTCGGCCCCTCTCCAGGTCGTTGAAATGGCACGAGCTTCAAGTGGATACAAGTGCCAGTGGTACCAGATATTATGTAAAAAATTTCATGGAATACATTCAGTGACAGTTGCTTTGGGTACGCTGGTGTCAAGTGGATTATTTTTGTTTAATAAATGGAACAGATCAGGTGTCGTGAAGTCATTAACTCGGACGACAGAACCATTTAACACGAATAGATAGATACACTTCCGTTTGAGAGAAACCTGTCAGCCAGCCAGATAGTCACCCAGCTGGGGGTCGCGGTCGTGATTACCGACGCGGCACGTTAATAACAAAAAAATCAATCGATAGTCATGTTCGATTGTAATCTAGTAAAGTGTGGTGATTATATCATTTATAATTGAACCCCCTGGCCTGGTTCAGACGAACGATGTCGCATTGTCTGCTCTGTCTGTCGATTGGCGCACATTAGCGGTAGGTGGCCAAAGGCAGGTGTTATTGAACCAATTTGTAAGAATTGTGATGTAATTTAGCTGTCTGGATGCATCTGTATTATTATTTTCACAACTGATTCTGATTAAGATTAAGGCAGACTGCATTTAATTTTCAATCACAGATAGAGTTGTAAAGCGGATAAAATAATGTGAGCCACGTTTTCGTGATTAGACAGACGTCAATGGGATGTTGGGAACTCTAGAGAAGATGAAATAACAATTGGAATGGTAATGCTGTAGGTGCTGAACTTATAACTCATTTCGAACCGCCTTTTGGCCACCCAATGTGAAAGGAAATACATTCCATCATTCCTATCGGCCAATGAACTCTAGTTGGCGTAGCCATCCTGTCAATGGCTGCACCAGAGATGATTTGAATCAGTTCTTTAAACCATTTGGAGCTTCCGATGAAAAATAGACTCCTAAGTGAAGCTCCCTTCTTTAGAAAAGAGCTGCCCAATAGAAAAAAGATGAGCATAAAGGCCCAGCCTTGTGGTAGGGGAGAGAGTCCAGTGATGACATCTATTGTGCTGTCGATGTGGAATGGCTATTGAGAAAAATCAAATTTCTATAGTCTTTCCAATCATCGGCAAGACATGTTGGTCCTTTTGTCCACCTAAGTCTTGTAGTCTCGATTGAATCCGGCTTAAATATTAGATTGCATGTAGCAATTAGTATATCCAAGGTGTCTTTGCCCAGCAAAATGGATAAGGATGTTCCTATTCTTCGTTAAAATGGCCATCAATGTTACTATGTCTCCGCAACCAATAAAAGTGAGAGACGATAGGCAGTCTACAGCTATTAAAGAAATTGTGTTTTTTGTCGATTCTAAAGATTTGATAGCTGCTTGGCTGCATAGAAAAATGGGGAAAACCCTAGAGGAAATAACTTTTTTCCTTTAGCCAAGATAAAACTTCTTTAAATGCCATAATATCTGACTGAAGCACTCTGCAATGATCTGGTAGATGAGAGCTAGACCCTGTTAGAGAAAACATCAACCTTTGAAAGAATGGTACGTGTTTTCGGAAGAGCATTTTAATTTAGTCAGATCGGATACGGGACCAAATTCTTTTCGCGACCTCTATAGCGTAGCTTCTAGGTGGACTGCTGGTCTTGCCCCCATTTACTTGATGTCTAGTAGCCCTCCCAAAAGATGGACTCTTACAACTTTTACACTGCAGTAAGTGGATGCCCATGTAGCCCTCTTTCCAAAGATTGGATTACTTTAAAAGTAAGATACAGTTTCGTGTGCACCTTTTCGATGTTCCTTGCAATCACAGTTTAGACAATTAGTCTGGTGTACGGTATGTTCACCAGCTATCCTGCCTCCATCTTCTTTTTAATGTCCTATCTACGATAGTTTTCATAAGTTTTGTCTTCAAGTCCGAAGTTGTCAGTGCAGATGCAGAGGACACAATTTTGGGGAGCTTAACCTTGATGCAACTTGCCGGACCTGTCAACCAAGATGAGGTATAGTGACGTAATCAACTTTAATGTTGTGTCACTTTTGACAGATAAGCAGATACATTTGCCAGATCTACAAATAATTGGTCCCAAATGTTGAACAACCATGTGAACTACAAATGTTGGTCTGTCAATTGTGTAGCAAAACATAAGATAATTGCCAGACCAGCCATCTGACAGTGAAGTTGCAGGTATCTTCCAATCGTCTGGTTACTCTTTTGTATCATTGCCAGACCATTGTGAGCAATTGTCAGCACGTTTTGCAGACCTGACAACCGTCTGACTCAACTTTAGTAAATTTGGAAAGCGACATGCCCCTGTCAAGCGAAGTCAGCGCCATATTTGAACATTAAATGTCATACGCATGTCATTTTTAGGAGGTAACTTCGCTCTAATATTCACATGTATTCACAAACAATGAGTTTAAGAAGCGAACTCGAAGGTCGATGTAACATTGGATAGAGTATATGACAATCTGAGGACGTTGCTTGTAAGTGTAAAATCCCCTTAATAGAGGCACGACAAAGGTTCTATAAATTCCAAAGGCGAAACCATCGCAAAGTTGGCCAATAGGTCAGTTTGCTTAAAGATCACTGAACGAAAGTATCTGCCAACTGTGTTCTAATGTTTAAAAACACAGATTAAGAAACGTGCAGCAGTACACAAGGTTAAGCCGGCACGTCAAATGCTTGATATCACATTCCACAGCGCCTTCTTGTCCAATGATGTGTTAAATATCCAACTAATTCCTGCATTGGAATTCAACAATTCAATGAATTTATCTATGTTTATGCATATAATGCCAACTCTACCTTATTACAACAATCAAATGCTATAATTATCTCCCC
Source organism: Xylota segnis (assembly GCA_963583995.1). NCBI lineage: Eukaryota > Metazoa > Arthropoda > Insecta > Diptera > Syrphidae > Xylota > Xylota segnis. Next base: position 36,623,187 of record OY757238.1, on the reverse strand, counting down.
GTTTAACAATGGAGCAAACTCGTGAGACATGACGCGTACTCGGCTGTCTTGTGAAACTAACTTGTACCAACTTTTGAAGGCTCTCACGTCAGGATTAATAACTCTGATGACTTTGATCATTTATTAGTAACACAATTCCATACCTAATTGCTGTTCTGGAATAATAGTACATAGAACCCAGGAAGTGTGTGTATAATGATGCTTCCAATCGATTAGTATCTTGAGGTCTATAATTGCCTTCGGATAGTTTGCAAATCTCTCCAGTCGACCTCTGACATTTTCGGGGCGCGTTGCAAACAATTTTGATGCGCGCATACTTTGATAAAATGATAATTAAGTCGTAAATCATCTGCAAAGTGTCCGCTTTAATTGCAGCATATGTACATATGTAATGAATTGAAAAATAATTAATACTCCACGCGTATCGGAAAGGAGTTAAATATTATGATCGCTGCATATCTAAGTTCATCTACATACTTGCGGATTATATTGCTAATTGGAATCTGCGCAGCTCGACGGAGAGCTCTTAAATTATAAGTTGTAGAGTGGGCTAGTCGACCTATTACAACCTGTTATTAAATGGTAGGTTGTATTGTGCAACATACTACTTTTCAAGATAAATACACACTTGACTACAATTGCCTTAAGGTCTTGGTAAATAAAACTATCTGATTAGGTTATCAGATGGAAATAAATAGTGTAAACAACGGTTTTGAAAGGTTTACTTCACTTAAAATTATCTGTTGTTCGAAGGGCTGTAAATGTGAGTGAGTAGGAACTTCTCAGCCAGACTTTGTCCGTTGGGCAGTTTTTTAAGGCCAAAAACTTTGAAAAGCACGATACTGTTAAATTTAATGCCCGAGGTACATAGAGTAGGAACGGATCGTTTTCCAATCTGACAACCAGTCAGTTTCTATGCGTGAAGTTAGCTGTGGTACATTTGACATTTCAACTCGTGTATACTTGTCATTTCATCTTCAAAAGTACATACTTTGATAAAGTTGACAAGCTATCCAAATTTGTCACCAAAGTCCGCTATTTAGCCTAGATTTTCGCTCAGCGGGTATCTTAGAAGAAGATCGCTTTTTCTACAGACGGTATAAACGACAAGGAATGCACATATTCCACACTCAGACAAGACTTTTCAATGTGGACGATGAGACCCAAAACTTTCGTTTACTTTACCAAAACGATGCGGGGATAGCAATCTCCAAGCTTGTATACTAAAAACTACTAGAACTGACGAGCTAACAGCCAAGCTATTCAAAGTGATGAAAGGGATAATGAAGATCCCAGGATCGTTGGTTCAATCAGTTCATGCCCTTAACTGGACCGAAAAGGTATTAGTCTCCCCAATATCGCATACACAATCTTATGTGGCATATTTTGTGATCGTCAAGAACCATTCGTCAGCAACCTAATTGGCTCCTATGAGTGTGGTTTCAGACGAGGTAAATTCAAAAGAACTAAGGGGAAACTCAAGAAGTCCTTAAGGCCGCACATGACAGTATTTATACAGATGAACTATACTGTGTACTACCAGGTTATGGCATTCCCTTCAAAACCATACGTTCCATCCCAGGACCTGGATTGTCGTTTGGCAAGTGGCTTGTCGGTTGAGGGCCAAGTTCATTCCGAACCACATTACCATCTAATTGAAGTTTCACGGAGCTGCATTTGCTATTATGTGGAACGCGTCCTTGAAGCCGACGAATACCAAGAAGTGGTACGAGTTTACCAATTTTTTAAGGAGGTTCTGACTTCCTCTTTGGACTTAGAGGGGCATGAATATCTACGAGTATGATTCCCACCATCGATTTACGGATATTAGACTGATAGATCTGCAAAACTTAAACTTATTGCCTAGCTCATAAGGATAAGGGTCCTTTGCATTCACGTATTCGAAAGTAGGTTCATAAAAGTGTCGGGTACATAACGCTTTGAATTTATTAAAAGAGCTTACTGTTCAATTACTTTATCCGGGTTGGAGATTTGGATAGATAAACTTCAGCGTATCAGTCACGTTCTTGACACTGGTTTTAGGACACATCATTGCAACTTGGAGAAGGATCCTACATACGGAGTGAGAACCTGGGACTCCATTAACAAACTTCTCCATATCGATGTCAAGCTCGTATAGTTCGTTGTTGAATCTCTTCCTCCAAAGCCCGTCAACGCAAACAGGGCCAAATATGTTTAGCCTCTTTAAATAGAGTCCAAGTTGCAATGCCATATACCAGGACTGGTCGGCATACCCTAATAGTTGCACAGATTTTTGAATGATTGTGACTCCAGTGCGGACAGTGTGAGTTTCTCATGACAGCGCGTCAACTTGTCTAAGCCTTTTTTTTTTGTTTGATATCGAAGGTCTCGGTAAGTTCGGTACCGGAGCAACAAATGTTCTCCGTTGCTATCCTGCATATGCGGACGAATTTCACAGGGATGCCAAACTATACCTAGAGATCCATATGCTGCCTTGAAATCGATGAAAACATCATGGAAATCGATTTGAACATAGGATTTTTTGTCTGGGATCGTCGAAGTGAAAAAATTGAATCGACTGATGATTTTACTGCCCTTAAACCACACTAACAGGTATCGATCACAGTGCTGACGAAGATCGGCGGCTGTTCACACAGTGTGACAAATAAGACCTTGTATGCTATGTTCAAGAGACCATCAAGCCAGTAATTTGTGGAACAGGCAACCGATCCTGAGAATCCATTCCTGATCCATACACTTTCGTCTGAATAAATTTATGAGATGAGTTGGTGTATGCTCTGTACCAGATCTTCTGCTTCAGCTGCTTTGAACAACTCGGCTTCTAGGCCATCAGGTCCAGCAGATTTGTTTGTTCTGAACTTGATTATGTAGACAGAAATTTTGCCTATCAACGTCTATGTTGAATTCTGCTTGATAGCTGGTTGTTGGTCTTCACATGAGCAGGCCTCGTCCTTCTTAGCAGCGCCGATTTGTATGCCTCTTGTTTAGCTGCCGGCATACTTCGTCAAACCATTGGTTTCTTAGGAGTGATCGAGTTCAAACCAGCATATCGGCTGTGATTCAATCTACATAAATCGAGGATGTAATTCCAATGCTAGAATGCCGACTTTGTCCATTGGAAGGAGGAAGGATTTAGTGTAGAAAAAACAACACAAAAGTTTCTCTATCCTAATTTATTTTAACAAAACCTATTTATTTTACAAAAAAATTGCATGTTAACTAGAAACGAGGCACTATACAAAAGTTACATAAAAATACAAAAAAATATATACATTTGAGAATCACAAGAAATTTACAACAGCAACACTTATCTTACGCTATACATACAAATACATTATATAAATAGAATATATCCTAAATTTGTAAGTACAAAACGCCACACATTCAATCGACTTCCGGTCTCCAATTGTCCTCTCCGCCATCTTCTTCAGTTCTTGGAGGTAAGTAACCCTTAAGACTAAGCACTAGAATTTCTGCTTCAAAAAAATTCGTTTCTGACTCGGCTTGCTGAAAGTTTACACAACAACTCCCTTCGGTTATCTCCTCAATAGGCAGGCTAACATCATCCCCACAACCGTCAGTAGGGATGAACTCAGAACAACGGAACCAGCTCCTGTATTACCCTGTTGGGCGTTGGCAATCACAATTGGTTCCAATTCGGGTCGGTAATGCCAATCGATGACATTCGTTTGACAGATCTTCGCATAGACCTTGGCAGATACCTTTGGTGTCCTAATTCTGTCAGGATGTGTAAAGTCCACATGGATCAGGCCGAACTTGTCACTAAACGAAACGAAACGAAAGGAAAAGGCATTCGAAGTTTTCCAATTAATTTGCGGCAGCTAATAACACTTACGTGAAACCAGCCTTCCATTCGTAGCTGTCCAGGAGACTCCATGCGATATATCCCTTTACGTTGGCACCCTCTTCAATGGCATCCAGAACAGATGTCAGATACGCATTGTAGTAATCCACACGGGGATAGTCGTCTAGGCCACCCTTATCGCTGACTCCATTCTCGGTCACCATTACCGGTGGATTGTTGTATTCACGTTTGATCCACATCAGGAGTTTATACATCCCGAATGGAACAACCTGGAGAGGAAGAAACAAAAAAAAAAACGTGCTTGTGTTGTTAGTCTCTTTGTAGTCTGGGCGGAGGGTGTGGGTGTCAGAAAGTCATTGAACTCCAGGAGATTCTATTAAAAAGGGATGAGGGTTGTGTTACACACAAGGATCCCTCGTATCTGGAGAAGACAAATGATGCTGTCTACCAGATAAGAGGGGGTGGTTGGATGTTAAGTAGATATTTCCCTTTTGAGTCCCCGTGGGGGGGGGGGGGGGGGGGGGGGGGGGGGAATGTGTGGTTAAATTGAATTAATTTCTAATGGAAAATTGGCTTTTATGCATTCGCCGTCGAAGGGGGGCTCGGCGGCTTAGTCGGTCTTAATGGCCTTGCAAGATGCTGAATAAGCTGTTTTTAATTTTTCCCCTTTGCACGGCCGAGGTAATTGGGTGGATGAGGGAGAAGAAAGGATTCATTCGGTGAGGAAATTGCATAATTTGTAGAACAAAAGAGCTTAATTGGCCTAGTTAATGAAACTATTTGGATTAATTTTACTCTCGTTGGCTGGGAGTGGAACATAATTATGTTGTTGGTCTTTGGAAAACCAGGGAAGGTTTGGTACCTTTTGGTTTCAGCATCAGAAAGACTTGAAAAGTACATGGTTTCGATCGAATTTAAACAGATTAACAACTAGTGAATCACAAGGGACTAGAGGTGAGTCCTCATGCGAGATACTCCGCCTGGTTACAGGTTAAAATTGAGTATGAGTACATAGTTTGTTTTCCAGGACCGGGACGTCCGTCGAAAACGTCCACTTCCACTTCCAGCCAAGACTGGTTTGAAGGACATCTGCTACACATCACCATATCATAAAATGGACACAGGCCACTCAACTCTGCATTAGGGATAGTCCAAGTGAATGAATCGCAGATAGAAAATCACATAAATCACCTTTCGACGGACCAATGTACTATTGGAATCCTAGTTTATGGAAGGTACCTTCACCTTGACCGAGATTTGAAACAATTTTTTCAGACAAGACATGGCATTACTCATTTTCAGAAAGAAGAGCGAATATTTCTAAATTCAAAAACCCATCAAAGCTTCGGAAAATGATAGGCTAGTTGGCAAACTTAAGTGCTGTATCACACCCTTTCAGTTTATGTCCAGCTATAGAGTGGTGGTGAAAGTGTGGAACCCTGGTGTACTCCGTTTGAGATCTGCAAGTCCTCTGACGACATAAGTAGCTTTCCAAATTTATGTACGAATTGTAAAAAATGCATCGCATCCATTAGTGCTTAATGCCTTTTGCGAACCGAACAGCTTATAAGTCGTGGTTTCATCAAGCAGTTTGCTAAGAAAACTGGGAATGTAGTGCCCTCCAATCTGTCTGTGTCTATTGCTCCGAAAGAAGCTATACAATATGATTTGGAGAAGGATTCAAAGACACTTCTCGACCTGGCCATCGTCGACGGTAAAATATTGACAACTTGGACGTTCCCAAAATAAGTACAAGGAACTTGCCAGCCGGTTGTGTTTCCAAACACAAGGTTGAACCGACTACAGTAGAGAAGTTTTATGTCATTCAACCAAATCGCTGTTTACAACCTTCAACTCACTCTTCTGTACCTTTTCTTCTTCTCCCGAATCTTTCTTGTGACTTATTCACAGAACGAAAAAGCTCTGTGTGCCTTCTGTAACATTGAGGGTTCAGTCGAGACTGGTCAATATAGGAGCTATCACCCAGCTATCATCAAAGGCACCATGTTAGTCTCGGCATCATTCTTGACAAACCGATGAGCTGGAATTCTCATACAAAATACGCTACAAGGGCCTTTAAGGCAGAATTTGGGGCATAAGTTCAAGTTGGATGTATACAATGATGGTGACGTCCATTGCCACGTACGAAGCCATCATGACCATGACCATGATCATGAGTCTTGAAAATTATGACTCAATTTCCAAAACGGACATGTTTTGCATTATCATGGCCTGGGGATACTGCTTTGGTAGGTTGTAGGACGTAGAAATATGGGACATTCCGCCACTAGACCCTAGCGATTAGATCTGGTTCATTGACCTATCGATGATGGACTCTGCAGTTGGAGCTGGTGTTGGTGTTTTTGGACACCAAAGTCTCGATACCTACATACATATGTACATGTGTATCACGATATCAAAGGCCCTGGGTGAAACCTTGGTAAAGGTATTAACACGCAAGATCATATAAATTTTTTCTGATAGCCAAGTCAAGCAGCACCTAAAGCGGTGTGGACTTGGTTGGACTTCCCTGGTCATCAAGGAATTTCAAGTGACGAATCGGCAGATGAACTACCTAGGACTGGCTCTGAGCCTGCGTTCACAGAACCTGAACACTACTTTGGGGTCAACTGGGCTACCGCCAAAGTGCTTATTTATTTATATGAACAACAACTTCGTCTCCCCTACTGAAAAACTCACGCAATCATGCCTTGTTCCTAAAAAGAAATCCTTAACTTGGACAAGGTTAGTATTTAACAGTTGATAAGCTTTCTCATAGGGCAATGCGGCCAGATCTTAGCAAACTTATTCCTCCTATTTCTTCAGCAGTAGCCCTAAGCATTCGGAACGCGCTAAAGAGAATGGAAATGCATGAAAAACTTGGAATAGCATCTTCCACAGACCTGAAGAAAAAGAAGGTGAATGGATTGTTTAGTAACGAATCCAACGCAATGAATAAAGAAAATCATAGATCGACCCATCGTATCGACTCAGACTCAGCAAGAGCAACGTACAGATATCGTCTTCAAGGTTCGGTTAGGCTAGATAAATGGGAGCCTTTCTTCAAGGAGATCATTTATCAACGTGCTGCATGATCGGACGCTTAAGGCTTGACTTAACTTGGTAACCAGTAACTTCTACTGGCGATTCTACAGAGGTGTTCGTATCAAAAAGGCTACCTTAAGGGATCGTATGTACATTCTTCGATGCAATAGTTATTGACGTAACTAAAATGGTTTGACAGACCAGAAATGGAAATCTTTCTCTCTTATGCACAAGATGGCCACACCATCGGAAGATGCTATAACTTCTGCAAATGGCGGCAACTGTCAGTTTTGTTTCAATAATTGTAAACGTATCGAAGAGACTGGAACAAAATGTGACAAAAGAGGCGCCGAAAGGCCTTGTAGTGTGGCAAAACTGCCGCGAATTGATAGATTGGGACTCGAGGACATGTGGTCCCAACAGGCATATTTAGCTCTCGTTTTGCACTGGTCGGCAAGATCACCCGATTTAATAGCTCCAGACTTGCCTATGAGAACAAGCCACAGACTCTGGGAGCCAAGAGAAGACAAGAAGTTCACGCCAAAACGATTCAAAATGCGGTAAAAATTATGCAATGATGTCAATTCATTTGAAAGATGAAGCAAACCACCATCGAGTGCGTGTTATTGGGCAACCCTATACGTAGATACATAAACTATGTATGTAAATATTGAAAAACAACTTCCTATCTGTTGTATCTATCTTAGGCAGCTTTACTGCAACACCTGCCATAATATATTACATTTGTAAAGTCGCCGCCTTACTCAATTACTAATTAAGTCTAGAATCCGTTTTAGATTGCAGTCTTAATCAAGTTAAAAAAAAAACAAACATCTCACGGCAACTTGAACGAATATTTTCTGATAAGTTAAGTGCGCCACCTGCCATATCATTGACGTTCATGATTGCCTTCCTTCAGTCCGCGACACTAATTAAAGTCCACATTACCAATCAGTGCACTCAACATGTCAATTACATTACAAATTCTACAAAAAAAATCTATAAATATGCATAAGTACATACAATTCGAATGTAAATATCCAATCATTGATAATTTCTTTTTAACTAAACACAGTCGGCATCTTAATTTGTTATAATTGTGGCCCCGCAGCCATTGATTAATGGTCTGTTAACACCGGACGCGGAACCATCGGCTGAACTCACTCACTAGATTAACTGCCAAATCAATTAAACACTTTTGACGAAACTACCAAGTTCTTAACAATGCCGGCTTGGACCGGTTTTTTGAATATAAACCTTTGTTCGTTATTTCCTTTTCCTTTTGTTGGAGGAAAAAAAAAAGGATTGCCTAAGGAAATTAAAAACCAAACGGAATGCGGTAATGGCGGTAATGAAAAACAAAAAAGTTAATTGTGTCAAAAATTTAATAAAAAACAAAGCAATAAGGTTTCTCCGAACCGAACTGTCGGGCTATTTTTAGAAATAATTTGAAAAAAAGGTTCCGCTCGTTACGGAAGGCGAAAAATATTCGCAATTCACTTCACCGATCGCAGTTTTTGATTAACCACTGGATGTAGTTGTATTTGAAGTTGTTCTTGGGGAACAAAGCAACAAAGACTTTCTCGGAAATACCGGTATGACGGTGTAATAGATGGATTGTTGTGAAGAGATCATAAAGCGGATTTGACCGGAATAATGGCTTATAATGGCCGTCAAAACTTTTGCATGTAAATGTCCGGCAGATTCTGTAAATTTATTCAAAAATTCTTGGAATTCTGAATGGATTAATCGATGAAAACACCTCCAAAAACTGGGCGTGGCGACAAGTGACGTATTGGTAAACTCCAGGTAACTGGACGTTCAAAACAGTGAACGCTCGATATAGTGAACACTGTAAGCACACTGGCTGTTCTGTAGAGTGTATTGCACATTCTATAGGTATTTTCGATGTACTGTATGCAGAAACATACATATTTTCGTGTAATTGGGTTCAAGGAGTCCAGACAGGTTCAGTTTTTCCTCTGAACATACATATATACAGCCTCTGGTATAACCTCTGAAAACAACACCTCAGCAGAGATAAGACGGAGAATAACTCTTGTCAATCGCTGTTGCTTTGGACTAAGAAGCCAATTTAGTAGTAGAGCCCTATCCCGAAGAACTAAGGAGACTCTTTATAAGACCCTGATCATCCCAATCCTGGTTTATGGCGCTGAAGCATGGACTCCGTGTAAAGCGGATGAAGAGATCCTCAGTCGAGAAAGATTCTTCGTCTAATTTTCGGTCCCGTTTGCGTTGACGGGCTTTGGAGGAGAAGATTCAAAAACGAGCTATACGTATCAGTCGTTTAAGATGGCTCGGACATGTAGAGCCAATGGACACCAATGTTCCGGCACGTAGAGTCTTCGAATCAAACATGGAGGGACAGCGCAGTATAGGACGACCTCGCCTTAGGTGGCGGGCACAAGTAGAAGGGGAACTCAACCGACTTGGAGTGCGTAGCTGGAGGCAGTTAGCTAAAGACCGGGTTAACTGGAGAGGCGTGTTGGTTGAAGCCCCGGTTCAGCCCGAAGTAAGTAAATACCATTTTCCTTGCACCCAAAGAGCAAGAATTTTTTTCGAACTCTTTTTTCAAGTTTTGGTCAAACTGGAGAAGTTTTAAAAAATGGATCCGCAGATGTCTGTCTGTTTGTCGTTAATCTGTCTATCTGAACGCCCAACAGGGGCCTAAATGACCGAACGGATTTGCTTCAAACTACAGGTTTTCGGGACCACAATGAAAGCTCCTAGTGGAACGACATTCGAACAGAGGAGACGTGTCTACAATGTGTCTACAGTCACATGATAGACATGCCACCAAAATAAGACTTTCGAACGATGTCCTCTCACTCTCTGTGTGGTTCCTTGTGATGGACAAAATTTCTGGAAATTCTTGAAAATACTGACTTTTGTATGACAGCTTCTGTTACAGATATTATCCTCGTGGACGGTGCTTTGAAAATAGAGATTGTTCACTTCGTTTCGATGATTGGAAATCAATGGTTGCACTATGTTTGAAGCATACTAAGCCATTATTGGATATTGTGCTGAAAGAAAACTCTGGCTACTACCGATGCCCATGATAACTGCACTCCACTTGGTAAAGATGGGACTTGTGAATAGGAATGGTTCTAGATTGCTGTGAAAAAGAGACAATTTGCAGAATTTCTACCCGTTAATGGTCTAAAGACTGCAAGACTATACACTCAAAAACAATGTTCACCTTTCGTACACAAGCTCCTGTCAATTGAAATCTTTATCCTCTACTCAAATCGCTGCACTCAAAGGTTATTGATCGCGAAGCATTCTAAGGAGTAAGCGATCCTCTTCCAGTTTTATTTAATCTGGAAACTGTGTCATCTTTCTTCATACAGCATCTCAAGCCTTAAATGGTATTAAATGTTTGATTTTTTTCCAAGGACTAGACTGTGGCTGTATCACATATTTAACCACATCATTCCAGTTTCGTTAAACGGACATGAATCACGGTACAACTTGATCAGACAGGAAGAATCTATCATTCATTCCAAGAAAGTTCGACACAATTTAGGAGAATTCAATTCCGACACAGATAGTACCACATGTCTTGCATTTTATACCAAAGGTACGTTCTCAAAACTTACCTTCAACCACGGAGATCCAGATCCTGGCCATTCTGGATCCTGTTCCTCAATCACTCCCATATCGTGACTATACGATGGCACTGGGAATTTTGCTGTATTATTGTGACCGTTGTTCGACACCAAATTAGTGGTATAAGTGTTTATACCAAAGAAGTCTGACGTCCCCCTAATGCTGTGAATTTCTTCGGCAGTGAATTCTGGCAGACGTGATCTTGTGAATCCTTGTTCCTTGCTCATGCCAGCGATACGATCGATCATGACCTGTGGGTAGTTGCCGCGTTTCGAGAAAATTGGATGACCAAACCAACCGACCTGTAATTCAAGGTAAATGGTATAAAATCTTGGACAGCCACTAGACACGTAGTTATTATACGATTTAAATAAATCTTTCGATCAAACTTACATAAAACTGCATTGCGCGCTCCGAGGCCTCTTTGTCTTCGTCGGAATTTGTCTTCGGCTCTGGCCATGACACATCCAAAGTGATACCAATTTTACCTAATCAAAATAATTATCAATCAGATTTTGATCTACACAGCATGGCCGATAATAATATTCATTAGTTTATTTAGCAAAATGCACCCTCCTACTCGGCGGTAACTAATATCTTACCTCTTTGCTTCGCCTGGTAGTTGTTGCGATACATGTGCACAACTTCGGCGTGCGCTTTCAGCAAGTTATGACCGCACAGGTATGTTGGAATTCCAGGGTAATTGTAGGCGGGGGCCATATAGTCTACACCGTAAGCATGCTCGCACACATGCCATGGCTCATTTATGGTTGTCCAGATCTGTCGAATTAATAGAATGTTTATTCATGCACTAGAGAGTCACCGCACGACAGAGGGAAGGTTTAGGCTTACATTTACACGTCCGCCGAACACTTCGAACAGCAGTCGGGCATAATCCTTGAACACCGGAATTATCTCAGGGTTAGTCCAGCCACCCAACTCTTGTAGTCGCTGTGGCAATTCCCAATGATATATGGTAACCATTGGGGTTATGTTATACTTGAGCAATTCATCGATTAGGTTGCTATAGTACTGGATGCCCTTGCTGCTGACGTGATTCATATAACCGGTGGGAAGGATGCGTGGCCATGAGATCGAAAATCGATAAATGTTTACATTTAGTTGACGTATCATTTGGACATCCTGACGCCACTGTAAGGAGCAAAAGAAAGGAGATAATATTGAGTACATAAGTAGGTGGTAAGATGAGTTTCGTGTAATAGAAATGTCTTATAACGAAGTGATGAACTATCCTTAAGGCGAGCTTTCCTCCAGACAGACACTTGGGCGTATAATCTTGTGATATCCAAAGGACAGAAGCTTCATTTGGGACTAAACTTTGCTATGCATTCACCAGGCAGACACATCCAATCGAGCTCGAGCCAAAAGAAAGTTAGCAAGCTCAACAATATCTACTGCCTCCTAGCTAACGTGGTCTCAAGGGTAATTATTTGAGAAGAAGACTCAGTGGAACTGTCTGTCTTGAGCAAGCGAGAATAAATTCATTTAGTAAAGGCGTCAGTAAAGAGAATTAGAAATCCATCCCGAAAATGATCTGTGTCCCTGAGCTTAGTCCTCACTTAGTTTTTAAATCAAAAGTTACATGGGTTAGATTTGGTGGCTGTCAGTCAGGCAGGAATGCTGCAGCAATTTACATACGGTTTGCCTTGGAGGTCCTAGTTGTCAAATCCAATAGATCGGGACAGAAAGTGGCTCAAACTTTCCTTCTCTTCCTTGCTTCTAGAGTTTCTACATAATCGTTGGGCGCCAATTAAGAAATACTCCTTTCCTGTTAAGAGAAATGCGGTTTCTCGTTTCACGGCTTGAAAAACAGTGGAAAAGTTATTCATCCTTAAAGGCTGATAAACCTAGAAACTCTTACAGTGCTAAACCCCAAGCTTAGTAGTTTGAAACAGTAAATTTAGACGGTTAATGCCTCTGCGATAGTTTGGTCATGGTGTCGCATCCTGCTTGTGCATACTACGTACATGTGGTCTGTCATTGGTGTAAGATGAAGGCTTATGACTATAACCAAGCTTTTCTCAATCTGAGACATGTGTTCATCATCGAACTGCTGCAGAAGATGTCAAGATTTCGCATGGACATGTTGTATTTATGGGGCCAATGGGGTATCCAGAGGCACAAGGAAATCCTGGATATTGTTGAAGTTGATAGAATAAGTCTTAAAGTATCTTTTAACACTTTACGCTCTCTGAGGAGACTCGACTGTAGTACACTGCAGTTATGTACTTTCTTTACGCGAATTTAATCAAGGAGGCTCCAGCAAGGACTGATCATTCCCTGCTAAAGAGAGACCCCGTGTTGACCAGCTAATGTCCATTAGAGGAGTGTCCACAGCATCGAGCTGTATCTAGTTACTTCCTAATTATTCTCTGCACAATTTATTTATTATTTGCATCTGAAAAGATTTATTAGCCATTCACTTTGTCTGGCTGTTTGTGTCAATTGACAAGCGCACCTGTCCGACTGTAGAAAACAAGACCACACCCGGGTGTGGGAGAGTGGTTTAATTATAGAAAACCTAATCTGGTTTTCTAATTGACCATTTCTCGCGATCAATAAATTATCTCTACCCGAACCAAGTGACAACTAAATGCTGAATCCGAAAACAAAGAAATCACCTTTCTGCTCTATTAACTCCCGCATGGTGGCCAGATCGATTCAATCACCTAGTGGTTCCGACGAAAAATTAACATAGTTCCGCGCAAACCCAGAGATTAATGGGCACCAATGGATTTCCAATCGAAGTGTTAATAGAGTGAGAGATACACATCTGGGCAAACAGTATCGCAACAACAATGTTGGTTGGCACACAACCTGAAATGTTAATTGCCCGCACCTGGCTCTGTGTGTGCCTATCAGCCAGAATATCTGGCTAATATACTCATTACCCTATGCTAATGCCGAAAGCCAAAGCCTTAGTGCCGAGGGTATGACCGATGGGTGGCATTTGAACATCTGTAACTCTGGCGGGTGGATGCTTATAAATTTATTTACGCCAAACCAGCGCTGGTGCTTTTGATTTCACCACACATACACCAATTCTGGGAACCGGTCCGAAAAGAATCAGCCCGCACCTAGCAATAAGCATGTCACTGTCTCCTTAAGTTACAATTAATTAACCAGTTTGCATATTCAAGTGGCACACAGAAGCTGGCCAGTATCTGAGTGCATTTTTCGCGTGATGTTGCGTTTCAAGGCCTCGTGTAATCATAGTCAAACAAAATGAGATGTTATTGTGAATATCAATTATGTAATTGGCTGCAGCGGCCCGGCGGCGGTGGGTTGAAATTCGTGTGATTAGCGAAGAGCCGCCGCGCGAAATTCTTATACCACAACCGGTTGTTTTAGCCACCATATGGTGGCATTGAGCCTGAGCCACCAGCCAGAGGTAAAGGCTAATCACTTGCTACGACCAATATTTGACTTAGACCCCTTGTCATAGTCAATAGCATGGCTAGCTGCATTTGCATTCGGTGGAAGATGCATCACGATCTTGGTACTTTGAGAGAGAAAAAAAAATAAATATTACAAATTCAATGTTAACCAGGCGCAGCGGCAGATTCATGAGATATTTATCGGCTTAAATTGATATTCAGACAGCGCCGGTGTTTGATGCTAAATGGGAGGCGTAAATTCGTACTAAAGAGGTGGTTACGGCTTCGAAAGCCGTTAAGATGGTAGTCTTCAAGATGTGGGAGTCACCTGGTATTTGCAATTAGCCTACAATGTTACGGGTATGGAAATATCAAAGCAGGTACTAGAGAAAGCTGTGCCATTTAACTGGTGGTTAAGGTAGACCTACAGATCGAAACAACGGTCCAGCTGCAACGCATTGCGAAAGCTAAAGGTCAATCTAAGTATGCTAATCATAACCCAACGTTTAGATGAACATTGTACAATCACCCAGAGGCCTAAAACCAGCTTTTAAAATATTTTCATTGTTCAGTTTGGTATTGTGTACCATTCTTGCGGTCACATGTTTCGGCGAATCGAATTCGAGTCAATATTGTTTTATTCTTTTACGCAAAAGGTTAAGAACCGCAATAGCCTTAAGCAGGTATGTGGTAATAAAGCCTTCCGCGACTATAAAACCTATTGTCGGGGAACTTTTTCGTTTTGGGTTAATTTGTTGTCTAAGTTTTGTGGTTTTGTCGTTTCCAATAAATCACGAAGATTATTTAGAACAACAAAGGATTAGCATTGATTTTACGTCTTTGTTTCTGGAGTAAAGTTGAAAAAAAGCAAGAAAAAACAAAAGCCCTGTGTTTCCGCCACAACGCTACAATAATGGGCTCACATCTTGGACAACCATGCCTAACTTCGGGGAGGACAGAACCACACCAACTTCATGATGTAACCGCCATTTTGTTGAAAGAGTTTCCGGCTGCTTCGTATTGATTATAAAGTACTTATTTTCTGCAGTAAAGTCGCATCTAGATGTCAGTAGTGAATAATTTCTGAAAGCTATCTTTTTTTTGTTCTATGTCATCTTTGACATTTGTGAAGTAGATACATGTACAATTGTAACCATGGACCACCGCCAGGGATTTCAGGCCTATTAGCCTAACCTACTTCATTCTGAAAACCTACGAGAAGTTAGCCGATATCTACATTCGCAGCAGACTTCGTCCCGAGGACATGTGCACGGCCCAACACGCTTATACCAAGGTGAAAAGTGTGGAAACGGAGCTCTCGGACATTGAGGGTGCTTTTAATAATGTCAAAACGGATGCGGTTCGAAGAACCCTATCAAATCTCAAGATCCACGATTCACTCACCAACCGAATTGTTGCAATTCTTGAAGAGAGACATATTATCGTAGAACACGAGGGTACAAAGATGGAAGCATTCGCCTCCAGAGGTACCTTACATTGTACTAAATGAGGTGCTGCTACAACTCAGGTACGGTGGTGTTAAGGTCGTTGCTTATGCGTATGACATCGTATTGCATGTCCATAGGCAGATTTCTACCTACCCTTAGCGAAATATTAGAGAACGCGCTTAAGATCCTAGTCACCTGGGCTAAGAAATGTGCTAGTCCACATCCACCGAAGGGCAATTGGTTATTTGATAAGCGTTCTCAGGACAGTTGTACTCTCGGATGTTTGTCAGACGGTTGCGAGAGGTGGAGCCGTGAAACACTTTTAGGTGTTCCCCCACTGGGACTCAAACCTCGAACTCCATAGTCAAAGGCACCAACCACTGAGCCACGGCGCCCACTATCTTCGGCAGCCATAAGTGCCCTAAGAATAAGTCAGTCAGATAGCTGGAAGATAGCCCAATTCCTGTGATCATCTCGAAACACTAAGCTATACGACGTCGATAGTTGAGGTTGAAGAACACATGTTGGAGTTGTTCACATCACTAATCTGTCCTGTGCGCGTAGGCGCTGAATGACGGCAAACATCAGTATAAACGCCTTCTGTTCCAATCGGTTTCGAAAATTCATTAAACCAGCTTTTCACAAAATTGAGGTAACAGACACAGCTAATGGTGTAGGGAACCTGTAATATAGTTGACATAGAGACCAACAAAATTTTATTCACCTCGAGGTTAAAGAATTGTTTAAATCAACTTGAAAATCAATAGACCAAGGGGGTTCCAAAGAAATTATGTACAGAGGGTTTAAAGAGTTCCATTGCCTAGTAATTGCTTAAGATTCCATGGACATGTGCTCATCCCAGTCAGTGAGACTTCGGAACCATAGTAGCGCTTTCCAAGTCCTTGGAGTTACAACATCCACCCTAAGTACTGCGATGAGGAAAACAACGAGCAAACTCCCGACCAATAAACCTGACAAAGATGAGCTTAAAACAGGAGAACACATATAAATGGAGGACGAGCAATAGGTGGTGTTGTTCAAATATCTCGGAGACATTTTTAGCTTTATTTCCCAACACAATAACTGCTCAGAATAGGAAATAGACAGGAGATTCCTATTTACTCTTATTCTGGCAAATATCTTTGGAGAACCATATGAGCAAATTAAAAAAAAAAAAAATTGTGGAGACAAGGAAATCCATGAGCCCTCTAGATGGACCTCTATCACCCTTAAGAACAATTTGGTCTAAATGCACTTCTTCTTTCTTTAATGCACCAAACGCACGGTGATAGGTGCTCACTCTCTTCTGAAAGTCTATTCAGGTTAACCTGACCTGATCGAAACCTTTGAAGGGACATAGTCCAGTTCCATCGAAGCCTTTTTGAACTAAACTCGGATACTTGGAGACTATGACACCTACTGTGGCACTAGAAACAAGGCTCAACTTGCTAAAAACAAAAAAACTCAATTCTTGGTCCCTCAAAGGCAATAAGCCCATTCCTAGTAAGATGGACAACCAGTTTCTCAACAAAGGAATTTGTGAAAGAGGCATTCCTAGATAGTCATGATTATTCCACAGATCTCCGAATGATACCTTTGATACTTTTATGATAAATGCCCACAAGGATGGACGTGTCCTTTAAAGCTAAAAAAAAGTGCAAATACAAAAGGATTAGTGCCTCAAGCCAAAAGGGATACTTAGAACCTGAAACAGATATCACAAAACTTCACATCCAGCTCTAAAATGTAAACATACCTGATGGTAACTATCAGAAGTTATATCTCCATTCGATTGGTCCACTATCTTCTCCGGAAACCGATGTGTCATATAATCCCATATAGATTCACCCTTATCGTCTGCATTCCAGCCGCCTTCTATTTGATACGATGACGAGCCAACTCCCCACAGGAAGTCATTAGGAAACCGTCGCTGGACCACTGTAGCTTCTCTGAAAAGACAAAACAAAACAGAAAAACCGTCAAATAAACACGTCATAACCAAAACATGTCCGCGATCCCCCATGAATATTCACCGACCAATTTATTAATTACCTTATCAATTACCGGTAGAGTTTACCAAAAGCACGTTGCAGCGAATTAACTGCTTAAACACGAGTATAGACGAACAAATTGTTACACATTGTTAGCTTGTTTAGAATTTGTTTTACTTGTTCCTTTTTTAATTATCATAATGCGATTGAGATTGAGAGTTTATTCTTATCGAGACCGCCGAACCTTGACGGAGCGCCGCCGCCGTGTTATGTAAGCAATCGCGGAGCAGCATGCACACTCGAATGCGACATTGAAATGTTTAGCAGTAATTCATGTGGAATTGATTGTTTTGATTAATTGAATCATTTTATAATTCTATTTTAAAGGACAATCGACACGAGTTCATTAAGTGAGTCTAATTGTGGAAATGGTGGAGGTTTACAATTACATATCGATTACCAGGCATCGATGCTGCATAATGGTTCTTAGTCGTTCAAGGTCTCCTGGCGATGACAGGCGAGGGCAGTGCTTATTTATTGGAATTATCCGCCTAAGAAGGTTGAGTTGAGGTGTACATTGTTTTTTTTCTATAAATAGCAGTCAGCTGAGGTGCGGGCGAGATCGAGATTGAACTTTAGCATGAAGCTGTGGGTGCTAGGGGGATTTTCCCAAAAAAAAAACATACTTTGACATGACTGAATCATGCGTGAAATTAGCAGAATTTTTTGGCCAAAATTGTTCCTTTTAGAATTGTTCTGCCTCAGCTAATGTGGAGAGTAGTGCTTCCGTGTGTAGTTGCATCGTTATGGATGTAAACCACATAATTATAAAGCAATTTAAGAGTAATAGACACAAAGGAGCTGAAAATAGAAATGAGTGTCCGAGGTTTTTGAATTAAGTAGAGGGTAGGTCGGTGTCACATGTTCCCTGTCATGGATTGGACTTAGAACATTCTTATGTCAGAGGTACACAGGGAATGGGAAGGTTGATGTTATGTTCTTACGTAGAATTTAGACAAATATTGGGCTTTACATCAACGAGGGCAGAGGTTAAGTCGGACAGTCTGCTCATTCGGCTAATCGCTTGACGGTTGACATAATGTGTTCTATGATGCGACTCGTGGTTCTGTACGTCCTAGGCCTCCTAGACGATCGATGCCTACCTTTCTGACGAGGTCGATGTCTCTGCAAAGTGCGCTGAGTTCCCTTCATTCAAACCCAGTCAACGGAAACGGAGGCTGAAGATCATTCGAAGAATTTTGGGTTCACAACAATTTTTGCTTCTTTAACGTCTTTCTTTCTCCGCCATAGAGCAGGACTGGGATAATGAAGGTCTTACATATATAGATTCTCTTTGGTAGTTTTGACAAGGCCTGCCTTCTCAATTGACTTCTTAGGCCAAAGCAACAGCGATTGGCAAGAGTAACTTTTCGTTTGATCTCTGAGGTTATGTTCCTGTCAGAGTTTATAGCACAGCCACGAGTATTGTGACATTCTGTCAGATTCGTCTTGGTTTTGCCCTCATTCACAGCCAAATCTATTTTAGTGTTTGTTCACACCGGATTGTCGGACTGTAGTTTGTTTTTTGACGTTTAGAGGCGAGACATTTAAAAACCACTTGAAGGAAATATCCTAAGAATAAACTGGAATGGAAAGGTCATACTTTGCAAAAGGAACTTTGAGCTGAGCACAGAATTATAAAACTTAGGAACCTTCGGTGAGGTCTATCATGTGCTACGCGGCTTAAGTATCAGAAAACTCTCCAAACTACAGGATTCAACAATACTGGTAGATTTCGTCTATATTCTGAATGTAATGTTGCTACCAAATCAACGCCTATATCATGTAGTTGCAAAGCTTTTTGTTCGTCGTAACCTGCAGAGAATGACTTAGATTTTGCAGCGAACATGATGTCTTTCTTGTGGAAGATAATGCAGCATCGTGGAGGGTAACCTACAAGCCCGGATTAGATTAGGTAAAATAGATCAATCCACCAGAGACAATTTTAAACTTTAAGGGCAGGAAAGTCAAACCCGGCTTATGTATCGATTGCTACACCACAACTTGGCAGAGGGAAATTACTTTACCGAATTTTTAAGGCTAGAGTCAAACTCCTACACTTAAACTATAATTCATATAGATCCGACCCCAATGAGGAATGCCCTCCTATGAACTATTAGTACAAGCTACAGAGGCGAGCTACTTGGACCCTAGTATGTCCAAGAGAAAGATATGCCTTTGGAAAGGCTTGTGTATTAACCTGAACTGTAAGCTTCATCAAACGCTAAAACAAACAACTTTTTTCATAGAATTCTGACGATTTTCCACTTCGCAAAGCTTGTTTAACTGATTTTAAAAGTTCTAAACATCGCCATTTAGAGATTTTATTACCTTACCTATCCAAAGTACCGACTTGTATCTATGAATCATTAAAATGGACATATTCACGTATGTATGATGTCATTAAATATAATGGGGTTCACCTAACTAATGGGGGTGTTTGTCGGTTGTTATCATTAAACCCCCACGGTACATGTTATTGGATTATGCTAAGTTACGACGAGGACGTAAAAGATCAGCGAAACACCTTTGACTTGTTTGTAGGCCGCCTTTTCCAAGAAAATACGACAAGTCGCTAACACATTTTCCAATAATAAGTGTTGATGTTTATTAATGTTTACATTTATTACTTTGTTTTTATTTAATCCATTTTATACGTTTTACGTTGAGTGAAGAGGTTTTTCCAAATACCTTCTTTATAATCCCGAAGTGTAATGAGATGGTCAAGTTCAAGGGGCTTCTCGCGAGCAAAGTGCGAGATCAACATGCAAATCTACTACAGTCAACCTATGTATCTATCTGTCGAATCTTTTTGTGCCGAATTAGATGATATGAACCTTTTATGCATCCATATCCCGGAAGTGTCAAAAATGGACAAATGCGCTGGTACAGACAACCACGCAAGTGGAAATTTGTGGTGTCACCAAGGCCTGCGGGGACCAATCCTCTTGAAATTGTCACAAATATGTAGACGTCTATGTAGATAGTCAATCAAAGAGATACAGAGAGGAACTCAAATCGCAAAGCCAGGAGACCAACATGATGAAAGACTAACGAACAGACAGAGGAACTATTCGGTCCTAGCGCCCATCAGTCCTCTTTTGTCTTTTTTTGCTAACCAGACTAAAGCTGACTCTTCTCATATAGATATCCTTACAAATTAGACCTCAATGCCGGCCCATCTTAGAAAAAAGAGAATCAGCACTACAGACCTATGTAGAGCCTATAGAGCCACAAAGGCAGAGGAAGACTCAACACATTTCCACTGCGAATGCCCAAGACTGAACATCTTTCAATGACCTTAGCAAACATGCCACTTGTCATAGATTGATTGTGGGACTAAACTGTGTTGATCTTTGTTTCTCGTATCCTTACCTGGAAACACACAATGGATTCGTTGAGATAAGTGATCTGATCAGAGCGTCACGATCATCCAATTTAACGGCCTTAGAAATGTGTACGTGTCCGATGGCGGTTCTAGCAGCTCAGGTACACAGATGAGGCAAAACTGGAAACCAATGATGCAGATAGCTGTAGCTTATTTCAAGCCGAAGTTATTGCCATAAAGGCGTCGCAATCATGATCGCTAAGGTTCAAGCTTGTACGCTAAGGTTTTAGCCATGCACACTAAAATAAAGCGATATACACAAGTCAATAAGGGAACCCACTGCTGCTGAGTGTCGAGACATGAGGACTAGTCCTAGCCAGCAAAGGACTAGTGACTAGCCTACACCTGTTCTAGATAGATCCAGTATACCACTAAGTGCAGGGAAATAGACATAAGTTGGTGTCGATTAGATACATGCGTGATAACTAGATTCTTGCGTCAGTCCCTAAAGCGGGCATTCGAATTGAGCCTTTGAGACAAAGTCAAGGTAACCTAACCTAAAGCCTTCCTCTAAAAAATTATTTCAAATTCAGGTTCACCTTGCTATATGCAAATAAGAAAATGTAACTCCATCCAACTTCACACTGTTGTCACACTGTTGTCACACTGCCATTCATGAAATGGAGTCGGAGTCTTCCTCCCCATCTATTGTGCGTGCAAGTGAGGATATTTACCGAATAGTCGACTTATTTCGAGGGGAAAGCTGACAATGTCTTTGCTGATTCTTCAGCCTTATCGTTTCTTCTATCTTTCTGTCACGAATGGTTGTGAGAAGCTAGGCCCTGGGTCCCATTGTCCTGTTGCGTCAAGTATTTATTTATTTTAATTTCTCATCCTCACTAGTAACTTCCCTACCAACCAGAAGGATGAATGTTATCTCCCCTATTTTTTAAAGAACTATCTATTAAGTAGTACCAAGTGTGTCAGTATTTCCAACGCACAACCGCCAACAATTAGTTGCAGTTTTAGTAAAAATTATTCCAACTATGCACGCTGCACTAGAATAAATATTTGTACACACATTCCAACGAACCGGTTATGGTTGAAGTTTTAATTGTTTATTTGTGCCAGCGAGTTGGAATCATTAATTATTACTTTTGCATGAAAAACACTACAAAAATACCGAACATTGTATACAGCTCGTAAACTATAAACATTTTGTAATTGACTTTTAAAAAACTATAAAAACACTTACTTTGGGTGCGGCTACGGTAACTGACAAAGTTCTTGATTACCCCAAATGTGCTTTGTTAGCAATAAATCTGACACAAAGCTATTAATGCCAAATAAATTGTAACATTTAAGCCATAAATCGTATTCAAGTTATTCCCAACACATCAAATGGAATGAAATGCTTATGGTAAAGTCATCACCGCCAACATAATGATACCTCTGTCGTATACCAAATTGACACTGAAGCCACTAGATGATTTGGCTGTCAATATCTGGTTTTCATCTAGGTAGGTACCATGTCAACAGTGGGAATACTGAGCTGGAGATCAAGGCTTACAAACAAAACTAACAACTTGACATAATGAGCAGTAAATGGCCATTTGTTTAATTTGACAGATTGACACTTACGTGGCTGTTTTTCTAGCGCTGATCTGATCTGTCATTTATGGTGCAATGTCATGTATCCAGATAATTATATTTCTTGGAATGAAATACACATTTGACAGACATATGTATATAAAATTTAAATAAATGCCCTAATCCGCATTTGTATCACAATCAAACAGTGTTTCTTCTATACGGGGGAACACACCTTGAATGTAAACACTCAAGAGTGCATTTTCTGCATACCTCCAGCAGTCATGTTTATGAAAATCATTAGAACTCACTTCGCTTGTCAATTTTGATGAGCAATTAATCAGTTGGAAGGCTATTTTTGTTTTATTACAGAGAGACTTTATAGAGCAGTGTTCTTAGATCAACAAATAAACGTACAGACAAGTCTCATCTGCATGTGTTTGACTTAATTGCAAAGCCAACAGCAAACAGAACAATATATAAAGTTGATTAAACTAATTCCATTATTAAGTCAATAGATATTCATATCTACAGAGCTCCACAACAGTGTGGTAGACAATTGACACTTGCCTAGGTGTCTAGGTTTTGACATATGCAATACCATGCGGCTGTCAGAATATATATCTGTGTCTTTGAAAGAAAATCGTAGAACTTAAAACCTTGAAGTTTGTTTAACACAAACGAACACATCCATGTTAAAGGGACAGTAAACGTCATTCGAATAAATGGGAAATCATGGCCGCAAACCACATTCATTTCTCGACAGCGGTTCTATGTTAATTTGTATGTCATGCAAATATTGATATATTCCAAATCTTGTTTTTTACATAAACCATTTCCGTAAGACAGTCTTTAACTCGTTTTTTTGAAGTGATAAACTTTTACGAGATTCATTAAATTGGTCCCGTTTAGCTGGCCTTCGTTCAAGATCATCGCATGCCCTTAGTATTGTAATTATGTAGTTCAGTCTAACTGCGCTAACTTAACCCAGTCAAGTACGAAAGTCTCAATCAATTAACTCGCATTTATCGGAATCTAAAATTGACACACTGAACTTGTTCACACGACTAACGCACGTCAAGCTGATCTTCATTCATATTCCGTTCCGGATTGTGTCGTTTGACACTCGTGATGCTGTCAGCTGGTTTTGTTTTTTTTTTGTTTTTTTGATTGACAGCTGGTGTCAGATATACACATATTTTGACTGAAATTGACGGAATGCACATGTTCTACTTAACAATCACTGTTTGCACTTAGATAACCATTGTTTGGCAGATACTACACGCACTTGACGGTACATTAAGTGTGCCACACAGTAAAAAAAAAAGCAAAAAAATAATAATCTCACCCACCCCACCCGCTCTCACCTATTTGGCAATTAAATTATCATATCAGCAATCAAATATTTGAGCTGTGTTCAGTGTCAGCACTATGTCCGATTGCAGACACAGACTTGGATGGCCAATAAATTTCACTTAAACCACGGGACGCCTTGAGCTTAATTTATGTTGCATGCAATGCTATGATGTACAGCGTGGCGGCGCGGTATGATGCATTTGCCAAAGTGCCAACCACATGCAGTTAGGTATTTTGTCGTTTGAATTTCAAGAATTATCTCAGCAATTAAACGTAAGCGGATGATGTCGATGACAGTGGTTAATTTTACAAGCCCGATGACAGCTCGTTTATATAGATGTATATGTGTTATGCGAGAAATGTTATGAATAACCAAAATGGTGTTACGAAACGATGCGCGATGACAGTGGCATTTGATATTGGATTGAAGTTCAAAATACTGGGCTTTGTACGCCTTGGCATAGTAAAAGTTCCATGGTAATGGACTCTCGTAAGGCATTTTGCGAAAGTCTTCAAGAAGTTGGAATTCTTTCAATCGCACACGCTGTAAGTGGGTGAAACGTCGTGAATTACGTGACACCGATTGATGTGATAAACAGTAACAGTGTGCGCGGTGCAAAACCTTGGCGCTACGTGGCGTATACGTAATATTTTTCTGTTGTTTATGTGAATAACGTGTTTTTTGGTTTTTTGTTCGACGTCTGGGCTTGTGGTGAAGTTCGCGTCTGACAATGCGATATGGGAATTATGCAAAAGTGAGTCAAAATTTCATAGATAGAAAGTGATGGAGTGAATGGACGGAAAAGAGTTGAATGATTGCTGTTCGAGGGGCGCTGTGCGAGTGTTTGGGAATTTTAGTCTGTCATTAGGTTATTTGGACCATAATCTATGCAAAGTCGGTAAACTTGAGTCACTCTCTATCTATTGCGATCCTTGCACTCTCCATGACATTTCAAAATGCACATCTACTTCGTTCTTTTCGATCCTTGCTGCAGTTTATCCAATTTCCACGGGCTGGCGCTTATCCTGGGGTCATCCTTCCTCAGATGTCCACACTTAAACACATCAGAGTTCCAGCTGTTTTGAATGACATTTGATCATAGTCATCTATTTGACAGATGTTTGTTTGTTTACAGCAACAGTTTGTTGACAGTTGACAGTTTCGAATGCTTTTCTGACGTAAAGCGACATAAGTGGATCAGGTTTTTTCTGTATCTCGAATTCGTCCATCGCCTTGGAGAGATCCAAGTGATGAATGCTGTCACATGAGATTTTAAAATTAATATACTGACAGCGTGGTTTAAATTGCTCTGTGGTCTGCTTTATGAAAGTAACATTGACAGGCAAACGTGGTCCAGAATAGTTTTCGATGTACACAGTGTCCACTGCAGAGGATCTTTCACGCATCGTTAAGAAGGGGCGTGTTTCGTACATAGGATAGCCTTATTGCTGATGGAGCACATAGAGCTAACGCTCGAGTTGTCAGAGATTCATTACTCATGATCTACTGCAGAATTTTTCCTTCCGAACATTGAGGCAATATTTGGAAAACTCCGATAGTAAGCTTTCGTTTGTTTGTTTCCCATTTTGTTTGCGCCTCTGTTTGTTTCCCATTTTGTACTCAAAGCTTCAAACTTGGTATTTCTAGTAAAAATTTCAAAAACTCCTCCAAGAGCTACCTCTTTTAACACAGAGTTCCAGTATTTTGGCTTTGCACTATTCCTCCGGTGCTCTTGTACTCAATCGATGGCGACACTGGACTCGCTGGTCCTTGAGGTCTATGGTAGATGGTCCATAGTTTTTCGATTAAATGCTCTCGGCATCCTTTTGACGAGCCTAGGCGTTCGATGTTGAATTTTTTTAGAGCAGACCGTGTTTTGAACTTTATGTCTGAGTACTAGAGTCCTAGATGATATTTTCCCTTGCGAAGGTGCATGCAGAATCAAGGATCAAAAAGCGCCTTTGCGACTGGTTTGAAGGCTTAACTATTAGCGGAAAGGTAGACCATGAACGGTGGTGCTTGTTCATTTGAATCTCTGGCATTCCTCCTCCTGCTATCAAGTCGTTGCCTTCAAGTCTAGTTCTGACCCCAATGCACTTTCCTAGATCAGAATTTATATGGTAGCTAGTATTTGTATATCTAGTTCATTTCCATGTTCTTTAAATAAAGATGCAAGCATCAACGGAAGTGCCTCAGTTTCAGCAACTCAATAGAATTTCTATGCTCCACTTGCAATCAATTTCAAGCCATCCCCAGGCTAGAAAAGCCCACTGATGTACTGACGCATTCTCCAAAAACACTTGTTCATACAATTAATTTCAATGTCTTACCGAAGACTAATTTGTCGAGAGGTATTGCAAAGAACGTACATAAGTATGACATCCATCAACAAACCGATACAAGCCATGGAGTGGATTTATATTATTGAAATGCAATTGTCTCGTGTTACAATGTCAATTTATTTTAATTGTTTTCGTGGAATTCGATACAAACTGCTGTGAATTAAAGGCAATGTGCTGTGGAATGTTATGCTTTTAGCTATGTTATTGACTCAAATTGGCTTTCAGTCACTCCGCATACGAGTTGAAGAAGGAGCCATAGCTTCATGGAAGTTGATCTTTCTTTGGCTGAAAACACATACGTCTTGAATGCCAAGAAGCTGAGCAGTCTCTATACTAACAGTGTTTGTTCAATCACTTGGGACCATGGTGGCGTAGCATACATACTCCAAATATTTGGTCCAATAGAGAAAGATTTGGTCCAAGAACAGATCCCTGAGGTATGCCGTTATAAACGATAGGTAGACTGACTGTGTCTGTTGGCTGACTATTGGCTGTGTCTACTTGAATTCGCTGTCTTCTCTCCAAGTTCTCTCCACTGTTTCTGTACTTGAACCTCTATCAGGGTGTCAGGGTGACCCTAGTAGTTGATGGTCATAGTGAACAGATCACAGAACTCTACCAGTAACTTCGCTCAAACTTGTATGAACGCGCTTAACAGCGAGCTACTGACCTCAACAAGAAATTAATCTTCAATTCGGTGAAAGCTGTTAAAAGTTGGTTAAATTTTGTAATCGCCGGCTTCATTCTTGAACTGGTCTGTGATCACTGTGGACCTTAGCCTTGAACACTTTACTTAAATCTGTAAAAGAATTGTTCAGCAACTTTCACAAGAAAAAAGTAGAGCCAGTGAGCCTTTTATTTAAGCAAAACCGCGTCTGACTCATCTCGCGTTCTCATCATCTAGATGATGAATATAATTTCGTCACAGGATCAATCTTAGCCTTCTAGCAGAGCTGTAGTCGTTTCGAACCTGATGGCTGTAATTCAAAGACTCTCATTGCTGGAGCATATTTGTCGACGTGTCTTGGACTACCTGCACGTCATGATACAGTTCATAGAGTTCACTGTTGTATCTTCTCCTCCATTCGGCCCAATCGCATATAACACCAAAATATCAACAGTGAACAGCTCCAGTTCCCCTATTAGCTTTAAGTCCTTAACTAACAAGTGTTAGTGTTGGTTTCTTATAATATTGATGACCAGGTAGTTCGTCATCTATGTTCTTCAGAGAATTTTCCATTGAAAATACTTCCTTCGTTGTCTAACAAATCCACTGTCACTAGGACTAGATCCGTTCTTTGGCTTTTTCGGTAAGTAGACCAAGCTTAGGTAAGTAGACCAGTTTTACTAGATGGTACTCACAATAAATTGAAGCCATTCCTTAGATCCTTTATTAGAAGTTTGAAGATATGCTTTTATTAGAGTAGCACCCCATAATCCAAGTTGAAGTCTTGCTGACTTATTCACTTTTTGCGCAACTCCATCCAGGTTTCTTACGATCGGTTCTTTCTATTTTCCTGAACCTGTTCTTGAAATGTTCAATTATGTTTGAAGAGAAATGTTGGTTTGCTTGCACAGAGCATAACATTTAGCCTTTTCGGTGTTAACCTCTAGGCATTTTCATCTTCGCTCAGTTCAGAGAACAGTCAGTTTAGTTCAAATCTGCTTGTTGAACTAGTTCTTTTCTTTAGTTCAGTTTAGTGCTGTGAGTAAGTAAATTCAGTCTTGTGCGATTCCGGCACATAAATTGGAAATCTCCCTTCTCATGTACTAGTTCCACTGAATTATGGGTTAAACTAAAACAAGATCAACACTCATACTCAATCCACAAAATGTTCAATTTAGCTCAGTTGTTCTCACTGAACTACATGTATGCTGAGTATACCTGAACTTCTTCAACTACTGAACCACAAAATAAATGAACTATAATGAAATGATATGCAAAACTAGTTCATTTAACTCACTTGCTCTCAGCTCTTTTTTGAACTAATTTGTTCGTAAACTACACAAGCCACCACTAGAAAACTGACTGTGATTTCAATATCATCTACGACACTTAATTTCTGGTTGGTTTACAAATAACCAATATTTGTACGACCACGCCGGAAACTTCTGAACTCGAAATGGTTAGGAAAGCTTTGTTAAATAATTTCGAACAAATGTGTGAGATATCAGATTTTGGGCCTTAAATTTTGAACTAAAAGTATGAATTTCAAGAAAATGTAACCACAAGCGCAATGTACTGAAATAATAACAACTGAAGCCAACTCGCATGAAACCCTTTCCCTTTTGCTTTGAAATGGGCGTGGCGCCATACATATTTTTAATCCAAAAACTATAGTAATTTGCAACTTAATAAACATGTATCTGCAAGGTATGATCACAATCAGGTATCGTGATAAAACGCCTTACAATGCTCGGAATAATTACAGAACATTATGCTAATTGCTCTTAAATACTTAATTACTTGGCAATCAAAGCGTTATATTGTTAACAATATTAATATTCCCTTATTTAATATTTTATTACTCACTTTATTACAAATTTAGTTTTTATTCTGCAATAAATAATAATGTAACACACAAACATTAAATCATTTTGTAATTCTTTATAAGCCTGCAACTACTATTTACCTAAATTTATATTTAATCCAAAGAATATCGATAAACATGTGCTTATTCGCTATTTATATGATAATTCGAATACATAACTATGTCATTTCCATTTTTATTATTTTACAGCATCGTGGCGATGTCGGAAGATCAGAGAAACAGGATTTGTTTCAATCATCATCGATCATCTCGAACATTGAGGCTTTTATTTATGGACATTCTCGTCGAAGTGTGAAGTTCTTAGACAGAAGAGATGAATTAATTATCCATCTGTCTGTTATTAGAGATCTAATTCATGGCATTAGGATGGTAAATTATGTGTTAGTTCTTAGCTTGGTGTGGAGTTCTATTGGTGGCTTAGCCATGGTTTTCTTTTAGATCTTTAATTATACAGACTACTACGAGTATACGTAATGCTGCAGAACTGTTGCCTGCATATTTTAAAGGAATGAACGTTGTTTCCTAAATGTTTGCCATTCAATCAAAATTAATAAGCCAAACAAATATTGTTTTATGCTTCTATGGCTGACGTAAGAACACCTCTTTACTGGATGAAGATGATGGTAAGAGCTTCCATAAAATACACGTTAAGTGTAGAAAGTGTTGCAACTTAGAATTATTTAAGCCTTGAAACAATTATTAACTGACCTATTGGGTAGATTCAAGAAAGGAACAACAGATTAATATCTCAAAAGAGACTCGTAAGACAAAGCTTAACTTGAAAAGATCTTAAGCCTTCGTAATGTAGAGTTAGGCAGACCAGGTAGATTAAAAGTTTCATACGCATATCACAACACTTATGCACGTTCGTTATGCGTTAGAAATAAAAGGTGACCATGTACCAATAATACTTTTCCCATCATCAGATCTGTTCGCGTACTCTCCCAGAACAACGAATTTTCACGAAAATCTGCGAAAAGTTACCAAATCCTGCTCGAATACGCAAGAGTTTCGTAGTTTTTCGTAGAAGAGAGCGCTCACGAGAGAGTAAATAAAGTGTACGACTGGGTCGTACAAACTTGCACCAGAATTCGTATTTTGATACTTTTGGTACGTTTTTCCTTTCTGGTGAAATTTTTTTGTCAAACCTTTGCAGCAACACTTCGGTCTCATGGGGCAAGAAGGTAAGTACAATACATACATATTTTTTGGTTCACTATAGTGTGCGTGTACTTCCGTAAATGCACATGTATTCAATCTGGCCTTAAACTATTAAATAATTAGCATCTGTGGGGAAAAGCTTTTGCAATGGTTTATAATTTTGAAAATCGGTTCAGTAGGAAGAAGTTGGGATAAAATTCATGTTTGCCTGTTAATATGATATGAAAATCGTGTTTTTGTTAAGCTGGGTGTAAGGGAAGTGGAATTTTAGGCAATTTTGACGAAAAACGTGGTATGCCATCTTATAGAATTTTGTGAAAGAAGACTAGATATGAAAATAAAACAGTAGCATTCTAGAACAGTTTTGGAGAAAAGCATATTTTTATTAAGTTGGCTATAAGTAAAGTACCTTTTAAAACAGTTTTGTATGCCATCTCATAGGGTTTAAAAAGGCTTTCTCTAATATAAAATTTAATAAAAATCGTTGGAGCCGTTGACGGCACTTTCAAGCAAATCGGCTTTTAGTCACTTTGGTCGTAAGTACCGTTATATCATACACAGTGTTGCATTACTTCGTACTAGTTCAAATATGAAATCATTAAAGCCGTTTTCTCCCCAAATTGGCTATAACTAAAGTACCATTGATGCCAATTTTGGTAAGCTGCACGATACATCATCTGATTGCAATTGACCTAACTAATTCAAATATAAAGTTTAATCAAAATCGTTAGAGCCGTTTTCGAGAAAATCCATTTTAACTGAAATCGGCCCTAAGTCGAAAATTCCGATTTCGCCTCTAGGGATTATCACACAGACCCTATATATGAAGTTTAATCTAAATCCATCTACTCGTTTAGGCTGTAGCCTCGTGCACAGACAGACAGACAGACAGACGGCATTGGCGGACCTACTTTTTTTCGACATCTCCATCATAGTAATGTCAAGTTTGATTTAGATCTCGAGTTCCAAATTTTGCACGAATGCAATACTCGCCCTATAGGTATAGGTGCAAGTAAAAATATGGATTTACTTAGTAATTAGGTTTTTTTTTGATTTTATTTAATTTTTTACAGATTTCTGAATTTGCACCTATTTCTTTGATCAATATATATTTTTTTTAAAACTTTAATTTTTATTAATAATTCCTCTGTTTTCCTTTGTATGATTTTTTGTTTTAAATTAAGTTCCTAGCGTTCTTTTTGAAAAAAACTAACTATTTTCTGTTTGAATTGTTATTTTGTGCCATTTTTGGTAAAATTGTTCACACACACCTATTTTGTTGGCCATAGCTCACTAGAAAAAGTCTGCGTTCAACTCCTACCAAACAAGTAATGAAAAATAAAGTGCACGACTGGGTCGTACGTACTTGCACCGTAATACTATAAGTGCATAATTTTATCAGGATTAAAGTCCAAGTCTTGCTCTTCCCAGTAAAGTAGGCGTGGCATTCCGCCTTTCGATGGAATAATAGTCATAACATTGTAGGAGTTCACTCAATGTTTTGTTTTAAAAAAAAGACAACTTTAAAAAGTGGGCGTGGCCAGATAAGGTGTTTGAATGAATTATAGAAAATTTTAAGGCCTATTACTTTGCTTAAATAATTTTTTCTCAATTTCTAGTAAAAATGTTGAAGAAAAAAGTTTTATAAAAGTGGGCCAATCGCCGAACAAATACCCGAGAAACAGCTGATTTTCAATATTACCGTTATTCGAATTGTTCGTGAAAAATGTGGTATGCCACCTTATAGCATATGCCCAAACTAATACACAATTCAAATTTTATCGAAATCGTTTGAGCCGTTTTCGAGAAAATCCATTTTAACTGAAATCGGCCTTAAGTAAACTAACCTTAATTCTGAGGTTAGAATGAAAATTCAAATTACGCCTCTAGGGAATATCCCACAGACCCTATATATGAAGTTTGAAGTAAATCCGTCCAGCCGTTTAGGCTGTAGTCGAATATACAGGCAGACAGACAGACTGACTGACAGATAGATAGACAGACAGACAGACAGACGGAATTGCCGGACCTACTTTTATGGACTTCTCCATCATAGTAATGTCAAGTTTGATTAAAATCTCCAGTTCGATTTTTTTCACGATTGCAATACTTGCCCTATAGGTAGGTGCAAGTAAAAATACTTGGCGCAACAGGTCGATGGGACCCAGGGCCTGGCTTCTCACAACCATTCGAGTTGTGCGTGTTATATTCTTTACTCGAACGGAAGACAGACATTATTACGAAAACAGTAGGAAGACAATATTCTTCTGTCCAGCGGGTGATAAACAACTTTAAATCAACAGGAGTTTTTACATCTAAGCCTCGCTCTGGTCGTCCGTCAAAGTTGTCCTGTAGAGAAAAACGATGCATAATATCTGAAGTGAAAAAAAAAATCCACGGCTGACTGCTTCTCAAATAGCAACAAATATCAGGGACAGATTGAACAAAAACATCTGCCCTGATGCAGCAAGGAAAATCCTAAAAAAGGCTGGGTACCACGGGCGAGTAGCTCGGAAGAAACCGTTTATCTCACAGGTTAATCGATAAAAGCGAGTTGCGTTCCCTAACGAGTTCGTAGAGTTTTGGAAAAATGTCATATTTTCGGACGAAAGAAAATTCTGCATTTTTGGGATAAAAGGACGTCGACGGTAAAACATGGCATAGCAAGTGCTGGAGTAGGTAAATTTGAGTTTATCGAGTCAACTACTACTACGTCGATATTTTGAAAAATAATTTAAAGCTCGGCTTAGGTTCAGATTTTCGTTTCCAATATGACAACGATCCGAAGCATACAGCCGAGATTGTAAGACTCTGGTTGCTGCATAATGTGCCCAAACGACTGCATACACCGCTACAATCACCAGATCTAAGCCCCATTGAACATCTTTGGGATCTTCTAGAGGGAAGAATACGGCAGCACACAATTACGAGTTGAAAGCTATTTTCACAGAAGAATGGGAGAAACTAAGGACTGAAGACACAACTAAGCTCGTTAATTTCGATGCCAAAAAGGCTTCAAGAAGTCCTGCTATCCCTACCTATACCATGAACAAACAAATCCGGGATGTTTTGCACAATACTTCTTGTTAATTTTTAGTTTTAAAATTTTCTTTATTTTCCTTAGAAAATATTTTAAATATTCTCACTCTCTCTCTAAATATATTTTAAATCTAAAAATATTTACTAATCAGTTTGTAAACGTTGAACAATAAATATTTACATGCAAACGAATGGCTATTGTTTCGTATTCAAAGTTTAACTTAACAGGAAATAATGAAATGCAATAAATAAAAAATTTTTTTAACTATATAGGTACACATGTAGACAAAACTTACACAAAATAACTGCAACTTAATCCAATAACAACGGCCAAGAGAGCCCAACGTGTTTGTCTGTCCCATAAATCCATTATTTACTGATTTTTTTTCGAAAGTTAAGAGTTTAGCTAAAATTTTAATTGAAATACACCGCGCTTATCCGGTAAACCGCACGAAAAAAAAATTAAAATACCAAGTTTAGCAAATAAAAAACGAAAACGCTATTTGGCAGGTAAGTAAGGTTTTTTCTTTTCTTTTTTTTTTTTTTGTTGGTTTTGTTTAATCACACCACTTTCAGTTGTTGAACAAACAAAATGTTAAGTTTTGGAAAAAATAAAAAAATGTATATATCACGTTCTGCGCACGTTCGAACGTCTCGCAACACAGAAGAGTTCTAAGCTGGTCACAGTCGTTTTATATCCTCGGATGGCGCCCTTAGTACACATGCCGCTGCTCGATCAGCTGCGAAGAAATACTGAAAAAGCCCAAATCTGAACACCCGCTCGATACGTCAGATTCCGGAGATACGTTCGTTCGAGCCGTCGTCGTCCACGATCCCCACTTTATCACGATCACCACCACCACCATCACCACCACCATTATCAATACAGTCACTGGGGGCTCCGAAGGGTAATAACACTTGTTTACACCTGTTCTCGAAGAAATTGTATTGCTCCACTCCAACGCGTCGTCGTTGAGTCGGTCGTGTCTCGATCGTTTCGAGGGGAAACACACAGATACGATCAATGGAACTGGGTTTGTTTATGTTGTTGAGCGAGTGACGTCACAAGCTATGCGTAACCGTCATTGGGTTGATAAGAGTCTTGGCGATGCTAGTTGACATTGGGCTCCATGTGATGATAAGACTTGTAAGAGTTCTATTGTCAACCAAAGAAGTACAAATGTATCTTTATCTGTACCAGACGCTTGAATTTTAGGCAAAACGCTCTAAACTTGTTTTCCCATTTTGTTGGTCGAGATACTGTTGGTAATTGCTTCACAAGTCAACGTTCGCTAAAACGGCTGTCAATTAGATAACAGAACCAGCGTTGATTTAATTTAAGGAAACCAAGGACAAATGTCTACTAATTTGGAAGTAACAGCTGAGAGATATTTAGAATTTGTTTGCTGGTGGAGGTAGAGTTTGTTCAGTTTTTTGATTGTTTGTTTGAACCTGCTTTACCCGTTTTCAGGTTGACTTCTGTTCGGTTGACGAAAATACTTTTCGAAACCTTGACCAGTGAAAGTAAGTGCAAGAGAAGGCTCTAATATCAGACCCATAAGTCTGTCATCACTTCATGTCTGGAGAAACATACAGTGGAAGTCACTTATAACGACGGTGAAGGGACCCAGCAAATAAGATCGTTGCATCTATCTGGCGGAAGAATAGCCAAAAATATAGTAAAACCGACCAAATCAATGGAAAGTGGACACTATAAGCGAGTTTCACTGTTTTCTTGGAAGTATTTCTGCATCGCTGGTCCACATTATTGAAACATCCCTAGATTGGAAGAATATACTTTGTTTACATTTCTCGAGCTCCAAGGAGCTTTAAATAACGTTGAAAGCGGGCACTTGGGAATCTTGGAGATGAGGCGACGATTAGCCAAAGAGGTTAACAGACAGGGTTATCAATTTAAAGCTGGGCAACGCCGTAGTTCAAAGGTTCCTAAGTAGGGTAACCTAGGTTCTTTGGGACCTCGCAATGAATGAGCTGCTTTTAATCCGGGAAGATGAAGGGTGTGTTACAATCACTTATATGGACATCGTTGCTACAGCCTCTTCTCTCAGAGATCTTTTGCAAATGCTGAACTTGTCCTTTTCCATAGGAAATACAAAACTGCGACTATTAGTCTAACACTTGCCGCCAAACCAAAATATTTGGATCTCATTCTTAATAGGAATCTCAGGTGGACACCCAATATCATTAATCCTGTTAAGAAAGCCACAACCACTATGTACTGCTCCAGGAAAGCAAAAGGCCTTTCCCTACAACCACATGGTCTACAACCACATATTGTACATATATTTGCGTCATGTATCCATCATTCACTCTGTAGAACAATTTAGCGTGATTGTCTGGTGGACGGGCTTTGAAGAAAGCCTGGTATCTAAGTCAGCTCAATTGGGTCTAAAGTAGGCTTAGCAATGCATCAGTGGGGCACGAAGTACCACCTCGATAGCGGCTCTATACGTCTTGCTTTGGTTTGGATATATGCAGTACATAAGTTGTTTCAGTGGTCTAGTCTAAGGACAGAACACTTCTCTATTCTATAAGACGAGGATCTGTCAGTAAGAAAATCAGTTTCAAGATTGTTTCATGAGATCTGCAGATCCTGTTTTTGTCATAAACTGGCCTGTTTGTTTCCTCCTTGGATTTAATTCATATTTCCTTGATCAAAGTGCTAAGCGGTGTACAAGCCTCAGAAAGGGCCAGCGAAGAGCTTAAATGTGATCCGGTACTTAACAGAGGGCTACTGAGCTATCGTCCAGTCTCTTGATGCACATTTTAAAGAGTTTGTGGCTTATCGAGGCTGCTTAACTTTCAACATGAATACACTGTCCCATCATCTCAGCCCTACCTTCCAGGAATTCTTATAGCCAATCTCTGACTACAATTTGGTAGTGGAACCGACTCAGAATTGAGGCATGGCCATCGAGTTTATGTACCCATAGTCCGTCTTCTCATCGTCTTAACTCCATTTTAGCTGCCGAGTCGCCACAGTACATTTCAAGTGCTGTTGGCGTTGATCTCATCAATCCCATCACCCGTTTTCAAGGTCATATTTCTTCTCAAGAACCTTTCACCAAACAATCGAAACCGTTGGTCAGAAGGGTCTTACCACGATTATGTATAACCAGTAAACGAGCGCTCGTCTCCATGAGTATAATGGCATGTAAGCCGTCTTAATTCAGATTGATCCACCCGTCCTCTGACTGAGCTAGTCACTAGTGACTCTTTTGATGATTACCGGAAGGAACTATCCTAAAACCAGAATGGCTGTACAGTCGGCGTAAGCCGCTAATAAAATTTTAACCACTTCGTCCATCACTAAGAGCCAGCCATTCCGCTTGACACTCATTCTGCCATTCACATCTCCTAGACTGGAGTTGACTTAGTTACCTCGTCCTCAGCTTGCAGTGTACCAGGTCACTCTAACATATTAGAAAATTGTGAAGCTGACGTATTAGCTAGAAGAGGCTCCTCTAGTTTAGATAGCATCAACGTCACCGACATCGAGGCGCCAACGTCGTATGCTAAATACCTTATCAACCCCGACGCGGTAAGGCTAGCCAATTATCGATGATATTAGCTCGACCAATGCAACACCGCCAGACTGCTCTGGCCAAGTTTAAATGAAAACAGGAGCACATGACTCCTAAAATACGAGAGGAACCCTCTCCAAGGTAGTCAACACCCTAACCGGCCACTCTGCTATGGGAAAGCATACTCAAAGATTGGCCATCACTTACAACGACTTCTGTAGAAGTTGTAGGGACTAGGTAAATACCTTTTCAACGATCTCAACGTTTTGAGTACGGCCTGCAGCCAAAGGTTCCCAGAGTAAGAGGATGATTACACACCGGCAGCACAATGGACCTTTTCTGGTCTAAGTGCATCCCTATCGAGGGCCGGTCTTAACCAACCAACCAATCATAGTAGAGACCATTGGAGAGGTTCATTTTACCAGAATTTAGTACAAAACCCATGCTTATTTCCAGACAAGATTTCAGAACGTAGCCTATTCCGAGACACCAGCCATAAAGGTGCTTGAAACCATGGAACCAAGAAAAATAGATTCCTCCAACTCTTGCCACATTACAGGATCTATCTTGTCCATTCCGGGCACTTTAAGGGCTGCAAACGATTCAATTGCCCACTGTCTGTCTATCTAACTTAGGTCTCATCGTTTTCACATCCAAGGAAGTGACATTTTAGGAGGAAATCAGGAGCCAGTCCAGGTCCCATCACAGTTCTTGATAGAAGTAGCCTGTGAAGGAGCTTTTTTAAGAGCCACTCCCTCCGTGATGACGCACAAGGTTATCCGAAAGTTTTTCTTAGTGAAATCCAGTGAGGAGCTTGACGTTCCTTCAACCAATCTGAACTGCAATGGACTCCGATTCTTTTCTTCAAACCTCAAGTCTCGATCTCATTTGCAAAGCATGTATGTACAGGAAACTAGTGTCACATTGACAGATCCGCATTAGCACCAGGAATGCCAATATCACATAAAGTCGATTCGCCAAATTGCAAATCGATGAATCAAGCACAGCTCCATTAAAAATCTCGCCATAACTACCAGCACACAACATTCAACTTGACCCTCGGAGACCATTTAAGATCTGACATACCTAGAACGTAAATTACCGTCCTTACATCCGGAATTCTCGGATTACCCGATACCATCAATAAAAACATAATTACCAAACAGAAACCTGTCAACATTAAACGAAGCCATTAATATGCAGATTTTAATCCGCCTAATGCGACATTTATACTAAAGCGGCCCTCCACAGCAAGCATCGGTAAACATTTGTTTGCCTTGACTTTGAACTAAAAAAAGGCTCCGCAGCTGCTACGTACTTGTTCTCTGCGATGATTAGCACGAGTCGGTACATTCTCGAGTTCAGTGCCAAAGCGAAACAGATCCAAGACTCAGTAGAACTCTGCAACTTTCAAATTTTTCGGGAAACTGGTGGAACAACTGATCTCGAAGAATAAATCATATTTGCAGACAATGGACAAGTGAAACACGTTTCTTCCATAAATGGTCTCGATCCCCTGCTTCCATGTGACACATAATCCACTGACGCAAGTCACCATTCACCGAGACTCGGCCGGAAAAGCTTAAACCCAAATGGCCCCTGAGTCGATCGTGAATTTATTCGAGGAAAACCCGAAAACTACCCGAATTTGTTTTCCAATTAATTAGTACATCGTCTGTGGCTGGTGTTCCGGTATTACTAATGGAAAATACCTGCTAACTTGCCCTTTAGTGCGTAACTAGATCCATTGGTACGGGCCAGCTGCCTTGTGAAAGACATGAGTAACACGACACTAATCCGTATCTGTAATTGATTTGGATTTCATGTGTTCTTTATGCAATTTTGTGGATATTTTTAGAAAAGCTGTTTGATAAACTGGTTTAACTTAGTCACGGGATGCGGAGATTGTTTTTTTCTTTTCAGTTTTTGTTTAGAGGTGAACTATAAACAAAAGAGACTTAACTACGGGTCTTGG
The DNA here is from genome assembly GCA_963583995.1 of Xylota segnis. Taxonomy (NCBI): domain Eukaryota; kingdom Metazoa; phylum Arthropoda; class Insecta; order Diptera; family Syrphidae; genus Xylota; species Xylota segnis. The sequence goes on along the minus strand of OY757238.1, from coordinate 36,584,894 downwards.
GAAGCCCCAACCGATTGGCTTTTGCGGTCAATGTAGATCAAGAGGAATGTTTCTTGTGAGTAATTTTATTTGTGTGATGTTGAAGCATTCGCTTGAAAAAATAATTAATGTGTCACTTACCGGGAAGTTTATCCGGTTTTAGTTGACAGCAGACAACTCGGGATAGCTTACTGTTTCTGAGATGTGACTTTCCTTTATTAATAGTATTTCAGGACTAATGGTCCGGTGAAACCCCCCGTTGAGTTAAGAGTTGTGCCGTTCAACGATCTGCATGATGTTGGTTGGTTCTGACAAATGGTTCTTGACTAAGGGTCTGCAAGAAATGACCAGCCCATCCCAATGCTATTCAACATAAGGTAACCCTATGTATCTCCTCTCGCTCAGTGTTTTGGGTCAAATGGACGAAACTGAACAAAAAACTTGACCAAGAAACCCGAATCGCATGATTTAGACTTTGGTGGACTCAGTTGCCCGGTATCGAGCATTTGGGGAGAAATGGGGTACACCTAGGTCGAGCATGAAAAAGTCCCTTGAAATGCAATATCGTTATGTATCTCCTCTCCCTCAGCGTTTTGGGTCAAATGGACGAAACTGAACAAAAACCTTGACCAAGAAACCCAAATCGGATGATTTAGACTTTGGTGGACTCAGTTGCCCGGTATCAAGCATTTCAGGAGAAATGGGGTACACCTAGGTCGAGCATGAAAAAGTCCCTTGAAATGCAATATCGTTATGGATCTCCTCTCCCTCAGCGTTTTGGGTCAAATGGACGAAACTGAACAAAAAAATTGACCAAGAAACCCGAATTGGATGATTTAGAATTTGGTGCACTCAGTTGCCCGGTATTGAGCGTTTGGGGAGAAATGGGGTACACCTAGGTCGAGCATGAAAAAGTCCCTTGAAATGCAATATCGTTATGTATCTCCTCTCCCTCAGCGTTTTGGGTCAAATGGACGAAACTGAACAAAAAACTTGACCAAGAAACCCAAATCGGATGATTTAGACTTTGGTGAACTCAGTTGCCCGCTGTTGAGCGTTTGGAGAGAAATCGGGCGCACCTGGGTCGAGCATGGAAAAAGTCTCTTCGAATGCAATACCGTCCTCTCCCTCAGCGTTTTGGGTCAAATGGACGAAACTGAACAAAAAACTTGACCAAGAAACCCAAATCGGATGATTTAGACTTTGGTGAACTCAGTTGCCCGGTATTGAGCGTTTGGGGAGAAATGGGGTACACCTAGGTCGAGCATGAAAAAGTCCCTTGAAATGCAATATCGTTATGTATCTCCTCTCCCTCAGCGTGTTGGGTCAAATGGACGAAACTGAACAAAAAACTTGACCAAGAAACCCGAATCGGATGATTTAGAATTTGGTGCACTCAGTTGCCCGGTATTGAGCGTTTGGGGAGAAATGGGGTACACCTAGGTCGAGCATGAAAAAGTCCCTTGAAATGCAATATCGTTATGTATCTCTTCTCCCTCAGCGTGTTGGGTCAAATGGACGAAACTGAACAAAAAACTTGATCAAGAAACCCGAATCGGATGATTTAGACTTTGGTGCACTCAGTTGCCCGGTATTGAGCGTTTGGGGAGAAATGGGGTACACCTAGGTCGAGCATGAAAAAGTCCCTTGAAATGCAATATCGTTATGTATCTCCTCTCCCTCAGCGTTTTGGGTCAAATGGACGAAACTGAACAAAAACCTTGACCAAGAAATCCAAATCGGATGATTTAGACTTTGGTGGACTCAGTTGCCCGGTATCGAGCATTTGGGGAGAAATGGGGTACACCTAGGTCGAGCATGAAAAAGTCCCTTGAAATGCAATATCGTTATGTATCTCCTCTCCCTCAGCGTTTTGGGTCAAATGGACGAAACTGAACAAAAACCTTGACCAAGAAACGCAAATCGGATGATTTAGACTTTGGTGGACTCAGTTGCCCGGTATCGAGCATTTGGGGAGAAATGGGGTACACCTAGGTCGAGCATGAAAAAGTCCCTTGAAATGCAATATCGTTATGTATCTCCTCTCCCTCAGCGTGTTGGGTCAAATGGACGAAACTGAACAAAAAACTTGACCAAGAAACCCGAATCGGATGATTTAGAATTTGGTGCACTCAGTTGCCCGGTATTGAGCGTTTGGGGAGAAATGGGGTACACCTAGGTCGAGCATGAAAAAGTCCCTTGAAATGCAACATCGTTGTGTATCTCTTCTCCCTCAGCGTGTTGGGTCAAATGGACGAAACTGAACAAAAAACTTGACCAAGAAACCCGCATCGCATGATCTAGACTTTGGTGGACTCAGTTGCCCGCTGTTGAGCATTTGGGGAGAAATGGGGTGCACCTGGGTCGAGCATGGAATAAGTCCCTTGAAATGCAACATCGTTATGTATCTCCTCTCCCTCAGCGTTTTGGGTCAAATGGACGAAACTGAACAAAAAACTTGACCAAGAAACCCGAATCGGATGATTTAGAATTTGGTGCACTCAGTTGCCCGGTATTGAGCGTTTGGGGAGAAATGGGGTGCACCTGGATCGAGCATGGAATAAGTCCCTTGAAATGCAACATCGTTATGTATCTCCTCTCCCTCAGCGTTTTGGGTCAAATGGACGAAACTGAACAAAAACCTTGACCAAGAAACCCGAATCGGATGATTTAGACTTTGGTGGACTCAGTTGCCAGATGTTGAGCATTTGGGGAGAAATCGGGCGCACCTGGGTCGAGCATGGAAAAAGTCTCTTCGAATGCAATACCGTCCTCTCCCTCAGCGTTTTGAGGCAAAGAAGCTTCTCTGATTCAAGTGAATCCCAGCGTAAACGGGGAATAGTCACGTGTCCTACGGCGGTTCGGTAAATCATTAGAGTTTGGATAGCCCTTCTCTGTGGTTCTTTCAGATGAGTTTACTGCACTCTCGCTAGTCGTATCGGCTTCAGTTGCCGAATTTAACACTTCAGCGTCATTTTAAATGCACAACTCTCACGACTTGGCTTTAAGAATTGTTGTAGTAATCAACTTCAACATCATCATTAATTGGAGTTTTTGTGACCTGCCTTCTGTTCACATAATGTATCTTGTTCCCAACCGGTTTCATGACCACAACCTTGTCTGTATCATCGTTTCATTACAATGTTCCACAGCACCTGCTACGTTTATTCACAAACATAAGAATCTCTCTAGAATCTTACATTGTTCCAGTTCAGATAGAAAATGACGGTATTTACTGATTTCTGATTATAACAACAAAAAAAAGACGCAAATCCGTGTTTGACACTTGAATGATTGGTGTTGGCCATTAGATCTTGGCTAAAACCAAGACTAATAGTTCGAATACCTATCCAACAGGCTGGATTAAAACAAAAATAGACAAATCGTCTTCTAAAACAAAGACAAACCCAAACAATACCCGATTCTTCAAAAAGTTACGTCATTCAGCAGATCTTTGGCGAATAAGGAATTTTTCCTGCACAGGTAATTAATAAACATTAAGTCCTAAATTTAGCGCCGACGCTATGTGCTAGGCTCACTAATTGTTCACCAAAGGCTGAGTATTGGTTTCAGGGGAGTTTACTCTTCGGCCCTGTTCTTGGTTTGACGTGGAATTTGGTTCGAGTTTCGAAGCAGCAAACGTGCACCTGTTGCCACATTTAATGGAAGGAAGAAACAATAAATGAACCTAACTGCGTTTTAAGTTTATTTTTAAATATTTTTTTAAAATTAAAACAAGCGCGGATTAAATAACGTCGCCTGATTAAGGTATCTGAACAGGTTTTGATTGTTTGAAGTAATAAATGGGTTTGGAAACCAACCGCAAGCTCGTTGGAATTTTTGGACGAAACGGGGAATGAGTGGACTTTTTATTTAAAGACGGGACAGTTGTGAGTAATGGTTTTGACGGTATTTTCAGTGACGTGTAAGTGAAGGAATCAGGCGGGCGCTCTGCTTTTGAAAAATACGTTTCGAATACCAATGGGGTTCCCCAGTGTTAAGTGAGAACGTAAATGGCTAGGAAGTTAGTCAGAGTCATGCATATCTTCGGAAGAAGAATACAGACGCATTGTGATAGCCATGGGGAGAAAAATATGTTTTGCCCTTGATGAGTTAACTCCAGCCTTAGGAACTTGTTCCCTATGAACTACCAGACCATCCAGTAGATTTGATGAAGTGGATTATGTCTGTTGGATAAGAAGAATCTTAGGTCGGTAACAACTGGCCAGTGGCAGATAAGTAGGTTCTATCCTCACTGGCTTCACCTTCACATCCCCGATAAATGTCTTCTTCCGTGAGTCTTCGTTTTTTTTGATGTGGTACCGAAGAGTGTTCTGCCCTATCAGGGTTGAAGGTTGGTTTCCTATCCTTTTACATAGTTCCATCGGTCCTACCCTTGTCAAAACAAGGCATAAACTACTTTTGGCCTCTTGCTTCAGTGCGCAAGACGGGATGAACACAGAGGTGTCTACCTGTTCTGCTGTTTTCTTATTCTCTCTTCTAGACAGTTCGTGTCCAGCAGAGGGCTTTGTTTCAAGCTTAGATTTTATTTCAGTGGCAGTCAACGCTTTTATTGCTGCCTGGCTCTCGATGAAGGAGGTGATACCTTCCTGTGGTATTGTCACTGCTAGGACCTCAGTTCGGAAGGCGAACTGACCTGAATATGCCCAGCAGTTCAGAAAATGTGCCTGAGCCCACGCCTACATCAATCTTTGACCTTTGATCTGTGAAAACAAAGATGGTACGTGTACTGGCAGGGTGCCCGCTTTTCCATTCTTCTCTGCTCGGGAACGAGCTTGTGAAAGATCTTTTGAAATCTAGGTACTAAGTAAGATCCGTGGTATGAACTTTTCCTAGACATTTTGCCAGGATCATGGAATACGCTGTAGTGTCTCAGCAGTAATTGATTGCGAAGCTTGAACGAAAATGTTCAGCGGTAGAAGATTAAGAATAGTCTCCAGTTCTGCAGTGGGTGTTGTTCTCATGGAACTTGTGGCTTGAAATATCCCCATTCGTACCTTAGCCATAACATGGACGATATGTCCCATTTCGGGCTCGCAGTTGCTTCCCTGATTGCTTGTGATTTGACATTGTTAAAAGCTTCCTTAATGTCAAGGAAGGTACGTTCCACAATGCTCGGAGATCTTTCGATGATGCGCACGAGGATGTAAGCTAAGTTCTATGACTTAACTACGCTCTACCGGGTGGTTGTCCAGTGAAATCAGCTCCACGTTGTGACTAGTAAAGAGTATTTCACTTACAGAATTGGGAACGAAGACAGTTGGTAGTCTATTACCCGGTTCCACAGAAAACTTCAGCCAGTCTCTCCTTGGGTGCTAGAACTTATCTCCGTCCAGTGCACCGACCGATAGAGTTCCTGTTGTCCGTCAGGGCTCTATTTCTGTGAAACAGTGCTTCTACCTGAACAAACCATAGTGATGGGAAGAACTAATGACTAATATTCAGAATTTCAGTATCAGGTGCTGTTGGTGTGTTCCTCGAAGTTTTTTGTGAAGGATTCCCCGACCTGACATTGAGAATTCCAACGATTTTGTCAACGCTTAGTGAGAAATTTAGGCCAAACGTTCACTGGAACGATAGGTTCCCTGAGTTTCTCAAGAGTTAGTTCATGGGTTCACCTAATGGGGCTTGAAACAGACACCCATTTCAGCCCTGCTTTAGAGTTGAGGATAAGCGAAGTCCTGCCACACCGAGGATGTTGAAGAATTCAATTGAGCTGTGAGGTGACTTGACTGTGAGGTGACCAGAAACGACTCTATGTTCCAGCGGATAGGCACCAAATATGCTTTTCCAGATGTAAAAAACCGAATTTTTGAACCAATTTACCAATAAATTTCCAGACAGCTACTTTCCTGATCCCCTAGTTGATGTACAGGATGACCACATAGGAACGAAAGGAAGAAGAAATTAAATACAAATTCTGGCTTTATTTTGAAGCCACGTTCATGCCATTATGTATAGAATCGCACATTAAATAGCCCCTCCGGCTTCGTTGACAGTGCTTCAAGCGGTCGGACAAAATTTTCGACCACTCGGTTCAATATGTGCGGCGTTATTCCGGCAATAGCCTCTTGACAATAGGCCTCGAGCTCGATCAATGGTTGATTGTTAGAGTAGACTAAGGACTTGACGTAGCTCCAGAGAAAATAATCGATTGATGTCAAGTCGCATGATCGCGGCGGCCAATTGATGAACGATCACCGTGCGATGACTCAGTCCCCCCGGGTTTCCTTCCCAATTTGGAGTATTGCGCCGCTTGTATGGGATATAGCATCGTCTTGTTGGAACCACAGCTCGGATAAATCGTTGTTGTCGAGCTCTGGCCACAGAAAGTCGGTCAACAGACCTGAGACCATTGACGGGAACGGTGTCTCCTTCCTCATTTCGAAGGAAATAAAGTCCGATGATGCAGGGAGATGATTTTTTGGCCCAAAAAAGGATCTTCGCCTAGATTTCTAGAAGCCTATTAGCAACGGTATTGTCTATGGTCGTCCGGCTTGAATCCTTGCGTCAGCACAACCATATACGGATGTAGGCCCTAATCCAACAGGAAAATAGGCTGAGTTGACTCTCTGGCGATGGCCAATTCATCTGATCTGCGCCGAATCGACGTTTTTGGGTCTGTTCGACACTTTGCACGAATTTTTGTCTGTTTGATGACTTAAGGTCCAAAAGAGTATCCTTACGCTCAAACTTTTCCTCGGTGCGGGGAATTGCCTCCACACTGAAGCCATGATGACGAGACGACGATCATTTTTTTTTAATAGCTTTTGCACGTTCGAATGGCAAACCTTGCTGAATATTCTGACAGCTGGATGTCATTGGTAAGTTTGACATCTGCTGAAACACAACGATTGGAAAAGTATCATTGCTATCTGGTCACCCAACATATTTCCGAAAACCTTCAAGAACGTCTCAAAATATGCCAACATTTTCAACCTCCAAGTTATCACAAAATATTTTAAAAATAACTGCCACCCCTAGTCTGCATAGCATTCAGCACGACATCATAGATGGCACTGTAGCTCATTTGTTTTTATTACACACGTGCTACCTTCCAGCAAATGACAGTTCGACACTGTCAACGAAATTTTAGAACTTTTGTATTTGTTCCACAAAAATGGAATTATTTTCAGTAAAAAGGTAAATTAAAGCAAATAACTCATTTAACTAATTAACGGCAACATTCCCCATCACCTGCCAGATATACAGAGGACGCAGAACCCTCTAACAAGGAAGATGAAATCCTCCAGAGACTCCTACAGAAAGTTCAGAAGCGAAAGCTGAATCAGGACACTCCAAAGAAGGCAGCCGAACTTCCAACTGCACCCGATGTGCCAGAGAAAGGCGAATCAGTCTCAGACCCAGACGAACGTAAAGAAAATGACAGCAAGCGAACGAAACTGGAGGAAGCTCCTGCTGATGAAGAGACTGGTGATTTCGCAGTTCTTGGTTCCAATGTGTTCGAACGGAGGCCGAAAGTTGAAATGATCCTTCCCCCATGGTTGGCACATCCAACAGTCATCGCTACAAGTATAGCCGAGTCGGAAGACGCTGTGGACGGTGTAATATCTGAGTCTGCCTTCCTTTCTGAACAAACTAAGGTCACCCTACAAGAATTGTCAATCAGTAAACTATTTCCGGTGCAAAAAGCTGTGATTCCATGGTTGCTGCAAGCTCACTCGAAGCCGCATCCATTTCGTCCGAGGGACATTTGTGTATCGGCGCCCACAGGTAGTGGCAAAACGCTCGCTTTCGCTGTGCCGGTCGTTCAATTGCTGGCGCCTCGTGTGGAGAGAAAAATTCGTTGCCTTGTCGTGCTGCCGGTAGCTGAATTAGCCTTGCAAGTGTTTAAAATTTTCAAGAAACTAGCCGACAAGACAGACCTTAGTGTGTGCCTCCTGTCCAAGTCGTTACCATTCGCTAATGAACAGCAAAAACTGGTTGAGTGTTACAAGGGGAAGTTCTACTCAAAGGTAGACATTGTGGTCACAACTCCTGGACGTCTGGTGGAACATCTCCACGCAACAAAGGGATTCTGCTTGAAATCTCTCAAGTTCCTGGTAATCGATGAGGCCGACAGAATCATGGACCAGGTCCACCATAACTGGTTATATCACCTGGACACGCATGTGAAGGCCACATCGGATATGCTGCTTTCGGGTCGCGCAGCTCCACTTTGCATCAATGAACTCGAAGCAGCCTCCAACAATCAGCCGCACAAGATGCTCTTCTCTGCCACTCTGTCACAGGATCCAGAGAAACTGCAGAACCTCCGTTTGTTTCAGCCCAAGTTGTTCACATCGGTCTTGACCAACCTAGATGAGCTGCGAGAGAAGTTCGCCGAAGAGAAAACGGCAGAGTTTCGAGGAGAATTCATTGGCAAATACACTACCCCAGCTGAGTTGACCGAAAAGTATTGCTTGACAGAAACTCGCCTCAAACCGCTGACATTGTACTCCCTGATCACTGAAAATGGTTGGACGAAGTTCCTCTGTTTCACTAATAGCGCAGAGTCTTCTGGAAGGTAAGCTCTTCAAACTTGGGTGTTCCTTCTAATCTCCAGACTTCTTTCTCTAGATTGGCATATGTGCTGAAGTTCCTGTTCAAGGGAAGCCTCTCCATAGCAGAACTCTCAGGTACGTTGAATGCAAAGACCCGTGCCAACGTGTTAAGTGAATTCGCCAGAGGAAAGATCAACGGTCTGATTAGTTCTGATGCCTTGGCACGTGGTATAGACATCCCCGACGTAGATATTGTAGTCTCGTACGATCCGGCGCGACACATCAAAACCTACATCCATCGAATAGGCCGAACAGCACGTGCTGGCCGACCTGGAACTGCGATAACATTACTAACAGACAAAGAACTCAATACTTTCACGGTAAGACGCGCTTTTCTTCTCAAATCAAACCCTTCTCATAATTCCTCTTCCAGCACACACTCTCTGAAGTTGGTAAGACCATAACCCAGGAAATCAAAGTCGCCACAGAGTCGGAAGAAAGCAATGCCAAGCTGTATGCAACTGCACTCCAACAGCTTCGCGAAAAATTACAAACAGACAAGAACACCAAGGCTATAATGAAGAACTTGGCAAAGGAAAAAGCCAAACCAGTGGATCCATCTAAAATGACACTGATGGAGAAGCTACAGGCTCAAGCGACGGATAAGGTTCTACAACATGCCACCAACATAGCAGGAAAAGAGACGAGAAAGAAGAAAACAAATCCAATGAAGGACTTCAAAGCGAAGAAAGCAGGCAGAGCCGCCGCAGCTCCTATTCCGATTGTAAAGGGGAAGAAGAAAAAAGCCAAGTAACCTCCCATATGGTGTTTATATGTAAATAAAGTCAAATATTTTTTATTCAAACGGAAACAAATGTGTATGGCTTCCGTAGTCTTAGCTCGTTCCAGTGACAATATTTTGCTTATTTCATTGACTTTCCTTTGGCACACGAAGAGCTTCCTGAGCTTCCCACGGACTGACAGTCCTGCGACAGAGAAATGAATTATTCTTTTCCATGTCCTGGTGATCTGCACAGAGATGCCATGTGGACCATGTGCCATGTTGTGTCAAGTAGCCTGTTAAGGTACTTTCGCAATTAATCTATCTTCGCTGTGATCAAGTAGTCCTGGAATTATATTGGTTCTCCTCGATGAAATTTTTCGCTTGCCTTCGGCTCTAACGGTTGACCCTGGAGTCACCGTGTTTATCCATATCCTCCTAAACGGATTCTACGAGTGTAATCCAGAGTGTGATGTCAAAATCATGCTGCGAGACTTCAACGCTAAAATCGGTTAGAAATACATCTTCGACACAGCCTCCAAGATACAACAGACAATCGATTTAGCATCTCGTAGTACGCTGATAAGTTGCACTAAGTTTCCAAGACTACGTATTCATACAGCAACCTGGTTCCCTCCAGATGGTCGAATCATAATGTCTACCACGTGCTAATAGATCCAAAACACGCATCCAGCATTCTGACTCTCACCATTCGACTACCCAACGAGAAACTGTCAACCGCCCAGAAAAAGAATTGAACTTTGGCAACCTTAGTACGACTGGAGTAACCAGAGTCTACAGAGAGAGCCTGGGTGAGAGACTTTCCACCATGCGTTCTTACTTGCTTACCGGCCTGGGCTCCCAAGATGGTGTAGTAGTAGTTGTATAGTGTGCTTTCTGCTTCCGTTTGGAGGTCTGAAGAGTATCAAGGCAGAAGGAAGGAGTCTCCCAGCTCAAGGATATCAAGGAGTCCGGCGATGAGAACGGCGAACTAAGGAACATTTCCAGGAGCTACTAAACGGACTTCAGGTAGAGAGAGAGGCACCACATGTTGTCAAGAGAACCCACATGTTGTCAATGAAGACGCCATCCCCCTTGACAACCAATTCAAAACTTATCAAGCAATACAAAGAGCAACTCACATTCCTGAGCTCTAAGCATAACGTTCTGAATCCTAGGACACATAGGACTTCGAAAGAAATTAAAGGGCCGATGAACTAGCGAGAACAACGTCTGAATCAAGCGACATCTCAACGGACTACTCTGTCCTACCACCCATTAGCCTCCTCTCCTCTGAGATATCGACGGACTTCCACAACATGACCAACGCTAGGTGGAGCGAATTATCCTCCTGCTGTAGACCCTACTTTCGGCCCAATATAACAAAAAGAGGACCAGCGAGCTCCTGTCTCTCAATAGACCACAGTTGACACTTGCGTCCTCACACATCACAACCCAATAGCGGCCCACCTCAGTAGAATGCGATTCAACAGCTCAGACCTATGCAGAAACTGCGGCGACACCTAGGTGGAGAAAGACACTACGCACTTCTTCTGCGAATGCCTCAGTCTCAACAGAATCAGACACCAAACCTTCGGAAAAGCATTCTTCGACCAAATCCATGAATTAGGTAACACGCCCCAAATTAAAATTTATAACGAATAACGTATATTTTGTTTGGATTTTCTGAAGCCGCCCTCAGGGACTGTGCCTCTAACGATACCCGAGGCCTTTGACGAGTTTTTGGTTGGATGTTGTGGGTTTCGCTTTATTTCCTTTGGTTACCTCGCTGTATGATAGCCGGGGTACCAGAATGGCAGAAGCGTCGTGATCGTTGCTCGACCACGAGAGGTAATCGTTCTTCTAGGAGCATATGTTCGTTCCACCGACAAACTGATACTGCTTTGGTCCATATCAGGTTCAGAGTCATTCTCAGCGATCTTGAAGCGCCTTAGATGCCTTTCAAAGAATCTTTTAGCCGACTCTCCTTTAAACTGCTTGGTTGCTTCAGGTTTTGTCGGTGCTTCTGGTTTTTTTTTTGTTCCTATTGCTCATAATTGAGCCCCACGAGTAGCCAGGGAAATTAGTCGATCTGCACAGAGCCTCGCGTTATACAAATAAGGTTGTATAATCCAAAGGGCGCCAGTTATTCGGATACTCCGTTCGCGACTGAGCTATAGGCCCCTCAGCCTGGTCAATCATAGGCACGGGTCATATGACACCTTGATCGGGCCCATAGAAAAGAACGTAGAATGAAGTGTGTAAATTAACAGTGGATGGGTGCGGTGAGAGAACAGGAGATTGTGAGGGGAGACATAATTATCTTTTGGCTTCAGTCTCCTTCTGAGAAAAACTCCCGAGAGTCATTGACTTTACTGAGCCCGTACACTGCGACAAAGTAAATAATTATGCAGCAGTGCAGGCTGCTTACTGCATTTCTGAATTGCGCCAACCACCAGCCCAACCCAGTAAAAGTTCAGCTTCCGATTGAACTATCGCCTCAGAGGATTCCCATCCAGAACCCCTTGCGCGGAAAAGAAAACACAAAATCGTTTAGAAAATACATGCGATTTTATTTAAATATTCCTTCTTTCTTTTGATCTGTTTTTAAGTTAATTACGTCTTCAATAACAACATTGCTTCGTGGAATAATTGCTCTGTTTTAGTAGTACATACATTTACAATTAAAATATATATCTTTTAAAAAAAAAAATAAATCAAATAACGTATGAAAGAGAATTCGTGTTAATTTCTTCTCTATTCTGTTGCGGGGCTTCAAACAGTGCGCGCAGATGCAGTCACACTATGCAAAGATTTTCCGATTCTAAATTGAGCTTTAAAAAATCTACCAAGTCACAACTGCATCGCGTCCACATATAACCAACTAAACCGCCCGTTAAACAACTGAGCACGCCAGCCCCGCCGCCGAACCCACCAAGATTTGTTGTTTAACGATTGTTTTTTACATTTTGTTTTTATTTATTTTTTTTTGTTTTGTTTTTTACATTTTATTTTCGTTGAGTAACAAAGGTTTTTTTTTTTTAAATTATTTTTTATTGTTCTTTCTTTTCTGTGATAGGAAAAAACAAAGAATACTAAACAATTTAGACACACATCACAGCCTATAGAATGTACAGTCTTCTGGTCTCACTGATGACGACCAGAAGGGAGAGCGAGACGTCGTCTTAGCAGGCGTGTCGTCTCGCTCAAAATGTTTTTTTTACAAAAAAAAAAAGATTAAACGTACGAGAAAAATTATGTTAAAGGTTTTTTAACAAAGTGTGTCTCTTGTTTTGTTTATGTAAAGTTTTTTTTTTTTTTTTTATTATTCCTCTATCCACTCTCGTGTTGAGTGTCTGTAAAGGTGCAGAGAAAAATTCTGCGAAGTCTTATATAGAAAACAAATAGTTTTTTTGTTTTTACGAACGTATACGACATCGGTTTTTGTCGTATACAAATGCAGTCTTTAAAAAAAGGAAAAAAAAAATATTTTTTTTTATGGTAATAAAAAAAAACGAAAATAATTTAAGTTCTGTTAAAAAAAAACGAGAAAAAAAAAATGTGAGAGCTTCGGAGATGAGAAATTCGGAAGAGTGGGCGAGAAAAACAAAAAAATTGATACTCCCCCCCCCCCCATCCCTTCTCGACTCTTTAAAATAAATATCGAATAGCTGGTGCATAGAGGCCCACACTTGGTTTAGATTGTTTGGAGGAATGCAGCGATGTCTGCATTCGCGTTCGCCATGGAGGAGATTTTGTCGGGATAGTTGTTGCGGACTTCCTTGATGATGCCCAAGGCGTTTTCGCATGTCTCTTCGTCGACGAACTCCTTTCTGTAGAGGACGTGTATGGCGATTGCGGTTATTTGTTCGAGGAAGTTCACAATGGCATCACGTCGCTGGATGTAGAGGAGCTTGAAGCACTTGAAAATGGCGGCGTTTTCATCGAAATCTTCTTTTAGTGGAAGATTCTGTAGGAACACTGGTAGCACTTGGTCCAATGGAATCAAATTGCAATTAGTCATGATAAGGCGGGCGATGGCACCACATATGTTGTCCAAAGCACCTGGCTTGTTTTCTGTTGAGACAGCTTGCGAGAGAGCGGCGAGAATTTGAGGAAATGATCTGTAAATGGATTGTTAGTCAACCGGAGTCATATATTCGCGTGGGATATGGAAACTTACTCAAAGGATTTAGCCTCAGCGTAGAGTACCAGCTCTCCAATGCCGAAGACGGCATTTTGTCTTGCCTGGTCGAATTCATCTGACAGACCGCCAAGCATTACGGGCAGCAATGTATCAAAGTACGTTCCTGTGTATGTCTGCAATGGTGCGAAGCACTCGGCCAGAGCACCGTACGCAAATGAACGCTGTGTTTCCAGATCTTCGTTCTTTTTCGCCTTCTCCTACAAGAAACACAAGAGAAATGAGAAATTTCCTTCGACAGAATGGATCCGAAATATCTTACCAATTTTTGCAAGATGATGGGGAAAACTCTGCCGAAAAACATGGCAAACTGATCCGGACGCAGAGCCTTGCCGAACAATGGAAGAATATTGCCGGCCGACTCAACAATCGCCTCGTCGTATTCACTCTCCTCGTTCTCATCGTCTCCGCCTGCACCTCCCGATGGGTCGTCAAACTGGCATGCAACCTTGCCCAAGAGCACATCGTTGATGCACGTGAAAATTGTGTCGCGTTGCGCATCGTTAGGAATAGCAAGCTGCTTCAAATCCTTCAGCAAATCGCCATAACCCTCTAGAGCGGCCATCACCACTGAAACCTCTTCATCATCTCGTATGATCTGTCCCAGTTTCGGAATCAAAATCACAACAGCATTCGCAACGCCCTGCACATCGTTTTGCTTGAACAAGGCAATGATAAATGTAACCAAAGCATCAATGGACACCTTGCGGATATCCTCTTGTGGATGGTCAATCATTTTGTAGACATTCTGATACGACTGCTCGAGGTATGGTGTAAAAGCGGGTCCACTGTGCAAGGCAAATTCCTTCAAAGCCAGAATAGCTTCCTCCTTCTCATCCAAGTAGGAATTCTCAACACTGTATCCAGCGATGTTATCGAGGTCATCATCCTCTCCCTCTGATGTCTCAATATCGATTTCCTCATTCTCATCATTCTCCACAGCCGGCACCGGCAAATCGTCGTCCTTGAAGTTCGGAATCACCTCCTCCGTGGATAATATTGATTCGTATATCCTTTCCATAATCTTCGGGTATACAGCACCCATTCCTTCGTTAACTACCTCCGCAAGGGATGCAATTAGATTATACAAAGCACGACGTACATCTGGATCATCAGCCTCAGTGAGGAGATTCAATGCAAAATTCATGGTATCGGTGGCCAATGGCATAAAGTTCTCCTTGCCAATGGTTCGGGCGATGGCAGCCAATGTATCGATGGCTTGTGGACGCAATGAAATTATATCTTCGTTTTCTGTTTTTGCTAAGTACATTTGGAGGATCTGAATAAGTTGACTAAAGAACGGCAACATATGCTCTTTTGCTGCATTTGCTGCTGCCGAGACGGCACTAAGTGCCAATTCACGAAGACGCACCGAGTTGTTAACATCCAAAGCTTGGAAGAGTCTGCAAAACAAAAAAACCAAACATACTCTAAACTTGTCTGCCTGTAAACAGATTTACTTTTACATACCTGTCCATCAGCAGTGGCAAATGGGGAACAAGGGCATCCTCGAGATTCTCACAGAATGTCTCTAAGGCATAGAACATACGATCGATGTGCTTTGGTTCGGTACCTCCGCTCTAAACAAACGCGCAAGAGAAAAATGGAAAATATATTATTCGTTTAAGGTTGCTCAACAGGGGAGAGTTGTGGAAGGCAGTGATTGATGCGATCATTTTCAAATTAACCTTTAAATTTATGCTTTCTTGTGTTTTACTATTTGCATGCTCTCTTGATTAATATCTAAATAAACGAGTAAAACGAAATAAGGAACACTAAATGAACTTAAAGAGAGGAACAAGAACATAAATAAGGCGCGACAGCCTAATCTCTTGAAAGCCACATTGTGGTGTGAATCGTTTCGAACAGAGAATGAGGAGTATAACTCTTGGAACCAACCCTCAAACGTTTCGCGTCACTGACCTCAGATGAGGATCAGTTCAGAGGATGGATAGGGCATTTCGGCGCAAGTCAGCGATCTACGGAAACAAATACCCGAATTATCGTCGGTATTCCTAGTAAATCAGAGAAATTGGTGGGACTTGGTGACTTTAATCAGTTATTAGGTCTTGGGAAAGCGAAAACTTTCCAGAAGTGCGAACAAGAGTAAGTAATAGATCGCAGTAACTGGAGGAATTTGCATCCTCTCTGCACGGTTACCAACCCGATGCCGAATCAGAAATTAGAATCAGTAGACCTTCGCTTTATCCACTTCAATTGACTGCGAAAAAACTTCCTTCAGTCTAAACAGACCCTGATGTGCCCTACGTTGGATAATCAAGGCAACCTATGAAGGAGCTAAGGTGTCTAGTTATTGTAAATTCCAAACGTGGTACATTTACACCGCTTTAGGTGCCGCCGTTCGGACGAATAATAGAGGCATACAATCGAAATATGTTGCAGCGCGTTGCACAGCGCCAAACACAATGGCTTTTTGAAACCCTCTCCTCCACGAAGAGTGACAGGAACATGTGGAGGAAAAGTACAACTGAAAAACTGGCTGCCAATTCACTAGGTTGTGCCCAAAGTGTTGACAGTTAAAAGATAAAGCGATCAAACTATAGACATAACCACGTAAACATTGGCTCTATGAACCTGAATTCCATTCCAAGACCATCAATATTTACATACACACAATGTATACAATGATTCCATAAAAACCAATCAGCATTCAGATGTTTAAAACAATTATTTCGTGGAATACAAATGCGAAGTAAACGCAAAACAAAAACTACATGTGCACTGAAATGAGGGAAAAACAAAAGCATAATCCAACCAAACAGGGGAAACTAAACAAATTAAAAGAAAACCAGAAACTAAAAAACCAAATCTCAGCCGAATTGTGAATTTTCTTTTTATAAAGATTACTTTCTGAAAAATGATCGCACCAACTTGGCTAAAATTGAAAGACAAATGTCTTGTGATGATGAATAACCCAATTAGTTAACAGAGATTTTCGTTTGAACTGAAGACCACTGAAGAGCAAAATTGAGTCACTACTTGCTATTCCTGAATGGGCTGAAGCTGAGTTCTTGTAAGTAGTGAGGGAAAACAGCTTTGAATAAATCAGGATGACACGAGAGAAAGCCAAACAGTACAACTTACCCGCAATTCATTGCATAATTGCTGCAAGAATTCAAATAAAATTGGTAAAATTTCGGGAGCAAATTTAGTGATGTCCGGCTGCAAGTGCTCAGAGAATTGACCCAAGGCAAAGAATGCCGCGTTGCGTACAATTGGATTGTTGTCGGTGATGCCAACTTTAACGATGTTCAACATGGTTTCTAGGTGTTTGTTGCAAATGGCCTCAGAGCATCCTTCAGCGATGACAGCCATGCTTAGGTAGGCTGCTTTGCGTGGCAATGGATCGGCACCGTGCAACGCTGGCTCCAACAGTTGCAATAGTGGTGGGATTAGTTTCTCTGGTGGAACATGCAATGCCAGCAAATCCATTGTTTGTGTTGCCGTAGTCATCGGGTTCGAGTTGTCCTCACCAAGGAAGTATTCTTCGTCATCTATTACAAACATATGCATATGATGTACATATCAAGAATTATTGCAATGATTTTCTGTCTTACCATCGGCCGATTCGGGTTCGGTGGCCATCAAATTGAAAACAACCTGAATAATCGGTTCGACAAGCTTCTGCTTAACGATAACCTTCTTCTTCAATCGCACCAACCACCCAATGTAGGCAACAGTCTTGACACGTACAGAGCTATCCAGTTGAGCATTATTCGATGCCTCCAAGCAGAAGTCCAGCAACAGTCTGATGTTGGATGTCAAAAGCTTGGGCGTGTAATCAGCCATGCTCTCCAAAATATCAAAGGCTTGGACAAACTAACACAAAAAGACACAACTATCACATTTGTACGAGAAAAACTCTTAATTTTTGTTACCTTTTCGGAGTCCTGCACAGCGAATGACTGAAGGGATTTAATAACCAACGGAATTGACTTCTGATACGTGTGTTCAGCGCTGTTATGACCCAAAATGAAAGGCACCAAGTAGGTCATACCCAAGAGAATGTTGTAAATCACTGGAGTGGCCATATTACCATTGGCTTCAGTTGCTACCAAAGCAGCGGTAAACATCTCACAAATGGATTCCATATGCGGGACAAACTGCTCCGGAGCGACATCAGTCAAAGTGGCGAAGATCGATGATCCCAATTCACTTTGTTTCGGATCCGAGGAACTGCAATGGCTGTAGACAAATTGTAAGACTTCTTGTGTCCATGAGCCCTTCTTGTCGACTTCATGGCGAACCAGCACACCAATAAATTGAGCGATGGCATTGCGAACGGATTTCTCTTGCTCTCGCATTAAGGCATTCAGCATTCCTTGTTTGATCCTGCAATAGAAATAATTATGTAAATGCAATTAATTCTAAACTATTGTATGTCTTACATCAATTGTTGATCTGGAGGGATCAATTGCCAGTTACGAAGCTTTCCCAAGCGTTTCTTCAACAATACCGCCGAATATTGACGGATTTGAGGTTCCTTTGATTCCACTACAAGCTGGCATAGTGCCGGAATGGTTTCGGGATGTTTATATGCTTCTTGCAATTCAGCTGTTGCCTGTAAAAAAAAAAAAAAAGAAATACAAATGAGTACATGAAGGATAAAGGAAGTTCCTATCTTAAGAAGAACCTTACAAGGCGGTATACTACCAGAAATCTAGACAGACTTGACTATATCAATCGACTATCGAAAGAGAGTTGATTCAAGGGCTGGAGTTTACTGAAAGACCTTGAGTTTTAGAAACCAATAACGATTGCAGCAGTGTCTCCGACATTACAGCCGCTCCTACAAGCAGCAGTCAGAACGATGACCCTTCATGCAAGAAAGACAACATCCGCACCTTCTAGTACACATCAATCGACCTTTGACAGGAGAAGAACGCTTCGCTGAGTAAAGAGCACTTCTCAGGATACCTCTGGCATATGTTGTACGACATAAAGTCGGAAGAAGACATGACTTAGATTATTATTTCATTTGAAAAATCCTTTCTAGGTTCCCAAGCTTGCCAGAATGGACGTAGCAGTTGGTTTAAGTTAGCAGTGACCAACGCCACAGTGCATATGATACCAGACGTCTCATTTATTTACGTGAAAGACTCATCCAACAACCGGCGCAAACTAGGAACATTCAGAGGACATTTTTCGGTCATAAGCCCCCGTGTTGTTAAAAAGCACGGAGTGTCTTGACATACTTTGACCGAGGATAATCATTTGGTTTCATTCGAGATCGAGGACTTGACGGCATACCCGCGGAGCCAACAGCATCGGCAGAGCTACTATTCCCAATTGTCGGGAAAACATGGGAACCGAGTTTCCCGGATGAGTAAAAGAAGGGCATGATCATCATGCTCCTTACAAAAGGCAATCTAATACAGTGCGAAAGCTGGAGAGGTATCTGCGTGCTGCCTGCTGCTGTGGCCAAGATAACAGCTGGAATTATGCTGGAGCGAATCAAAGACACACTCGAAGCAGGTTTCCGCTCTGGATCCAACTGTGTCGACCACACCAACACGCTGAGGATCATCATCGAGCAATGTGTTGAATATCGATCGCCACTTCACCTGCTGTCCATCGATCGTTTGATAGGCTACATATGATGAATCCACATGTCTCGTTTTGCACAGAGGAAGGCTGTCTGCGGAATCCGAAGTGATTAGCGATGTGCTAAATGCGGCCTTATCAAAAGGAACTCAAACTGAGTTAGAGCGGTCGCTTTACCACTTATTTTTTCGTGAAAACCCTGACGTCTGACGATATCGTTTGGAAATGGTTTTCATTCACGTAACATTGAAAATTAATATCGTTTAGGCGACATCGTTTGGACAAATCAACTTTTGGTTCAAGTAAAGCCAATATGTATCAAACACTATGGGACAAAGGACAGTGTTCGTCTTAAAAGTTATGACGGTATGACAAGCAACTTTGGACAATGAGTTGCCAGTAGCAGTGTGACTCAGATTTGGGTCCTCTCTTAGTGTGGTTCCCCTACTAGAAGATTGCTACTATACAACAGTATGAACAACCTTGTGTAACAAATCCAATAAACTAAAAACCACTTGAGTGACCCATGATCTATTAAATGAACACATGTCTGGTGGTCTTGCGGATAGTATTATCCCATGCACCACAATCATTTGAACTAAAGTCGGCGAATTTCCTCTTTTCTTTCTAGCGTATCCGGCCACCTCTTTTATGTTATACTTCTCCCTCCCTGTCATGAATATTTAAACCCCGACAGGCAAAGGCGGCATATATTTGCTTCTTCCTCTGGGCAAGACCACCACATAAGAAAGTGCAAAAAGTCGATAAAATCAATTCTAAAAGATTCAGCCACGTTTTTCATTCTTAATTCGTCTCCCCTGACAGTCTATATTTTTTTCTAGAGCAATGTGAATTTATAATGCAAGAATGTACATACTTGGCGCAGCTATCTTCTGAATAATTCAGAGGTCAATTAAAAATCTATGCGGACACGCTGATAAACTTTTGGCGTTGCCTAGTCAAAGAAAATCAGATGCCAATAGAGACTAACAGAATCAGATCTATTTTTAAAAGAATGCAATCGTTTAAGCCAGAAAGTCATGTGCCTATCATTAAGGCCAGGCTTTGATTCTCTGCCCCAACAGAGATACACATGGAAACAGAAGCAGACAGACAGAGCGACAGGTCATTTAGTCATGGGAACACAAATAAACAGCTTTGTAGGGAAAATTGCCAAGAAATATGGTTATTCATGTTAATGAGAAGAAACGAGCATGTGGACGAGACGGACTAACCAATCATTTGTTTATTGTTGGCTAAAAATACTCGAACACATTGCAGTAAGATGGTTTCTATTGTCTTGTTCTATTCGCATGAGTTGTGTGCGATGAGGAATGCATCGATTTCAAGCTCAGGTAGAGAACGGTCGTGCACCTTTGTATTGACAACTAAACAGGAAAACAGGAAATGTTTTGTGTAAGGGAACACATCTGCCATAAGCAGATGTAAGAGGTTGCAAAGATTGGGATTACCAGCAGATGTTGCGACATAAAACGAAAGTTTAGCACAAAACCAAACACCTTTCCAACTTTCTAAGACCTTTTTGTCGGATTCTTTTATCTTTTGTGACCCTTTTCTCTGAATTGTCATGAGGATGGGAAATTCATTAATTAACGACAACTCATAGGGCATCCCCCTGGAGGCCAAAGTGTGTTTTAATGTTAGTTATTCGAGTAAGTACACAATGTCAAAGGTGAATAGAGAGGTGACAACACGTTTCGAGTTGATGAACAGGTTTTGTATGACTGAGATCAGTAAACACCTAGTTTCAGCGTTATGAGTGACGAGCCTAATTAAATTACTTCAATCAAACTGGAGGGGCCTTGTCAAATATTTGATAATGTGACTCGATTCGGGCACAAGGAAGCTACGGAACGAATATCACACATCCATTCATCATCATCAAGTTGCACGTAGCCCTTCTCTAAATGTTTACACTCATGTCCTGTCTTGTGCTTTGTTTTCTGTTACTACTACTCTCCTTATGTCACATCAAGTCTGCTAGTTATTCTGTTAGGTTCTTTGTTCATCTGTTCTCTCATAATCTTGCCCCGTGTCCTGCCAAACTTCACTTTACCTTCGCAATTTGAGTAGTCGGAGACACCAGTTCTTCGTTTGTTATTCAGTCAATCCTGCTTATTCCCAGCATCATTCTTCGTACAACCTCGAGCCTGCTAATGGCATGTCTTGTTCGACTTAGGGTCTTGGTTCCGTAGGTGATTAGTGACAGTAAACATTCGTCAAATACTCTTGGTTTCAATCGCTTCGCTTTGTCGTTTTTCAGGATTTCATTTTTCCAAACACGTCCCAGCCTAGACCGACACAACGTTGAATTTCCCTGATTTGGTCGTCTCTCGTCTTTCTCACCTCATAACCGAGGTGTTTACCATTCCGTCTGGTGTTTCTAGATTCCCACTGGGGACCAAGTTGGTCATGGATTTGTGTTTTGCCGAAGTTGATATCTAGGCCAACTTGTTTGGAAGCTGCTCCGAGTTCGTCTAGCATCTGTTTAACATGGTTGAGATTGTCATCCGCCAAGCAAATGTATTCTCCGTCGATGTTCATGCCCATGTTGCCCCATTGCAGGCTTTTGCAGTCGTATTGGCCATTCATATGGCCCTAATCAAATTATACGACGAAAAGAGTGTTTCTCTGCGATGTGACCCAAAGTTGAACGCAAATCTCTGAAGCACAGATTTCCCGATTGGAAGTTGTGAAAAAATCATACAAGAAATGGTTCTGACGAGTAAAATATTGAGTACATCATCAAGTTCTCTAAAGAATGGGTATCTACTGAACAGCCTGATTGGGGATAGTTTCTGGATACAAATCATCTCTGTTTGTCTGTCTGCTGTTTAACATGTTCAAATCGGTTTGGGTTTTCCAACAGAGAACTTTCTTTACTTGCTTTACGTCGGGATGTACATGCACCATGACCCGGACCCATGACAAGTTGTAGATCTCACAACTCAAAGCGTTACACTTTGGTGGATTCCACGACGCACAGATACGAACAGAAGGACGAATTAACAAGAAAATAGTTCGAATAGGACGAGTAGAACTTGTTAAAACCAACATTAAACATTTTCTGAGACTAGCTGAAGTGCAATCTCATATTGCCATGTCTCCAGAAAAAAATGGTAATGGTAAATATTTAGCTCCTGGCAAAGCGCCCGGAGAAGACCCTGTATAACGACACAATCGCAGAAGCAAGCCCATGTTACTTCCTTTGCGAATGCCTACACCTTACGTTTGGTAGGTAGAATGGTGTCACATCTGTGCACAGTCTATGCGACACGATCTGTTTAGAAAAGGGTCTCCAAAACAGTCAACACCAGCTTAAGAGGCTCCGCTTCAACATGGAACTGGCAGCTCTTAAATAAATATGCCAAGTAGCACGAATGCTTCCTAAGAACTCCAAAGCTACAATCATATACAAATCGTCGTTCACCAAACATTTGAAGGAAGTTCGGAAGCAAAACAAGTAACTTGGTTTTAGCCAGCACTAATGCAAAACTCAATAAAGACGACATAAACAACAACGTAATGGCCCATATTACCTTTCCAATATAATACACACTACTGTGGACGGTTCATGAATTGTAAGCACCCAATTACTTCTCGTTATTTACCACTTTTTAGCACGTAATCCAGCTAATTTAACCCTCCCTCACCATCCGAAACAATATTGATTACAATCAAGTGAGCTCATCATCCTCCCATCAATAATTACCTGTTGAAGCTGCCTTGGATACGTACTGCTACATAAAGTGGATCACACTTTGTAGACTTGTTCCAATTATGTGCAGAAAGATTAGATTACAAACTACCCCCGACACAACGGATTTGGCACATGGCACTCGTTCCTCGTAAAATCAAAGTTTTTTCCACATCGGAATTTCCACAGACCATAAAAATAAACACACAGTGTGTGTAGATTCTTTTATCGCGTTTCACTTTCGGCTATGAAGAATCCGCACATCGCCCCAAATCGATAATGTAAATAAGCCAATGGAATAAACATTGCACAGCATAAGTACGTACCAAAAATAAAAAGTTCTTGTCCTGTGTGAGGGCTAAAATGAGCTCAATTCGGGTCAAAAAAAGAGGAGTTCTCTTTAGGAAAGTGAAGTAGGGCATAGCACCACATTAAGTGAGTTGAATCAAATCCTTTCTTGGGTATTCATCTGCTGATTGATGTGACATACATTCTTTAAGTAAATTTCCCAGCTAGATTCTCATTTTAGCCAGCAGAGAGATGAAAAAAATATGAGGTCATGTGAGCGCACAAACTCATGGCATGTGAGTTGTAGGCGACTGTGAGATTTTGTATCTTCAAGGCAAATACTGACCTAGAACTTCAGTTTGAATGAAAACTTGATGGAACGTGAACTAGAATTCAGCTACCAGGCTGTAAGAGGCTCTGAGTTGGAATGGCACACGATGAGGTATTAGACACTTTAAATGTCCGCAACGAAATAAACTGACTTACGACCTACCTCAGGACGTTATCGCTGGTTAAAGTCGAAGTCATTGTTAGAAAACAATTGCTTCCGGCTTCCTAAACCAAAATAAACCAAAAAACCATGAAACTACCCGCTGTGCACAGGCATAAACAACATCATTCGTTGCCGGTTACACACGAAATAGCATTCCATTAAACGGAAATTAATCAATCAAGCAAATTGTTTGTCTGAAATCAGAATTTAGACTTCGGCAATGAATCCATAATCGAAAGAATAATTTTCCAGTAACAATTGTGAAAATTACAAAGAAAACAGAATGTTTCTGTTCAAATTTTTGCTTAAATTCTCGAATTATGATGGAAATTGTTTTGATAAACTTGAGGTGGTGAGGGTATTGCCACTTTGGCTGCATGAGTTCGATAAACTCAAGCTTCTGAGGGGAAAGATATGGCTATAAACCTAGTAATCCTTGTTCCTTCTTCTATTTCTGGTCCAAATGATCGTGCAATCGTGGTATTCCTTATTCAAACAGCCAACTTTCCTGGCTAGACATGTAGGTTTCGGTTTCGTACCCGTACTTGAACTTGGGAAACTCGAAGGAATGTTGAATGAACAGCCAAAACAGCCAAATAACAAACAGGAGAGGCAAGACATGTTCTTGCTTTGTTAGGAGTAAAAGGGAAGCTCATAGGATAGCAATCTTTTCTACGTACGCAAGTACGCTCCTCCAGGCCAGGTTTACAAAAGTTAAACAATAATTTGTTCTACCAAATACTTTGACTTTGGTGAAAGGTTCAACGGGGGAAAAATGGCCCAAAAATTTGACCTAAAAAGGTGAGTGCCTGCGATATGCAAATGCCCACCAATCACAAATTTAACCTCTGAGCTCCAATAGAGTGATCTTTCGAGAGACTACATCCGCAATCGGAAAAAAGCCCAACTATAGTGAACTGAAACAGAAAAGCAAAGACTGTCACAAAGAAATAACAGACAATCATCCGCAGGGATGGAGGCAGAAGTTTCGTCGAACTATGTAACCAAGCAGACTCATAGAGAGTCCTGACTGTTTCCTTCACTTTGAAGAATACTGTCAGGGACATCCACATGATACTTTGACGACCTACAACCAGGAAACCACTCAATGGGAGTAACACCATTAAACTCATATGAAAAATATTAGACCATCGATACGAGCCTGGACAATCTATGTGCTTTCGTTAGAGCACTCAGGGGTGACCACTTTCATAAAAGCCAGACATAAGAAGTCCTAGGCAGAGAGACTGCTACTGAAAGAAATGAGCGCTTTATATGAACCAAATGCACAAGGAGCATGTAACGCACGCCACAACATTTTTCTACATTTCTTCAATATATTCTCCATTGGCTCGGCTTTGCAGCAGAACGCAGGAGTTTCAGAAGGATAATCGGAAAACTCCACCTCCATATGACTAAGTGAACATGACACCATCAACAGCTACTATAAGGCATCTTCGAAGAATTGAACACCAAAGGCAACAGCAGTAGTGCCATATCTGAAGAATACGATGGCTTAGTCGGTCATATTGCTAGCGTTTCTGGTAAGAAAAACGCTGAGAAGGATGGTTTTATGAGACATATGGCGAATTGATTCATCAGAGATGGGTTCTTGTGAACGATCTCCCAAATTATAGTGAGGACTATTTTCTTCACTAAATCGATGTTTTCTTCAGTAACTGCCATGCCAGGCCGTCTCGGATGGGGCAAGTTTTCAACCACTTTACGCCCCTTGATGTTTTACACCCCTCAGATGTTTTTACAACATTTTCAACGATAGCACTTGAGGCTAACTACTGTTTTTGGCTGCTGTCGAAAAAGATGACAAATGTACGAACTTAGGAAACATTGTATGACTCAGCCCACCAGTCCCAGTCTATTTTGACTGAATGGATCTCACCTGTCGATTAGGGGATAATTTAACGATTTAAGGACAATTGGATCATTTACTCCATTCCCAAAGCTAGTTCAAAGCATTTGTTGTTTCCGAGCAGAAGAAAAAGAAAACCATCCAAGAAAATATTAAAGTAAACCTCAAGATCTTCAAGAAATGGTAGCGAGATGAAAAAGTTGCTGTGTGACACAAGAAATCAGAATCCTATTCGGCTTAAGCTGATAGAAAACAAGACAATCCAACGCAGAGAGCGCTGTAGAACTGATTTAGTCCTTGTCGAACCATATCATTAGGCGATTGCAAGCGTGCTGAGAAATTTCCTAGCGCCCAACTTGATCCTGACCTAGAGATGGTTTTTAAATCCGGATTCAATCGAAGTGATATTCTGAACTTATTTATGGCGACTTCTATTGTCCTCTCAAATATGTTACGAAATGTAATTTTCTAGTTTAATTCTTATCCTACATCCTCGCGATACTGCAGGCCATTAAGACTTACATTTGAAAAGGAGACAATACAGAGTTGCAAACAGCTTGCAGGTATCTAATTCAAAAAAAGGGAGATATTCACACCTAAAGTGCTTCATTTGTTAATGACTGGGAGTTATCTTTGTCGTTTTTCTACCCATCTTGACGTGGTTGAGCTATTTTTACGGAAAGAACAAATCGTGTAAATACTATCAGCTGTTCACAAGTAGTCCCTTGGGAGCATTCTATTCGTAATGCAGTTGAAAACGTAACGAATTGCAAGATTCTATCGCAACCCACAAAACATTAAAGAAAAACCAACAACTTGGTGGTGTTTTAACTGCCATTTCCTTCATTTGTTAATGTACTTCGAACGAACAAAAATAAAAGAAGAAAAGAACAATGGATTGGAACGCACTACTAGTTTCCATGTGCTGCACATATGTACACACACTGAGTGTAAAAAGTCTCCGTACAATGATATACTTTCACATTTATCCTTTCGAAAAGAATTGACCATCGTCTTGAAACGAGGATAATCAGAACTCTGACCAAAGACCCAAAAAACAAGAATGGTGTGCTGTAGCTGCTCAAAGGCAAATGATGTGAAATGATGTCCAAAATGTCTTCAAGAACAGAAATGTAGAGGAAGAACCCGTAAATCAGAAAACCCTACCACAAAGCCAGACTAGAATACGCC
This sequence comes from Xylota segnis, assembly GCA_963583995.1. Taxonomy (NCBI): domain Eukaryota; kingdom Metazoa; phylum Arthropoda; class Insecta; order Diptera; family Syrphidae; genus Xylota; species Xylota segnis. Next base: position 36,558,280 of record OY757238.1, on the reverse strand, counting down.
ATCGAACACATCGACAAGGACAATTAGTTTTGGGATATTCCAGGCATATTCAGTGACGAAAGCAAATTGCAACATTTTTGGATCAGACGGGCGTCGTATGGTATGGAGAAAGCCTAACACGAAAGTTAATATTAAGAACCTTACTCCGACCGTCAAGATTGGCAAGGTGGCATCTGGTTTTCATTGAAACGAAAATGTGGACAGATTTGACTATCTAACCACTTTGAGGGAAAATCTAAGTTCATTGGATCTGGCTAAGAAGTTCTCCTTCTCACAAGACAACGGATCAAAGCACACCTCAGGATTGATGAAATGTATGAAACATGCTAACTCTTTTTGAGCATTTATGGGACTATCTGTTCAGCACAGTATTACTAGCAAAGGACAGCTCAAATCCGTCTGGCCAAAGATTTAACACACGTTTCGGTGCCCCATGCAGATTCTGCAGAACGGACTTGGGTGCACCAGATCAGATATGGGAGGATGAATGCCTTATAAATGGAGACCAGATCAGAAGGGGTAAAACAGTTCCTGCATCGTTTAAGGAATCCTAGACATTTTGCAGCATTTTTCGCGACCTCACGTATGTGATCATTCCACGGAAGATGGTTTCGGATTCAGCGATGCAAGTACCACTCACGGACAATGGTTGAGGGACTTGGTTTCGCTTTAGAGACAGCACCCTATTCGGTTTGTGAAAGCATTAAATACCACTCTATTGCCTGAATCCCATTTGAGTATGCTGTCCAGATCAAAATTTGTTTAACATACACTGTCGTTCCTCTTCTACGGCCGAAGAGCAAGGTCGTGAGTTGGGGAACGAGTATGAAAAACTGAGCAAAGGAATGGATTGGATTAGAAGAGGTCTTTACCTTGTTCTTTGATTTTCGTTGCAATTTTCAATGTAAGTACTGAAACTCTACATCTGTGCGGAGACTTTCTGCACTCAGTGTACATATATGTATCTGTTCATGGTGAAAGCTTAGCTGGAAGTAAATGTATAGCCCTCCATATACTTGAATTACATGAGGATATAGTATAGGACATTCCCCCTGCAGCACGTTGTGATCTCTAAACTATCAAAGCTCCCTTACGACCGAAAAAAAGTTCGCAAATTCCATTTACTCGGGGCGTCTCTCGAGATTATCGCTTAATTGATCCAACATCTGCTCTCCACACATATGTATGTCTGTATATCTTTAGCAATAACACCTTTCCTGCCCGAAATGGCACCTTCATGCGTAGTATACTCTACAACAGATCACCTCCACTTAGCAACAAAATAATTCTCAAGAAAAATAGAAGAAAAAAAAAAAAATAAAAAGAATTGCACGACGAGAATCTTGAAATACATTTATCTGCTGTGTGCCCGAGAAGAATGACGCCAGACTACGCAAGAAGAGAAGTGAGCCCGTCGTCGCCACCGCCTTATCGTGTGTGCCACCTCAACGATTTTTTCTTTCTTCGGGAGACCCTCAGTAACAGAAGAGGAGTGGCCCCGGCTAAATTGGAGTCAGATTCAGCTACACATGCATGTTGTATGTACCAACACGTGTATCATATTCAATTATTGAAATCCGCACACAAATTATTCATCCATGAATCACATTTCAACAATTTAGCAGAGCGAAACGGACCGCGAACACAGATCTCATTCTATTGCCGCAACGAACCCCACCCGCGCCGCAGCACAACTCTCCAGCGTAGAGGAACTTTTCTAAGAGCTTTTCTGTTGCCAATATGTCCGGACAACGAACGAGGTCAGTCACCACGTGTTTTTCCTTCAATTTTTCGCAAATTATTTGGAATTTTACCCGCACCCAGCCCCCTGCGTGTGACCGATGCCACGGGGGTTACGAATAAATCTGATATTTTCAAGAGGAACTCACCTTTTGGATGACATCGTTGTCGGCCACCAAAAGATTTGCAATAATTTGCTCCATTTTTATATTTTTTCCTTCGATTTTTTGATTTTGATTTGATTTTTCTCGAGTCGTTGTTGCTCGTCCGATTCCCTTGACTAGTGGATAATGGTATGCACACTGAGATTTTCTTTAGGTTTGCGTAGTCACTGAATAGTTTTTCTGTCTGGCGATTGATTCACACACTGAGTTTAGAGATATTAATTTGCGTTGAAGGAAAAAACGTGTACTCGTCCACCACCCAGCTAGGCGCAAAATAAATTCGGGTTTTCAATGTGCGCGGCCAAGAAAATTCTTCGTTGCGTTTGCAAATTCGAATTGAAAGTTTTCGAAGTATTCACTGGAGCAGGGCTGGTACATGCGGCGGGTACAGTTAGGGCTGAGAGTTTGTCGTGTTTTCGAAATTGGTCTTACTCGGTCAAGGACGTTGTGAAGCGCGATCTCTGCAAACGATTCCGTGGCGCACAAGAAGCACAGCTCCTGGGTAAGGCCTTTATTATCCTGCAGATCAAAGGTCCTACAATGTTTAATTCAAGTCCTTACTTACTTGCTTAGATGGCGCTATAGTTCGCGGTGAATTTACGCCTCAACCAACAAGCCTTTCCAGTAACTGCCACCAGTTGCGCACTCCAAGTCGGTTGAGGTCGCCTTCTACTTGTGTGTGCCACCACCTAAGGCGAGGTATTCTTTTACTGCGTTCTCTCCTCCGGATTTGATTCGAATCTCTGCGGGTCGGAGCCTTATGTTAGGTTAGGTTAAGGGGGGTGACTGCAAAACCATGAGGAGGGAGCACTCTCACTCGGACCTCAAGGGATCCATCGTGTTAACCTGTTTTTTAAGGTGGTTTTAGGGGGCATGTTAGCTGGTTCGTAGAGCTGGTCGAAAATGTGTTCCTAATGGTTTGGTATCTGATTCTGCTGAGACTTGGAAATTCGTGGAGGAAGTGTGTCGTGTCTTCTCCACCTCAGTGCCGTCGCAGCCTCTGTATAGGTTTGAGCCGTTGAAATCCATTCTACTGATGTTGGCCGCCATTGGGTTGTGGCCAGTGATGGGAAGGGTTAGCTGGGTTTTTTTGAGAAACAGAAACTCTCTGGTCCTTTTCTCTTTGTATAAGCCTAAAGCAGCCTCGGGCATTGGTGTCATTCGCTCTACACGTCCTAACTATCCCAAACGACTGATTCGCAGTTTCATCGTTGAATCTCCTCCTTCAAAGCAAGTCAACGCAAATGAGACCGAACATTTAACAAAGAATCTCTCTCTCTCGAACTGAGGATCTCTTCATTCGCTTTAGACGGAGTCCACGCTTCAGTGCTATTAAGCAGGACTGGTTCTTCAGGATAGAGCTCAAGTGCCTTCTTCGCCCAAAGAAACAGCGATTGTCAAGAGTTAAGCTTCGTTATAGCTGTCGATTGTGACGATCTGTCCAATTCTTCGATGTTTGTACCTTCTGGTTGCCTGCCAATAAAATCAATGTCGTGGGCGTACGTTCCACAGACTTTTAAAAAATGTTGCCTCGAGCATTGACTTGTGAGTTTCAGAGTAGAGACCAAGCACTAACTTATTCCTAAGACTTGGTCATGTGAGTGATTGGCTGATTGTGACCGGTCTGACTCAGCCAATGCTAAAAGGCGTCACTATCCAGAGCTCCGATGAACCAAACTATCTAGGAGTGATCCTGATTCTGGCTTTAGCCTGAGAGCCTGGACTAGGCGGTAGTCGAATCTTCATTGATGGCTTCACAACTAGTCGGTGCTGGTGTCTCCGTGAAGATCGACGACAGTAGACTTCCTTCATTACTTGTTATGGAACCATACCTCTGTTTTTCCGAAAAATTTGCTGGCGTTTTCGCAATATCTGCATCTGTACCGCCCGTCTTAAGGCCTTGCTTAACCCTGTAACACTTTCGGAAATAGTTCGAGAACGCAAGAACTCTTTGAAGGCTGAATTCTTTGACTCTTGACTGGGTTCTAGGTCACACTGGGATTGGGAAATAAGATCTTTGTTGAGATTCTATAGCAAGGTTTAGAGGATGATTTCTAAGGATTTGATCCTTTTGCCTAATAACTGAAATCCCATCACTGTTTGCTGAATCAGATAGAAAACTTCTGGTTAAGTAAGTGTACAATGCACTTACTTAACAGGCTCCCGACCCGTGAAGAGTCTCTGCCTGAGACACGGCAGCCTTCCATTCCCTTCGATCCCAGGCACGCTGCTTCCAGGTTTCCAGACCAAGCGCTCTGGCATCCGAATCTATAATGGCGTGCTGGGAGCGACCGATAATGTCGATGTCGTCTGGGTATCCCAGCAGCTGGACAGACTAAAGAAATCACACGCACTGCGCATTTCCTTTCCGAAATCCGGTGCATGTTTGGAATAGTTCAGATGAGCGGTTCCCAAATTGTATATTGCACCACCTGTTTTCCAGCGTCACACAGCACAGCTGGATCAGTTTTGCCAGGACCCCTAAATCGGCCATCGCCGAGGCAATGAATGCTGTCATATGTTCTTTAAAGTCGATGAAGAGATGCTGGGTCTGAACTTGAAATTCGTTGGTCTTTTCCAGGACTGGCTTCGGTGTGCACATTGTATAAACCCCTGAAAACCTTTGTTAACAATTTGGACCCTTCGCTTCAACATTTTTGTAGCCAAAATAAATTACCTCACTGTGACTGACTACCCCATTGTGAACGGACAGATTCGTCATCCCTGCACCTGTTGCCATCCCTGCGTACTGTTATAAACTTTGACAGTTCGCATTTCAACGGACAATTGTACCGCAATACATTTAGAGACGCCGTGCCCAGCGGGTCCAATTGCAACTTTTATTTTTCCAATTCAATTTTCCCCAGAACCTCCCATATCGTTTGACCTTCCAATAAGCGCGCATTAATGTTGCGTTTGCGAAGCTAGAGAAAAAAATAAATGAAATTCGCATCCCAAAACAATTATGTCGAATGATATCAACACATCGGAAGGCCCAAGCACATCCGACGTCTCCACAGAGGTAAGTTGTATACCACGGTCCTTGTACACCTAATCCGAAAACAAAATGTCTTCCCATCCCTGTAGCAACAAAAAAAATCTGAAACCTATTCCGAGAAGACGTTCGCCCGGTACAAGTACTTGATTCTCAGCGAGTGTGGCTATAAAATCTCGACCACCGAGAATCATTTGAAGCGCCTACAGAATTTGCGCAAAGAATTGAATCATTTAAAGGAAACCGAGTGGATGTACGAACCGCTTGAGAAGCGTGCCCGCCAACAATAACTATAATTCCATCATTTAAACTATTTAAAACCCATCCAACATGCTGTCGTTACTGAAGCACGTTTACAATCTCTTCGACTATGACTACCAGAAGGAGTTGTATTCACAAAAGTTCGAGGAGGAGAGTCAACATTTCGACAAAGAACTGCAAAAAGAACAGATTGTGGAGGTGAAAACAGTTGCTGAGCCAATCGCACCAAAGGAAGAAGTCACATGTTCCAAGCGCACCGGAGTGATTACTTCGCTTCGAGAAGCCAACGGAACTATTGATAATAATTTATTTTTCGATGCTATTGCGGCTCCATTGTTCCTTGAACTGAAAGTTGGTTGCACAGTGGAATACTTGGTGTATCGGTCGTTCAATTCGGATTACTTGAAGGTGACGAAAGTTGAGATGCTTCAAGATAATTCATGGGATGAAGCACCGACGGAAGATGAAGTAAGTATTACGTATGCAGATGTTATTGTATTTTTTTTTTTTTTATTGCTTGAGTTGGGGTGGTGGAACGAATCGATAAGCCTTTTGCATTCTACATGTAGGCTAGAGTTACGGTGCTTATGTCATTGTTAGGTTCGTTGCTAGAATGTGTCAACTGGTTGTGTGTTTAGGTAGCGTTAGTAGAGATAAATCACATCCGGACTGGTCGGGAACATAGATTAGAATAGATGAATCCAAATATGAGATCTATGGATCAGATGGCACGTTAGAGAAGCCAGAGAAAAACGTTTAAAACGGTGAAGAGTACAAAGATGTAATGAAGGACATTATGCGCCCATATGCGCGGATGCGTATCGGCTAAGGCTTACCCTAGAAACACCTGCAAATGGGTTCAAAACTTCTAACTCGGCGGGCGTTATGCTTGTGCAGAAAAAACATTAATAAAAAGGAAAGAAGGTCTCAGCTTCTTCTCGTTGGATAGTCGAGCTCTGAATTTGGCTGCAACATGACAGTGGTCAGAGGCGACATTTGCCCCTCTAAGCATCGATCATCTGTAGTTAGTCAGGTTGCTGTGTGGATACGTAGTCTTCGAAACTTAGTGCAACTTATCGATTAGTCGGAAGCCATTGTCTGTTATCGTATCGTGGAAGCGCCTAATCCGATGATTTGTCTGTCATACTTCGGAGAGGCTCCGTCCAGGAGGTCATGCAACTCCTCCTTGATAGAGTTTTCAGCTTCGTCGGTAGGGGCGTGTGCACATATTATGCTGATGTTCTGAAATGTGGCCTTGATGCAGATCACACCCAGGCGGTCTCTGATCGGCTTAAAATCAATTAGCACTGAGCGTAGCCGATTTCTCACAACGAATCCGCATCCAGTGCAGTGGCAGCTGTAATATATGTCGCAATTTTGTCCCTTATGCATACCTGATCCTATCCATCGTGTCTCCTGGATCGCGGTAATGTCTGCCTTGTACCGCGTGAGGGTGTTGTGGGTATCGTGGCTCAGTGGTTAGTGCGTTGGACTATGGAGCAAGGGGTCCGAGGTTTGAGAAGTGCTGCGTTTGGTCTACGCTTTTGCGACGCGGACTTTAAGCAAAGCAACAATAAAAAGACGAAGCACTTAAAAGGTGACTGTTCCGTAGAGTTCTAAAAATATCATGAAGCGAAAGAATCACCAATAAAGAAGTTCTAAGAAGGATGAATGCAAAAATGGAACTTCTGAACAAAGACGAAAGCTGGAATATCTGAGACATGTGGTTAGAAATGAGAAGTATCAGCTGCTGCAGGTAATTGTTCAAGAAAAGAAGTCGAAGGAAGAACAGCAGGCGGACAGAGGACATCGTGGATGAAGAATTTACAAGTCTGGCTCGGTCTATCAGCAACGCGAGATCACGCGAAGAGACCAGAAGGATGATAAACAACCTTCTAAGAGGAGAGATACCATAAATCGCTGCGAGGTATGAGACGCTTAGAGTGCTTAGTCTGGACAACTATAAGCCCAGGGTGTCGTGTATCAGGCACAGATTCTTCACGGGTCGGGATCTCGTTGAGTAAGTAAATATGCGAATTAAAACCTGACCTTGCGCGGGATATTTCAACATGGCAATGGTCCCTATCAGAAGTTTAGGTTCGTCACTGAGTGGTTAATCGCAAGATTACTGTTCCAAAAGAAGAACGCTGATGCCATGCAGTCCTTCAAAGCGCAGTGGACATCCAAAAACCATTAATAGAGTCAACACTTATTCTCAATTCTTTTTACGAAAGTTGTAAGGCTGCTTTAGTTTTGCCAATGCCTTACAAAACCACGGCTTTATTGTTCATGGGATTACCTATTACTAATTGCTTTAATGTGTGCTTTTACAGTTTCAAGTTATACCCTTTCATATAACTTGTGTGTTCATATGCAAAGTAGGATAGTGAAAGTTGGTTTTGTTTCGTCACGTACTGTATGCAAATGCAATCGCACGGTGTAGACAACGTTTAAGTTCGTCGTGTGCTAACAACGTAGGATTCTGTGGTGTAAAACAGAAGAATTTGCGTTCATTGGCATAAATGTAGAGAAAATGGGTAACGAGGTAGACTTGAACTAGCATATGCAGGGCTGGACCTAAGTCATGTTAAACCGATTTTGTGAAAAGTGATTGAGTTCTCCTAAAGTCTTTGAATGGTCGTTGGAGATCTCGTTCTTATTAGACTTTTTATGAAAGGAGATTGTGTAACAGCTCTTCCAAAACATAGGTAGAAATTTGAAAAAGTGACTCTTCTGACTCTGTCCTGAATGTTAAGTTTCCAATTGAGTCAGGAAATACCGGCAGAATTCCATGACGAGAATTACTCATTTAATCTAGTCTACCCTGACTAGGTGGGTAGGTTGATGGGGTGAGTGCAGCTAAAGGAGTACGGTCTCACTCGGATTTGTGGGATACTTGTAAATATAAAACAAGTTACAGTCCAACAGATTAATCCATGGCAGGATCGGGCTTACTGGGTCTAGGTGGGATGTTAGCTAGCTGACTTAGGTGGGTGAATGATGCTTTTCAGAGAGTTATGTAACTAGCTTTGTTGAGGCTTGGGCATTAGCAGAGTAACAAGTGCATCGTGTCTTCTCCGTGTTGCCGCAGCCTCCGTACTGTTGATTTCGGAAGTTAGGCGTTATTGAGTTGTGACCATTGAGGATTGCAATGAGGAGGTCAGCTGTGGTCTATTGAGTGAAAGGCGTTGGGTCCAAAGTGGCCTCGAAACACGGCACCAGGAGAGTGCACTCCACCTAGCATTGGCCATGTTGTAGAAGTCCGAGGTTATTTTGGAAGGACAAGGGATGGTTAGACCAAGTGACCTGTTGGTAGGTCGTTTGATTACTGGCAGTTCATTGGTCCTTTCATTTGCTTGGCAGTTCATGTGTCACAGAATCCAGCGTAGCGTGATGTCTGTGACATCTCTTGACCAGTTAAATGGGTTATAATCGGAGGACGCATTCACGTTTGACGACTTGGTGATGGTGCCTTGACCGGCGTAGTAACTTTTCTACATTCCGTCTCGTCTTAAGCTTAAGTTTCTTTTGTGTAGATATCCAGTGGGGAGAGCCCAAGTATGGCTTCAAGAGCAGCAGTGGGTGCTGTCTTAATTGCGCGGATGGTCCCTATAAACCCCAGACGTTGGATTCTTGTAAGGGTGCTCAGGTTTGTGGCTTTTGCGGCAGCAGGCCACCCGACTAGGCACCCGTAAGAAAGATTAGGTCTAACGATGGCAGTGCACGTTTAATGAATGGTTAGGCTTAGGTTCTCTGATATGACGAGGCATTAGCTGCCTTTTGGTGGAGTGTAGGTACGCTGTGCAGATGAGAAGTCCCTTGAAGTTGAGAAGGGATGTCATCTGGATCTGCGGTGTGACTGGGCTTTGCCGTGATCACGTCTAAACCTAGCGACTTGAATGAGAAGAAGATGGCAATGGGCGAAAAAACTTTCCTTTCGTCATTAATGTGACTGTGTACTGCTGACTCTCTGTGGAGTATGAGTTGGTGAAGGACACCAGGGGGAAGTACGTGCAGATAATTTCCTTCAAAACATATGAACAGGAGTCAGTCCAGGTGTTGTCCTGTTCCCGGAAGGAATGCCAGAACTATATGGACTTTCGATAGGACTTCTCTAAGTCTGGCAGCATCCAAGGAGTACTCGATGTCGCTGCCGTAGTTTTTCCAGGATGCTCTTTTCTCATACGTACTGTTTTAGAATCTCTCCCTTCTTTCTCTGTAGCGTTACCTATCAATCAGTTTTTTTTTAGTGTTTTTAGGTACATTTTCGAAAGGAATGATAGGAATAAACCAATTCTCAATAGTTTTCTATTTAATTTCTTGTAATTACCGTTTTCAGATTCAAAAAACAATTGAAACATTGAAGTCTCAAGACCCTAAGTACTTTAACACTCACCAACGGAGTATTCTTGGTTTGATAGTAGCGCGGAATCAAAAATTTCTCACCGTTGACACAGACTACAAGGAAATTACCGTCGATTTGGATGCCGTGAGTATGGAATTCATACCGAAAGAGGGTGATCGCGTCTATCTTACCTGCAATGTCCAAACCGACGAGACTTTCGCTGATCTCGCAGGTGAGATATTGGAGATAATCACTGTACATCCAGCGCGAACCAAAACGGAAAAAGGAGTAGTTAAAAAATTGCACGACGACTGGGGCATAATAGACTCCGATTGCTACTTTACCAAAGACACTGTCGACACGGATGTTAAACTAAGCGAAGGCGATGTAATCAGCGCTGATATGATTGAGTGTGAGCGGGTAAGTGAATATATTCGTAAATTATGTCTTAAAACTAATAATCTGCCTGCCTGCAGGGTATATTTGTTTGGCGATGCTTAAAAATAAGACACATTAAACGTGCCACCACCACACCACAAAAAACTACGAAACCCGCTGGAGAAACAACCAAGAACCACCCTCAAGCTATCACCATTACCAATGATATACGATTTACATTTCAAAATGCCTTCGAGAGCCAAGAACTTGAGGTTGAAATAAAAAACAATAGTATTTACGCCCACACAGTCACACGGATTTATAGCGACTTTAATCGGCGCAATTCTCAGTTGAGGCTGGACAAGCAGCCAGTTCCTCTCACCGTAGAACCCAAAACGAGTGAAAAAATTATCATTTCCTGCGAATCGAGGTTTTATGGTCACACTAAGGAAAAACTCGTCTTTTCGTTTGGCAGTTTTAGAATTTCTCGCAATGTAGATATAGCCGTTGGTGTAGACGAAGACAAAGAAAACAAAGAAAACAAAGACGTCAGTAAGCCTGAATTTAGGAGCGGTCGTTCTCGTCAGTACGCTCATCAGGTGTGGTCAAAGAAAAAAGAGGTCATACCTGGTATAAAAAATTACAATCAACGTCGTTTTATACCCAATAAAATCGGTTTATATGAGGTGCCAGAGAAATTGCGGTCTGCGCTACTCATGGACAAGACACGTGCCGTACAAATTGCAACCGTAGAGGACATGTTTCCTGCTTTAAAAAAAGAAGTTGACATGTACAATTACACAACTCGCTTTCAGACACTCCTGTTCATTGAGGAAATTGAGCATTTTGTTAATTTCCGTGGGTACGATCGAGACAGAGCTCATTTTACACGTGAGGGAGAATATCTCGCGTTGACAATTGAAAATTTGGCCGAGAAGAGACCATCTTTGGTGTTGGGCGATACAGTGCGTGCCACGAATCCTTGGTGTGAGGAGGAAGCCAATCGTGAATATGAAGGCTGCATTCATAAAGTACTTTTCAATAGGATTCTGCTGAAGTTTAACTCCGCGTTCCAGAGCAAATACAACGGGGAGGACTATTGCTTGGTATTTTATTTCTCACGCTTTAACTTCCGTAAGCAACACTATGGTATTCAGAAAATAATTCATAAGAGAGGCGCGGATTTTCTGTTTCCCTCAAAGATGGTACTCAGTGATCAGGTGCAGTTAGACGCGAGCCTAGGTGAAGATGGCAGTCTAATGTTGGATAACAAAGTACTGCCTAACCAGTGGTGCAACCCGAATTTAAATCCCATTCAGAAGATGGCTGTCATAAATATTCTTCGAGGTGAAGCCAGGGCAATGCCTTATGTGGTCTTTGGTCCACCAGGAACCGGCAAAACAATAACCTTAGTCGAGACAATTCTACAACTGATAAGAACTATGCCAAATAGCCGCATTTTGGTGGGAGCTCCTTCGAACAGTGCTTCGGACTTACTTGCCAGTCGACTGATTGATGCCGGGGAGTTTAAACCAGGCGAGTTAGTGCGTGTGGTGTCACAGAGAGTAATCGACAAAGATTTTATTCCGGATCATTTAAAGCAGTATTGTGTAACAGCTGACATTTGCGCGGATGGCTCCGCCAAGGACACTGTGCGTGTGGCTTTTCTTTCTTCTAGTTGGGACCTTTTCTAATTCTCTTTCTATTTTCCAGATGACGGTCACAGAGTCGGGCATCAAGCTGCTTTGTTCAATGAAATATCTAGGACGTCATAAGGTGACAATCGGTACATGCGCCGTCCTGGGTAATTTGCTCCAAATGGATTTCCCCCGAGGACACTTCACTCATTTGATTATTGACGAAAGCGGTCAGTGTACAGAACCGGAGATTATGGCTCCGTTGTGTTTACTTAGCCCTGAATCAGGACAAATCATTCTCGCCGGAGATCCATGCCAGTTGGGACCGGTTGTAGTGAATAATTTTGCAAGAGATCGTGGCTTAGGAATTTCATTTCTTGAACGCTTGGTTGCTCGTTTCCCATATAGAAAGGACAAAGTACGCTTTCCAAACACCGGATATGATCCGAGACTGGTGACAAAATTGATTTACAATTATCGGGCGTTACCCAGTATTCTCTATGCATACAGTACTCTGTTCTACGACGCAGAATTGGTGGCAAAGTTACCCGCTGAAGGAAGCCAGGAATATGATCTTTTGCAAAGGATCCAACCGGTATTGCCAACGTCTGAGACACGACCGGATGCCCATGCAGCATTCTTTCATGGTATACGCGGAGAGAATAAACAAGATGCGGACTCTCCTTCTTGGTATAATTCAATTGAAGCGAAGCATGTAAGTTTTTTTTTATGTTTTGTTTTTTATTTGTCTTTTATTTTGTCCATCGAGCTCTGTTTGTCACAGGTTCTTTGGTGTGATGAGCATTCATCATTAGGTTTAGGTCCTTACAAAAGTACATAGTCGATTGTACGATGGCTTCCCTTCCCGCTTCTTAGTAACATCCTATAAAAGACTGGTTACAAGCTATCTTTATAACAGTGCCGAAGGAAAGTAAAGTCATACAATGCTGTGACTACAGAACAATTAGCCTAATAGCCATGCGCTAAAGATTTTCCTAAAAATAATTCACAAGAGAATGTATGGGAAACTTGAATATGATGTAAGCTCCTCTCAATTTGAATTTAGAAATGACTTTGGTACCTGCGAGGCACTGTTTGCTTTCAACGAAGCTTGGAAATGAACAAAGACGTTTATTTACGCTTCGTGGATTAGAAACAAGCCTTGGATACAGTACAGCACAAGAAAATGATGGAGATCCTTGAAAGTAAGAGTATTGATACGAACTTCAGCAGAGTGATTAGAAATCTATATTGGGGCCAGAAGGCAAAGATAGTAATCGAAGCAGAAGAATAAGAAGAAGTTGAGATTCGCAAACGAGTGAAACAAATACTGAATTTGGAGCTAACAGTAAACGACAAGATCTTCGAAAGAGTCAGCAAATTCAAGTACTTGGAAACGATAATTGAAAGTAACGCCAACCCTAGTAAAGAAATGGAGAATAGAGCAAGCAAGAAAAGTCGACTTAAAAATTAAGACAAAAATGGTGAAATGCTTTATTTGGTCGGTGCTGCTATACGGGGTAGAAACCTGGACATTAAAGAGAGCAAAGAATATCCAAAGAAAAGGTTGATTTTGATTAGAAAAAGGAAAGTAGATTAACTAGGACACGTCTTGCGTAACGAAAAACACAAATTCCTTCAACTAATTCTACAAGGAAAGATAGAGGGAAGAAGAACGAAGGGAGGAAAAAGGCTTCCATGGATATCTAAACCGCAGGACTCGCTCAATCTATCCACCACAGCAATAATGAGAGGAGTCAGAAATAAATACACATTACAAACGATGATTTCCAGCCTCAGCAGCGGAGATGAACTTTAAGAAGAAAAGGGACATCCTATAGTATGAAGCCTTGGATTTGCTTACACAAATTTGTTTGGTTCTTACCCATAAGGATGTTAGCGCACAAACAAAGCTTCCCCTACTACTCTATCATATTTTGAAGTCCGTCCGGGGTCAAGTTAGAAAATAGCTTACTTTATCCACTAGGCTCAGCGTAATACAAAATGCCATGATTTATGACTTTACTGTATAGTGACAAATAATCGCAAGCGATCGCCGTTCCTAGTTAAAAACGGCATTATTCTCGCTTCGTCACATCCCCAAGAACCTAACAATACACCAAAGAACCCAAAATCTACACCAAACTTCTAACTTAGTCCTGAGTCTTGTTCGAACCTATCTTGCATATATGTTTGAACTAAGTTCTACCATCCCCTTTTACTAGACACATTCGCTAGGCATCCCTTAGTACATACTCTTCCTTTTACAGGTCTTTCTGATGATCATTCAACTCTACCGTTTGAATGTCATACCAGACCAAATCGGTATCATCACTCCGTACCAAAAGCAAGTAAGAATTCTACGATCTCTGTTCGCTGAGGCTGATGTCGCTATGCCTAAAATCGGAACCGTCGAAGAATTCCAGGGACAGGTAAGCCCCTTTATCGTCACCTTTATTGTTTCCTTTAACCGATTTATTTTTATTTTCTCTCAAAGGAACGCCAAATTATAATAATTTCCACTGTCCGCTCATCAAAAGATTACCTAAGTATGGATCTAAAGTATGCTCTTGGTTTTGCAAGTAGTTCCAAGCGGATGAATGTGGCCATTTCTCGAGCCCGTTCACTGCTCTATGTTTGCGGTAATCCACATCTACTATCTGCCAGTGATAAATGGCGTGAATTCATCAAGTACTGTGTCGAAAACGATGCCTACATCGGATGTGAATTGCCCGAATCTGTTCTGTCCAAATGACAAAAGAAGCGAAGAAGCAGAGGCCGAAAGAAACCCAAGAATAAAAAAAAAAAGGATTCCACATGATAGGAAATCAGTAAGCAATTCCTACAAACAACCATAGTTTTGACATATATTTTATTTTTATTTTTGCTAAGCAACGTAAATTTACGAAAATCCTTTAGTATTTAGCACGGTTTTCGTGGTTTCGGTCATGTTATTGGGACAAAAACTGTCGTAACAGACCGACCCCATGCAAAGTCACGTTTAAAATTTAAGTTAAACAAAAGAAAACAACAAACAAACTTTATTTTCAAAGCGAATGAGGACATACATACATTCGTACATATAAATATTTGTACTTATGGTTAACTATTTGCTGTGAACTTAAGAAAAATTCGTCTTACATTCGAAAAACTTACTTTAAAATACCAAATTTTTGCTCTAAAGCGCTTTTTCTTTGAATTCCTGTTTGGAAGATATATTTAAACAGAAAAAAAAATGGAATTACTATTGTTTTTTGTTGTTGTTATATTTTTTTTTAGAAAATAAGTCGATGAATCATTTATTTCTTTAGTAGTAGCGTTCCGAGAACGGTTAACAATATTCAAGTATCAAGGAATTGATTTATTTTTCTATAAACACTCGCTCTACATGAATATATATACAATCAAGTCTATAAGTATGTAATGCATAATACAACTAACTGTTGCAACAACTTGGTCTGCTCTTGTTTTCTCTCTTTACAAACAGCGGGTACTAGGGGGTCCTATTCATGTCAGTCTTATTCCATAAGTCGATGGGGGTTGGTTACGTTGTCATTTCATTACTCATCTCAATTCTTCAAGTCGTATTTTGTTTGTATTTAGAGTCGTATTCTTCGATTCGTAAGTGATACGTGTCGTATACGTCTAAAGAAAATAATTCCGAAACATCAAAACGAATGGTGGCGTTCACTTCGAACGATTTGCTTGTCGACAAAATATTGCTTGGAGTTCGAATTGTTCAACATGCTTGATAGATTTCATTTGTGACATGGATTTTGAACTGTGAACATGGATGCGGCTCTTGTCATCGATGAGATATTGGAAAATGATTGAAAAGGAATGCATTCTCATCCGTAAACCTCGTCAGAGAATTGGAAGAATTTTAGTGTTACTGAACCGTTTAACCCTCTACCGCATGAATTATGAACGAAATGAAATAAAAGTTTTTTTTTAACACTTACTAAGCTTTATTTGGGGCAAAGAAAAGGTAATAAATACTTTTTTTTGGTTTAAAGCGACTTGTAATCTTCTATTCATAGAAATTACTCAATTTTTTGAAATATCGGGTGGTATATTTCTTGAATCGCGTTTTTCAAGTCACTTTTGCTGTGTATTTGCCTCTCCCTCTCCATGTACGCCCCAGGTGCTCTATCGGGACTTTGTGGAGGATGGGGAAGAACTTTTTTTACATCATAGAGCAACCATTCCCGTGCGATAAATGACGGGTGCTTAGGGTTGTTATCGTGAAAAAAATAATAGCTGTCGCTTATGCCTAGCTTAGCAGCAGTTGCTGGCAAATTGTTCTTGAGGATGTTAAGGTAGTCTATTTTATTCATGGTGCCCTCAACAAACACCATGTTTCCTACTACATTCGACCCCATGGCACCCCACACCATCACACTGCCCCCACCATGTTTAAGAGTGGCATTTACATTTGCCAGACTTAAGGCAGTACCGTGTCTCCTCCAAACAAATCTGCACCCATCAGATCCGAAAATATTAAATTTTGACTCGTCGGAGAAAATGACCGAGATCGAGAACTCTAAAGATTGACGAACATAAGCTTGTGCATACTCGAGGCGTTTCTTAATGTTCTTTGCAGACAAAAGGGGCTTGTTTCGAGGTGTAGCCTACACACAAAAAAATTCTAATAGTCTGTGGGTGTACATCTACAATGGCCTTTTCTTTGAGTTCCTTACCAATGTCCACAGCAGACATTTTGGGATCGTTTACGACTAATCGAATAATTTTTCTTTCTTTCTGTTTGAGAAGTCGCAATTTTTTTGGAGCATCCAGTACCACTAGGACTTTGCAAGAAACCATTTTTTTTTTTAAATATTTGAAGGACTTCTGAAATTTCTTTCCACATTTTTATAATTAGTTCCTTCATATCAGTGGATGTCTGTTTTTTCTCCATTTTTTTACACTATCGGCACCGAAAACAATTCAGATCACCACAAAACGGAAGATTAGACTGTCTCTGTTAAAAGGACATACAAAAACATGCTACAACAACTGTATACTGTTTTTATTCGTGGAATTTTGTTAAACAGTTCCTTTTATCATTGTACCAGAAGAACGCTTTACATGTTCTTCACTTTGTAAAGGTTTTCTGTCCAAAAACTTGCCATTCGTGCATATGGTCAACATTATCAGTTCTCACTGAGTTCAATTGAAAATCGTGATTCCTAGCCCTTTTTGTTTTGGTTTTTCTTTGGCTGAGCTAGGGTTCGGGGATTGGATTGGACTGGACTTTCAGACCTTAGTGGTGTTCCATCTCTGCTTTGATCAGCAATCATATTTTGTAGGGCATGTTATTGCGAAAGGTAAATGTTCTTGCACTCATCGCAATAAAATAAGAAATTATTGCTAAAGTCTTTGAGATAAACAATCGCACGTTAACCAAGCCTGACACATTACGAGTGAAATGATTTTCCATTACAGATGTCGTTAGAAGAACAATTGGACTAACCGCACTGACTGGACATTATGAAATATTGCGATTGGTTAGTAAAAAAGATTAAATATTTGTTATTAGTTTGGAAATCGCGCACTGGGGGCACCAGTCGGGTTAAGGATTGCAAGTTGACAATTTGCAGTTACTGAACTCGGGGTGAGCAGTTGTGTAGAGAACTTGCAAGTCGGTGGAGATTTACTTTTATTTATTTGTTTTTTGTGTTAATTTGTTTATGGGCGACTTGCGACCTAAGGTTGGGAATAGCGACACAAAACGTGTCCGATCGATTGCAAGGTTGAATAACCAGTTTTCTAAGTTAGGGGCGCGGTTCAGACGCACAGTGCCTGGCGGCAAAAGATCAATTTTTTAAGACGTATCTGGAGTTTAGGACTGTTTAACCAATTGTCAAAGAAGATCTTATGATTTACATGTCTTGCTACAGTTGCCGTGAGATGAATAACATTTCCGCTAACACCTAAGCTAACACCTTCGGGACGAGTATTGCTTTGGCAAAGATATCGAAGTCATTACTAAATCCAGATGTGGAGTATCCCGGGGTGGTTCTTCAATTACTTTGGGGTTGCTATGCTACAATATAGTACATATATATGTATAGTGGTGGTGACATAATTAGCACACTCATTGCTAAGAACAAAAATTACATCATAAAGTTCGATAGTTACTTACAAAATTCGTTTTTATTTTAAATATTTCGTTGGAAATCCCTGATTTTTTTATTACTTCCGAACATCTAACCGGTAAACTCTCCACCAAGCGTCTGCATTGTTCTGGAGTTATAGTCGACCAGGCTCTTTGGATGTTCTGCCATAGTTACCAAATTTTTTGGCTTTTTGCTCGATCTCATTCCATAAGTTCTCAATTGGATTGAGATCAGGACTTTGTGCTGGCCATCGCAAACAATTAACAATGTGGTCCTCAAGGCATCGTCTTACCAGCCGCAAAGTGTTCTTCGGATCATTGTGATGCATGAAGCACCACACGAGGGGTGAATTGTCTTCAGCGTATGGTATCATATGATTCTCAGTGATATTTTTGTACACCTCTTGGTCCATTTTCGATGTTATTCGTACAAGTGGACCCACACCATGCCATGAAAGGGCTCCTCAAATCATGATGTTTCCTCCGCCCTTCACTGTTTTGAGTGTGTACTTGGGGTTGTGCTGTTGATTGATAGGCTTAGACCTAACTATGAGAGCATCTTATCTGATTGCCGTTTTGCGAGGTCTTGGAGCACGTTGACGCTTTTTTGTAGTTCCATATGTGTCCAAATAATGAAAGGCGTTGCACACCATCTTTAGACCTTTATGCATTTTCTATCGTCAATATTTGGTGTGTGCACCTTTAGCTGCGATAAGAGCGTTTATTCTTCGAGGCATGCTCTCTATACATGACTGAATGGTGTCCTGAAGGTGCGTGTTATGACTCCACTCAAATATAATTTTTTCTATTGGCTCCCTTTTGTTGGTAATAGCACTTTTACTCACGGCCCGCTTTAGGAGCTCCCAGGCTTTCTCTATCGGGTTCATGTCGGGAGAATTACCGGGCCAATCCACAGCCTCGATTTTTTTTTTTGCTTCAAAAAGGCCGTTATGCTTTTGGCTTTATGACTGGAGCTTCGTCATGCATAAAAATTGGCTTTTCACGTCCAGAAAACCATTTTGCCACTTGCGGTATGAGTCTTGTTTCCAGAACCGTTTTGTATTGATCCTGCCTCATCGTGTTTTCTACGACGTAAAGTCTTCCAGTGCCTTTACCAGATATCACAGACCAAACCATTATGGACGGTGGATGTTTAACCGTTGACCCAATACATTGCGGTTTGTTCTGCTCGCCTGGTCTTCGTCGTACAAAATTGCACTTTTCCCCATCATGATCTGGAAAACCGATTCGTCTGAGAAGCAAACCTGAAAAACAAGATTAAAAATTGTTTGTTCGCGTTCGAAAGATACTTCTTCTTTCAGGAATTTGTAAAATAACTTTTTTTCAGTCCTGAACGGTAAAATTTTTATATTTTTGGGCCCATTCCAAACGCTTGCGGAGTTAACATTGGCTTACGGGCCGGCCTTCTCGCAACTAACCCCATTTCCTATAATCTGCGCCGCAGCGTTCTCTGCGACACTGTTAGGGTGGACTGGGTACGGTTGAGACAATTTCGCTTATATCGTCCATAATATTGATTTCTGTAATCCAAGCGATGAAGCGGGTTTCCATCTACAATAGGGAGTGCCTTTTTAGTGCTCCGTGCATTATGTTTTGTTGAACATGGAATTTAACAACTGTACCCATACCAGGGGTACTTCCCCTTACTTCAAACATAATTTTTTACAAAAAAATAATAAATTAATCGGAATATTCCGAGTCACAATTGTGGCACGCATATAAGTTTCCACCTTCTGTGCACTCTTTGTGAGCCCACAGACAGTGCACTGTATCCACTTTTCTCCAGATTTGCTCTCTGAATAGGGAGAAATGCAAACAAGGCAGAAGCTTTCCTCTTCTTCAGATGATGTTGAATCCTGCTGTCTTTTTGTTTTCTTCCTTTCGGTTAGCTTTGGTTCGTTTTCTTGCTTCATACTCCTCTCTTATCTGTTCTTTCTCCGGAGTGTCAGTGTAGATGGTAGACTTCCTGGTTTTTCGCCCTTTGTTAGATTTTTTCGGAAGAGCTTTCGGGTTTGCTGCTGTCACGTTTAGGTGGTGTTTTGAAAGTTTCCGAGCTCTCAATATTATTTTCTTCTTCGGTTCTACTGCTATAGAATTATCCAAAGCCTATTCTTGAAATGAAATCTCTATTGATGGTTCATTTGTTAAAATAGGAAGTGAAAGTGGCAGCGTTTCATTTTCTGGTGACATGGGAACAACCTCTACATCGGTTGCATTTTCAGGTGATGGTCTATCCGTAGCAAAAGAAGCAGCGAAATCCAGCTCTGTGAACAGATGTGCCTATTGAATGGATAAATTCCCGTCTTACGAAAGCCGGCTTGAATGTTTGATGAGGTCAGAGGAAGCGGCAGGGCAGATGCCACAATCCCGGGAATGTCATATATTGACAATGTCTTTCCTGGATGACTTCTCATCCAACCATCGCTGGCGGAGTTAACAGCTTTCTTCAAAGGGCCGAACGCAGATCGATCAAGCGGCTGGAGCTTGTGTGAGCTATGGGGAGGAAAATATAGTAAGACAATACCATTGTCCTTACAGAAGTCCAATGCGTTAATATGAATGAGCGAGGAATGATTGTCAAGCACAAGCAACACTTTATGGGAAGGAGACACATTTGAATGTTTTTTGAAATGGTTAAGGAAGCACAAAAATGATTCATCTTGCATCCAGCCAGAAGGGTTTGCAGTTCCGCAGATCCTAAGGGCCCATCCCTTAGAAAATGGTCTTGATAACGCACTCTCGGACAAACGAAGAATTGAGGAATAACATTTCCCATGGCATTCGCAGCACTGAAACTAAAGTACCTCTTTCTGCTGAAGTCATGGAACCTACTTGATGAGAACCACGCCTAGCCACCATTTCATCTGTATTGTAGATATATTGCGGCTCAAATTTATAACGGTCCATGACGGTGGTCAAATTTTCATAGAAAGCATCAACGTTAAATCTGTTAAAGCTAGTCGCTCTTGAGAGGCTGGTAGCTACGGACAGTTCCCGGTTCCTCCTCATGAAATTCCGAAACCATTCCTTCCCGGCCATCTCATTGTCATCCCAAGTCCGAGGCCGTGACAAGTTACACTTAAGAGTTCGAATTATAATTTTCTTACCTCTTTAGTGTTTAGGCCAAAATATATATCAGCACATCGAAGAAGATTTTCTCCCTCACCAGAAGCATCTCAGAAGCTTTCGTATGTATCTATGAAGCGAACAGTGTTTTACTCCATACTTCTCCGCCACATTTCGCAACGAATCGCCTGCTTTGACATCGTCATAGGCCTTACTGTAGTTTGTCAAGTCGGTCCGTCCTCTGGAAGTCTTTCTTGCACGAACTCTTGGCATCTGGAAAGCAAGAAAACTAAATAAACATTTTGTCTAACATGAATAGAAACACAGTTATAGAAAAAAAAAACCGCACAAAAATACTTACTTTTGGCCACGTGCTAAGCAAGACTGACGATCGTTCGAATATAATTTCGCTTCGTGTGCCTTCGGGAAACATTCGCGTGCCGCCTACTGTTCCTGGAATATTTGTGTTGTTTCAACCGTACCCAGCCTACCCTACTGGTACGGCTTCCTCAGATATTTGCTTGGCCAGCAAATGCAGTGGCTGCTTCCTATATCAATTCGTGGAGTTGTCTTACGGGGCCTACCACAGTTACCTCGTCTTCTAGGATTCAGCGTCATTCCCAAGTCCATTTTCTTTTTCAAGTTCTTAACTGAACTCTGTGAATAGTAGTGTTAAATAAATTAGACGAGAGTTAAGATTATTAAAAGGCACATACAATCAAAGCATTAATGCTAAAATATCCTTTTCTATTAAAGAACAGATTGGAGATCGGATGGGGCTTAGTAATTCGAATGTGCGTACCGTCCAAGCAACCTATTACTTCTGGAATTCCATATTTTTCAATAAAAAACCTCTTTTCTTCTTCCAACTCTGTACTCTGTAGTTTAATCCACTTTGAACATAAATGCAGAACAGGGCGGAGCATATCCTTTATTTTGAATAACTTCTTCAATTCGGTTATGCATGGAATCGACCAATTTTAGGCATCTTTCGATTCGTATAGTATACCAACATTCCTGGACGATCCTCCGCAATTCACTTATATTTGCAGGGTGAGACTTGGCTACTTGGATCTTTAACTCATGCTAAAGGTTCTCAATCAGATTTAAATCTGGTGACTGAGAAGGCCACTGCAAAACATCAAGATGGTTGTGCTTAAACCAAAGTTTTGTATATTTCGCCGAATGCTTCGGGTCGTTATCCTGCTGAAAACGCCATTTTAATGACATATGCTCTTCCGCATATGGCAGCATAACACCTTCCAGTATCTCTACATACTATTCCTCGGTCATAATACCTTCTATGCGATGTATTGGACCAACGCCATACCATGAAACAGAACCCCTGAACATCAGACTACTTCCACCATGGTTCACAGTTGGTTTCGTGTACTTTGGATTGTAGGCCGTACATTCTGGGCGACGCACACAGGGGCCAAATGCATGAATTCTTGGCAGAAATTACTTTAAGGCATTTAACTGTTGGAAAATGAATTAAAAGCACATATCTAGTATTTAAATAATAATATTTTATGTTTAAATGCAAAATATTGTAAATTCAAGAAAAAAGTACATATAAAAATATGATTATTCTGTATCGGAAGAATTATCTGAACTTATATTCGCTGATGTGCCGGAAGTATCCGAAGTAAATGGGTAATCAGGTGCCTTCAATAAATCAAGAACATCCTTATCAATATTATTTACCCGTTTTTGGGGCAGTTTTCGCAAACTTGTTATTAATGGGTCCGAAGAAATCAAGAGAGAGTTCAAAATATCTTCGTTGGTTTTGACACGCGATATCTTACGAGAGAAATTTTCTCTGTATCTTTTGAATTCTTTGTTTCGCGCCTCCTGCGCTTCTTCACTTAACTGACCTATTGGCAGTAAAGCTTGCTCTATTATGGCTGGGCCATGAATCAAAACTTTGTGGATTGAGGGTGGCATTGGGTACCAACTATATTTTTCCACAAATAGTCTTGCAGTCTCAATAGCATAGTTTTGGAACTTGTCCACATTAATTTCATAGGTACTAGCTATTGTTTGCAATACAATTTTAAATCTTTTGATAACTTGAATATCCAATCCAGTTATCTTTGCTACAACTTCTGGATCACTGAAAAATCTCCTAGCCGTATTCCCATCATTACTGCTTCCAAAGCCGGGCTTTGGCTTATCGACTACCAATCCCATCTCAGATTTAAATTTGCTTTGGATTTCTTTTTTTCTGTCAGCAACGATTTTCTTTTCTTCCTCTCCACGAGCTTGCCACTTCATCAGAGGTAGTTTGTAACTAAGGTGCAACAAACATTCGAAGAACCGTATCCAGGCATGGAGAACAGATAATCCGAATTCTAGTCGAGAATTGTCTATTATATTTGTGTTGGATACTTTTTCAATGTTATTGAAATCTTTAGAAGTAAGTCCGCATACAAAGCATCTTTGTGTTGATTTGGTGTCTGTTATGGCATTACAAATCTTTCCATCCACCATTGTAAATAGCATAGCAATTGTAACATGTATTTCGATGTTATTCATTTGATATGTCACTTGCTGTAGCTCTTCAATTTGTTTGCGCATTATTTCAACCTCGTTTTTTGCTAATTCTGTTGTTTCATGTTGAAAAATGAACTTAATTGGTCTGCAGTATCGTGTTGATGAAGGTCTTTTATTTTGCCAAATAATCAATTGCTGCTGCTCTCCTGGATTGTTTGAGATCAATCGTATAGGTACAAGGGATACAATGAAGATACTAGAGTCTCTAGCATTTGGGTCCGAAAAATGTTGTTTGTATTCTGACTGAGCCGAACCATCCAAGCCCCACTTACATATTAGCTCCAAATTCTTCAAAGTATCAGTTTGCTGGGCTTCCAAAACTTCCTTTTGAGCATCTAATAGCCGATTGACTGTGTGGTTAAGTAAAGCCTGCAGTTTAATCTCAGCAACAGTATCCGTAACAGTAATGTGTTCTTTCGGGGGGTAACACTCCTTTTTGGCAAGTTGGATTTTTTTATAAGATGGAAATTTGGACTTATCGTTCAATCTTATTATATTGTATTGGTGTCTGGTAAGTTTGGCTTCAACGAACATCGACAGAGCTTCTCTCCCAGAAAGTTGGTTTTTTTTTAGCGCCTTCAAATTTCTTGTATGCCAACCTGTATTTGGCAGCTCTTTTGGGTGAATTTTTGGTCACTTCCCTCACAACTTTAGATGCTTCCACTTCACCTGAAGACCGTAAACTCATTTGAGCAGCAAAAATTAGTTCTTCAGATGAGTGTTTCTGTCTCAATTCCTCAGTCTTTTGGCGTTTGGTCCTTTCCGAAGCTTCATCGAAACTTTTTCTAGGACGACCACATTTTTTATCTGTCCCAGAATAATTCTTGAAACTGATTGCAGAATCCAACCAAGACTTATTAGAAATCAGAAACCTATCCTCTTTTCTATAACACTTTTGCCATCTTTTTTTGAAATCGGACATGAAAAATGAAATCCGCTTTTGCAACATAGGTTTGCAATGATTTGGGCAATTAGTACGATTTTCAATGAATTCCTTCAAATTTGAATATTGAGTTGTTGACATGACATCGCCTGATTGCCTCATATAATCAAATAATGTTCGCCTCGTAACAAAAATATCACTTGAACCTGAAACTAAAAAAAAAAATATAGAAACAGATATCTAAAAAAAAAAAACATATTTTTCTAAGTCAAGACCCTAACCCATTCGAGAAGCGAAATTTTAAAAAAGCGCAAATAGGCGCAGATTTTTATCGATGTTCCTACAGGAACACATGATACACTAACAAATAAGACCTAACTCGAAGACATGTTATGACATGTTCATAAGTAGAACTTTAGATGAAAAAAAGGAAAAAATTTTTTTTTTTCAAAAACTACACCCAACTTTTAGATATTCACCAAAATTTTATTTAATCACACCGAACTATAGTTTTACATAAATATCATTAACAAACCTGTTGGGGCTAAATCCATTTCAAAAAAAAATTATAAGAATTAAAGCACTGCTAAATATTTCACTTGAACACTTGTTCGTTTTTTCGATTTAATCGCAGCTGCTAAAGTCACTTCTCACAATGCACAAGTTCAAACGAGTGACTTGGTCAACATGCACACAGTATTATCAAAATTGTCACGTATTTGGACAGCTTGGGTATTTAACTGTACACCACAGATATTTTTTTTTCAATTCCCCCAAATTTTTTTTTTCAATTTCTGCCAAGAATTCATGCATTTGGCCCCTGTGTGCGACGGGAAAATATTTTGCCATCCATCAAAAATAAATTAATTTTTGTTT
The DNA here is from genome assembly GCA_963583995.1 of Xylota segnis. Classification (NCBI taxonomy): domain Eukaryota; kingdom Metazoa; phylum Arthropoda; class Insecta; order Diptera; family Syrphidae; genus Xylota; species Xylota segnis. Next base: position 36,533,240 of record OY757238.1, on the reverse strand, counting down.
CGTCACTCCAATGTACATTTCTCCACTGCTTCACCGACCGTAATGGATCCTGTGGCATGTAGTGCAGCTTGGCGAAAGCAATCCGCATTTTTCTTGGGCTTCGAGCGTATAGTTTCGCATCCACCAGAATACGTAGGACTGTTCTGGTACTAATTTCAGGCCCGGTCTCTTAGTTTTTGAAAACGTTTTTGAATGCCAAGCAAGCATTTACATCTTTAATGAGCTGCCGAATCTGTGGACCGTCAAACACACCGGCCTTTGTCTTTTCAAACGACAGGCGAGGAAGTGCTGAAATGAGGTATTTGAAACAGTCTCCTTCAGTTGGCAAAGCTTCATGAGACCCAGGTTTATATGCAGAGGTGGAACTATAATACTCTCTGTCAAGTGGCTGATGTAGAATGTCTGGATCACCAGGTTTGAGTTCAGATCTTGACGGCCAATTCGACTGCTGTCCCACATACACAAAAACCAGGAATACTTAATATATCCGCGTTGCTGGCCAAGAAGGAAGCATACCATTTTAAGGTCAACACAGATGATCCATTTGTGCATGTGGTATTGCAACAAATCAATGAATCTATTTATGTCTTCATATTCACGCAAACAAACTGAGTGGCCTATTGGGACTGCACCAAATATGTTTCCATTGTGGAGGAGGGAACCCTTTAAACTCCGCTTTGAGCTATCAATAAACAGTCGCCATCCAATTGCGTTACAGGGCTAGAATTCTCAACTATGGCAATACACAAATTCACGTTCGGACTTGACAGCTCTTCTATATCGGCATCAGCACCGATGGGGAACAATGAACTTTCAATAACTTCTGCACCTGGCATATAATACCACGGATATAAAGGTAACATACAATTCCGTAGTTTTTTTGGCAATAGTTACCGAATTCATCGGTATCAACTTCAAATCCACAAGAAATAGTGTGCAAGATGGTCGAAAATGCTGAAATGAGTTCAAAACTCAACCCAGTGAAGGATGCTGATACGGATCCATTTTTTAAAAAAAAGGGCGAGCTGTGTTTCCGTCATTTGTGGTTCCACTTTTATCTTTCGGTATATCGACGAGCAATCCTTCTTCTTCTTATGGTTCCACTCCGTTCCGGAGGTTGGCAATAATGTAACAGAAAAGAGGAGGTTGCGTGCCCCAGCCCACCAGTGTGATCACCCACTGTGCGCTGTGTTGTTGGGGCTGCTCCTGGGTTGCTGGCTGGTGTCCGCATGAGGTGTTGAGATGGCGAGATAAGGTGTGTGTGATTTGCACCTGGTGCTCTCGCTGCGTCGAATTGTTACTTTTTTTTTCACGTGGGTTTGGTGGGTGGCGTGGTAAGTTTTTTTTTTCGTTTCTTTTTTCTTTTATTTTTCTTTTCGGGATGGCGGTTTTACTGTTTTTCGCATTTTTTATCGTTTTAGAGGGGTTTTTAGGGGCGCAATTACTTTTTTCTTCGAGTTAAGGGCAAAGTAGGGCACACACGGTACAAAATGTTGTTTTTTTGTTCTTTTAATTTGTTTTAATAAAAAAAACTGAAACTTTAAAAGTAGGGCACACACTAATAAATGTTGTTTTAATTTGTTAACGGAAACGTTCGACGCATGTACGTACGTGTTCTTTATTGTTTTTTTTATTAAAAAAAAGAAAACGACGAAAACAAAAAAAAACACAAAATGTTTAATTTTACAATTTGAATTTTAAACTTGACCACACTCGCGTTTCCCGTCCTCCTTTTTGAGGAAATCGTCCCGCCACGAGCAATGTAACACGCACTTGAAACCAGACTAAGAGATCGAGTGCAATTGCGCTTTGCCTTTTATAGGGAACTGTGCTTTTATGGGAATCTTGCCGAATACGGACTCCCGGTACATTTTTTTTTTGATCATGCGGAACTTTCTTGCATAGGTGTGTAGGTGTGGGTGAGAAATCATTCCACCTCAAGCTCTATAATTGCGTCATTATCTCTTCTGTATATAAATCGCTTTGGGCGATTTCATTCATCCAAGGACGACGGACAAACGAGGATTCCCTACAATAATCGATGCAATCTACTACTACTTCGTAGAATTCTGTTGTCGAAAGATTGAGCCATTCTCTCCAGTTTGATAACCAAGTTGAGCTCTGCCCTCCGACGCTTCTTCTCCTTCCTTGTAGTATTAGTTGGAGGAGTTGATATTTTCTGTTCCTCATTATGTGTCCGAGGTACTGAAGTTTTCTTTCTTTGATTAAAAGAAGTATTTCTCTTATGAAATACGTAGAGTTCTTCTGTATACCCCCATCTGGAAAGCTTCTATTTTTCTCTCTGTTGCTCTTTTTAGTGTCCACGTTTCTTCTCCATAAAGCAGAACCGACCAGACATAACATTTCGCAAATCTTTGTTTGAGGCTTAGATTGGTCTCTTTGCCCCTTATCTGCAGAATGGAGATCTGGCTTGCTCGATCTTACATTCAATTTCTTTGGAGGGGTTTGCACTGCATTTGATTATCGTTCCATCGTTCCACAGATTTTATTAAAAAGAATTAAATGAAACTCTTAGGCGTGGCCAGGTCTGTATATACTGTTTTACATATACAGTGTCGTCCACTTTGTTATTTATTTTTGAAAAAAAAGTTAATATTTTGTCGCATTGCTAGCTAGTGTCTGCAATCTGCAAGGCATAGACGCAATTAGAGTTGCACATACGCTCGGTGGAATAGACTCCCACGCCAGTTTTGCTGCTTCATAGAGGACGCCAAGAACTCCGGCCTTTTTGAAGCCCACATTTCTTTTGAGAATCTGCCACAAATTTTCAATTGGATTGAGATCCAGACTACATGATGGCCAGTCGATTGAACTTACAAAATTGTCTGCAATCCATTTTTTTTTGTAGGCGGTGTGTTTTGGATCGTTGTCTTGCTGTAACTTTCAAATTACTGGCAAATTGTCATCTTGTATTGCACCCTGTCGATATGCCCTTCAATTTTATGGATTGGACCCACTCCCCACCAGGACATCGCCCCCCATATCATTTTACTACCACCTCCGTGTTTCAGGGTCGGACGAGTGTATTTGGGATCAATGTCCTTTGATTTTGGTCGGCGAACATACTGCTGGCTTACCATCCGAAGAAACTCTATTTATTTTAGTCTCATCCTTAAGAAGCACATTTTTCCATTGCTCGACGGTCCAATGGCCATATTTATGGGCAAACTCTAAACGTTTTTTTCTATGCCGTTCGGTTAACAATGGCTTCCTTCTGGCTATGCGTCCAAAGTGTCCTGCTATGCGTTCAAAAACTGCAGCTCGAATCTTCCGTGCTGTGGAATGCGGATCTTTTTTACTTTCACGCACGATAACAAGGTTTTCCCGCGGTGTGGTGATTCGCTGCATTACTTACGCAACCCCGCCAAGAGCCCGGATGACCAGCTTTCTGGCAAAGAAGACAAAATAACTGCTCTTTTCTTGCATCTTTCTGCACTTGGCACTCACCAGGCTCATGCGAATTTTGGCACTTGACGCACCTCCTTACCATCTTGCAATTCGGAGAAGCATGCCCGAATCCCTGGCACCGGTGACATTGAAGGACACCGTTCCTCCTGATTTTTTCGAAGGACACTAAATGCCGCTCTATGTACTTTATGTTCCTTAGGCTTTGTGCTTTGCTATCTGGAGATGGCTGTACCGCAATAATGGGTAGGGGTCTATTATCACGTCTAGCCTTTGCTGTAACGCACATGAAAGCGCGCATGAATTTCAAGTTCTTGATGTTAGTTTTGTTTAGCTCTTCAAGGACCTCTTCTGGGTTGAAAGCAACGCTGAGACCCTTGAGTAAGAATGACTCTAACTTTTCATCTTTAGGGGTGTTAGCAGGTTAATGGAAATCAGTTTACCGACTAAAGTGCGGTTCACGCAAAATCTGTACGCGTATATGCTATTATAACTTTTTAACCAACACTTCGAGAAAAACAAATAATAACTCAAATTAAAAGTTACAACATTCACGTTGTTGCTATTGTACCACTCCATGGCAACCCTGGAATAGTGACAACTGGCTAAGTCAGGCCAAAACGTCACTGCTGTATGGTGTTGACGTATGAAAGGCAGAAGTCGTTTTTTTGGGCACTCCTTGATGTAAACATCCGAAGTCATTGTGGAAGTTGTCACAAAAGTCCTGCTCTTAAGGCCAGAACTGCAGATCGCCTGCCAAACCATTGCCTTCTTAGTAAATTTATCTACTTTTAAGTAACTAAACTTAGAAAGGACATTGCCACGATTCGTTGAAACATAGAATTTTGGACCTGGTAGCTGCTGAATGTCAAATTTAACATACGTTTCATCGTCCATTACTAAGCAGCCCTTGAAAAGTTTGTCATAAAGAATCCTAGCCCGTTTTTTCGCTTCTAGATTTTGTTTATCAGACCGGTTGGGATATTTTATTGCACGATACGATTTAAACCCTCCTTTTAAACGTATACGCCTTGCTGTACTCTTAGTTGTATTGAATTTTTTTTACTCGATCATTGTCCGATAGCCCGGGATCGCGTTCCACAGATCTCATTCCATTTGAGACTAGTTTTCAGTTCTTACATCCAGTTTTCTGAACTTTTTTTTTGGCTCTTTGATGGCTTGACTCTTGACTTGAGACTCAAGGATGGCTTTAAGTTAAGAAGATTTATTACAAAAGGGAAAAACTACAAGTTAGTTACAAAAAAGGGTTTTGTCGGAATGACAGATCTCTGAGATGTATGAAAACTTCAATATGTTATGTTGGTATTGGCATTTGGTGATACGAATTGGCAGGGATGTCCAACAAAGGGGTATACGAAAAATATTCGGAACCTGCTTCTGTTAGAAGGTCTTTGACTTTGTTTAAGTCATTCTTGTTATTTAAACTTGGTCTTATCCATCAAGTGGAGCAATATAATGTGTGGGGAGTAGGATGACCAATGCGTACAACTTGCATTTGGAAAATGTCCACAGTACACAACAAGACGAATGGGATGCTTTCGGCATTATGATCACATCTAATGCACGCACATGGTCGCGAGAAAACTTGGGATTTGCTAGGCGGCCTATAAGGCTGTTGTGAGCGCAGTCAATGCTCAATTTGAGCTGGAGGTGGCTAACTACGTCCACGACTGCGCAGGGTACTGAATCTGCAGATTAATCAAAATGTTTTTTACCTTTTAATGCATCGTGTATGACTGGCAAATCTCGTGGATAATCCGATACACTTTCGTAGGTCTCTCAAAAAAGTCTCTGTTCACGTTGGGTTATCCTTTAATACTCTCTTTGTTTTCATTCTTTGTTATGTTACTTTCTTGTTTTGTTTTTGGTTTCAGTATAACTGATGTACTTGCTCCCAAAGGTTTCTTTACTTGAGCTGCTGCTGCTGCTGCTGCTGCTGCATATGTCAATGCGCCAATCTCATTTTGTTTTATCTCTTTCACGCTTTTCATGACCATATCATTCTTTTTAGCAAAACTCTCAACATTATCAAATATTTTTCGGTGAGTTCACTCATTTTTTTAATTTCTACTACACTTCTTTCGCACGTCTCTTGAGCGGTTCTCATCGCTTTCAACCAGTCAGTGTACCGTGCTTCGAGTTGGTTTTTAATTTCTGTTTCGTTTTTATTTTTAACGACTCATTTGACAACCTCTTGCATTTCTTTTAGTACCATATCCACGTTGTGAATGTTATTTTACCTGAATCCGACAGTCACTCTTTTTCCGATCACCGCTATTAAGTGTCTGAGCACTCTATACAGCAAGCATTCGTTAACAATGTGAGATGTGTGTTTGGGATCGTTGTCCTGTTGAAACACAAACGATCCATGTAGTCCCAATTTGTCTGCACTTAGTGGAGATTTTATTTTCCAATGTCCAGGTACATAAATCGGTTCATGTTTGATTCAAACAAACACCAAATTTCCCACCCCAGAGGCGGACATACACCCCCACACCATCACATTACCTTCACCGTGTTTTACAGTAGGTGGTAGATTCTCCTTGTGCTCCTTGTGGCCATACTTTAACCCTTCCATTGGTCTGGAAAACCTGGAACTTGGTCTCATCTGTAAACAGTACCGTATTCTAGAAGCTTTGAGGCTTGTGCCAATGCTCCCTTGCGAATGCGAGCCTATTAACGCGATTTTTTTGCGACCTGTAGGTACATTTCTTACAGTTTCATCACGCACTTCAATGGAAAACTCATTTCTGCACTTAATTTTGGGTTCTTTTTGATTTTCCGTACTATGGCTCGCTCCATGTGGTCATTTCACATTTGGCAATGAGATGTCTGTTCCAAATTGGCAGTGCAAGGGGAAATAGCTTTTAGCGAACTGACATTACATTTCATTGTCCATGAACTGGCAAACGATTTTTTGGAAGTATAAATGAAGTAGCAGTGGTGTCGATTAATGGCATATTTTCCAAAGACTCAACTTAACATCTACTTAAAACTAATACAACGACAATAAGCGAAAGAATGTGTCATAGGACACGGCAGGTGTTGGCTCTAGTCGTCGAGTCAGCAACATGAATCTGGGGTGTGACTGTGCCGTGGGAATGAGTTAGCGAGTTGGATGTTCTGATGTTGGGATGAGGTGAAATGGGATATGATATAACGAAGGTTATTAACTTAAATTGTTATGCCTTGGCTATACACTTTTTATGTAGAAAGATATGCTACTGATGTCCTTGGGCCGGATCTTTACCGGTTTTTCCTTTGGACCGATGGAATTCAGGAGAAATTCACTGCTTGAATTGTGTAGAATAACACAATTTCAATTCTATTACTAACTATTCGATATAAACGATATAAAGGTTCAATAGCTCGTAATAATAATTATTTGAATAATAAATTGATTTATTATTTGTTTGCTCTTTGCTTTGTGGACTGTATTTTCTTGCACAACCGCTGCCCTGCTTCCTGGTTCTCCGCCAGCGTTGTTCTTTTCCTTCTTCTGCTCGGCCGGCCTCGTTACATGTCCGGATTTCTCGCATTGGTCGTAAAAGGCTGAGTCCAATGCACTCGCCCGTCGCTCCAAAAATTGGAAGAACTCTTTAAGAGTTGCAATTTTGCGCACATCGTCCCTGCTCATCTGCCATGCGTAGTTTGTTTCACGATCAAGTCTCGCCCTGAGCATATTGACGATGAATGGGTCCCACGATGCGATGTCGAGACCGAGTGTACGTAATGAGCTGAGGTGGACATTCGCTTCATTCACCAGGTCGCGAATCCCTTGAGCTCTCGATGATTCTTGACTCAGCTTGGGAATGGCATGCAAGGCATTCAAATGCGCATCAACGATGTTTTGTTAATTGTCGAAGACTTCGTTGAGCTTCGACCAGGTCGCCTCGTAATTCGCGTCCGTGGTCTGCCATCTGCTGATACGTCGCGCCGGAGCACCATCCAACGCAAGCCTTAGCTCACGCATTTTTGTCACCCTCGCCATCGTAGCGTTGTTGTGCACTTCGTTAAGAAATTGGTCACTGAATTCTCGGCACTTTGTGTAGTCGCCCCTAAAAACGGTTAGCTTTGGGGGCCACTCTTGGCGCACCTGGATTATAGTCGGATTAAGTCGCATCTTGACGCCCCAGCTCTGCAACGCGCATCCGCAATTTTGCAACTTCCGTGTGGTAATTGTCTTCCACCGCTGCCAAGTAGTTCCCGTGTGCCTCTGCCTCTTCTGCACTCGCTGCTTTCTCCACCAGCGGCTTATGTTCCGAAACCAACCTCTCGTAAGCTCTGTCGGCTGCCTCCAGCTTTGTTTGAAGCAACGCCTCGTCCGCCCTTTCGAATTCCTCCGTCGTTGTATATTTGGAGATCCGAATGAGGGTTAAGCGGAAAACATCTCGCCGCGCTAGGTCACCCATCGTTCGTACCTTTGGACTTTTGTCTTGGCCTTCGCTCTGCCGTAACACCGTAAGGCTGTAGCAATTCAGGTCGACCCTTCGGAAATAGCTACGAACGCGTAGTAAAATTTTCTTGCACAACCGCACGCTCTGGAGTCTGCACTAAGAGCGACGTGTGCTGTTGCGCAGCTGCGTATATGTTTGCCAGCTGCGCTTGCACTTTCCCGTTACCCAGCACTCAACCGTTGGTGAGTGCGTGTGCGTCATGCACGATGATGGAAATTTGCATCGTCGATGCTGTTGCTGCCTGTGTTGCCGTGGCAGTGTTTTTTGGTGTTCTAGACAGGTTACGACTTCCGATTAACTTTTTCGGTGCATTTTAGGTTTGCGCCTTTATAAATAATATTTTTCTGCTGACACAGTTTTATTAATTTTTTACATGAATTTTGTTTTACTGCTCGTTATTGCTGATTTTGCGTCTGGTGCGGTGTCGTTTGATTGACCTCAGTCTTATCTCTTTTTTTTATGTGCTATGTGAGCTTATCCATAACAATATATATTTTCGCACAGCCGCACGCTATCGAGTTTGCGCTAAGAGTGAGTTCTGTGTACTGTTGCGCAGCTGTGTAAATGTATGTTTGCCGGCTGCGCTTGCACTTTCCCGTGCCTGTGCACTTCTCATGTACGAGTTCATAATTGTTGCCGGTGCCCATATAGAAGCTGCGTACATGAGAATTGTTTTCACACCTTTGCAAGCAGCTTTCTTATTGGTTGCCTGGGTCCTCCCCACTTGGTCTCTTGTGATTATTCGTAGCAGATAGTACGGTAATCGAATATCCCTTAGCGCTCTCATAATGTAGCTCCAGCTGGCCGATACTGGTCAAGTCTGCCGTGGATGATTTTTCCATTTCTCTTAATACAAAACAAAGTATGAGTGTTCAACCGAGTTGTGTACTTGTCTTAAACGCCATATTCGATGGTTGCCAATTCCGCGACTCATGTTTCATGTGTACATTGCCCAGAAGCCTAACTTCTGGATGAGTCCAGTTCCTCAAAGTTCTGAAAACAATTTTGGATCTACTTACTTACATAAATGGAACTTACTTTTCTCCACTTGCTTCTGGCATTTCAGTTCGCCGCCAAATACGTGAATGCAAATGCAAAGTGAAGTGAGCAATAGTTCCTTAACAGTGGCGTTCTCGCCAGAGAATCCGTTGGTAGTTCCTATGTTCCGGAGTCACCAGCACCTGCCGAAACATCTTCTCCACATCTGCCGTGAGCGCAACCAGATAACGACGAAATCGAAAGATCACATTGATTAATGAGTCCTGAATGGAGGGTCCTGTCATTTGGATGTCATTCAAGGAAACACCGTTGCTGCTACGCGCCGAGTCATTAAACACCACCCGAAACTTGCCCTGCACAGCGTGGCAACCAAGTCCAAAATGGTCTTGGGGTCAGCCAACCCGAGTTGCATCTGGTAGAATGGAGCCAGGTTTCGTTGTATTATCCCCAGTTTCCTCCTCTCACACAATGGTTCAGAGAGCTTGCCAAACAGATTGTCCATGATGGCCACGTAAACTTTTCCTTCCCTTGGGTACGACGTCTGATCTCCTCCAAGAGAAGACCATCATAGTTGGGAGGGAGAAACTCCAGTTCCAACTCCCTTACCAACTCCTGCCAAGAACAAATCGTACCCCTAACCGACCTAAACCACAATAAAGTCTTTCCCGAAAACAATGCCACAGCTGACCTAAACAGCTGTGGTTCACTAACCCCCCTAGCTTCACGTAATTCCCCTACGCGTTCTAAAAACGAGTCACCTGAGAACTTAAGGTCCCATTTGGACAAGTTCTCAACCCTACGGACCTCCCCTAACGCGACGTTTCCGGACGAACTACTTCGGAATGCTGCGGCTGCTGTTGATTGTGTTGCTGCTGATGATGTTTGGGCTGATGTTGTTGTTGCTGCTGCTGCTGAGGGGTGTCCTCATCTTTTTCATCCTCGAGGGTTGCTAACAACATCATCAATTCAGTCTTTAGGGTCTTCTTGTCCTCTTCCTCCTCTTTAGAATCGGGACGCGACCTCCCAATACGCGAAGTCACCCACTCGATTTTGGTCACGACCTTCGCGTATTTCGACGTGTTGCGTTGAGCCCTATCCTCTAACAGCAGCTCAATCTCCCCGATTTTGCTTTCGACCGCGTCCCTATCTTGCGCGAAACTAAAAGGATACTCTGTCATCTCGAACGAGATTACCCCTAGAAAGTAGGAGAGTTCCTCTTGGGAAAGCCTATTAATTTCCATTTTAAAAAACTATACCTCGAACAAAATAGTATTAAAAAAAATAATACCCAAAACGTACTAAGGTTTGCCAATTGGTAACACTCACGATCAGTGCACCAAACCCAAACTCAATATATAAAAACAAAAACCACTGCACCACAGAATAAAGATTTTTTTTTTATTTTTTGAGCCCCACACGTTGGGCGTCAATTTGTTGAGTTCCCCGATCGAAGGGGTTAATTAACCGGGGGTTAACTCCGCGACTTTGTGGAGTCGATCTTTAGGGCTAGGTACAGGATGAGTCTCCCGGCGGTCCACCTCGCTCAACCTGCTTCAGACTCGTCCGTCTGGCTCCGAGAAACCTGCTTTGTCATCCCCTTCGAGCATATGGGAAAGAGAGCACTGAACAACTCAGTGAGCAATTCGTGTGATAGTCAGGTCGATCGACACGCTCCATATGATTTAGCGCGTGATATTCACGCATAAAGCATATATATTTCTAGCGCAGTGCTTCGTTGCCAGACAGACGTCGCTCCAGGCCATGGACTTGTCGCACGGCTTTCGCGTAAGAGTCTCCCAGTGGTGGAGCATCAGGATGTAATGGAATATGCACTATATAGTGACCATCATCAAATGCGTTGCGGACAATATGCGATCGCACTCATGCTGCCCCACATTATATTCCGGCACCTCTTCCAACTTCCAACAGCCGCGGCGTTTGCAACTCTTTGATTTGTGAAGGCAGAAGTGAATTACCTCGAAAAGCTACTTCGTTGACGTGCAAGCGCATCGGTCTATTTCGTCATATCACACTCGAAAATTCCTTTGAATCTTTTTGTATGACTGACAAGGAAACCAAAAATGTTATTTTTGATTTACGAAACGAATCGTCACCATTGAAACCACCATCAGAAGGCACAACCAAAGGACCATCTCTACCAAAGGTAATGGAGACCGAGCTCTTTTTTGTGATTTGAAAGCTGTTGCAGTCGATGTTTCTCCTTGAAGAGCTGCTGCTGCTGTAGATGTAGACGCAACTGCAGGATCGAATGATGAAGGTGCATATTGATGCCTTGAATGAAAAGGTCACTCGTTTCTGCTTCATTCATTTCTCTAAAACACACGTAGTCTGGATCCGACAATTCATAGTCACTGCTGGAATCAATTACTTCGCGGTTTATTCGCTTCGCAACCGATATTACCAATCGGTATTATCAATAGAGTTCTCCGAACGCGAGTTTTATATTTCGTATATATACGAATAATTTTTGGTTTTTTTTTAATCAATAAAACACGAACACTTTCTGTTCTTCTGTTTCTTAATATTGAATCTGTATTTATTTATTTGAATGACTTCGAGAAAAGCCGCTGTCTAAAGCGAGGCTGCGCTTTTCACGAAGGTTGAAAATCAACTGCACTTACTATCTAATACAAAAATAAATCTCAACAGAACTTCTGTATACATTGCGATTGCATACCGGGGCAAAAGTGCTCCGGTTGCAGTTTCGTGGGAATGGAATGTTCACCCCAAAGGTTTGACATTAAACACTGACTTAGCGTCTGCGGAAATAATAGGATATGTAACTCGCGCGAGAGCTCCTTGAGGTCGTTGGCGTAAATTTAGAGAGAGCACGGGAGCTACTTCAGGTCCCTGGCTTTCTTTATCACTTCACTGTCTATATATTTTTTCGGACCGATATTAGTCCAAGTTCTACGAACGCGCGGGAACTTCTTGAGGTCACTGGCATATATTTCGCGAGAGCTCGGGAGCTTCTTGAGGTCACTGGCTCTTTTCTTATTTTCCGCGGCGGCACTCGAGCCACTTGAGATCACTGACACGCACACGGTTCACCACTTTCAACAAGGGTCCCTGCTCGGGTTCCAATTAAAAACTTAAAAGTTTTATTTATTTCTCAAACCGGCAGCGATTCTGCCTACAATGCAACTAAATCCAATTTTACTTAAAACTATAGCTAAAATAATATCTTAATGCTAACGGAGGCAAAACATCCAACAGCGACGTGTTCCCACAGGTGCTCATACATTTCATAACGTACGTGATGGAATGCGGGTCCGGCGATGTGTTATGCGCAGAAATAAAACACAATTTTCTTAACGAACGTTTTATTAGTTCGAAAATGTTGGATGAACTGTTGCATTCACCAACGGTCACTTCTGAGGAGACCTATGCATTCATAAGAGTCGTGGGAACATCGAGATAATAAAAATCATCGTCGTCCCACTCTTGAACGTTTGTTTATGAAACGCTCGAAATCTAATACTTTGATTTGGATTGAAAATAGACCAAGAGTCAAAAGAATGTTGGACTTAGAGGATGGTTTTTTGTACGGAAAATTGAGGGTAATGTCAAAATATGGCGAAAAAATTCGAGTTAGAGAGAAATTCGACTTAGAGAGTGTCGACTGCAATTTGTTAATGTTAAGGTATTTATTGATTTTTAAAATATTTTCAATATTTCAGTACCGTAAGTGTTAAGGTTTTCTTTAAAAAGGCTTTATTTAAATATTTCTGGTTCCTTTATTGCCACCGTACTGATCGCCGCCGAAAATCACAATGCCCGCTGTCGCTTGAAGTGAGGCCCGGTTCGTAGCCAGTCAGCAACGTACAGCGGTGGCGTACAGATAGAACAAACATATTTTTTCGTACTTTACTGTAATATTGAAGGCAAGATGGTATTGATTTCTTGGGAGATATTGCATGTTGAGAGGCCACTTAAGTGTGAAATGGTGGATTCTATTTCCTTAAAATGTTTTGGTTGGGTAAGATAGTATGCCCTAGACGAAGTCGGATGAAATTTGATACCGCAGCTCTGGATTTACACGGTGGGTACATAGAAGTGCGCATATCGGTGTTTATTTTTGAGTAGTGGTTTTCGTAGTCGCTCCATCTTAGCATTTTGTTGTTCTTAATAATTTGGTCGATGTAAATTAAAAACTTAGAAGTTTTATTTAATTAAAAAGAATTCTATTTATTTTAAAAACCGGCAGCGATTCTGCCTTCCAAACAACTGAACAGAGTATTCTTAAAATCTACAACTTAAATACTATTAAAACCGCTGACAGAGAGCTTCTGCCGCGACGTACTCCCACGGATGTGAAGTCCAACGATGTGCTCCCACAGGTGTTTCGGGTTGCTGCATGTGGCTGCTCGATGTACATGATGGAATGCGGTCATCTCAAGTGCGCATGCCGAATATTACGAGGAACTTTGGGGCTCAGATAATTATCGCAAAATGTTACGTTAACTTGTATCTTTGAAGGTCTTTCTTTGAAAATATGTCGAAGGTGAAAACGGGTGATTTATTGCAAGATTTTGCGGCTTTATAGGCATATTCGTTGCCTGATATACCAATGTGGCTTGGCACCCACATAAGTTTAAGTTTGTTGGGGTTCCTTATTGGAAGGTCACGTATCTTGTTAATCAGACTGCTATGATGACGGCTCGGAGAACTAAAAGGCTGTCGGTGCAAATCACTAATTTAGAGGTGATTGTTCTAGTCTTTACCAACAGCACTGCCATAAAGTGATCGGTAATATTCAGATCAAAGATGGCTTTTTCGCAGGAGCTCAAGGAGATATTGGTCAATCGCCCATAAAAGTGATCTAAACATTTTCCCGAGACCATTCTCGCGCATCATTTATGAAAATGCTGGTGCCGCAGCTTACCGCTCCCGCATCCCAGAACGCTTGAATTAAGTGTGTTTCTGTTCTTCTTTTTCTCGCTCCTTGGTAGAGTGGTCGGAGAATCTAACACAGATGATGGCACTGTGCTGAGAGCCGCTTTTATCTTCTTTGTTTCGCACTTTTTTCACAGAGCATTTCTCAATTTTACCATCGGGAATATCAATCGGCAAAGCATTTTTAAATATTTATTTAGCTTTGTCAGTTGCATTTTCGTTCGTGGAGAAGGTTTGTTGTTGCCAATTCAACCTGTTCTCCAATAATTCCACTTTTGCTTTCAGCTCTGTGCTTTCAGTTCTTAGCTCATTGATTGAAGCTAGGAAATGCTTATTAATTTCTTCCAAATGTGATAGTTTCAGATGTATCATTTGGAGACTGTACCTCTCCGTCATCATTTTGTGTGTCAAATGTAGTTGCTGCAGACGACGGGCTATTGTTACACGGTTTATGCGTTTTGTCACCATTTTAAGAAGATGAAACACTTTTTTGTTTATTTTCACACTGCTTGTTATTGCTGTTGTTCAGCATTTATTCTGTCAGTCACATAGACCTACGCCTCAGCACTGCACGTTTGTCGCATCGATAAGGTCTACCACTTGTGACGGTGGCGATGGATTCTACCGTCAGAGAAGGGTGCTGGTTCTCGATGTTCTCCAACGAAGCAAATAGATTAAAAAAACAAGAAAATAAGAAGGTGGTTCTTGAGAATTCTCTATTTCTTTACAAACGTCTTACCTCGTTGAAGGTTGGTATAAGAAGAGACAGTTTTTCGGCTTAGTGAGGCAAAGAAAGGGCGAACGGAAATATGAATAAGTTGCGAGGGCGACCTCTTACTTCAAACACTTACGCATGTTCAAATATCGATAAAGTGGCACGCAAGTGTTTACACTTGAACACCACTTGTTTGAAAGTAGTCCGCATCTTCTAGAGTCAGATTCACGCAAGAAGTATGAAAATAGTTCAAGCAATCGTTGCAAGATATTTTTGTGGTGCGATTTCTTTCAATTTTCTCCAAACAAACCGTACACTTCATTCAGGAATTGATTTTAAAAATCGAATGTAGTTTAACGTGATGCGTACCCCACGAACTCTGTTGCAGTGAGCTTCGGTAGACTCTTTGCTAAGGCCAGGAGAGTTTTAGTATGATAACAGGATACCTTCCCTAGATCATTCAGAACAACAGGTGGTGCTAGTGTTGAAGGAGATTCCACACCGAGGGTGTCTCCCATCCTAGCTCCTTCAGTTTAAGAAGGTCATGTCTCTTGACAGAGATTGTATGATCCTGAATTGTATAATACAGTATCAAGGATCCACATTCCTTGAATTCGCTTGCTACTTCTCCTGCTTCTAGGGTTGTAATCCTCCCTGAGGAAACCATTGAAGATAGATACAGTCGTAGACATGTATAAGCCACTTGACTACTCTTAATATAGATCAATTCCATTAAATCCACCATTCATTCAATGAAACACTTGATTTTATTTTACTTTTTGTGCATAAACTTAATGGAAAAGAAACTTAAAGAAAAATGCTTAACTTAATCAATATGGCTTAATGGCCTTACTCGCGCACAACCTAGTTTGGTGACTATCTGTGATCGACTGTTTGTATTTCAACTGACTCTCTTGGGTCTTAGTGTTTGTTTTCTGTCTTGTCGTGTCGCATGTAGCGTTTGTGCAGGCAAGACTCGTGAGCCAAAACCATGTCACATTGTAGACATGTAGTCCATTTTTTTAACGATTTGTTATCAAACGAACGAACATCATCAACATTTTCCATCTCATCGTCGGTTTCTTGAAAAACTAGACTTTGGTTGGAGTCCCTATTGGGTGATGTATTCGGATCTACTGGGCTGGAATAACTGAAAGATTAGCTTTTTTTGGTACACGGACTCGTGTTGGTTGTTTATTGCTGCAATACTTTCCATAAATTCAGTTTTGTATGGCGAAGTGGTCAGAACAGTTGCCGTCGTTTTGTTTCCTCTACGGCTATTTAGAGGTCGTTTAATTTTCGGTGGTGGAGATTGTTATCTTTTAATTTAATGGATTACTCATAGGCGTAAGTTTATTAAATCCATTTTATCCATACATACTTCATGAGACAGAACCGCTCCTACACCATAGGGACTCGCGTCTGTAGAAATCACAATCGGTTTCTTTGGATCATACAACTCCAACACTTGATGACTGATCATTAGTTTCTTACTTTTTTCGAAAACTGATTGACACTGGCTTGACCAATTGAATTTTTTACCATTTTGCAGCAAACGATATAAAATATACAACTCTGACGATAATTTGGGGACAAACTTTTGATAATAATTTACCAGACCTACGTAAGTTTGGTTTAAGTTGATTATGCGAGAGGACATGTCCTAAATACTCAACTTCGCTCTGAAAAAATGTACACGTCTCAAAATTGATGCGGACATTGTGTTCCTGTAATCTTTCGAGAACACCAAATGTTTCCTTTAAAGGAGAAAAATGAATAAAAAAAAACACGAAACCATTTTTTATGTTGGAAAAATGCGTGTCGTAAAAAAATCCAACGATCTTTATTCAGCCATCGCTTTCACTCAACTACTACCTTCGTAAACGCCAACAGAAAATATGAGCCATAATTGGAAAGTTCTAGTCCAACTTTTAAAAAACAACAGAAAAAACACAGCCTACTTATCATTATGTATTTCAGACGTTGCATCCTCATCATCAGAAGGATTGTATTCAGACTCTGAAGCACTGAAGCCATTTGAGTCAGAGTTGTCTTCTTCCAAAAGACGTTGCAAATCTTCAGGTAGTGCAGCCATTCAAAAGCTGTTTTACATAAAAAATGCATAATAACGTTCACAGCACCAATGGGACATATGTGTCCCATCGATAAACACCAATGGGACAAATAATCCCAGACTGATTTCGCTAGAAACAAATTCTACTTTTTAGTATCGTAAGTTTTAAGGTTTTCTTAAAAAAGGCTTTATTTAAATATTTCTGGTTCCTTTATTGCCACCGTATTGATCGCCGCCGAACATCAAAATTCCCGCTGTCGCTTGAAGTTGGTTTTTGCTTCTCTTTTCTTCATCAACTTGAAGTGAGGCCCGGTTTGTAGCCAGTCAGCAACGTACAGCGGTGGCGTACAGATAGAACAAACATATTTTTTCTTACTTTACTATAACTTACAACTATTTATAATTTTCTTTTTGTGGTTCTTAAGCATTAAATGTACGCAACGTGCAAACTGGGAAAATTAACGGTTGGTACCAATGGGACCAATTTAAATAACATTTTCTTTCAAATATGACTTTCTGGGATTCTTCGAACTTTGCTTGGGACATATGATCCCAATGGGAGCGAAAGGGTTAAGTCTGCTTCCGACTCCGATGGCCTTCGAACAACAGAAAGTTCCCATCGACACCGGAATGCCATCAGCAAGTTTGCTGGCTTGCATTTGCGTTCTTGTGGGCAGACTTCAGGGTGTTCAACTCCTGGGCGGTCAGTTCTCGGATATCGTCCTCCTCGGGCTAGTGTGCTGGACCTGCCTCGACGTCTGGTTCGTTTCTATGCCCTTTGAATCTAAACAACTTCTTTTGACAACAAACCTTAATCGACTGAGAATACAAATTATAAACTTAAACACCTAACATATGCATTGATATTATTTGCAGAGGTTATTCCACGAACTTGGAAATCAAGTTTGGCCGGAAATCCAGCAGACTCTGATTCTGCCAGTTCATGTCACTTGTGCAGTACAATGATATTTGATATAATCGAATATTAATTTAACAATGAATGATTTAATGTAAGCAAGGTGCTGATTCTGCATTTCCCGTGCACCGCTGTGGGACTGGGATGACGTGGGAACCAATGCTGATAAGATACGGCAATACGGCGGCGGGCCGACTGACGACTGAGCGTCCTGGAGAGCACATAAGTATGACGAAGACTGGAGAAATATAAGTATGAGGAGAAAAACTGTGCCTTTTTACCCAAGAGCCTTCGCCCTGTCCCACCCACCATTGTACGAGGCGATCCCCGCAGTGTTGGAGGCGACGTTCGCCAAGGGAGTGATGTTCCAGGCCATAAAGTTGGATACTGCTGTAGTAGCCATAAATCCACCAAGACCTGACATCTCTACAATGCTATATTTTTTCATGGAGTCTTCACCCAAGGTTTATTAATATTTCTGGGTTTTGAAGCTCCCACCACTTTTTTTTATATTTGCTCAAAAGTTCTCTTATGGGTTGAGCTCAGGTGATTGGGGAGGCCAGTCCATAACAGAAATATTGTTCACTCGAAAACATTTCTCAGATTTTTTTGCAGGTATGATTCGAGTCGTTGTCTTGTTGAAAGACCCCTCTGATTGGCATTTTCTCCTCTGCGTAAGGCAGAGTGGTTCCCGGAAGTATGTCAATGTAAACATGCTCATCCATCACACGATTTATTCGGTATATGCGCGGCCTACAGCATGGTTTAGCGTTTTGTCCGTATACCTAGGCACGTATTCAGAACCGCCCGTCATATAGGACGATTTTGCTTTCATCTGTCCATAAGACATTCCACCACTCCTGAAGGGACCTTTCAACACGTACTCTGGGAAACTGGACTCGTTTCAAAACATTTCTTGGGTTTCGGGGTTTGAGATTATTTTCTATTCATTTTCTTCTCAAAGTTTCCACAATTGTTGCTTTAATTCAATTGTTTGTCGGTAGCGGGCATATTAGATGAGACACCTTACTCGATCCTGCTTACGGATTTCGAGGATTAAACCTACTTCTTGCGGATTTTGACTCACAGTTTTCAGCATTTGACGGTTTAATATTCTTTTTTCTAACAGCACCTCTCTTGTGTTCCACTCTCCGTTCTTTGAACTGTGGAATGGGTTAAATTTAATAAATTGCCGATTTCGCTTAATGTTCTTCCACATTCGCTGTGAAAAATCACTGGAGATCGCTCGTCGATTGAAGTATTCCCGCGAGTTTTCACCTTTACTTCTGACGAAATACAACTTTACAACAAATTTCTTTAAGCAGAACTGCGAACAATGAACAAAAGCTGCGTAAGAAGTCGTTAATTTGTGCAAAAACAAGGAAATGTTTTGTAGGTCGAACCAACGGTATACTATGGCGTTGCCAAAAAAAGTATTCCCCACCCCAATCGAATTCACCGTCAGTAAATTTGCGTCGCGCGATGCGATCCCGCTTTTTACGTGATTTCGATTGAGTGTTTCTAACAGAGCGGTTTCGCCTAGTTTTATTCGTGTTTTGACAGTTGTTCTCGTCGCTCGCAGTCACTTGAAGTCTGAAATTTATTTAGTCTCTGGAGAAACGAGAGTCAAAAGCCAACAACTAAAAATCACTTCCTAAAAGGAAGCTCCAACTTTTATTTAAAATTTTAAAGTTAATTTAAGAATTCAAAGTGAATGAACTTCTCGCTGGTACGGATAGTACTGCTCGTCCCGCTATCCACTTGTAGAGTGAAGAATGAAACTGCTGATTGGTTGATTGCAGACGGCATTCGACTGCCACGTTGACATGGAGTGCGGTGCTGCCAGAGCGCTGTTACTTGGCCGATCTTAACCCTCCGCCACATGTACTTATGTAATTGGTCGCTAGTAGCGGATCGCCTTCACTTGACCGTGGGCACAGCCTAATTCAAATTTAACGTTACAATCACTTTATTTACGGAAGCCAAGAGCGCTGTTCCGGTGCCAATGCAAGAATGATTCTTTAACTTATCCTTAAAATGCTCCTGAAAGGCACGTTAAATAATACACATTCAACCTTTTTTTATTTTTTATTTATTCCGCTGTAGATTTGATTCGAAACCTGATGATTTACATCGGACATGTTTTTTTTTTTCCATTAAATGGGGAATTCCTCACTCATTCCTGCAACTCTAAATTGTTTATTCCAAACGGCATGTAAATGGTTTTAATTTATCAAATAAATTTGATCCTTAAATGACACTTACATATATTTTGTACATATACCTATACAACTGTTCCTTTTAAATCAAACGATACTAAATGATTCACGAATTTATATTAGTTTAAGTCTACTTTAAATGATTTTGTAAATAAAGTACATAACTATACGTAGTTAGGATGTTAAGATATTGATTTAAAATAAAACAAAAAAAAGCTGCAATTAAATATAAATTTGTTGTATATGACATAAATATTATAAATTTTAATCTCAATGTGGATGAACTATTCAAAAGAAATAAGAATTTAAATGGAAAACTGTTTTATTGTGTGTGACCTAGAAATTGTAAACATATTTTTGAATAAACGAGTGTAAGAACGTAAAGAAAGAGTCGTTATTGTATTAATTTCTGTAACGTGGAAGACAAATCTAGGCGATGTCTTAGAAAAAAAAGGTAACTTTCTCTCAAAGAGCAACATGACATGACAGGGACAAGCTTGTAGCAAGTCGACGGATGCAGATGCAGATGCAGGCGCAGAACCACACAGTAAGTGAGCACTAACCACGCGGGTGTTTTTTCCACTCATCCGGCCATCAAAGCCATCAATTCCATCACAGGCAATTCAAAACTGGACAAACAATGTAAAGAAGAACTCAAGTCCCTAAGCTCTACGCATAGCTATGGTCGATCCCGCGACATATGGTCGTCTTAGGGAAAAAGAGGGATGATGAATCAACTGACATCCCGACGGACCACTCTGTCCTACCACCCATTAGCCTGCTTTTCTCCAGGATCTCTACGGACTTCTGTAACATAGCCAACGCTAGGTAGAGCGCATTCTCCTCCTACCGTGTTTTGAAGCTCCTTCGCGCTCATTACAACGAGAAAAGAACCCAGCTTATCCTTCTCATCGGTCTCCTCACAGGCCACAACCCAATGGCGGCCCACGTCAATAGAATGCGTTTCAACGGGTTAGATCTATGTGCAGAGGCTGCGGCGACGCTGAGGTGGAGAAAGACGCGGCTCACGTCTCAGCATAATCGGACACCAAACCTTCGGGAAAACATTTTTCGACCAGCTCTACGAACTAGCTAACATGCCTCCCAAAACCACCTTAAAATTCATAACGAAGACGGGTTGGTTCAGAAGGGCCGCACCCGACCAGTTTAAATTCCTGTTTTTTCTTTAATATTCTTCCAGATATACCACACAGGGGAACGCCATGGATCTGTGCAGATCCGAGTGCGACTGCTCATTCCTTATGGTTTTGCAGTCACCCCCCCTTTACCTTGTCATATTTTTTGTAGAGAGACATACGTATGTATGTACTAACTAGCGCCTGTAACCAAGCGATGCCAATCTTCTGTCCCATAAGAGATGGAAACTCGATATCCTTCTTGCTATTGTGAAACTTTTGCCTAAGACCAATGCGATCTACTTAACCAATCACAGACGTAGAGGGAGCCTTACGTGGCACATAACCAGACAGATCTGGTTCGAACTACCATATCAGACTGAAAACGCCACTCATTGCAATTACGGAACACCATATTGGACATACCACGCTCCACCTAGATTTGGAAGGTACTTACAAATTTGACAATCTCAGCGAAGGCAGGTTCTCCGAATAGTTTCTGGAGGATTCTAGGTCCGTGTGTGGTATCACAATGAGCTTACACTAGTCTAATGCAACCTGCAACATTAACCAAAAGAAGTGTAGCTGGTACGAATAACACCGATATTGGTCTCTAGGTGTCGACAGGAGCTCAAGTTTCTGAACAAATATTCAAGGGAATGAATTAGCAGCGATTTACCTTTCTTCTACCGTCTTTAGCTTTTGTCAAATCCAAGACTTCGTGGGAGTAGCTAATGAGAAATGTGTTCAGACAAGTGTGGAAATAACACGACCATGCCAAACTCACCCAGGTTTGTTATTGCCCTCAACCTCCTGTAGGCCAACGAGGAAGAAGAATAGCAAAGCTATAGTGACACTGACGGACTCAAAAGAAAGCATATCTCACTTGCGATGTGTATGTCCAAGCCTGTGCAGAATACAACTTCGAGATCTGGGTGTCCTATCAAGAACCCCACACAGAAGTTCTAGAAAGCACATCTGACTTGCTGTGCGAATGCCCAAGTCTGTGCAAAATACAACTTCGAAGAACTGGGTGTCCTATCAAGAACCCGACACAGAAGTTCTAGAAAGCACATCTCACTTGCTGTGCGAATGCCCAAGTCTGTGCAAAATACAACTTCGAAGAACTGGGTGTCCTATCACCACCATTAACCTCTCGCTGTCGCAAAGCTACCAAACCACCTTTGTTTTCGTTTCAGGTTGCTTCCCACAAAGGTTCTTGCTATCCTACTTCCCCATCATAGAACCCAAAATTACCCGAATCTGCAACACCGAAAATCATTTATTTTCATAAACTTTTGTCGCGATTTCTTCATGAAATACCAGGGCAACAGGAATTCGCAGAAAATAGCAAGCAAGTCAATGATCCACAGCTTCCCCAACTGTATTTTACACAGCAAGCATTTTGTGGTATCAATTTGTTTGTCCTATAACTTCTTTATTTTTTAAAGGATTTTGACAGTTAAGGTGTCAAACGAAAGGTAATTTAATGAAGAATAATAATTTTCATCAAGCTTAGTGCAGAAACGTCAAAGTTTATGATAAAAATATCAAAACAATCCATCCTCCTGAAATGTAAGGTTAATACGAAATGGAACGTGTTTCTGGCTGTCCGGCATCATTTTACAGGCAAATAGTGGTTCTGATCTGCAGGTAATGAAACTATTAAAGCTTGTGGACGTCTCCTCTTCAGAGAGATCCTCAAAGAATGCACCTAGTGACTTCCCCTTTTAAGATTCGATAAGAGACAATGCGCTCCATCCGATTGATTGGCTTGTGCACTGCCTGCCTCCGTGTGGATTGTAAAAAATAAATAACACAACAGTTGACTGTAAAATACTAATATAATATTTATTCTTTGAAACACGAACTGAATACAAAAATATATATTTAAGCAGCAACACTACACCTAAACAGAGGCTAAAAAGTTTACAAAAACAGCAAACTTGGATACAAAATATAAAGGAAACAACACCTTGGAGCAGCTACAACACCTTATCTACAATTCCACGGAAAGTAGTTCTTGTTAACCTTAACTGGAATGGCAATGCGCTCGTTCTGAACATAGACCTAGGAAGACAGGACAATTAAACAATGCAAATGTGCAAACGAGATGGCAGAACTTACCCAAATTTCAATCTCTTCGGTGGGTAAAATGCCTGGCTTCTCTTGCTGATTGATTATTTCGACCTCCACCTCGTTGCCGGCATCGACGTAACCCTCACTCGGCTTAAATCGGAACAAGTGCTTGTAGTTACATGAAACTTCGTAGAATTTTGACTGCTTAAAGTCATTTTTGACTTTGAATCGCATGCGTGGTGCGAACTGAAGAACGTTCGGTTGAACCGACCATGATTCAGAACCTGTCTCGTGGGGTTCCTCTTCATCGACGGGATCTAGCATCTGTGAGGGAGATGTGGAGCAAAATGTACGAAAAACGACCGTTTCGTCGGCGTCAGGAAAGACCAGCGTAGAATCGGAAGTCTCATCGAGAGCGTAATGGTTCAGTGTGAGGGCGATTTCATGGATACGCAACGATGATATCAGATCGAGGGCAACCTCTGACTTCTCCTTCAAAGCGTCCAAGTCGTTGACGATCTTCTCGTTGGGGAATGGTGCCCATACCCGGTCGAGTGACTTGGAATTGAATTTCGACTTATCCTCGTGGTTCATGTTTCGAATTAGTTTGCGAATTCGCTGACGGGACGGTTCATCGCCGCAAACTATGCGCATGTTGGCAAGTGTCAGCACGTTGGATATTTTTTTTATAATCTTCTTTATATCGTCCCGACGTGGTCGGAATGTCACCCGAACAGTGGCCATACCCTCGGGGGGAATCAGCATTTTGCTGGGAGTGACCTCAATGCAATCGCACAGGCGTGGCATGTCGAGGCCAACCGAGTCGATGATTATGACTGCAAAACCATGCAACGGCCCTCTGTTGTAGATCTTAAAGGTCTTCTCAATGGGTCCCGATAACTCTCTCAGTTCGCCCATTGTGAGGAATGGTGCACCGATTGGTCCTTTGAGTATATTTTGTGGGATCAGACTGGCAGTGCCGCCGTAACCGTAGAGTGGCACATCTAAATATGTTTGGCTAGAAGGGCTGTTGGGAGCACTGAAGGATAGTACACCAACAGCAGCTCCAATCACAGTGGGACAGAAGTTTAGATTTACCGAACGACACTCCTGCGATTGAAGGGTGATTAGATTTCCTTGGGAGTTGACGATCTGAAATCCTGGACCCGACACGTCTACCTTAACCACGAGCCTCTTAGAAGAGGTATTCTTTATCTGCATGGATTTCTGTACGTTTGTGCGAAGTCGAATGCTGCCCCACGACAGCTGCAAGCAAGTCACCTTGAGCGGTATCAGCTTACCATCACGATGACTGAATTCACTGGAATTCGAGCAACGCGATGTACTGCGACCTTTGAGAGATGTGGTGGAGGCAGTTCGTCCCACTAAACCATAACTGGGCAGCGAGAATTTTCCACAGTCTGGAGATGATGATGAGCCAACGAGATAGCGTCGATCTGAATTCGTTGTGCTATCGAGTTGTGGCGAATGTCCAGCCCACGTCGGCGAGGACACTTGAGAAGATAGATAGCTACGTGGCGATGAAATTGGCGAATCAAAACGTGCCGGAGATGGGCTGCGTACTTTTGCTGATCGAACCATCAGTGACGGCTTGGAAAAGTTCGGTGACAACATATGCTCCTGATCGATGCGAGTGGATGATAGCGATCTTGGTTTGGACTTCTCAAGTAAACCATTTTCTCGTGGAGGAGTTTCTTCCGTTTCCTCCAATTTGCGACAGGCTGATCGACTTCGCTTTTGCTTACGCACGTTATCTTGGTTTAGGGACTCCCTGTTCGACACTGTTGATGCTGGGCTTATGTCACGAGTGGTCTTATGACGGCGAACTTTGCGCCCTGTATCCTGTTCCAACATCGCCGGATGCTCGTCCAAGTCAGCGAAGTCAGCTGTCTCATCTGAAGTGAAAAATGTGTTAAGACAATCGCAAGAAGCAGTGTGGACTCAAAACTTACCCGTGATGGTTATGGATGGGTTGGGAAGCTCAATCGGACTCAGAGGTGACCGGGGACCCATGCTGGATCGCTCCAACTTTTTCATTTCACTGCTGTTTAGCAAGGAATCACTGAAGCTCATTGTGTCCGAATATTTCAGTGTTCGCAGCAATTCCGGATCGTAGTTCTCTTTGTTCTCGAATACCCTCTCAGGCATTTCGGTCATTGTTGAATCATTCCGTGGGGACGACCTTTCGATAATACCGCCAAGTGAAAGCATTTTGTTGTTCTGCTTCTCCTTCTCCGCAAGCAATTGCTCACGGTAAGGATTCATACAACTTTTTGTCTTCTTAGCCAAGAGTAGACGATTCACAACGGATCCATCTGAATCTTCGGTGTGAATGTCAACTGCAAATCAAAACACATACATTAGCAAAAGTTGTCTCATAGTCGATTATGAATAACTTACCCAAGGCTCTTTCAATCGCAGACATACTCAGTAGATATGAGTTATCTGTGGCATTTCCCGAATCCTTACTCTCGTGATTCTTTTCAACTGAAGTCCTACTTGCAGTACGCTTGCTATAGGTTTTGTTGTCCGGCTTCGGGGTTATGGATATACTTCCCGAATCGGATTCCGTAGTTGTGGAATCGACTAGTGCCATTGGTGGACGTCCCTTTACCGGACTCTGGTTTGGAACGATATTCCAAATATTCTCAGACTGCTTACCAAAGTAGTTGCCAAGGGAAAAATCTGGATCAGTAATACCATTCGACATCATTGACGTTAGCAACGTATCTCGATGCGATTTACTGCTTTCATTTTTAGCATGCGATTCACTAAGTGCTGCCGTGGGTATAGCTGCATACTCCTGTGCCCACAGCAGCTCGTCGTTCATTAGCTTTGAGTGCATTAACTCAGCTGGAGCGAAGTTCTCGGAACTGAAACAACTCTCATCGGCGCGCATAGCATTCGAGAACGAATACGCAGCAATGTCGATATCGCCGGAGTAAACCGAGTCTTGAGTGGTTTTTGACATATCCGCTGTACGTGGTAGACTGAAACCGTTCATACCGCCATAACTTTCACGCAGTGAGTCACATAGACTGCGAACATCGGCTGAACAACTGGTGGCGAGAATCTCTTCTACAGACAGCATTCTGTCTCGATTGGTTCTTTCTTTGGTCAGATCACGCGAAAGTGCTGTCGATCGACCTGTCATCTCCGAAGGTTCGAAGGAAATTTTATTTATTGGATTCTTTGTAGCTGAGGCCACAATATCTGTGGATTCCAAGTGAATTGTTTTGTCTGCCACGAGGTCAGTGATGTTGATGCTTCTGTGACGACGATAGGGAACATAATCCGTGCGGTCGAGAACTGAAAGTGAAGTGGGAAATGAGTTTTAGAAATAAACATGCAACAGACGAAGCATTGATGGTCAGTATACGACAACTGAATTGAGTTCGAAAACTAAGGGTAAGTATCCAGTGAGTGGTATATAATCCGTTCCTGGTGTTAGCTATACAAACGCAACAGATGTCCTGAAGAACTTAAAGCCATGATGTCTAGAATCACCACAGGGCACATTGTAGAACAAACAATGACTGGAGTGCACTGGCATCTACTACTAACATCTCGACGGTCTCCTGACAAAAGGAGGACTGAACTAACTGATGAGACCATGTACGACAATTAGCTTAACCACCAAGCTACGACTGTTACGTTCCAACGTTGAATCCCTGCTGCTATATGGATGTGGTACCTGCAGGGTGACTACTATGACCACTATCACGAGGAAGCTGCAAACGTTCGTCAATAGGTGCCTACGCTATATCTTAAGGATTTTCTGGCCAAATCGTATCTTTAACGAACAGCTTATAGAAAACGGGCCATGAACCTCTAAGCACAACCATACGACGACGAAAGTGGCAGTGGATTGGTCATACTCTTCGAAAGGGTGACAGGTCCATAGCTAACCACGCGATGCAATGGAACCCGCTTACTCAGGATGGCAGCATACGCGGCGGTCCTAGGAGTACTAGGCGCAGAACAGTTGAAAAGGAAGCACGGCAACTGGGAAAGAGTTGGAGAGAGCTGAGGCATATTTCCAGAAATCGCACACGATGGCGCGTAGGCATTGTATAGGCTCAGAACCAATCAGAGCCACCACTTCCGGCACAAACAACTCCAAACTGATCAAACGATGTAAAGAAGTACTCAAATCCATTAGCTCTACGCACAGCATCATGGTATGTTCGATTACTCAACACATGGGCTTCGAAGGGAATGAGGGCCTTCAAGGAAATAAAAGGCCCGATAAGCTAGCTAAAACAGGTTCAGAGCTAAACGACATCTCAACCGATTGGCCCATTAGCCACCTCACTTCAAAGATCTCCTCGGACTTCTGCAACATGGTGCCGTTGTTTGAAGTTACTTTGCTCCAAAACTAAGAACCAGTAGAGCACAGCTAACCTTCCTCATTGGTGTCGTCAGAAGCCACGACCCAATGGCGGTCCGGCCTCGAAAAATAGGAATCAGCAGTCACGTACGCGACCATCGTATGGTGATCTGTCATTGTCTCTGGCTCATTTGGGTCCAGACCAGGAGGAGCCTATAGTATTATCACGTTCCTTAGGGCCTGTGAGTTTGAAGACGAACAGGAGGCGTCCAAATGTGACAAACGTATCCAAGAAGCGAGGCGGGGAAGTGCTGTCTCGTTGTTTCAGGTGCTACCCGTACTTGCCCTACACCCCTACAAGTGGGTGACCATGTGGGTCACCTGAACATTGTTTACTTGATTCCCAGAAAGAGATACGTTCTGCACTATTTCCGACATTATAACCAGGGAATACTGTTTCGGTAGGTTATTTGGAGTAGAAAGTCTGGTCTGGTTCATGGACGAATCGAAAGTGGTCTCTGAAACCTTAGAGAATATGTCCCACTGCTTTCCAGGCTGAACTCCATGTCATTAGGAACTGCACTACGTTACACCAGAGTAAAGGCATCAAAGTCATCCAATGTAGTGGACTCCATATCGTAAATCGGGTAAATGCTGTCAAGAGGTACTACATTCTCTTGCTAGACTCACTTGGGATGGGTCCCAGATCATCATGGTATTGTAGGCAATGAATGAACTAGTTACGACTGACACAGAATTTGCGTCCACAGGGTCTGTACCTTACTGTGATGTCAACTGGGCTGCCGCCACATCGCTGATTAATGCTTGGCAACATAAAATGCCTCAGCATAGGGAAAATCCAAACGATTAATCAAGCCTTATTCCCGCAAGAAAAGTCTTAACTTAAACAAGGATTGTAATAGGTAGTGGGTAGGCTCTGAAGCTGACCAATCATCTGCGCATATTCTCTGCGAATCCACGGCTTGGTTGATACTAAAAACTCTGCGGCTAAGGACGTTCTCTCGTTAGGAAGGTGATAGAACTCTCAGAATAACTCACACCATTCGATGGAAAAGATCTTTTCAGGTTGCAGTGCCAGACATGTGAGCAAGAGTCACAAAAAAAAAAGAACAAAACAGAAAGGACAGGCGCGAGTACACCTCTCAATGACATCAATGCGATAGAATCGGAAAAGCAGAAGCAGCCTTCTGCTATAGCATTTGGGCAGATATTGGGTGTTCCTGGGTCAAGGATGGATAAAGTCCCTTAAAACCCAATATCGTCCATTTCTCCTTTTCCTTGGTGTTTTCACCCAAATTGGCGAAATTAAACAAAAAACTTAACCAAAAAACGTTTAAAGGATGATTTAGACTTTGGTGTACTCAGATGCCGGCTATTTAGCATTTGGGCAGATATTGGGTGTTCCTGCGTCTTGAACAAACAGCTTCGCAATAGCCTTGCGCTGTATCAAGAAACATGAAAAGTGGTGCAAGACAATTGAAGATGGTCTGTCTATGCATTGCTAACGAAGTAGGATATGGATAGACCATCGAAATCATTGAAAATATGCGTTTCATACGTCTGCCAGCTTCGCAATAGCCTTGCGCCACATCAAGTCACGTAGAAACATGAAAAGTGCTGCAAGACAATTGAAGATGCTTGTTCTGAAACGCATCGTCTCTGTAGATCTAAAGACGATGCTATGAACCCATTGCTAACGAAGTAGGACCGCAGATAGACCAACGAAATCATCGAAAACTTGCGTTTCAAACGTCTGCCAGCTAACTCCAGACCCAGTTTGGTTTTCTCACAATCGATAGCGCGTAAGTAGACTTACCTGGAGTCCGATCAATGCTGTTTTCATTCTCTTTATTGGCCACGCTTGGCTGTGCTGGCCGCTTAAAATATCCTCCACCTTGCGATGCCTTCTTTAAAGTTTCCATTGCCTTTGCACGTTCCTGCATCAAACGTTCATTTAATTTATCTCTACTGATTGATGAATTCCTTGAAGTTTCGCCAAAAGCTTACAAAAAAAACGCGAAATTATTTCCAAATTCAATTAAAAGCACAAAAAAAAACACTCACCTCTCATGTTCTCCATGCTTAGAACACCCAGTGTGTCGTCCTTCTCGGCGTTTAACAATAAACTAGAATAACATTTTTTAAATATTTTCAATTAAGCTGGAGTGACAATAAAACGACTACCTACCTGGACGCATCCTTGTTTCCTTTGAAATCCATGTTTCCTGTGGCTCTTTGGCGAGAAAAAACTTTCCCAATCGGACGTGGTTTGGGGAATTTTCCACATTAAGCGATGCCAGTTTATAGGGGGGAGGATTGGGGACAGGTTTACCTACTCAACGTACATTAAAAGGGACAAAATAAATCGAAGGGAGTACAAAATACAAAATTAACACAACACAACTGTTAAGAAATTCCTTTGAATTGAATGCATTTTTTGCGGTAATGCTGCACTTGAACCGGTAGGGTTTTTTCTTGGGAGGTGTTCGGAAATTGGTGGCGGTCTGACAACTTGTGCTACAAGTTAGTGATAATTGCGTTAAGGTCGGACTGCATTTTGTATTTCATACGAGAATTAAAGAAAAGCCCATGGAAGGAATATACCTGCAGAGGGGAAAACAATAAACTAGTTCTCGGATTAAAACTTTCCTGCAATGACTGTAACCAAGATTAAATTTTCGAGTGAGCGTTTTTATTGCACTGCTCTGCAACGCTGAAGAGGATAATAAAAGTATTGTGTCGATGGATCTCGTTTAAATGTCCTCGGATTATGAATACCAGGAAGGAATGGATTTGCAGGTAGGTGTATCAGATATACTTTCACTTTATTAGTACTAACTCAGGCACGTGACCATATAGCTATGAAGTCGTCAGCTGGTTATATAAATAAGTGCGCAAGTTAGGGTTATTTGATCAGAAATTCGTTTCTTATGCATGCACTGGTGAGAGACGGTTGCAGAGGCTCTCTCGAGGGTTATATGCGCATAAGTATTGCTGGTATGAACAGCTGAAGGGGTGATCTAGTGACCCTAATCATTAGTAGAGAGAGACGCAAGGCTCTATCTATTAAATCCGAGTCTCAGAACCGAAGTTGGTTTCGAACTCCTTCGCAAGATTTTCGCAGTAGTTGAGTAAAAGAGCCTCTTGTTCCAGACGGGAGCCGATAAACCGTCAGCTTATGAAATATCTTGGATCACGAACAATCCTCAATGACCGACAAAATGGTTCTGCTAGCAACAGGTTCACAGGTGATTCCCATGATACAGTGAAGCGGAACCACTTTCTACATTCTTCTAGTGAATGTCTTGATTTGTTGTTGTGTTGGGCTTGATTTTTTTGTTTGATGGATCTATTCGTCGTGACAGCTGTTTCCCGCTTGGAATCTTGACAGAAAGTCAGTACATTCCTCCGCGGAACAAAATGCTTGAAGAACGTTGGGAAATATTAAAAACTTATTTCCAAAGTGAGTGCTGTGTAGCCCAAAAAGTGCGTCATTTTGGCCGAAATGAAGCACCCACCATGCCTGCTGTACGCAAGTTTGTGCAGAAACTTCGTGAGACTGGTTACTCTTGCTCTAAACGGCCTAACTCTCAACTAAATTGAGAACAAGCCATCTATTAGTTTAGGAAGGCAAACCTTCTATCTATAAACCCAAGTAACTAGCAACTGACTTCGCTGCAAGAGGTACGGACCAACGAGTTTCAATTCGAACTTTCTTGATCTTTGACCGGCAGTTCTTGGAAAAGATAAAGAGTTCCTCATAGTCACCTAAACATTTAGCGTTTGTTTTGTTCAACAGCTAAGCAGTGCGAACTAGAGGAGCTTGAAACCTGCTACATATCCCCCCTTGCGGGCTGTAATCCAAACCGATCCAAGAGTACAAGATTTGGCTTTTACGTGTAAATAAATCAAATGCAGGCACTAGACTTACAAATTGGCTTTTATGTTACAAATATTAAACATATGTAGCTGACTAAAAAAGCACAATGACTCTTTTCTACCAAAGAAAACGAATTCATAGCCCGACCCACCCGGTATCTCCATATTACGAACGCATTCGTAAAACATTTTAAGCAACCAACAATGCAACACCACCCTTAGTCGGTCTTCGATGCACACACCGAGTACCGAACAGCTTGATTCGCACATTTCGCAAAAGAAAACAACAACTGAAACCTGTCAAACGGCGCATATACAGCGAAGAAAAAAAAAACCTCTTTTGACGTTTCGCCACCATAACCTCAAACTAGAGCTTTCGAATTGCATACGACGAATACTAAATTCTTCACCAATTCCCGACTGTCGGCTGCGTGTGTGTACCATAAATCTAGTATCGCTCATAGCATTTTTTTTTCTCGACTGCAGTTTGTCCAGTGCATCCGATTCAATTGTGAATTCCCCAAGCGCTTATTACCCAAACGTGTTGAAACAACGTGAGAAATGGTCAAAGCTAAAAAGGGCAAGAAAGAGGTAGTCTCTGGCGACGACATGTAAGTAGAGTCCCGTCGGCGCAGCCAATCTGTTGAGTTGTCACCTCGGCGACAACTTTCACTTTGGCTGCACCAAACAAGACAAGAATATTTCCTCATTTGCATGGGCTTCCTTTCAGGGACAACGAGATTGAAGTCAAGCAACAGACTGTGATTGACGACGGCGATGGTGGCAGCGATGATGATGCGGTCACTGCCAAGAACAAGAAGAATAAGAAGAAGGACAATAAAAAGAAGCCAGCCAAATCGACTGCCAGTGATGAGGATGACGACGAAGACAATGTGGCTGCGATAAAGAAGCAGCAAGCATCCAAGAAAGGTAAGGCTAAGGCAGTTGCCCCGGATTCTGGTGATGGTGGTGGAGAGGGTTCTGAAGATGAGAAACCAACGAAGCAGAAGAAGAAGAATAAGACCCATAAGAAGGCAGGATTCGACCTCCTGATGGCGGATGATGACGACGATGATTACGAGCCGCCAAAGGCACAAGAGCCGGACTCGGAGCCAGAAGAGGATGCCGAAGTGAAGCCAAAAAAAGTGGACACTGGCAAGGCCGGTAAGAAAGGAAAGAAAAACAAACGCAAGAACGACGACGACGAAGAGGACTTGGACAAGGTCTTAGCCGAGTTGCAGATGGAGTACGCTGGAGAGAAGCCGCCAGCCGAAGGTGCGGTGGGTTCGGCTGATGATATTGCCGAGGAGAATGCAAAGAAGAAGGGGAAGAAGGCCAAGGGGGGCAAGGCAACAATACCGGCAGTAGAGGAGGTAACTGAGGAGGCTGATGGCGATGATGATGGAGAGAGTACAGTGAAGTCAGCGGCTCAGAAGAAGAAGGAGAAGAAGGAACGCCAGAAGCGTGAGGCCGCCCTGGCAAAACAGCGAGAGTCGGAGGCGCGAGCTAAGGGAGAAAATGTGGGCGACGTTATTGCTGAGCCCGCTGAGCCCGCTGAGCCCGCCAAAGTAAAGGAACCTTCTGTGGAGCCAGAGCAAGTCGAAGCTGAAGCCCAACCGCCGAATGAAACACAGGAGGACCCTGAAAAGGGATCAAAGGACGATAAGAAGAAAAAGGGCAAGAAGGACAAAAAAGACAAGAAGGACAAGCTGGAGGAGGATAAAAAGGACGACAAGAAGAGCAAGAGTGGCATGAGTAAATCAGTGGTGGCTGCTATGCAAGAGCGGCTCAAGAAAATCAAAGAAGAAGAAGAGCGCCAGGCGCGAGAGGAAGAAGAACGCATTCGTCTAGAAGAGGAACGCGAGAACCAGCGTCTGGAAGCCCTGCGCTTGGAGCAGGAGAAGAAGGAAAAGAAGAAGCAGAAGGAGGCTGAACGTAAAGCTCGCTTGAAGGCCGAGGGAAAACTTTTGACCAAGAAACAGAAGGAGGATCGTGCCAGAGCTCAGGCCATGCTGGATGCCCTTAAAGCCCAAGGTTTGGAAATTCCCGATCCAGCTGAGAAGCGTCCACGTCCCGGAACACGGTATCGTCCAACAAAGAAGAAGGGGCCCGTCAACAAGCAAGACGAAGGCAAGTCCGAGGATGGCCAGTCGCAGAACGAAAGTTCAAAGGACAACACACCACAGCCGGAGGATGGCAAAAATGCCGAGGATTTCGTAAAGGAGTCCTGGGACGCAAGTGCCAGCGAAGAGGAAGATGACGACTCCCAGGAGAAGTCATCGGAAGCAGCACAGCCAGAGGAGAAATCTGCAACCGCAAATAACACTACCAATCAGCAAGCAAAGGAGGAGGACACCGATTCGGCAGATGACTCTTCATCCGAAGACGACGAATCGTCCGACGAAAGTGAAGTCGAAGAGAAACGCAACGATCCAGAGGCGAAGCGTGAACGTGTCGTCGCTCGTATAGAAAAACGTCGCATTGAAGCCGAGAAACGGCGGACTCAAGATGACCTCCGTGCTGCTGTTGTCTGTGTTCTTGGCCACGTAGATACCGGAAAGACGAAGATACTTGACAAACTCCGCCGCACGCATGTTCAAGACTCTGAAGCCGGTGGAATAACTCAGCAAATCGGAGCCACAAACGTGCCCATCGACGCCATCAAGGAACAATCGAAGGTAGTCAAGGGATCGAATGATTTTGAGCACAAACTTCCAGGTCTTCTCATCATCGACACACCCGGCCACGAGTCCTTCAGTAACCTGCGTAATCGTGGCTCTTCTCTCTGTGACATTGCCATCCTTGTCGTGGACATTATGCACGGTCTGGAGCCCCAGACACTGGAATCTATCAATTTGCTCAAAAAGAAGAAGTGCCCCTTCATCGTGGCTCTGAATAAAATCGATCGTTTGTACGATTGGCAAGTGATGCTGCGTAAGGACATCCGTGACGTGATCAAGGGACAACAGGCCAACACTCAGGTGGAGTTCCAGCAACGAACCAAGGACGTTATCCTTCAGTTTGCCGAACAGGGTCTCAACGCGGCTTTGTTTTACGAGAATCCAGATCCTCGCACTTACGTTTCGTTGGTGCCAACCAGCGCCATTTCCGGCGAAGGAATGGGCAATTTGCTCTTCCTAATCGTCGAATTCTGCCAGAGTATGCTGGCCAAGCGTCTCATGTACAGCGATGAGTTGCAGGCAACCGTACTGGAAGTGAAAGCCATTCCCGGCTTGGGCACCACAATCGATGCAATTTTGATCAACGGCAAGTTACGCGAAGGTGAGACGATGATTATTGCTGGCACAGATGGACCGATAGTGACACAGATTCGGTCGCTATTGATGCCACAGCCCATGAAAGAGTTGCGTGTGAAGAACGCATATGTTGAATACAAGGAGATTAAGGCTGCGCAAGGTGTCAAAATTGCCGCTAAGGACTTGGAAAAGGCAATTGCTGGTATCAATTTGTTAATTGCTCACAAGCCAGATGAGGTCGAGATTTGCCGGTAAGTTGTTGGGCGGGTGTTCCTTCCATTTGAAGATATTTACTGATGATTTTCGTCGTTTGCCTTTCAGAGATGAAGTTGCACGAGAGCTGAAGAACGCTTTGAGTCACATCAAATTGAGTACACCAGGTGTATTCGTACAGGCCTCTACATTGGGATCTCTGGAAGCTTTGCTGGAGTTCTTAAGGGCCTCCAAAATTCCGGTGAGTCTTTGTTATTAGTTTAAGTGAAGTGTTGAATCGTTCTGCAATATTTCTTTTTGCCACGAGACCTTGTTATCTTTGTAAATCGAATCAAATACCCAACGAAGGCAGAGACTCCATGGTCTCGGTTTACTCGTTTATTTGCTGTTACTGGTAACTAAGCTACGAAATGCGTTACACGCCGGGGTGCTTCTTTACGTAGTTCGACTAGATTTCTTCTATGAATGCTGGTATCCCGAATGATTAGGCTAACCATTGGAACTCTGTTGTTTATATTGCTGGCGACCGTCCCTTCGCAAGATCTTCTGTTTTCTCGTCGATAACCAAAAATTAGTTCAAACCATATGGAGAACACGATTACTAATCGTATTCCTTGAGTCTTTTAAGTATTTAACGATGATAACTTCGGAAGTTGCTGATACGTTCTCTTCTGAATTTCCCTCGTCTCGGTAACGCTTGAGCATTCCAAAATCAGAAGCTCGGCGGTATCTATGCTATCCGTGGTTGCGCTTATATTCGTCGAGGAACTGATTAAATACGGAGAACACTCCCCTAGGAGGACAGCGATGGTGCCAATATGTTTGTCTGTCCAAGAGAACCTAAATTGTATGCGTTGAAGGGGGGTGTCTGTTCACTGTACCGGGTATGAGTATGAGATGTGCATTCATGTGATGTGAGATGTGTTTCTAGCATTCTTGCTATCTTCTTCCTTTCTCTAGTCTTTCTGGGTAATAAACGTTCAAACATCACGCTTACAGCCTCGAATACATTCGGTGGGGGATGCCCAGCAAACTCTGAATTCGACGTACGGTCGTAATCTTGTATGCCTTAAACGATTTCTATCTTCAAAATGTTGGCTCAGGTTCATGTGTCGTATGCTATTGCAGATATGATAGGTCTGAGTGAGAGGAAACTCTTAAAGTAAAGAAACCATTAGTCTGGTTCTGTGCATGATATTCTAGATTCCTGTGGTACGGCTATAGATGCATTGCTTTTTTTAAGTTCGTTGTGGCTATTATGTATCAGGATCCTACGCCTCAAGTCATCAGCTACATGTCGTTCAGTGGTTGTAAGATGCTCTAGTTATTTGAGTTATGTAAATCAATTTTTCGTATTTACTCAGACTCTCTGCTGAATCAACGGTTACCAGTCACTGCTCTGTAAAGGGTTCTCGTTTATACATGTGCCCTGCTACAACTTTGCTTCTAAGTCGTTTCGCAGACCAGCGAAGTCCTCCTTTTTAACCGACTTATGGTATTCTAAACATTATCCTCAAAGCCGTCCCTGTGGCATGACATTAGCAGAAATGTATGCAACACAAATAGTCCACATAAAACTTTGCCACATTCTGGACAAAAGTGTTCCTCTAAGTATGCTATACAGAGTAATAGTTCTCTGAATAACTATTATATGTTGCGCTTAATAGTATGCCAAACAATTAGTAAAGATGAGATAATAGTTCCGGCCTAACAGCATGCAAGGTTTGAGTTAAGAGGAGGAAGTCACTCGAGTCTGCTATGTGCGAATCATTCCACATCTGCCATTCGATGGGATACAAGACGGAAAGTTTTGGGTCGAAGGACGTAGATTAGGAGGACTGATACCGGGGTTAAGAACTCTGTAGGAGCTTCGTTTTACTGAATTAGTTGTACATTGCGGTGTAAGCTTACACAATTCGAAATGTGAGTCGCACTAAGCAAACGTCGACTAGTCGGGGAGCAATAGAGACACGGAACATGTGAAATCAAAGCGAACTGGCCACTCATAATCGTACTCTTCAGGGTCAGGGAGGAATTTTATTTGTAAATCTGTCACATGCCTCCTTTCGGACACAAACTCTTGACAAAAGTGTGTCCAAGGACTATTCACGACTCATGAACTACCAAATGTACGCTCAGGTATACCTATTCAAGAGCGAATGTCCCTTTGGTCGTAGCTTTCTCATTAACTGATGCCAAATGTTTTGGACAAAGTCTGAGATTGGTATCGGATCAAACGGCTTTGCGCATGTTTGAACAAAGGAAGCTTTTAGCAAGTTAGATCGAACGTTAAACATTTCGCCACAGCGGTGGATTCGAAGTCTGTCGCTAGGGTTTGGGAATATCTTCCTAAAAACCTGGTCACAGTCCCTCGTCGTGTTTTTCTTACGTGAAGTCTCTCGTTTCTTCGGTTTTTTCGTCACATACCTTGTTTTGGTTAAAAGCGTAAGTGGCTGATTGGGTTTACGTCCACTCACTTCGCCAGGATATATCGAAACAGACAAAGATTGCGTAGACAGTGAAAGCTACATCGGGAAATCGGGAGCTATTCATGGAGGCCTTTTTGTTGGGTCGCTAAGCAGCATCTCCCACAATTGGTAGGGTTAGCATGAATCTTCAGTTAGTGGAAATGCTTCAAGCAGTTCGTCTGCCTCCTGTGTTGTTGCTTTATCAATCCTTTCGAACATTTGGTGAAGACTGAACTCCGAGTTGAGAAAATGACACAGAAACGCTCAGTTAACTCATAGTTCTTGGGGAAAAGGGATAAATAAGTGAATAAATGGTGAATGGATGCTGATGGATAGGATGAAGCCGACACACTGTGTAGCAGTAGCCCAAGTGTTGGCACAGAAAGGCTTGCGGCCTAAGAACTCTTATGTTAAGCAGATACATTCTCTATAATTGCTTAGCAACTACGCTTTGTATGCCAAGCACAGCACCAGCACCAGGACACATAATTTTCTGTAGCCTTGTTGTCATTGTACATTCCGAGCTAAAACTATCCTAGTTCCGTCTGAATGCATACGTTGTTTGCAGTAGACGATCATTTCAAATGGGGCTCTGCCAAGGTTTCAACTGTAGCCGATCGTCTTCAGTGTTATGAGGGCTATACTACTATGTATGTGTGGTGTGGTCGTTTGGTGGTTAGCTCTTCGTAAAGCCTCACTCAACTACCAAAAGTGCAAAGATTCTCATGCGTAGGTATCCATGCTGAAATAAGTTTCTTGTTCTGTTTTCATTTTCGAACGTTTTCTTCTTTTCTATTCTAGAGAATGAGGGGTTGCGCTCGATCATGGTGACACTTTGGTTAATTGGGATTTTTTTGTCCTGACTGATTTGGACATGTCTGTGACGTATACTGTTGCTTGGAAGTGCTAGCATACTTCTGTTCATGGATTCGGAGTATTTGTTCTTCGCCTGTGTGTTGTGGCGTTATGCTAGAACGATCCTGGCGCTTACTGTGTACACTTATCACGTGTGGTGGGTTGTGAGTTGTGACACTATGCCTTGTTTTTCGATTTGAGATAGGCTCACATCATACGAAACAAGTATGGTTTTGGGTTAAGTCTGGTTACTGGCTCACGTAGCCTAGTCAAGAATCAAGACTCAACAGATGCGTATAAGCACCACTATGAGGTAAAGTACGTACTTTATCACGAGCCTTATTGCTGGAGTTCTGGTCCAAGTCATGTGTTTGACCAGCCAGTAGTTTCCTGGGTCAGCTGCTGACGAATACCTTACATTTGGGTTCCCAGCCATTGAAGTAGTATCGAAGCAGTGTCAAAGGTAATGATATCATGGAGGAACCACCAAACCCTGCCACACTCACTGGTTTGGAATTTGTTCATCCTCAGCACTAAGAGCTACAAAAACGTTTAAACGACTGTTTAATGTTCTTCGAAAGATTTCTCCTTCACTCCAGCGGCCAATCAACGGCCAATTTATTAGCTCCCATTCAGAGCCCATTATAACGCAATTCAAAGGCCATTTCATCGGCCATTATCCGGCGAAATATGTGAAAAATATGCAAAGCGCCGCAATTTGTTTCTACAACAAGCCAATAAAAAAAAAACTAAACTATTATTATTAGTTATTGAGTAAACAAAAGAAATTTAATTTCCAACAACACCCCCACTTGGCCCTCTATAATGGCATTGGACAGAGAAAAACAACATATTTTCGGAACCCATAAACGTATAGGCCAGCTAGACAAGAACATGGAACGCCGGCACACAACAAGTCCCTGTTTGTTTATAGCTCTTACTCTCCACTCATCATTGGGCATTAATCAGAGGAAACGAAAACACGATATGAAAAATATCGCATGTAAACAAACCATTTGCGTGAGTATGCGTTCGCATTTATTTTCTAGAGAGATCCGTTCGCCCGTTGGCCCGTTGGCCCCTCGACCATTAGAGGAGTCTTCTTGTCCTCCTGGTTGCTTGGGCATGGCTTGAGTGTCACGGGAGCTAGAACACATTACCAACACAAATGTGGAAAATCTTCGAAATATCGCTTTTGGGTTGGAAAACAATTTTCAAAAATAAAATCCACCCGTGTTGTCGGTGATGGTGGACTCTTTCGATCATTGATCTTCTCTGACATTTTGGGCTCTGACGGAGGGCGGCGCGGGGTGACTCTGTTACTAGATGTCGTTTGGCTTGCCTATATATTACACACTTACACACATGTTGGCATGACTCAGATTGTTTACAAAATGTCTTGCCGGCCGTTTAAAAATACTTGTAGTAATCCTTCTTGAGGAGTCGTCGTCTTCGTCGTCGTCGTCGGTGGGGAACACCGCCGGCGGGATCAGAAATGTAAACATGTCAATGGAGTGGAAAAAATAAATAAATATTTTGGCGCAATAAACCATGCTTGTCGCAAACGTGAGTTATAATTTGTTGCACGAGTGGATGGATTCTACAGTTTCACGTTGCCTCAGAGAGGGTGTTATACTTTTGAATGTTTGTCAGACGTTCGCTGAGATAACCAAGACAAATAGTGGAACTTTTTCGGAGTAGAGTACGATTGCATCTGTCGATTCAGAGAGGCTGGTATACTGTTGAATGTTTGTCAGAGGTTCGACGTTCATGTTCCTTTCTGGGTGCCTCTGTCGATTCAGAGAGGCTGGTATACTGTTGAATGTTTGTCAGACATTCGACATTCATGTTCCTTTCTGGGTGCTTCTGTAGTTAACGACAAAAGCATGGAAACTATGAGATTCTACTAGCCTCATCGATGCGAAACTCTATTTCAATAGATTTTGAAGCAGTTTTGGAGAGATTTGGATGATAAACTGAGCTAATACGTCTCAGATTGCACTCAGTCTTTGTCCATGAAGTCAAGTGGTAGCCTATTAGTTCGTTCGTTGGTTGAACAGGAAATATCCCAGCAGTAGGCTCATTGTAATACCATGTGGATCTGGAACGTTGCTTTGAGGTCGATTCCAAGGATTTAATAGCTGTTTGGCCGTCCGTAAAAGGACGGATATCCGTACGAGGTGTCACGTTTTCCCTAAGCCAAGATAAGACTTCTTTGGAAGGCGGAGGGAGAGCTTAATATTGAGCCTGTCAGTGTAGAAGTGAATCGACTCATCTTCTAACGGTGCAAGGTCCTTCCAAATGACTAGATTGATAGGTAGGTGCGTTGAGTAGAAGGAGAGAATCCTCTCTTCAACGCTTTCTGGTTGATAACCATTACCTAGCCAATCGTAGCTTAAGATGGGATGTGTGCAACTTACTGGGTGGTGCAGTAAGGCAGTACATCACCCCTTTCATTCCCTGGTATACCTTCTTGACTCTAGGAATCCAGCACACCTTATGGTGTGTTCCAAGAACTTTAAGCTCTTCTCGGTAGCAGTTCACAAGCTATCGCAGTCTGGGTGTCAATGAAAGAGGTGATATCCTCACATGTTGTTGGCCTCATCGAAGTCTCACGCGCAGCTATTGTCACTAGTAGGACCTCTGCTAGGAAAACTCCACTGTGATTCGGGAGTCTGACTGATTTAGATATACCGTGCGCGTCAAAGAATATACTTGCTCTGACACCGATGTCTAAGGACCGTAAAAGGTCCTACGAAGTCAAAATAGGGCGTCACGTAGTTTATTGTTGATACATTCGCTACATACTCCTGAAGTATGTTAGCGTAGCCAGATGTGTTCGGCCTCCAGGCGACCTTAGGATGCTTGTGTCTGGCGATTCTTGTGTGAAGTACGTTGAGGATCCGAGTTCTGCTCCTATGCTCAAATGCTCCTTCACATTGCTCACTAGGAGTAGGAAGAAATGTATGTTCCATCACCTTAGGTTGTGACTTTGGTATCGTTGCTCCTTAATTTCAGTTGTTGTTGAGAACAAGAACCCATAGTTGAAGGGAGATGACTCTACCTTAAGGTGAGCATATACTTCCAATTGGGTTCCTTCTAGCTCGGGTTTACTATGTCTCTGTCTAGTTGGTAAAGGTGTCTTTCTCGTTAAGGCTTGTCAGAGCTCTACACACCGGATCTGGAAGGCATAGTGACGGCGAAGTTCTTAACAAAATTCTGACATGGAGTGCGAGGGAGGGATTTTGAGCCTGTGAGTGAGTTCTTGACCACTTGCTGCCATTTCCTTGCTAAGTATGTCTAAGCAGCAAAGTGTCTAGAAAGAGTTGTTTCCAGAACCACGCCCATGCTTTTTTAAGCCTGTTTACCAGACAACCACGTTTCAAGCGTCTTCCTTCAGACTATTCACGTGCTTTCTTGAGACAACTAAGTAGCATCACTCGCCTTCCAGGATGCTCAAAAGTTCATTAACCACCAAATTCCAAAGAAGAGGGAATGCTCGTAGGAAACGAGACTGCCTCTACTGATGGATCTTCTAGGGGACATCTTACCCAGCTTGGAATTGCTAACCCGACCACCAGTCGTTAGATCAATTTGCAAAGTGAACTGTCGACTTCTATGTCCAAGAAGGCTATAGAAAGTATTCCACATCACGCACTTGAGAGCGTAATGACGTTTCACTGATCAGCCATTGAAATAGGCATGTTGGGCCACTGACAGGAATTTCTTGTCAATATTATCGCGTAAGTGGATACCAACCAGTCGTTCTAGAGTTTTCAAAAGGAATTATGATCTCCATAACTTGGGGATGTACACCAGATCTGGACAACCTTTTAAAATTGCCTCGATCACTGGCAAGATCATGTCCGATGACTTCTCCAAGACTTCGACTGCTGATTTGTAAGGTTTCAAGCTGGTTTGAGTAGATGGTGTTTCTCCTGGAAAATAAGTGTCAAGCAGTCATTTTAGCGATCCTTCGCTGGCGGTCGTCTAAGACCCATCGATAATCTTAGGTTAAGTGGAAGCCTATTGGGGTTCGATCATCAACATCAACCAAGTTGCTGTTTCAAGAAGACCTGCAGTTCAAAGTTATGACACATGGGACGTCATCCAATTTGGCGTTCTATATGTTAGGCCTTACCTCGCCCTATATCGTTCCGTTTATTTGACATTTATTGTTTTCACTTGACAGCTGTCAAAGAATGACAGATTTTTCAAATAAAACCTTCGCCTCCTCGACTGCTCTTCGATGTGCAACGTATGCCAAGTCACCTAATGTTTTCACAATTTAAGTGACCCATGCAGACCATAAGGCAAATTGCATTCCTACAGTTCCAGTCCCATTATTCATACTTAATCCGGAAACAATTCAGATTCACATCAGCGTTCAAATGGTTTTCAATTTTTATTTTTTTTTTCTCCTCCGTTGTGTGGTGTCTGGCGCGCTCATGTGCGCAAAGACCAAACGGAAGCAGATTGTTTTTTTTTTGTTGTTTTTGCATTCACCAACATAATCCTTTCCGGATGTCATTCTTATTCTTTTTTTTTTGCTTTGTTTTTACACAAAAGTAGATTGTGCGCGCGCCCTAACGCAGAAGGACGTGAGATTATATTTGATTTTCTTTTCTTGATATTTGTCTCGATTTTATCTTGACATCTCTTTGGACTTAATAACCGTAAAATTAGAGCGAGAAAGATCTAAATTCTAAACCGATCAGCTGCTTACTGACAGTTGTGCGCGGTTAAGTCGATTTTTTCTTGGACGACTCTCTGGAATCGGATTAGGTGTGTGTTTTGTCCGAAAGATTGCCTGAGTTTTGTATCTGTGACAATTTCGATGGTAAGTGAGTTTATTTACTGTTGTAAGCAGATTGGGATTTTTGGTAGAAGTGGAGTGGAAGGGATTAGATACAGGTTGGCTGAATGGGGTCATAGAGTACCATATGGGACGTTGAATCTCTATGTTCGACGTTATAACTCATTGAGTTTCCTACTTGCACTGGCACTGCAGTGAGCCTTCAGTATCACACTTCTAGTCAGTTGAGGTACCCTACAAGGCCAGGGGTTCCTCTTATGCGCTGTTCGTGCGACATTCATGTGTTGTACATTCGTCCATGCATTTTGTGTAGTTCGTTGTTGAATCTACTCGCCTGAAGCTCTTCAAAGCCCGTCTTACGACGAGTTTTTCTCCTGAACCAAGGGTTTCGATGGAGTCCATGCTTTAGTGTCATAAAGTGGGATCGGAATGGGTTTTACCGTTCAATTGCATTTGTAGCTTAAAGAAAAGGGGATTGGCTTGGCTGTTTTTGACAGATTTAACTGACAGAACTGTCAGAACTGTGATGTTCTGTCAAATTTGTCGACATTTTGTGTCCCTTCTCGTTGACAGTTTGACGTTAGTCACAGTCTTTCGGAAGATTGTGGCTCCGGTGTTGGGATGTCATTTTGCAGGACTCTTTCCAGTGTGCTATCAAAGATGTTACATGACAGGATGGCATCTTTTTGTATAGTTCATTCCTATATCCTCAGTGTCGACGTCGGTGTTTCCCTCAGTTCTCCTATTGCTATCTCCCATTGAGTATGGAACACATTCCACACTTCCTACACTGTGTCTGCGCAGCACTGGCAGATAAGAGAGTCATCGTCCTTGAACCGATAGAGGTATGATGTGGAACAGTCGTGTCCTGTTAAACCTTATCGAGGTTTCGATGGTAGAGTCCTTCGGCTTTTGGTGCATAGGCTCGATCGTTGCTGGCTATTCTCTGGAGCTCCGCATTTCTCATATTTTCTTTGAAGTTTCTTGACCAGGATGTCTATTGGTCTCATTGTTGCATTGATACAGATCTCTGGCGCCTGTTAGACATTGTATTCGTGGTTCCCGCCCATCCTGTGATCCAAAAGAGTTTATGTTCAGCTTATTCGAGCTCAACTGTTTCAAGCCAGCAGTGGACAGCACGAATGGTGTTACTGCTGCCATTTTGCAACACCTACTATGGGTTTGTCATCGGGAAAACCTATCACTGCCGCGTCTTAAGAATGCCGTCATGTTATGCTATAGAAGGGGACTAAGAACCGAGCCTTGCGGTACCCCTCCACGAGAGTGTCATATTCTCATGGGTAGGTCGGTAGCAATACAACCGAAACTAATCCAAGCTGGCTAAAGCTGTCTAAGCTTGAGGCTATTGAAACTCAGTACAGGGTTAGGCTCTGCTTGATCCCTGGACAAGGCAATGCGTGGACCGACGAACTATCT
Source organism: Xylota segnis (assembly GCA_963583995.1). Classification (NCBI taxonomy): domain Eukaryota; kingdom Metazoa; phylum Arthropoda; class Insecta; order Diptera; family Syrphidae; genus Xylota; species Xylota segnis. The sequence goes on along the minus strand of OY757238.1, from coordinate 36,488,984 downwards.
AAAAGAGGTTCGGACATCAGAATAAGTCGATACTTCGATGGATATCCGGTGAAACAAGGATTAAGACCTTAGGTGGCCTTGTTTCGACAAAATAATAGGAAATCCCTCTCTATGTCGTGAGTGAAGAGATGAAGAAGTCAAAGAGGATTCGACCCACTTTCTCTCTCACTGTTCCTCGCATGACACCTCGTCCAGGACCATCCAGACAACAGTAGATCACTTCCACTTCCAAAGGATTTGATCCAAGTCGTACCCAAGGAATTCTGTTCTGTTCCCACACACCTTCTCGTCCCGACAATCTTGCGTCTAAAAGGTTCAAAAGGTCGACAAACATTGCACTCCGATTGTCTGGTGCCACACCGCCACAGCACCACACTACAAAGCTTTCACTCACTATGCGCCGCTGCTGCAGTTCTCTACCTCAACTGCTGCCATGCCACAGATACCTTCATTCATTCGCATTCATTCACGACACCCAGCAACAGAGCAGCACCATGAATGAACCAGATACATTGATAAAAGTGGAACCAAGAAATCTATATCAAGTCTGCAACACCCCACCTACGAGCATTGGAATTCCCCGCTGCACGAGGGCTGGGCCCGGGTTTCAGTAAGCCAAAACTGAAGGCGTCTCCTCACTACTGTGAGCACAAACAACTGACTAAACAAAAAAGCATCCAAAAGATAAACAAGAAGAACGAAGGAACCAACAAAAAAAAAACCAAAACCCGCTTCATACATGTGTTCCTCGTTTCCTATCCACCACGACCACGACACCACCACACCACCAATCTTCATTGTTGTGTTCAAGCGGTGCGCGAAGAGCTATAAAAGAAGAAGAAAAGAAGAAAAAAACTCGTAAAACGTATAAAAGATACGAACGACTTCTGAAATAGACTTTCCACGACTTCCGGTCGCACTTCCTCTTCTTCATTTCTTTTTCTTTCTGAGGTTCTCTTGCCCAAGATACCAGTACGAGTACCACCCAGGAACCCCTACACCGCACCACTTGACAAGGTCCGCGGCACTTGCAACCTGCAACACCACCGATAGCCCCCCGACTAACTAAACAAATTACATAAGTTCACCGAAAAGAACGAAAAAAAAGAGAATAATTTTCATTCATGAATCTGTGATCAAGAAAAAGCCAGAGAACGAGACACTTCTTGAATGGGAACGCCGAATGGCTGGGGACGGGGGCAACAGGCAACAGAACCCCGGACCCCGAACGCCAGTGAAAAGCTCCTAAATTATGCGAATTCTTGGATTGTTTCTGGGATGCCAAGTCGACATGGGCCAGCGATCCGTGTGTGGATGTGCCGTGGACTGCTGGGTGGTTCTCGGAATGAAAATAAACTTGAGTGTCTTGATTTATTTATTTATTTTGTGTTTTTTTTTGTTCCTCCTTTTTGTTGACTATAAACAGTGGCATGTGCTGGCTGGCCTCCTCTCAGTAGTGCTCTGATGCGGAGATGAATGAAACTCAAGTACCTTGTACTCGGAGTGGGATGCGGCGAATTGCAAAATCGAAAATGATGAATGAGTTCCGCGAGTTTACGTGGCGATTTTACTGTGACGAGGATGGGACGTCGTTTGTAATTAATGTCGCATGCCACGTGGCTGTCAGGAACTGCCTTCAGTTCGGACACATCTCAAACGAGCTAAGAGCAGGGTTTTCTCTTAAAAATAAAGGAAGGGAGGTTGGGAGACACATTGTAGTCAGATGTTACTAACTTCAGGCAAGACTGCTGAAGCATACACCAACTGATTTCTAAGATTTGGTCAGATGAGGGTATGCCTGATGAATGGAATCTCAGCACCGTTTGCTCATCAGTCTCCTCGACATCGCTTATAAGAACTTATCTGCCATCCTGTGTGAATGTCTGAAAGCCCTCGTCAACAACCTGATTGGTCTCGTATCAGTGTGGTTTCAGACCACAATCGACCAAATCTTGACACTTAGGCAGATCTTGTCGATCCAAGTCGATATCCACCATCTTTAAGGCCGCATATGACAGCATTTATAGAGACGAGGTATACAGAGCCATGGCTAGTTTTGGCATTCCTGTCAAAAATCGTCAGATTGAGCAGAATGACAGTAACGATCCCACCGAGAACTTGATGTCAACAAAAAGATTTAGACAAGGTGACGTGCTGTCATGTGTTTTTTTTTCATCCAACAACACCAGAGGCACAATCTTTCAAAACAGGCACCAACTGTCAGATTGCAAACTGTCAGTGTCATTTTTATTGGAATTTCATGGTGATGGCATGCTTGCACCATATGACAGCCGACACAATGGACCATCTGTCATATTGTTGACCGTTTTTGAACAACATTTAGTTTTGTACAACATTTTCTTTGAAAGATCCAGTGGCACCGAGACGCATAAGAAGAATGTGAACACAAAGATCTTGAAAGGGTTGACAGATCCAGCTCGTGAAAGAATTGAAGCGGAATGACCATAGTTTGGGTCGAAATATCGATGAATGGGCCAAAAATGAGGACAATCAGTCAAAATGTCAATAAGCTAGGGTCAATGGTATTCGTTTCCTAATTTAATGGCAAGATGTGGTTCCAGCAGGATGGCTCCACGTGTGCCATACACTTTCCTTTCCCATTCCCTTCTTTCTTTTAAAATATTTTCGAGAACGAGATCATATGTAGGGTCTTTGGGTTCTTGGAGTGTTATGGTGCCGTGTTTGACAACTTCGAAGGACTGTTTGGTGATGTTCAAGCGTAATCCTAACGAGTTTTTGGATCATGACAGGCCAGAGACCAGACACCAGAGACCAAGGTGTATAGTGCAGAGCACTCTTAATTGAGAGAAGGATTCATGCCTTAGGTACTCGCTTCATTCATATTGGAAGCCTGTTGCGCTGCGTTTTTTTGTCACTCCTGTCCTCGTTCCCCATGCTTACTATTTCTGTCAGAGACTTGTTCTTGGTCTTCTTTCGGACTCCGTTCTATGGCAGTCACTAGAAGGCGTTGCACACTCTCAATGGGTTGATTCTGTAAGCTGGCTTCGTCTTCCTTTTGTACTTCTTCGTCTTCCTTCTGTACTTCCTCGTCTTCATGGAACCACCTCATATTTTCGAGCTAAGGGCAATCTCTTGTGTTTTGGTCAAAGATTTGCCATGATCCTTGCAGGCACAATCTGTAGCAATATTAAGGTTCGTCAACTCTGGTTGCAAACTTCAACATGATCGCTCAGGGATACTGTTATCGTCTCCACGACTCGTCTTCTGCTGATTAGTATTATTTTCCAATCCTTTCCGTCTTCATGGACACGAGCACCAATTCGCTTCGACGAAGCCAAATATTTTCGAACATGAAGCCATTATCATGCATTAGATTCAACAGTAGTGACCCTAGTACGGAGTCTTGGGGAACACTGCCTGTGACATTGTGTTGCATCGTTCCATCGTTGGTGTTGTTATTGGGTATCCGTTTGGCCAGTGGTTTGGTACTTTTTTGGCGGTAAGTGCTTGCAGGTTGTTTCTGCAGTTAATGGTGGAATCTGGTGATCTGCGAGGCCTTCTGCGTTACACATTGAGCTCTGTCACCTCTGAAACGCTCTAGTAGTTGTCGATCATGCATGGATGCTCATCTGATAGGGAGGATCAGTCTTCTGACTCGTTCTCTCTCTGGTAGAGATGTTCTTTTGAGACACGGTTGGGCTAAGAAGTTGCCTGACTGACAGCCTGTCTTACACAATGTCAAGGCTTAAAATGTACTGTAAATGTTGTCGATCGTGTCATTTGGAAAAGGCCTAGTGATCAGTGATCATGGGAACTGATCGACAGTCAGAAATAGACCCAAACTTCAACTATATACATACATATGTGTCAGTTCAGTGGAAGTAAACAAACAACACTATCCAAGGATGGGGGGAGTGGTCGCGCCATCGCCAGTCACTCATCCGCTTGTGATTAAAACTAATGACATCCTCGCATTGAAGTTGTCGACTCGCAAGGCAAAGTGGTAACCAATCAATCCATGATTGATTTTAATCGCCACATGGCCGCCAATGCCAACAATATCCACCCATCCCAGCCAGAAATGTGGTCACCATCACCATTTATGGCTCACACTACGAGTATCACCCCTAAACTCAAGTGGGGTGATGAAGTCACGATCGTGATCGCGGGTGATCGCGCAAATGGTTTTCATTCATAAATACTCCTCTGTACGAGTATCTGTGTACGTAGTTTGTAAAATAAATAGTGGAAGTGGGAATAGAAAATAACAAAAAGCGAAAACACTGTTTGTTTTGTTCTCCATTCGCGAATGGTGCTTATCTATTCCCGGGGACAATGACAACGCCAGCGACAACGACATGAATGAAGCTACTGAGTGCCGAGTGATGACCTAATAATTGATCGGCCGGCTTTAGTTAATAGTACTAACGCATTTTATTTGTTTATCTTTATTTATTTATTATTTACATTTTGTTTTCTGCTGTTTTTTTCGTCACACCATTACGCTACTGGAGCGCGCGTTTGGCCGCGCGGTGTGGTGCCCTGGCGGAAAAGCTAATTGTAAATGGAAGTCGAATAAGTAAACAGGAACTGGAAATTGGTTACACAGTCCGTTTACACAAACGCAGTGCTTCCTGCGATAAGAATATTGATTTTAGATTGTTCTTAATGAATTTTAATTAGTTTGCGCGCTATTTGATTGGGAATTATCTGAGTCGGAGATACACAGATACACAGATACACAGCCCGATAGATAGTGTTCTATGGCGAGTGCAGATGGCAGATGTATCTGCAGACTGGGGTGTGCTAGATACGTTAATTGTTAAAATTGCTTTTATATTGCTGTTTAATGTTAGAAGTGGGCGTGCCCTCGCCCAGATGAATGGGGTGCCGAAAATGTTTCTAACTTCCGGTTGCAGAGTGGTGCTATGGAGAGAGTGCACTGGAAAGAGTGCGATGCGATAGTGAGTAAGATTTAGTCTGACTCGAGGTTGATGTATCTTTCGATTTGTATTTGGGATTTCTGTATAGTTTTGGATCTTGTTCTGCCCCAGGCATTCGTGTCAAAGAGTCGTGTTTTATAGCTGCCGAGGTTTTAACGAAAATGTCCAGCGGTAGAAGATGGAGGATAGCCTCTAGTCATGGCACTTGTGATACCAATGCAGGCCACCATATGTACGTCAGAATAGGTCTTACTATAGCCGTATACATCCATAGAATAATTTTAGAATTGGGACCCCAGTTCTTCCCAAATATTCTACTACAAGTGTAGAAGGCTATAGTTGCTTTCTTAATTCTTTCATTGATATTAGGTCTCCAGTTCAGTTTCTTTATCAAGAACGAGTCCTAGGTATCTCGCGCTATGCCAGATTTTAAGGGGAGTACGCCCAATGGACGGTAAGGTGAACCGTCTGTTGGTGAATAATACCAGCTCGGTCTTATAGGGATCCACATTTCTCAGCCCAGGTGACTAGGATCTTAAGCGCGTTCTCTAATATTTCGCTAAGGGTAGGTAGAAATCTGCCTGTAGCCAGCAATACGATGTCATCCGCATATGCAATGGCCTTAACACCACCGTACCTGAGTTGTAGCAGCAGGGGAGATTACTCCGCCTTGAGGGGTACCTCTGAAGGCGAATGCTTCCATCTTTGTACCCTCGTGTTCTGCGATAATCCAGTTGGTGAGTGAATTGTGGATCTTGAGATTCAATAGGGTCCCTCGAACCGCATCCGTTTTGATATTGTAAAAAGCACCCTCAATGTGGAAGAATGCGGCGAGAGAGAATTCCTTGTCTTCTCGATAGAGCCGACTACGCAGTGTAGCGCCGTCTCCACACTTTTCCCCTTGGTATAAGCGTGTTGGGACGTGGACATGACCTCGGGACGAAGTCTGCTGCGAATGTACGTAGATATCGGCTAACCTCTCGAAGGTTTTCAGAATGAAGGAGGTTAGGCTAATAGGGCTGAAATCTTTGGCGGTGCTGTGACTTGGCTTTCCAGCTTTGGGTATGAACACCACCTTGACCTCTCTCCATGTTCTAGGGATGTGTCTGTGTTTGAGACTGCTAATAAATAATCCTTTGACTACCGGAACAACCGTGCTTGAGGTGCTCTGAAGCATGATCGGTATGATTCCGTCCAGCCCTGGTGATTTGTAAGGTGAGAATGAGAGTTCTCTCCTCTGAATTCAAGTCAGCTGGTAACTCATATTCTGTGTTTATATTTCTTACTGAGCTATCGACAGGTTGAGTTGCACTCCCAGGGAAGTGGGTGCTAATAAGCAATTTAAGTGACTCAGCACAAGATTCAGTGCAATAGATATAAAGTTCTTAATGTGCACACTGCGCCCACTTTTGGCGACCTACCTAGTACTAGCAAATGTTTTGGAACACACGGTTATTGGCTACACATTCTAGAACAACTTATCGGACATGGCCCTCATTTGCCTTCCAGCTACGGTGAAGTCGGTCTGGCCACTCATCGATTGCAGTACGTACGTCATGTATTGAAAAAGCGCGCTACAAAGACTCAATTCTTGGATGTCGAGTAGTGCGAGCCATAGTCTCCAGAACAGACTATAGTTTGTAGTCTAATGGATTGAGGTTCGAGCTACCAAATGGCCAATCAGCCTTATGAGCTGGAGCGGAGTCTTGTGGAAAGGTCCACGCTTCAGGTCCACAACGTTCTCCTAAACATCCGTTTGATACACTTTCGCCCACGTTTTGACACCTTTCTCGCAGAAATGGAGCTTGGTGACATCATAGGCGACTCCCTATCAAACCATTAGAGAAGCTGGCTGGTGGTGACGTTGATTTCTTGGATCGAGCTCAGATGCATGTCGTGATGACAGAGCATAGACTCTATCTTTCTGTTCGTTGAATGCTTCTTCGTGCGTAAACAGAATTCGTCTGTGACCGTTCCTCGCGGAATGGGAAAGCACGGCTTTTGATTTTGACTTACTTATGGTGCGTCCTTGCTAATATCCATCTCCCGATGTCCCGTCACTTGTCAAGTTGGAGTGGATGCGTTCCAACCATTAGTAGAGAACGGCATCTGTTTGGGCAAATTCGTGACTGTGATTCAGGTCGAGGACTCTGATATACGTCTTTGGATACGTCACACCCATGTTGACATACTTTGCCTAATCTGAGTACCAGGACATTAAGCTGTGACTGAAGAGTTGACAAGAGAAGGGAAGCAATCCCTAAAGAACGGTAGGAGTTCCGCCATAAACAAGTGAGTTCACCAGAACTCCAACAATTTCTGCGTGGATCTAGCAACCTTCACCGCTCTGCCCCAACAAGCCCCAGTAGAACTCAATTGAAACTGATAATTGAACTCATAACATTCGGTTTCATACTGCGAGGGTGAGAAGAAGACCTGGAACCCTTGCTCTGTCATTGTCCAGCAACAGTGAGGCTGCGGCACAAAATGTTTAGAGGATCACTGGTTTGGTATCAGTTGTGTGCCGGACAAACTAAGAGATCGCTTTTAACGACCACCAGCCTTCCCAATAGATTCACGAAGATTGGAACCGAACAGGCCCGATAGCGGCCTAAGGATGAGTCCATAACTCAGCCTCGCCCACTAATCAATCAAATCGGGCAAAGTCTTGGTCTTAAGTCGGTTGGGTTCCATGAACTTGCTTCAGGGTTGTTTCGCGCTCTGGGGACATTCTACATGCATCTTGGTGTGGTCCCTGTTAGATGATACCCAAGACGCTTGTCGCCGTCTTTTCTCGTCGTGTAAGCCCATCGTTTACTATCCTCGAAACCTTCGTTTCCGTAAATCAATGCTGCAGTGACTATAAGGATTTTAGTGCTTGACTGATGGAAAAGCTATAAAAGCGAGCTCCTTTTTCCAGAGGCCTTCTCGTGCACAAGATCATGAATTTTTATTTGAAATATTGTGGGTACCGTTCCAAGGGCTTAAGGGCGTCTTAAGAACTGGAACCGTATAGCCCGACACTGGTATTTCGAAACTCAGGGAGCTTAGAAACCCCTCAAGTCTGGTATGCAATCCGCAATCTTAAGAAAGTAGTTACGATGATTGTATTCTAATATTCTCAGTTGACTTGTAAGGTCGAACCCGGCTTAAGGTCCAAAATCTGAAACTTAGATACTTCGTCTCTCCGAAGAGATCAATAGGGATGTCTTGTAAGTTTTCGGGGACTCATGGTATGGTTAACTGAAAGGGCTTACAGTAGGGCTTGGACTCCCTCTTGTTAAAAGGCGGTCCGTCCTAGACATTTGAACGGACTGAAACTGGGTTGACCCCATTTAATATGATTCTCTATGGCAAGGTCCTCAATGGACCCAAGGAAGTGGGTGGCAAGTAGTAATGGCCAGCTGTTATGAGATCTATTAGGTATGCAAGTCGAGATTTGGTTATCTTAAGGATTTTAGTTAGTTGGAGTGGAGGTAGTCTTTCGATCTTTTCGCAGTGGGTCCTCCAAGTTGTACGGTTCTATTGAATGAGGTAGACCCTTACAGTGACACGATTCGCTTTTATTTTTAGCTGGCTTCGCGTTTTGTCCACTAAATTTTGAACAGTCCTTGACAGATGTCAAATCGTATGTCGTTATGATCTGAACCTGACAGAGAGACCTCCTAGAGGTATTTGTTTGATGAAAAGCATACCACCATCACCATCACCGATGCAAAATTTTGCTGCTGCGGTACTTGAAGATGGCTGTAGTTTCTATGGTGAAGGCGACTGCGATCTTGACTCTTCCCTTAGGCGACGATCTCCACTTTATACTGTCATAGGGAGTAGGCATTATATTGTGAGACTAGTTATGCCCTGACATCACCTTTTCGGAGTGTGAATATCCCACCAATACTCGTGGCATCCCATCTGATGTACTCTAGTCCTCAGTCAGTACAGAGATCGAGATTTAAGTTTGAACAGCATCTCTCTTTGGAGAAAGGATTTCGAGATCCAATTCCAAACGAATAGCAAATTTGTTTAATTTTTCAGGGTGCTACCTCTCACGAACGTTCGACAAACATCCGAGAGTATAATTGTCATTCGGACACGCCTTTCAACGGAAGACCCTTTCTATTTCTATGGTTGTAAGCAGCTAGACCAGTTCTGTGAGTGTCTTAAGCCATTCCATCGATTGTCAACCGATCACTTGAAACGGTTCGAGAGTACTCGTAACTCTCAAGTGATTCACACAGCGCCGAAGAGTATATTTCCTGTTTTAAGTTGATTTACACTTCCTATTGTTCCAGAACATGCTCCGCTGGAGAATCTTCCGAAAGCCGGAAACACTTTAATTGTTATGGTCTGGTAATATTCTTCTTCTTCATTCCTTAGTGTACTACAAGGGGAGGGGGCGAGGTTTTGTGCTGTTACGTCTTGCAAGCACTGAAAATCCAATTAAGTCGACTTCCTTTCGCCGAACCACTGACAGGCAGGAAATTACTCAAAATATTTGCACAATGTCAGCGGCCCTGACGGTGTCGACCGGAGCGGGCGACATTCGAGGGCGAGTCGCGCGCGGTGATCGTTAGTGATCCGCGACAGTAATTTTCTTCTTAAGTCGGCGGATTCTATTTTTACAAAACAAAACAAAAAAAAAAAACTAAGTTTGCCTCGTTCTCGTTCTCGTTCTCTTTTGTTTTGATTTTTTCTTCTTCATTGCTGTTTTCGGTTTTTTTTGGTGGAGGATTTCTTTGGAAACTTCTTGTAGTCGTAACGACGACTTTAGTGGGACATTTTGGTTCTTAGAATGCTTTTTGGAAGATTAATGTGTTCCACCGCTGACCATGACATTTGGAGAAATTTATGTTGACACATTTACACGATGCCAGCACGAGGAGGGGCATACTGAAATCCTTTGATACTCAAAAATGGGACATCTAATCAGTCTGTCTGTGTGTGTTTCGGTTTCTGTTTCTGTTTTTTTTTTTTCGGAGGAATAAATGAAAGAAATATTTCACTGGAAATGAACGCCAGCCTGAGAGATGTGATGAGCGAGGAGCATTGGAATTTCCGGTTGGGAGATACACATATACTTTGAGGTCGCTACAGGATAGTGTATTCTTGGAAGTTTTATCCACTGATTTGATTAATGATGCTGCTGTTGGATTTGGACGAAAGCTTCAGCCATTTTAAGGTAAAACGCTGCTTAATTCAGGAAGTCTGATTGAGCTGGACAGTCCGAGGGGCTATCCGGTGTCCATCTGGAGTTCCTTCGTTGACTGTGTACGAGAAAGCTTTTCAGCAAGGCGAATCGCGGACTGTGTGCTTGGAGACACTCACTAAGAAAAGGGTGACCAAATAGCAATGATACTTTTTCCAATTGTTATGTTTTTGCAGCTGTCAAAGTTATTAATGACATCCAGCTGTCAAAATATTCAGTAAGGTTTGCCATTCCTTCATGCATCGTTTCACGTGTCATCGTTTTCAAAATATTATCAAAATTCCTGTTCAGTTGTGAATACCCAACGCGGCAGGCAATTCATCCCACCGTGGAGAAGTTTGAGCGGAGAGTACACTCTTTTGGACCTTAAGCTACCAACCAGGCAGAGATTAGTGCGAAATGAAGAAAACATAGCCGCCGAAGCGGCCAGTATCGAAGGAGGCCCAGAAAATTGGGCATCGGCTGAGAGTCAACCCGGCTTATTTTGGGGTTGGATTTGGGCCTACATATCCGTATGCAAGTATTGAAGCCGGACGACCATAGAGAACGTCGCGAGTTCCCTGGAAATGATCCGTATTTTGTCCAAAAAATTATTTTCCGAACGAGCCCCATTTCTGGATCAGAGGTTATGCTAGAACGAACACAATCTACAAGTGTTCGACCTTGCATCCATGCATCCACAAAGACTGACTGTTTGGTGCGGTTTATGGCATGGTGGCATCATCACTGTTGGCGTCAATGGTCTCAGGTATGGAGCGGTGTTAACCCACTTTCTGTGACTAGAGCTCGAGAACATCGATATATCCGAGCTGCGGTTCCAACAGGATGGCGCTACATGCCATACAAGCAACGCAATGCTCGAAATTGTGAAGGAAAGCTTGGAGATAGTTCAGTCATGCGACTTGAACCCACTCTAGAGTTACGTCTAGTCTTAAGTCTACGCTAACAAGCTAACCACTTTGAGCGAGCTCAAGGCCAACATTCGAGACGCTATTGCCGGAATAACGCCGCACATATTGAACCGAGTCATCAAAAATAAGACCGATCCTTTGAAGCCTTGCCAGCGAAGCCGATGTGGCTATTTGAATCTGGTCACCCTTTACAATTTGAGTGTGGAGTTCGATCTCTTTGTTATGACCACCGAGAGCGCGTTTGCAGCGATCGATTCTTTGGAAACAATTTTCCTCCACTCTTCCACACATATCGGACGGAACTTTGGCAATTTCGTGTTCGATACTGTTCCAGAACTCCTCCAAACCAGTGACTTAACATAAACCCATTCGACTGAACCATCGAGATTACACGATCACCGAATTTCCCCTTCAATGGATCAATTGTTTCACCAACTGGTTGGCATGTGGCACCATGTGATTGGAACCACATGTCACTGATGTCAATTCCATCCAATTGACACTTTTTGTGGATGCGTCTCTTGTCTCTTGAAGCACAGGTGGGCTTGTTGCTGTCAGCATAACTCATATTTTGCTAATTGACGAAGCTCATCAGGATTTTCTTCAAACTTTTGCAGATCCCAATCGGAGAAGTTTCGGTGCTTTAAGTGGTCAAGAGTCTTCAGTTCTTGAGTTATTTTGACCTTGTAAGGGTGTAGACCAAGATCTTTACGCAAAATTCACCACAGATTCCCCATTCCTGTGAATGGCGTGGAATCCATTGATTTGTCTCATTTGGAACGGAACGGAAGCAGCCGTAACAGCGATATTCTCAGTACTTTGAGCGATGCGATGTCTCACAGTGACAAGAACCTTATCAACTATGCCAAGCACAGTCTCGCTGGTGGAAAATATATACACTACTGTCCCGCTTTGCTCCGCTGCTTAATATAAAATTGAAGAGGCTACGCGTATAAGGCAGCGCACCGCTTTGACGGTTCATTAGATGCAACTCTGAACATGAAATTGAAGCAAAATCCTTACGAATACTCCTCCCACATATACCAGCTCTTAACATTGCTGTAGTAGATCAGAAAAGCACTCTCCAGTTGACATCTGTCAAACATGACGTGACAGTTGAAACCCACCACAACCATTTGCCTACCTCACACCTACCATCAGTAGGCAAACATTTACAAATCTAAATACCCGATGTCAAAATATTCTAATTAGTTACTCCACAAGCGTACACAACTTCCGGTAATCACCTTCTGCTTCGATGATTTATCTAACAACATGTATTCCTCGTATTTCTCGTTACGAAACTCAATAAACTTTCCAGCCCACTATCACCACCATTACCTGCACCACCAGCAGCAACAGCAGCAGAAATAGTAGAAGCCAGTGCGCATAGTATCTACTCTCTTCTGCCTTCTAATTAACTTTTTTAGAAAGAAAGGCGCGCGGCGGAGGCCGGCTTCCCACTCGTATCTCAAATTTCACATGAAGCGCTCGTTTCGTCAACGCCTTTCAAAAGTGTTTGTCGTCGTCGTTGTCGCTTTGACTTTTCTCTGACACTCAAGTGTTACGTGGGATCTACCACCATTATTTACAAAAAAAACAACAAAATGACACGCGAGTGGGACGTAGTCTTGCCATTTTTGGTTAAAAACGAATTTCTCCCGACCACCACCATCTTCGCATCGGCATCGAGAAAATTCAATATTCCTCCATGACATGCTGTGGGTTTTTCCCCAGCCTCTTTGCTTTGACAGTTGGCTTTGGGTTTTGGCCGAGATATCAAAGAACAAAGAGTTGATGGTAATAAATCGCGCGATATTCTGTTGGCTTAGAGATTCTTCTCTTTCTGTCCACTTGTGTCCACCTTGGCCAAATCATTACGACGAGTGTAATGGGTCGTAAGTCACAGTTGGAGATGTCATTCGGCTGTCATTAGCTTTTATTCGACGGCCAATAAAATTAATTAAAATCATTAGAGACTGAGAGAGAGGCTCGTTTTGGAATAGGTTACAAGTTTATGGGTTGAATAGGCTTCGGCTTAGGCTTTCGCTTCCCATGACTTTGATTTTAGGACTGTGACCGATGTTATGGCTGACATTTATTGATCAGGTGACACTTTAAGGCCGTTGGCAGTAAATATTTTTACATATGGCGGTCGAATGAAATATGCGGGCTTTCTCAGAGGCGTGTTCCGTCAGAGTGGGCGTTGACTCATCAAAAATTCGCTTCTGTGACGAAATTTATGCTTCCACCGTTTGACCTACTGAGGATGGAGGAGAGTTATGGCTTCAGAGGGTTACACAGGTTGGGCTAGGACTTGGCACAATGGTGACTCGAACTTACGTGGAGAACTAGTACGATCTATACCCACAAATGGGGGAAAAGACAAGAGAATCCACCAACTGGAACCCTGAGACTGAATGGTTTAGTTTTGTTGGATTATGCGGCTGTCTCCGCTAAGACAGAACCACATTTAGACCAAATGGAAGGTCCGTGTGATACCAAACAAAGCAAAGAGACGAACTGTAAGCCGGATAAGAGGCAAACAACTTGTTTTGGGTCTCAAACCCAAACCATTAGATGATTTGTCGTTTAGGCATGAGACCAGGTTGAACCAGAGACATCTTTATTAAGTCGAGTCTGGCTAAATCGTTAAGATCTTCGACAAAGTATTAACCAAGCGCTTTCCTTCTTAATGTCGATAGAGTAGGACAGGTACACAAGACTGAAAGGGAGCACCCATCCTTCTGGGTTGTTTATCTATCAAACAATGGCTCTAAGTATGTTTTTTAGATTCATCCTACTTACGATGGTGATCGCTGTCCTGTCCCATTCGAAGACTTTTTGTTGACCAAAATTGAATGGACTTGAGATCAGTGACATGTGGTTCCAACAAGATGGTGCCACATGACACACAGTTGGTCGAACAGTTGATCCATTGAAGACGAAGTTTGGTGATCGTGTAATCTCGAGAAATGGCCCAGTTGAATGGGTTTACGTTAAGTCATTGGTTTATGTCAGCAAGCCAAGAACTTAAGAGGAGTGTCGAACTCGAAATTGCCAACGTTCCGGCAGATATGTGTGGGAGAGTGGTGGAAAAGTGTCTCCAAAGAATCGATCGCTACAAATCTAGACTTAGTCGTTTGACTTGTCCGTGGGTCCTATACAATCTGCATCAGATCGTATGTAGCAGCGTATTGATTCTGCATGTTAACTCCGCCTTTACCGACGCCGAATGCTCTCCTTCTAATTCTGATCCTAGGTGCTTGCTAGTGGACAAGTCAATTTGCCTGCTGGATCTAAAAATCAGAAGATTCTTCTTGTCTCTCTCCGATGAGCACTAGTTCCATGCATGTCATTCAACACATTGCTTCGTTTGGTGTTTTGGTTACTAAAACGACAAATCGCCAGGAAGTGATAAGCGTCTTAGTACGGAACCTTGTGGTAACCGGTGTTCCATTGCCTTGCTTCTTCGTCAAGCAGTGCCTTTTCACACTAGTTGACGATTGGACTCATCTGTCGTCTGTCTTTCCATACATTTCCTCGCCTTACTGATGACTTAAGCAATGGAATGGGTCTTCAGGAGTCTATGTTTCGCAATTTGTGAGATCACCTTCCTTGTTGCTCAATTTAGAAGTCTGCGCTAGGAGGGATCTTTCATTTTGGCAGAACCGTCTATACTCAGATCGTTGTTTGCTTTAATACCATTTTTCTTCACTTCTCCAGAGGATTTGCGAATTCCTGTCGAGTTGACCACTTGGTGGAGTCTAGCATTCTTTTCATTCCACTATGAGACACAAACCAGATCAAACACAACCTCTTGCGAGTTAATGCCCCTAGTAAGGACCCGATCCGCTTGTAGGTACTCTATCTAACCATCCATAGTTGGAGTGGCTTACAATTCCGGGTTTCTATTCTCTTCCTCGCAAAAGTGTGTTCAACGTTCCTATATTTTTGACATGACTGTGCTGTAGCTGATGGACACTTTTGGTGTATGTCCAGCCAATCCTGCCGCAGGATACTGTACATCTTAAGAGAGCTGAAAAGATTAAGGACTATCTAGACTCAATTGCATAAAGAAAGCTTACAAGACGAGACGTCTTCCTTTTTCCAGATGATTTCTGAATCGTCTCCACCATGGTTTGGAACTCAGGTATTCTTACTCCGCGGGTGAGTGTCTAGGCTAAGTAACTAGCTTTATTGCTCAAGAGTCTGGAAGTTGTCTCAATAAGAATGAATTCTTTCCATATAGGGACGCACATGTTTCACATGGGTCGCGAGCTACATGGGACCGTCTACTTGTAAGACGAACGGATATACTCACCGCTCATAGGAATCCGAGTCAAAGCTGGTTTAACTCAGTTCACGAAGGCCCTTCCTAGTTTTACGTACGAACTCATGGGTTTCACGAATTTTTTTTCTCTGAACGTACGAGTGCTGACAAGTTTTTGCAATTTCCGAACTGAAGTCACGAGCTTCATGAGTTACCGAGGTTTTTCGAGATCTTCACTCAAACAATGACGCTCACATTTGCTTGTAAGTTCTCAGGATTTGCTTGACTTCCATGAGTAGCACGAGACTTTAGAGTTAATCTCTCGAAACTGGTGGACATAAACACCATCAGGAGTTTTATAAGTCGCATGAGTTACAGAAGTTATACGAGCTCGTGAGTTCTAAAATTTTGACGAGTTCACGAGTTTTTACTCGCAAGTTCCACGATTTTCATTAATGTACTCACAAGCCTCATGACTTCAAGGAGTTTCCTGAGCTATTCTCTTGAGCCGTAGAAAATTTCGCGAACTCGAGTTCTATTGGGCTCATGAGTTGGTCTCGTACGTGAGTACATACGAGTTTTACAAGTTAGACGACTGTGAAGAGCTCATGAGTTCCTCGAGATCTTGTGGTGAGCGTACCGAGTTCGTTTCAAACGACAGTTTTCCTTTGTGAGTCAGTCTTATGAAGACTTTAGACAGCTCCTGTCTAGACTCTCTCTCTCTCTCTCTCTCTCTCTCTCTCTCTCTCTCTCTCTCACAAGGCCGTACAATGTTGCCAGCGCAAACCTGTTTCGTCATTCAAGTGACAAATGGTTATTCCATGGAAGAGACTACGAGTAAGCCTACAATTCATCGAAAGAGTAACAAAAAACCACCAATTAACCATCTACCCATCCTACAAGGCTGTATTCCCTCGGGGGGCCCACTGCCATTGGAGACTCCTCGCGTCCTCATTCACTCGTTCACCTTACACAACATTGTTGCTCAGACGCAATTAATTAAATATATGGAGCCAGCAACGCCAATTACGCCTCTTGATTCCATAGAATCACTTTAGTCCAGCGTATGTATAAATATGAATGACGGAAGATGGCTTTAACACAAAAAGCCGGAGAAATTATTTCTCGGTACGTTCACCTGTTGCACGCAAGCCCTATTATCCCGGCAAATGAATTGCATGAGAGTGGAAGGCAACAAAAAAAGTATCAAGTTACTGCATCGCACTACAACGCGAACCAAAAAGGAAAACAAAATTAATTACATCATCATTTCCACGCAACAGTTTTCCATGCTCTCTCTATTCTCTAGTCCTCTGTGGCACTCTAATTAATTGCTGGTGTGCTCCAGCAAGCCAAAAAGGTCGGTCGGTGTTCGTCTGTCTGTGCTAGAATCGCATGTCAACGTCTTGCTACATTTTTTACGACGCAACGTAACCCATTCATAAAAATGCATCTAACTTTTTTAATTATCCATACAGAGAGAGAGAGAGAGAGAGAGAGAGAGAGAGAGAGAGAGAGAGAGAGAGAGAGAGAGAGACACGCGGAAGGTCTTTTTCGGAAGCTAAATGGAAAATATTTTATGGCCTCGAACGGGCCGTAAAGTCTTAAGGGGAACTGTGCCTTGTGGGGCATGTGAATCTGGTTAATCAGCTGAGGATGTGCTCGAGGTGTTTGTTCAAAGTGGAACTCACCCAATTACCAGGAGAATGCCTCCCGTTTGGAGAGCATGAGGATGAAGGAGGTCTGTTTTTGACATCCCTTGCGTACTTTGAGTCTACAAATAGACTGAGGTATTGAAATTCGGCCGAACTCGGCCGACAAATTTGAATGAAGCTCGATGGATCTCATTACCATTACTATCAGCTGTTCAGGGGACGCGCTTAAAGTCGTGGAACTGATTGAGTTTCCAGACGGTAGAAGCCAGTCAAAGAGTCGCGTTTGACCGATAAGCTCAAAACGGTTTTGTCGAACCAGCATCCTTTGAGTAAGAAAAAATCGGGTGAGAGAACCGCTGGCAATCTATCTTTCTCTCATTCGAGACGCGTTGCTTTGAGCGAAGAACTGTGGAATTCAGTGTAGCGCCATCTATCGTGAAAAGCACAGTGGAACAGATGCATCTGCAGATCTAACGTCACTGACCTTAGATCTGCAGATGCTGAGCTTCACCATGCAAAAGGTGAGTCTAAATGGCTGGCTTCTATTCTCTCTATCATGTCGATATCAAAGAAAGGACCTAGTAGTCCTTCTTCTGTCCGGCGGCACAACCACTTAAAGAAGCTGAGGTAGACTTCCTTACTTGTCAAGTCGCATCATGACTGTCAATAGGCGAACATCTTTACTTCCTTATTCAGGTGGCGCTACTGTCCGGGGTGAATCTAGACCTCGACCAAGAAGCCTCTCTAGTTAGCGCGGTCTTTGTCTCCGCACTCCAAGTTTTCTCTCTTCTTCTTATACCAGGAGGGACAGGCTTATAACAAACATACTTCGGGTCGGAGGATCGATGTCTATCGCTCTACAAGTCCTGGTCATCTAAGACCAGGTCTCTATACTCGTAGAGTTTGGTATTTGATCTCCTCTTCCAAAGCCTGTCAGCGCAAACGGGACGGAGAAGAAGGATATCCTCTTTCGTCTTCATTGACGTCTACGTTTCTGCGCTATTTAGCAGGACTGGGTTGATGAGAGGCTTACATAGAGCCTCCTTGGAGTTTCTTCTCAAGGCCTTGCTATTCAATTGTCTCCTTAAGCCAAAGAAGCTATTGGCAAGAGTAATCCTTCGTCTAATCTTCGAAACTATGTTGTCAAAGTTCGTAGTGGACTCGCGGTAGACTAAGTGGCTAAATACCTCTGTGTTTCGGTACAGACATATCAACTCTATTAACTCTAACAACATCTTCCGTCATCTTCTCTATGCCACCGTTCGCCTATTCGTCGACTAATCGCACTGCAAAGTGTTATACAACGAAGTGCTATCAATCTCCACAGAAGGGTCCAGAAACAAGATCAGAGTTGGATCCAGATCCTTTCTTTAACTTCCCTGGTCACTACCGGACCTAGACTGGGCGAATGGCTTGAATGACTCAATGGTCTCACTTGAATCAATTCCTCTTCCAAATTCTTCTGTGGACGGCGTAGTTCAAGTTCTAGTTCAGATTCACTTAACGCGAACGTCTGACAAACCTTCGAGGGTATTACTGTCATGAAATATTTTCAGAAACGTGAAAGTCACGACTGCTTCTTTCTTTCGGAAGATAGGCTTGTGTTTAAGATGCAGAAATACGGTTATGAAACTTCGACTTCATAACAAGTGATCCTCTTCTGTTCTTCTCCAAAAATCTCCATTGGCTTCGATAGGTTAGGGGGTGCCTTCACTAGACCAACAGACCGTCCTTAGCTCAATATTACGCACGTCCTCCAAATCAATGAAGACGAACTCCCAAGAGACAGATGGGGCAGGACAGTCACACTGTAGGTTCCGGATAGATTCAATATTTTCCTCATTCCTGCAAGTTATGCGATAGTCGTTCTGTGCAGTACATCGAGGAGCTCCGCCTACTTACTATGCCGGAGAATACCCGATCTCTTCTTCTTCAGGGCTGCCCATACCGGCTGGTTCATTACGCATCCATCCAGATGAGTCCATGCTGGCTTCATCTTCTCTCTTTTTTTTTTTAAGGTGCATCCCAGTTGAATGAAGTAGAAAGCTCATCAGTCCTTTCCTACGATTTCCATATGTCGTGGTATCCAGCGGAGGGTCACCTTATGTGGCTCTGGCTATATTGCTCAGGAGTGATTTATAGGGATCCCACGAGCTTCTATCTAACTATAGCAAAGCGCAAAACCCTAACGGGCCCTGGCTGTTTCGTGAAACCCAGCTCTTGTACCGATCTCCATCTAGAATCGTCAGCTCTATGGTGCTTCCAATAGCTTCTGTCCGGAAATCGTATGGGAAATCAAGTATCGGGTTCATGTGATCAGTTACCGTCGATCTGTTCGTGGTCTCCCATCAGGATAGCATCGACTCAGAACTGTAGAGTTTCGATGACCATTATCGTACTTCCATCAGTCTTACAGCACTATTCAGCGGAATGAGACTGACTCAGTAGTGATCTCATAATACCCATGGAAGCCGCCCTGTGTAAGGTTAGAAAGCTGATATTGCTTCTCAAGTGCTTTCCACCAATCGCCTTCTCTTCGTCTTACCAGTAAGATGGGCTTACAATCGCCGTATTCAGTCAGTATACCACGGCTGGTTTGAAGCCCTACGAAGCCCGTTCTTCGGTGGTTTTCTTCTAGAATCCACAATTATGCCCAAATGTCGCGCCGATCTCCAGAGTCCAAATTGAACTCCTTTGATCTTGGGAGGACTAGAGGTAGGGATCAATCTTTTCCTAGTGAAGAGCATCTCCTCCGTTTTCGACGGGTTGACTTCTAGTCTTTTGCTGCTAGCATCTCGTCCATGTAGTCTGAGATTGAGTGGTCACATTCCATTTTCCTTCAGTTTTACCAACATCTCGTCGTCCATCCCAAGAAGTCCTATTAGAGGAGAGAGGACTCCGTCTTGAGGGCGTTCCTCTTCTTGCTCTTCCAGATCTCCACTAGAGGATCAGTGTAATCTGATGTCCAGTTTTGTGCTGGGTAAGCTGTCCACGATTCCATCGGAGCTTACATTGTTAAACGCGCTCTTCATCAATTGTGTTCGCTGCTTCATCTTCGCTCGTTCTGGACAGAATCTCTGGAATGATCGGTATGTCCAGCGTTTCCTCATCCACGTTATTGCAAACACAGGTCTCCTCTGGACCTTGTTTGAATATTTAAGAGCAATACACAGTGGCGGGTAAACTTTGGATCGAATCAACGATTCCCTGAGAACCCCATCGAATCCTGAATCCTTTCTCACACTCAGGTGACCCTCATTGCCACTACAAGTTGAATCCCTGTCAGGTATACCATACAACAACCATCAGTTGGTCCTAAACAAACCTAATTGAAATCCACCTTTCAATCTCGGCAACAAAACTGAAACATCTGGACATTAATCTCAGGTCCCCTTCTACGTGGTAGCAACCAGCAACCCTTCCCGATGAATATCGTCCATTCATCCCTTGGCGGGTACCCATACCATCTGCCCCTGTACGATGTTGTTACAACTGCGCAACATTCTTCCCATTCTTCCTCGCCCATCCAGCTTCATCTTGCTGCGTCGTCATCGGGGTAACGCCAACTTCTATTATATTCCATCGCGACAGCTGAGTCCACAGCGAAGCACCTTTTGTCCAACTCTGTTCTGCGCGCCAAAGTTATTCCCTCCATTCATCTCATCGAGACCGGGAGTGGGGGGAACGTGGATTAATAAAAATTCCTCCGCACGAACTCGCATAACAATCTTCGTGTGTCACAGAGGCCTCCTTTCAAGATGATGATCATGTTGATTGCTCACCCCGGCGGTTCCGCGTATCTCCCATGAACCATGTAGCGTAACCAAAAAAAAAAAAAAAAAGAAGGGACGACGGACCGGCTATAATGATGACGAGCTTCGCAAAATCGGTCTCACTGGTCTCGTCGCACTCCCATTCATGAATGAAATGTGCGATTGGGGCTGTTGGGGGAAATTTCGCTTTTCCGGGTAAGGAAATTGCTTGACGCTTCGCTTAGCCTACTCTAGACTCGCGTGAGTGTACCAAGGAAGCTATGCATCTTGGAGGCCGTCGCCGTCGTTCGGTTATCGCGTGTAATGGCCCTGCGAGCATATGGAAGTCGTTATTCCTTTACTGTGCATTGTTATGGTCATGCTTGAGGGAATTCCCATTCATTGTTTCGCACCGAAGACGAAGAAGACGAAGACGAAGCACTGGAACTGATGCGATGTGCTTGGCGGACAGGAAGAAGAAGGGAAATTTGTTGCCATATTTGGCTGATGAATGTGTGGTGGACTCGATTCCATAGATTGTGTGCGACCACGCGGTGTGGGAATTGGTAAATTTAATTGGACGTGGACTGGATTGGATCATGATCCTCATTCCTAGATGATTCCTGGTTGTCCATCATCACAGCATCCTGCAGACAGAAACTGCCCACTGGCGTCGACGCAAGACACGAGTAATCATTTAGCGGCGAAAGATGGAGTCCCTCAAGGCTCTGTACTAGGTCCAACACTTTGTATTCTTAGATCGCGAATCCTGAGATCAATTTGTTGACGACAAAGCCATAGTTACAGTCGCAGAACTCACAAAAGAAATGAAGCTTGACCTTCCAAGACTGGAAAACAAACTTGAGGCTAAGGAGACTATAGGCGCCAACGTCTGAGACCACGTAGTCATAGATGCACGGCTTACTCTCAACAGTGCCATGAAGACCATAGACGCAAACATCGATGGCCACTCAGTCAAAGATGCACGCCTTGCCCTCAACCAAGGCACGGATACTATAGTCGCAAACGTCTGTGACCACACAGTCATAGATCCACGACTTACTCTCCACCAAGCCAGTCACTACTCTGGCAAGGATCAACTGGAAGCATAAAGCTTTGGACCTCTCAGACATAACGACTACCTGCCCGGAACAAGTGAGGATAGTAGGAAAGTAGAACACCATTTACTACCACAGAGGCTTGGTAGTCAGTGGAGGGAAATTATTTCACGGGAATTTTCTCCACCTCTAGTGGGACATTTGATGAACAACCTTCATTTTCTGTAGCATTTGACTGTCAGTTCCCGACAATTGTTGTTCCTTAGCGGAACGATGAAGTTGCTTGAGTGCCTAATCAGTGAGTGAGTGATGACATTCTGTTAGCGAGCTGTTTAAGCTTGAAATACAGCATACACCCTTGTACCTCTGAAAAGTGCACGAATTTTTCACAGGAAAGCGGTATTACTTTCAGCGGGAATTATTCCGCATTTCGAAGGTGAATTCCTTCTCACTAAAGGTGGGAAAAAAACTCCCGGGAAGTAATTTCCCTGCACCCGTCATGTAGTGAGGGATATTCCCAAGAAGTTGATACCAAAATGAACGAAATTCATAGGATGAGGACCTCAAATGCCTTCCAAATTTCGTTACATCATCTCTTGTAAACCTGCAGGCTACGGCAAGAAGCTTGTGGTCGGTCTACATCCTTACTTTTGTCTTGTCAAGCTGTCAGCAATGACACGATTGCCAGAAATGTCATGACATCTTACACTCAGCTTGCCATTCGTGTGTTTATGACTTGCGTCACGTCTAGACGAAATGTGCCCCCTTTAGTACCCAACCCTTGAGTAACGACGTAGTTTTATCTTCCACAGAAAAGATGGCCGGAAAAGATAGCGTGTACGTTGAACGTGTAACATTCCTAGATAACAGAAACTGTGTCCCCAATTGTCTGTCTTTCGCGTTATCTAGACCGGAATCGTCTGTGCCAAGGTCGCTGAAAGCCGCACTCATATTTACTCAAGTGCGTGCCAAAACAAAGTCACCGGAAGACGAAGTCGTATCTACCCAAAGTATTGACTGATAATACAAGTATGTCTGTCAATATTTGTCAAGCTCTCCGGCCGCCACACTACGAGCACCTTCACCGGAAATGCAATTCGCTCCTCTGTGGGCGTTATGTTGGAGTAGCCAAATGTACTCGACTCCGCAACACCGCCCACATCCTTGATCTTGCACCTATTACCGATTTATTAACCCGATTTACATTCTCCTCCGAAGGATGTTTGTCGAACGAATATGCTCTCGCCATATGTTCAACATCATTCCGCCGCACTCGTACAAGAGGATGGTGGGCAGCAGCAGCAGCAGCAACAGTCCCAGCCGCAACAACAGTCCCAACCGCAGCAGCACTCTCCAACCAGCCAGCCAGTCAGCCAGCACAGCAAGCCGCGGTACCACGATTGAGATTTTTGCTTCTCGCCAAAATCTTGTGAGGAATGTTTTGCGTGGGCATCTTCATTCATACACTTCCGTTGAAAGATGGTGGAATGGGATTTCTTTTGGAATTTTCGTTCGCGCGCCCGAAACGAAAAAATAAGAAAAAAACCAAACCAAACCAAACCACAACACCATTTGCGCCCTCTTAACGCAAATTTATTCAACTCACCGGATCCATTTGTCCATCTAACAGTTTGTGGAGGGCTAGGTGGCGGGGGAACCAAACCACACACACACATCAGATTGGGAAGACGTGGGTCCGACCATGTGTTGCTGGTATGTTGAGGACGCAGTTAACTCAGATTTGTCGCGTTTCACTTGGGCTAATTGCATTTCCTGAACGATGATGGAGGTGTGTTGGTCAGAAAGTAGTTTCCTGCGGTGAAAGGCAGTAATGGATGGAGGTTGGATGGACTTATTCAGTTTTGCCCATTTGACCCAAAACGCCAAGGGAGAGGAGGCCATACAGCATTTAAAGAGACTGTTCCTATCCTCGACCCAGGTACACCTCATTCCTCCCCAAATGCTGAGTAGCGGGCACCTGAGTGCACCAAAGTCTAGATCATGCGATTCGCGTTTTTTGGTCAAGTTTTTTGCTCAATTTCGTCCATTTGACCCAAAACGCCAAGGGAGAGGACATATGTAGTGCATTTCAAGCGACTTTTCCATCCTCGACCCAGGTACACTACATTCCTCCCCAAATACTGAGCACCGGGCAACTGAGTGCACCAAAGTCTAGATCATGCGATTCGCGTTTCTTGGTCAAGTTTTTTGCTCAATTTCGTCAATTTGGCCCAAAACGCCGAGGAGAGGCCATAGTGCATTTCAAGCGACTTTTCCATCCTCGACCCAGGTACACCTCATTCCTCCCCAAATGCTGAGTAGCGGGCACCTGAGTGCACCAAAGTCTAGATCATGCGATTCGCGTTTCTTGGTCAAGTTTTTTGCTCAATTTCGTCAATTTGGCCCAAAATGCCAAGGAGAGGCCATAGTGCATTTCAAGCGACTTTTCCATCCTCGACCCAGGTACAGTATATTCCTCCCAAAATGCTGAGTAGGGGGCAACTCAGCGCACCAAAATCTAAATCATGCGATTCGCTTTTTTGGGTCAAGTTTTTTGCTCAATTTCGTCAATTTGGCCCAAAACGCCAAGGAGAGGCCATAGTGCATTTCAAGCGACTTTTCCATCCTCGACCCAGGTACACTACATTCCTCACCAAATGCTGAACACCGGGCAACTGAGTGCACCAAGTGCACGCCAAGTCTAGATCATGCGATTCGCGTTTCTTGGTCAAGTTTTTTGCTCAATTTCGTCCATTTGACCCAAAACGCCAAGGGAGAGGCCATAGTGCATTTCAAGCGACTTTTCCATCCTCGACCCAGGTACAGTATATTCCTCCCAAAATGCTGAGTAGGGGGCAACTCAGCGCACCAAAGTCTAGATCATGCGATTCGCGTTTTTGGGTCAAGTTTTTTGCTCAATTTCGTCAATTTGGCCCAAAACGCCAAGGAGAGGCCATAGTGCATTTCAAGCGACTTTTCCATCCTCGACCCAGGTACACTACATTCCTCCCAAAATGCTGAGTAGCGGGCAACTCAGCGCACCAAAGTCTAGATCATGCGATTCGCGTTTTTGGGTCAAGTTTTTTGCTCAATTTCGTCAATTTGACCCAAAACGCCAAGGGAGAGGCCATAGTGCATTTAAAGAGACTTTTCCCATCCTCGACTCAAGTACACCCCATTCCTCACCAAATGCTGAACACCGGGCAACTGAGTGCACCAAGTGCACGCCAAGTCTAGATCATGCGATTCGCGTTTCTTGGTCAAGTTTTTTGCTCAATTTCGTCAATTTGGCCCAAAACGCCAAGGAGAGGCCATAGTGCATTTCAAGCGACTTTTTCCATCCTCGACCCAGGTACACCCCATTTCTCCCAAAATGCTGAGTAGCGGGCAACTCAGTGCACCAAAGTCTAGATCATGCGATTCGCGTTTTTTGGTCAAGTTTTTTGCTCAATTTCGTCCATTTGACCCAAAACGCCAAGGAGAGGCCATAGTGCATTTCAAGCGACTTTTTCCATCCTCGACCCAGGTACACCCCATTTCTCCCAAAATGCTGAGTAGCGGGCAACTCAGTGCACCAAAGTCTAGATCATGCGATTCGCGTTTTTTGGTCAAGTTTTTTGCTCAATTTCGTCCATTTGACCCAAAACGCCAAGGAAAGGCCATAGTGCATTTCAAGCGACTTTTTCCATCCTCGACCCAGGTACACCCCATTCCTCACCAAATGCTGAACACCGGGCAACTGAGTGCACCAAAGTCTAGATCATGCGATTCGCGTTTTTTGGTCAAGTTTTTTGCTCAATTTCGTCAATTTGACCCAAAACGCCAAGGAGAGGCCATAGTGCATTTCAAGCGACTTTTCCATCCTCGACCCAGGTACACTACATTCCTCCCAAAATGCTGAGTAGGGGGCAACTCAGCGCACCAAAATCTAGATCATGCGATTCGCGTTTTTGGGTCAAGTTTTTGGTCAATTTCGTCCATTTGACCCAAAACGCCGAGGAGAGGCCATAGTGCATTTCAAGCGACTTTTCCATCCTCGACCCAGGCAAGTACGTGCTCTCCTCTGCAGTAGCTCTACATTCAAACCTCGAGTAGTAAGTACTTCAGGGTTCCCTCCACTCTGACATTCCAAGACCTACTGTCAGTTCCTTCCATGGCACAGCGCCTTCCACGAAGAATAGACTTTTCCTAAAATAGCATCGCACGTGTTGCACCCAAACCCACATTCTCCATGGCAGCATCCTCCGCCACCACTTCCTCTCAACTATTTTCGGAACGATTTCGAAAATATTTTCGATTTAATAATCCGTCAGAGGCACGCTCACATTTCACTCTTTTTTGTTGGTTTTTTTTTTTTGGGGAGAAAGGAAGTTCATGGTATTCATGGCATTCCATGGATGCCGGCTCGCAGCTCATCGTCAAGATCTCTGTCGCGCTTCATCGATACGCTCCAGTTCGATGATGTCGCTGTCGATGTGGCCAATAGATCAAACGATTTCATGCACCGTCGTCGTAGCTGGCTACGCGGCCCATACATCAACACCCTCGCGAGTCGCATAAATCACTCGATGGCACGAGTATCTGGGTGTCATCGTGTCTCAAGACTATTGACATGTGCGCGCGGTGTGCGCTGTGGCGGGGCTTTTTGTTTCACATTTCCTGTCCCGATGAGGTCATGCCGCGGGGCTGGAGTGGTTGGAGTTCCATCCGCCAATTCATTCGAACACGAACTCCTCCAAAATTTCTATGAATGAACGAAAAAAAAACCAAAAAAAATAGAAAAAATCCCCAAAAATTATATTTCGGCAGCTCGTGCTATGCGATGGCCCCGGCCAAGGTCAAATGGGTTAACCACCCCCGATTTCCAGTTCGAAATTGCTTTCGGTTCTCGTTTTATTAATGAAACGCGAAGCGGTCGCAGCGCGCAACGCGCAGACGCCAGCTTTAGAGGAATTTTTATGAATGAAAGTCGTAGCGTAACGCGCGGCTAGAGTGCTGCTTTTTTGTTTTTCCTGTTTTGGCCAAGTGGAGAGGGCGGCGCAGGCGGCCCGGTATTGTTTTCCATTCCGCTGAATCATGGCTGTGATTAGATACTGAATGAACGACGTACCGGAAAGTGGTCATCGTCCATGATATCACGACTGGATGGGTGATTACTTTCAGAAGCTAATTGCGATTGAGTAAGACGGTGCTGTGCCGTGCATGTGAATGTACTGAATTCGATTTGTGCGCTGATGGCAGGAAATGAGACGAAATTGGAATTCGGGGAGAGTTGCTGAGCCTCCATGCGCTGATCAGGGAGTCTAGTGTTCGAATTGATTCCCACGATGAAAGAAATTTTGTTTTGTTTTCGTTGCGGTACAACGAAATGTAGCGGAATGCGGAACTGGGCAACTAGTTTGGGAGGCTTCAGGCGACAGCTTGGCGTTAGAATGTTTCGCTTTGCATATCGATTTGGTTGACTTCCATTTCGACACTCGACCATATCTGAACAATGTTTCCGTGAATGCCAATGAAGTCAAGAATTTTGGGTCAGCATCGTGAGGATCACAAGGAGGGCATTCTAAGACGTTTTCTCTCCGCTGCACTCCGCTGCAATCCGCTTAGCCATTTGTTTATCATAAAAACCTGACAAATGGGCAAAAAATCAGTCACATACAGAGATTTGGCTACTGAGCTACACAGGTTGATGGTTTAAGTTGTGTCTGAATGCTGCACAAGTCACCTGGAGGCGGTTAATGAGCTCCGCCACTGTTTCAGGAGTCGATGGTTCAGTCAATGGAGTATCCCTCCATCATAATGGACGAGCATATGTATCAGAAGTTGAAAAGTTTCAAATAGTACTAGACAAGCGCAACTTTAGAGCTCGACTATCAAGTAGAAACAAAACTAGGTCCGCTGTTCGACATCGGACGCTTAAGCGACAGTCTTCAAAAGTTCAAAGGAAACTTAGTCCCTTAGGTATCCACTACGAATTTTAGAAGGAACACTGTTAACAGAGAGCAAGACTTCAAATAGGTGAAACTGATGATTTAGACTTTGGTGCATGCTACTCACCATTTGGGACGAAATGCGAGTTGTATTTGCGTGATAGGTATGCCACTAGTGAGCATTGACCCATACTTCTTCTGTCAGTACTGTCACTGTCAGCAGTGTCAATGTCAACGCTGTCACTATGAATACGGTCACTGTGATTTCGAGAGATCCTGTAGTAGACACAGCGAAGCTTATTCGTATCTCCAGAGCAGGTTGGAAGCTCGCCATATACAAAGAGAGCGTCTTAAAAAAAAAATGCGAAAGCAGACTCCTGGGGACTTCTCTGTGAGTCTATAGACTCAACCAAGAAAGCATCTGGGCTCAGCCAAGACAACAAAAAGCCGGCTTTTAATATCAGAAAAATCCATGGCATCCATGGTCGGAATCTCAGGAGGAAATTCTAGACGTACCACTGAAAACTGACTTTCTCGGTTGGTCACTGGTCTCTGGAGATAATGTTCTCAGAACATGTCGGGAAGTTTAAGGTGGTTTGGGTGGCATATTTGCTAGTTCGTTGAGGTCGTTGAAAGGGTTAGGTATCTGATTCTGTTGAGACTTGGGTATTCGCAGAAGAAGTGCGTTGCGTCCTCCTTCACGTCAGTATCGACACAGCTTCTGCATAGGTTGTACCCTGTGAGAACACCGATGAGGAGGGTCAGCTATGGTCTGTTGAGTGATAGGAATTCTCTGGTCCTTTGGGTCCGAAATAGCCTCGAAAGACGGTACGAGGAGAGTGCACTCCACCTAGCTTTGACCATGTTGCGGAAGTTCGATGAGATTTTGAAAGAGAGGAGGCTAATAAGGGGTTGAACCGATCGCTTGATTCCGAGGCTCTTCTAGCTAGCTCATCGGCCCTTTCATTTCCTTGGAAGCCCGTATATTTGATTTGAGGTCTTCTTTACATCTCTTGACCTGTTTTGAGTTAATTGTGATGGAAGTGGTAGCTTTGATGGTTGCTTGGGTGTCGATGTCCATGTTTAGAGTGGAAAGGGTCCGGCAGGCCTCGGTGATACCATATATTTGAGTCTCGACTTGAAATTCGTTGATCTTGTCCAGGTTTTGTCTTAGTGAAGCCGACCTGGCAGGCTGGAAGGCACACTGTTGCAGGAAATTTTCAGACGTTTACGCAGTACATTCGGTAGGATCTTCTTCGTGACATTAGGCAGGGATAAGCCACGTGAGTTCTTACAAGATATAGGATCGCTTTTCTTGAATATGGCCCATTTACAGCCATTAGCCCAGTCATCGAGCATTGCTTCATCCACTCATACTGGGTTGATGATTTAGTGTCGAAACATCACCACAATGTTTAAAAGGCTCCGCAGACAGGCCTTCAGAGCCGGCGACTTTGTTGTTCTTCAACTTTTTCGTAATCCAGCCAACCTCTTCAAAACTAAGAGGTGGTATGGCTTCTTCATTGATTGGATGCGGGTTCCCTTCGTGTCCTATCACTATCTATACCTGATTCCCACTAAGTAGCTCCTGGAAATGCGTTTACTATTCCCTTTGCATCGGTGACTAGGTTTCCTTGACTGTTTCGAAGAGGCTGCTTGACCCGGCTTGAATCCAGGTGCCAGTTGCTTGGCTTTCCTAAAGAGATAGTGCTTCAGTGCTCTCTCTCTCTCGTCCGCTGCCACCAACGACCTGTAAAAGGGGTTGAGTCGAGGTTCCTAGTAAGAGGCATCACTACTCTTTGGCCCCCATATATGAATGTACCTATGCAAGCCCGTAACAAGCTAAATCTGCGTTCAAGCATTCCCAGAACTCATCTAGTTGCAATAACTCAAGTCATTAACTACCTATCTTCGATTTCCTTTACCCATTAAAGCTGCAAACTCCTCTATGCTTCTCGAAACGACTTAGCACTTAATCCCGAAGCCGTTAAAATCCCATTAGTGCGCCCTGAAACTATGAGCTGAAAAAAAAAAATTACCATATCGAAGGCATTCATCATCGGAGCCCATAAATCGGAGCATTAACCAGCGAACTCATTTCCTCTGCTTTACGACACGACGATTGTGTTACATCTCTCACAGCACCACTGGGTACACCGTGGTCTGTCTACCTATGGTAACCTTGAGACCAATCTCTCACAGATGCTTAGATCTTGACGCAGTACGCAGCACGCAGCCAGCGAAGATCCGTAATCCGGATATCGGCTTTCGTAATCGAAAGTCGGCTCGCATTGCTAATCTAACTTCCTTCCGGAGTGCTACTGTTGGTGGGAAACACACCGGCCGTCATCGGCCGTTGTCGGCCGTCGTCGGCCGTTGTCGTCCGTCATTCATCCACGTTTAACCCAATTCCCAGACCACCAGCACCACCACAAGCGCAAACTTTTATTGTGAAAGAAGGAAACCGATTTCCATTCATGAAATTTTGTAGCGAAAACAAAAAATGATGATAAAGAGGAAAAAAAAAGTAAGAAAAACGCGGCCAGAAGCAGAGAACCGCTTGAACTCATTTCACTTCGTTCACTCATCCATTCAGCAAATTGTGAGCTGCTTCTTCATCGTTCGTTCCTCGTTCGTCGTTTCATTGGAATTCATTCATAAAAATTCCATGAAAGAGTATCCGACGATGAAGACGACAACGACAACAACTACGACGACGACGACGACGACGACGACGACGACGACGACGATGATGATGATGATGATGTGGTGGGAGATATTGTGTAAGACCTCGTGTAGTGTTATAGTGTACTACACGGTGGTGGTACCTTCAATTAAACGAAAGAAAAGAAGAGAACGGATAAAGTATCTATGAAGACGGTTTGCACGTTGTTGCTTTGTTATGTCCACCAAAACGGAGGGAGAAGACAACAACAGCTCAAGACACGAATAACAAACAAAACGTGAACTCATTTGAATAACCAACTGCGCACTTCCTTCCTTTCGCAGCAGGAGGAGGAGAGATTATAGCCTGACTTCCATTGCGTCATAGCGGATGGAGAAAAGGTGCGTTTAAGCTTCTTTCATTCATAACTCCCATCCATGGGAATCGTATCTTCCTCCTCGCTGGTGTCATGAAATTGGGACACCAACAGGCAGCGGCGTTTAGGTCATAGGAAAGGGTGCCTACCGAGTAATTTATGCGTTTCACTCAACCGCGTTGGGGGAGAGTAGTTTCTCTGGGCTTTTGGGAAGAAAGTGTATCTAGTTGTGTGGATAGTCCCCTTCTTCTTCCATCTAACCTCTGGTTTTGGTTGGATTGCGTAAGTGAAGAAGAATTCAATGGTGACGCTGGGTGTTTGTTGTTTTGCGCGAGTTTAAGTGCTGCGATGTTGTTTAGATACTCGGCATGGCATTTGGCGAGAAGCGAGAAATGTAGATTACCACAGCAAGCTGACGATTTATCAATGGAATCTGATCAACAAATAAATAGTAAATAAGTCTATAATTCACCATCAATTGGGTGATTGTTGTGGAATCTGTTTTTTTTTTTTATTGGCGTCTAGGAATGTTGATACGAGTTTTATGGGGTGAGATACTTTTTGGGAGTGTGACTCAGCATTGGAGTGCCTAGTTGTGTGTTGATCTTATGAAAACTACTCTGTCGGAACTGCTCATCACGGTCTGCAGTTCACCATATACATAAATGCTGGGGTCCCTCAAGGTTCCATTGGGTCTCCGATACTTGTTCACGATATTACTTTCACATTTGTTCCCAGAATCACGCCCTGCTTTTAACACTTTTAAAACTGATGTTCTTACTGATGACTTAGGGTCGTCTCAATTACTCGATGCCATCAATTCTACCGGACTAGCAGTTAAAAGCTTGTACCCCATACGTTATGGCCCAAATGGTACTCCAAGTCTGGTTCGCCTCTTTATTGTTCCAAGTCCGCCTAATATTCTTCTTTTGGTCCAACTGTCATTCGATGGTTTATTATGCCATAGTATCTTTAACATGAGATAGTAGTGTGTCCAACATTGGTAGCCAATCCAACTTTACATCTAGCAATGAAGTTCCTACTTTGTTGGAGGAGGCTGTTACGGAACATGAGGTTCTGAGCATTATTAAGTGTCTCAGATGTTAGAGAAGATGGTACACGATTAGTATCTTCTCTTGTCTGTCAAATGTCTTGAAGAAAATACTTGCAGGACAGGTGATTCATAACGTTGAATCAGAAAGTCTTCTGTCACCATATAGGAGTGGTTTCACGGCTAAGCATAGCTCTTACACACCGAAAGATACTTGATGCCATAAGGGTTTTGATAGAGTCTATCATGGTACTCTGTATCAAGTATAGTTCTGTGAATCTCATTCCTGACTATCCTACAGAAGCCAGAGGGTGGTTATCCATGACAAGATCGCAGAACCTAGGAGATTGCTATTGGGAGTGCCTCAGGGTACGATTTTGGGTCCTATTCACAACACAAATAGGTTGACTGTGGTTTGTAAACATTTCTCCTTTCATCTGCATGCGGACGACCAAATCAATTTAAACCTGATGGCCTGTCTAAGGAACACTCAAACCTCAAATTCAACGTGAACAGACTCGTCTAGAGAGTCCCTGGAGTTTTTGATAGAAACACGCTTTCCTGGGTTTAAAAA
The DNA here is from genome assembly GCA_963583995.1 of Xylota segnis. Taxonomy (NCBI): domain Eukaryota; kingdom Metazoa; phylum Arthropoda; class Insecta; order Diptera; family Syrphidae; genus Xylota; species Xylota segnis. Next base: position 36,456,608 of record OY757238.1, on the reverse strand, counting down.
CGTGATTGCCAATCCACCGGTCTCTCCCTATAAATCGTTTGGTCTTGACGGTCATGCTCCAGAAAACATAGGAACAGGTGGTAGTACCTATTTAAAGGAGTTGTGCTCTCTTAAACCACATTCCTTTGAGTTGGAGAAGTGTCGTGTTGTGTTTATTCTGAATGCTGGGACATGAAACCGCAAAGGACTTTAGGCAAATCAGCTTATCTTGGTGAGATCGGTTCGGCGAACGTTGCTCAGACAATTTCAGAATACAATTCACTACACACAATATGCCCTAGCAGCCTTCTTAGACGTTGCAAGGGGCTTTTACTAAAAGTGTATCGATTCATGAAGCTCTGCTCCAACTGGGTGTGGAAGAGTTTATCAGCAATGGGATTGCCACTATGCTAAAAAAGTCATTCAATCGAGCCTGGGTAATAGGAGCTCCTCAGGGTTGGGTGATATCTCCTCTTGTGGAGATAACTATGGGATTATGGATGGTACCTTGGGTAAGATTTTTAAATGGGCCACTCAGCGTCAACCCAAGCAAAAACGGATGCCCTTTGCCACGGCTTCACGGTTCAACAACCGATTACTCTTCTCATCCTCCAGTTGCAAGTACCTTGGTGTGGTGTCTTTTTTTATGGAATGGCCAAATCCAAACACCTAAGAGTCGAAGGATGAATACCTAATGTCTGAGACCGTCGTGATCGACATTAAGTTGAAAGTTTTTCAGTGACACCTTGTGCTCCAGTAGCAATGTTTTCAGTAAAGGGGCTACTGTTTGGGGCACTAGACCTTATTTGCTCTTCGACGGAACCAGTTTCTTAAATTTTTTTTCAGAACTCGTGCAGGAACAAAGCTATAACCGGTCATGTTGTGTGAAATGTGGCACCGTCGTGGTGAAACCACACGTCTTTCTCATCCACATCTTTGATTTGAGGGCAAAAAATCGTATAGCGTGTGGCTATAGCGATGATAATTGACGGTGACGGTTACACGTTCCTCATTTTCGAAGGGCTATGGACCGATGACACCACCAGACCAATTTGCATATCATGCAGTGACTTTGACACCGATAAACTTGGATCTTCTTCAATACTTTTACAAACAGAAGCCATATTTGCTGTAGGGAGTGCATTTCAATGATAGATAGGCCTTAAGACATCTCTAACACAGCCTGTCTCTTCGATTCTTCTTACAGTGTTGCCTATAGTGCCTTCGGATGGATGATTATCGCTACAGTATCTCTACCTTTGTAGTCAGTTTTCACTATTTTAACACGTTCAGCGATCCATGTTGTAAAATGGCGAACAGTCTCGAATGACAGTTCGATTTGACGTATGTCATTTAAACAGGGATGTCAAATCCGGACTACGAATTGGTTCCTTTATTCGTAAGAAAGTCAAATCATCGAGAGTGACGCATTCGAAGAACCAGTGAAATAAAAAGTATCTCCACCTCAAGAGATAGGAGGCCTGCACTCAAACCAAAATCTGATGTTCAGGTTTCGTGAAATTTCCTCCCTCCTACCGACATGATTTCAGGTAACATCTTCCCACAGACAGTGCCCCGCATATGTGCACCAACCATGAAAATCATAATTTCAATGCGTGCAATCGAATTAAGTCACAGGACGACCAAGGGGGCAGGCAAATCATTTTTCATTCCCGTAATTTGTCTTCAATTGCCGCAGATACACCGTGAAGATACACAAATTGCTCATTACAGGGCAACCATGTGAGACAGACACTCTTCACCAAAAAAAAATAAAATGAAGAAGATAGTGATGGTATGCTGGTCACCATAACCATTCATAAAAAGGTGGGAGGAGGTAAATTGCTGTTCCCATGGGAAACTCCAACTTCACCCTGCGGTCGGGTGAATGGGAATCTATGAATGAATGCGCCCGTGTTTCTCCCTTCAAACTATCTATCTATGTATCTACTGGGAGAGCGAGCGCACTTAACATGGTTTTGTGAATGAAAAATAAAAAGGGGTTACCCGCAGAATGTTATGGGAAATTAGGTGACAGGAAGAGCCGAAGAGCTGAAGAGCTGAAGAGCTGACCTTCTAGGGCGACATGACGACCCTTTGGCGCACTAATTGTTTCATTATCCACGGTGTGGTGCGGATGGTTAAATCCCTTCTTTGGCCGCCGCGCCGCTCCTGTCACTTTGGATTAATTTATTATCAAATTGATTGGGTTAATGTTTTATTTATTTCTTTCCGGAGGCGGAAATTGTTTTTTTTTTTGGTTTTTTTCAATCTTTGCCTTCTTCTTCTGTTTGTGGCCGGTCTTCCCTGGTGTCTTTCGGTTGGATGTACGAGTACGAGTACGAGTATGTATCTCGTTCGTTGTTTTCTCTGTTTAAGTCGGCATTTTTCAATGGCGGCGGCATATGCCATTGATGATGATGCCACCAACCGCCGAGGAATATCCACAGCAACTTCATTGGAAGCATGTGGCGTTGGCGTTGGCGTTGGCTACGACGACGCGGAGTTCAATAACCATTAATTGAATTTGGGTTTATTTCTCTGTTTTTTTTTTTTCTTTCTTCTGACTTCCAACACTCTGGAGGCACAGAGCCGAGTGAATGGAATCATCGTAGGGGCTTCATTCATGGATTCCTCGAGTTGAAATTGGAAAAATCGTAAATAGATTGAAATTGAAGCAAATTTGTTTCGTTATTATTGGAGCGATACTAATTGGTAATTGAAGTAATAGAAGTGTGTGAGTGTTTCGAGTGTTTGAGTGTCATGTGGGAGAGGACTTGGCCGCATTGCTGGGGGTTTAGGGCCGTTTAAGACGTTGGAAATCGATTTATCTTTGACAAAGGAATAGGAATTCATGCGGGGTCCTGACAACTGCTGCGGGGATCGTAGCACATGGAGAATCCTACTGCATGGAGTGTGTCGATAATCAGACGTATTTGGTGTACTGAAACGGAGGTAGCCGAGTCTCTTAACAAAAATGTGCTGGTAGAGGGTCTAGGTATGCATAATAACTCGGAAGGAGTTGTTTTTGACACGAAAATGTCTTTGAATTCGCTCTATCTGTAACGGTGGACTCTAAACAGGTTGATGTAACGAAATTTGGTAGTGATTTGAGGCCTTCGTAGGAAAAGGGGTTATCGATGGATTTCGTTATTTTAGGTATCAATGTGTAGGGCACATCGCCCTCTTTACAACTAGATCTTCCGAAGGCAGATATGTCCCGCACAGGGTGGACAGGGTACACCGATAGCTCGAGTATAGTTTCGCTCGGACAGTCAGCTTTGGATAGGCGCTCTGATTAGACGCTTGATCTGATTTAGATGCAACAAGCTACATTTGTTTGCTAAGCAAATCTATTCCATTCTGATAGAAGAGTGATCTTCATTCAAAAGCATCCTTTGAGTGTTATATTCGTCGTTACAATCGTCCAACTTCAGAAAATATCCTCAAACTGATAGAGTGAATCAAGACACCCAGCAAAAGTCCGTCCAGAGTGGCATTGAACAGTTCAGCGTGCAGAGGTAGGTGGTCCTTCTACGATCGACATGTCCAAATATTGTGCCATGATCAGAGAAAATCTCAAAAAGAAACCACTCAGCTACAGGAAACGTTGAAGTCTGAATCGATTAGGGACTGTACACCAGATCATTCCTCCGTCCATGAGTTTCGGTCTTATGACAGACAGAAACATAGGTTTTCTTCCAAAAATTTGATAATCAAACTTAAACCTCTTTGGTAAGTTCTTCAACCAAAGATCTCAGAGCCTTATGTGCCCTATTTCCAAAATTTATTCACAAAATCTAAGCAGCAAGCAGGGGAATTCTACCATCCAAGACCAAAGGTATTGTAGTTGATCCGTCGCTATCTTTGTGGAGCAAGTAGTTTACAGAGCAGGACAAGATTTTTTTAACCTAAGGTTATTTTTTGTTAAACTACTCTTTTACTGCCAAGGCATAGCAGCGAGGTTAGAAAAAGCTCATTGGTTTTAAATGTTCGAGGATTATATCTTAAGGTATAGGATGGAGTTTCTACATGTGACGATATGTCCAACGATAGGTTTGAAGGGGTAACTGAAAAATGGGATTATTACCGCCTATCTTACTGAAACTAGTCTTTCAAATCTTATCCGAATCTCCAAACTATCAGCATATCCAAATAGGACAGTTGAGATCCGGATTTATTCGAATAGTTTTAGATCCAATGCTGTCTGTCATATGCAGTCTACTACATTTTTCTGACAGGAACGCGACAAGTGACAACACTGAATCCTGTGGTTGAGAATATAATATCCAACAAATCGAGATCGATGTCCCAAAGTTCGTTTAGACTTTGGTGAGCTCCAAACCCCTTTTCGCCCAGCAGCTTTGTGCTTTCCGTGATACGATACTGAATATTTAAATTCACACCTCTTATGGCTGATCCCATATACGCGTATAAGTAGAACACACCCTCTGATTACCTCGACACCATTTACAAGCCCATAACTTGACAGCTACCACATGAAAACTTAAGATGGGGTTGACGTTCCAATGTCAATTTCGGACTCACAAGGGCGTTACTGTCAATCTTAGATATTTGAGGAACACTTGATTCCAACACTGATTCTCCTCAAAAAGAACTGTCTACATTAACATAGAAGTTAGGTGGTCATAAAAGATGGAAATGTCATTTGTGTCAAAAATGTTTTTTTTTTAACCGCAAACTACAGAAAGTGTTTATTCGAAAACTGAACTGCATTACCATTCTGTTCGACAATGCAGTTTCTGTAAGTCATACGTTGGGAAACGCCATCTGCGTTGGAACTGTGCTGGACAAATGACGTTTGACGTTATTGTCAAAATTCTGAATAAACCGAAGTGTATGAGTGTAAACAGGACGATTTCGACTAAATTTTTTACTTTTTTTTTTAAATCCGTCATCCTTTGTTGGAAGCCATGTATCTGTCAAAGTGTACCAACGTAGGATGGACTTTCGCGTTCTGTCTAAGTAAACAGAGGTTCTATGTACTTTAATTCTGACATCAAACTGGACGAATCTGTCAGTTCTGGTAACCTTTCAAACTGGACGAATCTGTCAGTCAAACTGGACGAATCTGTCAGTCCTGCTCACCTTTCAACCCTACCATGACAGTCAAAGTCTAATGTCATACATCTGTCATTTAACGTTACAATCCTCTAATTCAAATAAACTTTCTTCTCTCTTTCCAGTACTTTGCCATTCGAATTGGTCCCGTGGTTAAACGTGATGTTATGAAGGCCTCGACCATGTTGGAGCACGAAGCACAGTGAGTAACAAAAAAAAAATATTTTTTAATTGCATTTTCTTTTCCATTAAGGAAGTCCATCCGACCTCCCGGTGGCCCAGAAACTTTCTCAAATTTCTCATACTGTTCACCATTTCGGCTTGAGCCACAATTTTGGCCACGACAGGGAAATTTTCAATTGCGATGCATTTTTCCGGACTTCCGGCCCGCTTTAGCGTATACCTTGCAGTTTCCCGTACGTCAACCTGTGCGTGCTGTCGAAATGGACACTCGAGCTCTGTGTTCATTCATGGAGTCCGAATTTCGTTGCTTTTTGTTTTCATTGTTTTTCTCATTGAATATGCGCTTATTGTGTTGTCATTCTGCACCGGAAATGGTATTACTACGGAGTTGGTTTTGTTTTGAATTCGAAACGAGATTTCCTCACCAGCAACAGCAATGACATGGAAGAAGGCCAGCCATGAGACTCATTGTAATTATGACATTAATAGGTGTTTATTCCGATGAAAGCAGGTTGTTAATGGGGCGGCTTCCCTCGCCGCTGTTCTGCTGCTCCCAGCAGTGATGTACGAGTGGCTTAGCTAAGCTTCTGGAAAGTGGCGATAGTGCTGCTGTATTGCAGTGGGTTTGGTGTACTTTTGGGGTTTCATAGCTTCCCATCGAGTGGGGGTATGTGCTACTTTGGCGCTCTTGTCTTGTTTGAAGACCAAATATGGTTTAATGACATTTTCTGGGAGCGATTACGCCAACGATAGGGTTTTATGGTGACACTTAGTGGTGGGATTTTCGAGTTTGTTGACAGTCGGCTCTGGACTAGTTTGAAGTGGAGCGGATGTGAGATTTCTGGGTGCTGTCTTGCAGCTCGTCAGGCACATGTTTTCTTTTCAACGATAGTAGATCCGCATGATACGTAGATTTGCAGAGATGACTCTGAGATATATGGTGCTTATCTGCAGATCAGCAGTCCCATTGGCACTTGTGAGTCCCTAGTCTAGGAGCCTGCCTTGATCCCCACATAGAACGACCAAGCAAAGTGTAGGAAACGATAGATCTCAGTAGTACTGATCCCCCAGGTCACGTTCGACCAAAGCTCTGAGCCCACATCGTCTGCCTCTTGATTGTCACAACAAGATTCCGGCAGACCAAATGACACCGTCACTGAGTTTCAGGAAAGGCTTCACTGTAGGCTTTTAGTTTACGTCGGACCGAACAACAACATGGTTGTCAGTCAAAATTTTGCATCTCTGGACGTCTTAAGCAGCATGAGAGGACCTTTGTTGATTTATACATAACCCTTCCGCCAGCTTGAAGATCCTCGAAAGCCAAGGCAGAGCTTCCGACAATCCCTCTATTATGGCATGGCAGCATCATAGGTCTCAGGTATAGAGTGATGCTCAACGACTTTCTGTGGCCAGAACTCGACAACATCGATATATTCAAGCTGTGGTTCCAACAAGACGGTGCTACAAGTCATTCAGGCGACGGACACTCGAAGTTATGAAAGAGAAATCTGGCGACTGGGCCGCTGCTACGTCCGGGGCTACGCCAAGTCCTACACTAACAAGTCAACCACTTTGGACGAGCTCGTGGCCAAAATTCGAGCCGGGATTGAGCCGCACATATCGGGATCGGGTCATCAAGTGGACCGACTGCTTGAAGTGAAATTTTGTTTCCCACACCGCTGTTGTTCTATTTAATTGCTTCGTGAGAAGTCATTCCTTTGATGGTGGATACTCTAAGAACGTTCCTCCAATTCACGCTGCTGATTGCTGCCATCCACTACCTTGGGTGGTGTAGTGTATCTATCGCCTCTTGGTGTGTCTGCTAAGATATTCTTCATGACCCTTCCACAACTGATGAGTACTACATTCGTGTTTTCCTCTACGCACTATCCTACCACTTGGTTTAACAGTAGCGAGCCTAGCACAGAACCCTGCGGAACACCATTTGTGACGTTACACTGCGTAATTCTGCCTTCTTTTCATCATTATTTTCAGTCGTCAGTCCGTCGTGGTTTATACTCTAAAAATGTTCCTCCTGTTGATTGCGTACATCCAGCACGATAATGTCATCATACCATGAAGCGTGCCTTGCCTCCCGGAATTCACATTGCTTATCTCTGATAGATGCCAGCTACCCACAAAAACAATTCCCAACCTCAAGGCCGACATCAAACGGCCGTTTCATGAGATTATTATTCACAAACCCAGTGAGAAAGTCCAATTCTGTCAGAGGCAGTGGAATTTCCTCACACTGCCTGACACAATATCTATTTTCTGTGAACATGATTCTTTAAATTTTGTGAAATTCCCAACACCGAATCGGTAATTTCATCCAACCGCTCGCCAATCATGCCAAATCACCGTCTAACATCTGACTTCCTATCAAGTATCATCGGACGAACATAAATAGAACAGCAAAAGCCAAACATAAACCTAAAGACACTTCCAATCTGCCAGGCATACGACGAAGATGAAGATGAAGATGAAAAAAAAAATCCCGAAACCATGCTGAGGAGCACTCTTTGCAACATCCGGCCACCACCGGACGACGAACGTAACACAAGAATACAAAAAAAAAAAAAAAAAAACTGAAAAACGAAGAAGCAGAACAGACAACAAAATTGGAACAACTGGAAGAAATAAACAATCCGTCAAGACCGCATACACAATTGTCTTAGTTTTCCCCTCGTAGTTCATACCTCTTGCGGTCTCCTCCTCCGCAATACATGTCTCTATGCCTTGAGTTCTTAATTTCCCTCTCACCGTGTCATCAAGTGGATGAATAAACAGCCGCAACAGTTGGGGGTCCAATTTATCCACCCTCTGCTCTGTTCTACACTCTACTCAATCTCAATGAAAATCGAATGAAAAAAATGTATCTAAGCCCACTCGATGCGATAGATACAGAGTCAGCTGGTGGTTAGATCGATCGACCGACCGATCCACTGATCGTCGTCGTCGTCGTCGTCGTTCCCGACCTCTCAGTCATGGATGACGACAACGGTGATGATCGTGCTGTAATTTGATTTCGATTATGTAACTCAGATACTCTCGCGCACACAGACAAACTCAGAGTGATCTCCGATCTTTTATGTTAATACGATCTTAGACACATTTACTGGGCCAATAAACCGAGCATCTAAGGTCACGTACTGTGAAGCCGTGCAGGCCAGCAGAAGGCACAGATGCATGCTTCTGGACGACTTCACTTAATTTTTACGACCAACACCGCCGAAATGGGGTACTTTCTTCGAGACCATCTCTCGCCAGTGAAGTGAAATTAAAAGAAAAAATCATTTCGAGCAATAAAACGAACATGAGCTCGTACGAGATACACTGTTTTACTTCTCAGATACATTACAGTGCACTGCACTCTCGGTGTAACTCTATAGTGTGCACAGTTTTGCGTTTTCTATTTTTTCGAATGGAAAAGGTGTGGAAAGGCCAATGTCATAAAAAGAAACAAAAGAAAACGGAACGGAAAATATGCTTTCGTTAGCTAGATACGTGGTGGCGGCGGGCGCTGGGAAGCCCCACGGAACGGCCCAGTTCACTTGGCTGAGATTCATTCGTCTTTTTTGTATCTTTCGTTGTGTGTGTAGCTTTGTTGTTGCTTAAATTTTATTACGCTTGCCTCGAAATGAGCCATAATTGAGGAAGTAGTTTCCTAATTATTTCGGAGGAAAATTGTTGCTATGGGCGGAGTAGGTACTACGGAATGGAGTTGTTGTTCTGCTCGCTGTGCATCTGTTGGGAAGAGACCTGGTTATTCAAGACTTGGTGGTGGTGTATACAATTTTCGTGGGAATAATGTGACGAAGGCAGGAGAAGTTGTAAAATTTTATTTGATTATGGTGAGATGGTCATAATATTTTGGGAGGGAAGGGCGGATGGATTGTGAGTCGTTAGCTTGTCTGAGCTGCTTAATGAGTGGTTGTGATGGCAATTATGACAAGTATGGTGCTATCAAATTAAGTATGCACCTTTTGAGCGGGTTTCAGACCGAAACATGGTGCATCTGACAGTATGGCACTCACAACAGTGGAGGACGTTTTATTCGGCTGACTGCTTTGAAATTGTAGCGCGATTTGTTTAGAAGTTGGTTGTCGAACTAAATATCCCGTCTCGTCTAAGAAAATAGGTTTGTTTAGTCATTTATTGCGTTGAAATCGGACAAAGCATGTAAGTGCAGCACCTTTTCGAAGTTGACTACACTTTTTCACCACCCTGTACTTCAATCCTGGACACCTAGTGGGATAGTGGGAGATATGACCTACATGTTGATACCTAAATGAACAAAATCCATCAATAACTCTCTGTTTTGTGGAGGTTTGAAATGACTACCAAATTTCGTTACACACTCTTATGTTCCGATCGGTGAACCGAATTACAAGTGGTTTTTGCATCTAAGCATCAGGTATGTGAGCTGACTGCTTGGAACCTTATGCCAACGCAGATTTTATGTTTCCTGTGTCTGTATAGCTCGAAAAGCTACATTTTGCGAGAGTTTTCCATGCCGGCCTTGGACGTTGTTGATGGACTCAATGTGGAAGGGAACTTTTCCACGAAACTTCGTCAGATCCTACACTGAGGTAATCCGATTTACACGAATCCATGTTTCTGAGATAGGGATCAACATAAAACTGAGATCTTTGGATGAGTCCTGAGACGAACTTACGCGCAATTCAGACAATTCATTCAGGCAATTCATAGTCGCATAAGGCATTCTTCCTTTAGAATTTCAGGTAGACAGACCTTCTAGACATGACCCCTCCCTGGTATTCTGTTCCTCCGACACTTCGCCTAGGGCAACAGTTTTGGTCCTTCCTAAACCTCTTCATACTTTCAAAACCATTTGTCTTGTCTTTGTGCGAACATTTGGTGGCGATTAAAGAGCCGGAAGGCACAAGGGTGTCCAGAATGGCTTTAGATGCTCTCACAGTACATTGGATAGGAGCGAGCTACAAGTTATCAAACAAGCTTTCGTTCCTGACCCTCGTGTTTAGACATCTCCACCTGCAGACCATCAGAGACGGGGACCTTGTTGTTCTTCAGCTTTTTGATAGCTGCCCTAACCTCATCTTCGTGAATTGGAGGCGGACGCTCTTTTATCCAATCACTCTCTGAACTATATGCCCATTCAACCACTTGCGAATCGGTGGCTAAGATCCTTTCTAAATTTCGAAGAGCTTGGGTTCGATTTTAACCTGGGAAACTACAGGGTGATCAGATGAGAATGATCGTGCGATAGCTCGTCCAAAGTGATTGACTTGTTAGCGTAGAATAAGGGGACTTCGAGTGTCCGTCGCTTGAATGGCTTGTAGCACCGTCTTGTTGGAACCACAGCTCGGATATATCGATGTTGTCGAGCTCTAGTGACAGAAAGTCTGTTAACATTGCTCTACACCTCACGGTGTTGTCTATGCTCGTCTAGCTTTAATTCTTGTATCAGCAGAATCCTTTACGAAAGAAGACCCAAATCCAACCCGAAAATAAGCCGGGTTGACTCTCTGGCGATGCCCAATTCAGCTGACGGCTCCCAAATCGATATTTCTAGGTCTTCTTCATCTCGCACCAATCTCTGCCTGGTTGGTGGGTTAAGGTCCAAAAGAGTGTACTCCCCGCTCAAACTTCTCCACTGTGCGACGAAGTGCCTGCACACTGAAGCCATCATGACGACCGACTTAACGACCAAACTTGCTTTTCGTATTTATTTCGAATTTTAATAAATTTTTTTACTAGTTTCCGTCCGTTCGGCAACCCGAAACGGACGCACGATGGAATGGCAAACTTCAGTGAATGTTTTGACAGCTGGCTGTCATTGGTAGCTTTGACATCTGGCTGTCATTTTTAGCTTTGACAGCTGCTGAAGCATAACAATTGGAAAAAGTATCATTGCTATCTGGTCATCCTCACGAAGAAGAACCTCTCCTCTCGTGACCATCCTGAACCCATCCTATCCCCAGATACGAAAAAAAAAAACATTGATAGACTCTTCAAACATACGACCTACAAGCACGTACGTAGGACTATGTATCTATATCCAATTTCAAGGCCTTTTCGGCTATTTATCAAAAGATATCCGTTTGATTGATATTTTTTCAAAATTCCCCCCTTATTTGCGAGTAATTCCACTTCTAGCCGTCCAGTGATTGATGACTTCCCAAATCCAATTGCAAATATTTCAATTTGGCTTCTCTACGCAATTAACTTGAACGAATGATGACTAATAGATAGAAACACCCTACAATCGGTCACTTAAAAGCTTACGCACTTTGTCCCTCCAAGACAGGATGACCGACGTCTGATTCAGCCCATTCGTTCAGCCAGACAAAGGAATTCCTCAATCCGTCCGTTTATTCATTTTACGACTAAAACCGCCGCAATGTAGTCGTTCTTGACTGAGTAATTAAAAAAAAAAAAATTAAAAATAAATCGAAACTCGTATCTTCATTAATCTTTAGCTTGAGTTGTCAAGACCCCCTGACCTGGAATTACCTTTTGTGTGTGTTTGTGTGGTGCTATGCATGTCTTTCCATTTTTGGTGGCAAAACATGTCAAGCACCGCTGGACCACGTCTGGAGCAGAGGCGTTGGTATCTACTAATTGTATCGCATGTATCATAAATTAGTCACGGATTTACGTTTCGTATCGTAAGTTGGCTCATTGGAACTGGCTGTATGGAGGAACGGCAGGAGATACCTCATAAAGAGTTGGCCACTTTGTTTGGTGCATTTTGCAGGCGATATCGTCTCGAAATGGTGACCCATAAAGGCCAATTAACGATGATTCAATAAAATCAATCGCAGACGAAACGATCCGTTTTGTGTGCTCGTGTTCGGATGGGGGTATCGTATCTGGACAAAGGAGATGGATGGTGAGCTGTGGCTGGGAGTAGTAATTAAAGGATTGGTAGATCCATTGTGTTGCGAATGATGTTAATTTTATGGCACGACTGAGTCATGAAAATGGTCCATGGTTGGTGGGGTTTTATGGTTGGTTCTTGTTAAGTTTACCACCTGTGCTTCATACCCTGCGACCAGCTGCCATAAGAAGATAAAACGACTGCATTTCGTGCAAGGAGGCCCCTAAGTCGTATAAAGTCATGGAGAAGATCTCTAAAGTATCGAGGCTCAGGAATATCCTCGGAGCGTCTCACAGAATGGTTATGTATCTCCAAAGGAGCAGACGGAGTCCTTTGTGGAATTTATGGAATCTCTGATTCTACTTTCCAAACATCTGCGATGCCATTTCAGTGTCAATTTGACATTAAGCACGCCATCCTATCTTATTGCAAAGAGGAGCATTTCTTGGGCTATCAGCGGTTTCAAGGCATTCAAGTCCCTTGGATGAGATGGTATAGCACTTGTCGAACTTCAGTGGAACCTGATATCTTCAAAAGGTGCCTGGATTTGGCCAACCAAAGACGGAAGTCAATGTGGTTTTTATACTCAAAAAGTGTAAAATTTCCCCTTGAACTGTCATCACTTCTCCAAAGAGCAAGCCTCCAGCCTCTTAACATGCAAACTGCAAACGGAAGTCCGTTGAAACCGCACTTCATTCAGTAGTCAGCAATGGTAGTGTTCCTGGATATTGAGGAAGCGTTTAACAACGTCGAACCAGAGGCAGTTATAGGCGTAAAAACGAACCTTGGTTCAACAGGCTTAGGCTAGCTTCTGCAGAATCCTCTCTCAAAACTCTCTAAATGCAGGCTGGGGGTTAACTCTAAATAAAACTGAACCCAGCCTCACTCAACTAATCCGAATGGCATCCCACTGGCATCATCGGAAGTCATGCCCTCAAACTGGGTCTCCTGGCAAACAATTTTTGGAGAAACTACATGGACGAGGAAGAGACTATTCTTCACTATTCAACAACCTCAAAGAAATCGCTAACACAATCATTAACCGTCTTCAGCGCTGGTTTCATGTGTAGATTGAGGTCACTAGAGCCTGTGCTATCACTGTCCTAAGTGGGTCTGCAGTTGATGCTGCCTGGCAATCGAACCTAACCTAACCTTGTATCGCAAGGAGTTGATGTTGTTGGTGCTTTTTACGTTTACTGTCTAAGACAGTCCAAGCGATTGACAAAACTTTCTTGCTTTCAAGGGTCATGCGACCAAATGCATAGGCTTCATCGGTAAACCAGATGGATCCTGAACAGAATCATACTCCGACCTCCTAGAACTCACCTTTGAGACTTCCTTTGCAAGATTGTATACGAAAAGCAGATGAACCGGGCAATGGAACAACACCTCAATTAAAGGCAGTCTGAGGCCTATAACCACTGGGCTTGTTCACTAAAGAAGTGAAACTAGATGGTACTTATCTAGTTTTTCTTATCACCCGTCACTCGGGCTTCAGCCTCAACCTCTAATCCGAATTTCCCTTTAAAGCGAGCTCGACAAATGGGCATCAAGCTGGATGCTGACACATGGGCTCAAAATCAAACGAACTGCAGCCATGCTGGCACTAATTCAATTAGGTTTTGTTGGACTGACTGTAGACTGCCGAACCATGGTAGTGTATTCCAAGCAGAAGTCATAGCAATCACAGTGTTACCCTCTTTTGGGTTCCAGGCGATTTAACAAAAAAGAGACACGACTAGGGTCTGGCAGTGACTGTATTCTATCTATCTACCCCATCACTTGTAACGTATGTATATCAAGCCTTCCTGTCACTATCCAATCGAAAACTAGAGCTCACTATCACCTTGTTACGTCTCCTGAAAACTTCGTCCACAAACTCCTGGTTCCCTCCTGAAAAAGAATCCGACTAACTACAAATGTCCACTATTCCAAGCGAATGGTTATATCATGGAGGCACGATATTGATCATGTTCCATGATTTTACCCAACCGAATCAATAGAGGTCCAAATACACAGCCTAACCGTAGGCCACTCTGAACAATAGTTCGTTCCCACTTCATCGTATCCCAAGTATGGCAACTAAAATCCCGATTCACACTTCTCTTTAAAGGGTGCCAAGCTACTCAATAGCCTTGACTATGTCTGTTGTGGAACCTTCCGAAAGCAGCTAGTTTCCCAGTTACTAGCAGAATAAGTCTTCGAAGGAAGAGAGTTGTGGAGTACCACAAGGTTCTATTCTTATACCCTAACTCTCTTTCTGTTTTGTTTATGGCGTGCTTGAGTCAAGCAACCAGCAAGTGTGACAGCAAAAGATCTGCAGATTCACCAAAGAGTTGATAGCTGGTCAAACAATTACCCTTTATCCGACCAAGGATGAGATTACTACCATGATCAACCGAGTGTTTGCAAGCATTTGCGGAAATGTAGAATCCTCCTGTTCTATCCTCCTGTTGCTCCATAACCCCAGAAACGACGTCTTGCCCTAAACTTTCATTTCATTCATCCAGTTACTGACATAAATATTTTCTCTTCAGATTTAATGAATCTTTCGGCCAGACTATCAATCTTTCGTCCATAACTCATGCACCAGACACTCAATAATGTTACATTAGCCTCTGTATGCAACTGACATACAGTCTGTCGTAAATAAGCAAACTCAGACAAGAGCTGTCAAAAAGTCCCAAGAATTCACCAGAAAGGGTGAAGTGACACCACAAAAAAAAAGAAAAAAAAGAGAAGAAAACAAAAACCAACCCAATCACATCCAATTTTCGTCCACTTAGGTTGTCCGAAGAAATAAAAATGTATCTCCTCATGAAAGATAAACATTTTCGAATCGCGATGAGTAATTTATGCATCATACGGTTTCTTCTGCGTCTGCTGGGAGGGGGAATTAAGGTCATCTTTATCGGCGACGGTAATAATGGAATTTATGAAAACTGTCACCGGCGACACGACATTCATCTTTCATTTGGAGAACCTTTTTTTCAAAAAAATACTTTTAACAGTTAAAGGAGTATGCAGGGTATGCCGGGATTGCTGTCCCAGGATTGCTGTTGATCACAGTTTTCGATCCCTGTTCGTGTGCCCTGTCGTTTTCAAATCAAAAATGGACTGCAAGCATCTAACATCAGCCAGTGAAGATCGCTTAAAACCACCTTTTTACGATCAAAAGATCACTTGGTCATAAAGTTGAGTAATGTAGGATATGCGATCACTTGGTCTCACTTGGTCTCAAGTTCCTCACAGACATGGAAGGTATTTGATCGAGGATAGCTGTCGATCGCAATGTCTGATCGCTGATCGTATATTCTGAAGTTTTCAAACCAAAACAACACTACATGTGTCAAGAACTCATGCCCTTTGGACGCCTTAATCTCAGCCGAAGAAGATCGTCGCCTATTCACGATCAAATGATTGCATGATCATGAAGTTGAGTAGTGTTGGATATGCGGTCACTAAGTCTCACAAAAGTCCTTACTGACACAGAAGATATTTGTGCGAGAATCGCTGTTAATCATATTTTCTATTCGCTGATCGTGTACTCTGTTGTTTTCAAATCAAAACTAGACTACGAGCATCTAGAACTCGTCTCGCTTACCACATATTTCCCAACCGATGAAAATCGTTCAAAATCACCTACTGACGATCGCATGATCTTGAAGTCGTGGATCGCTGTTGATCATAGTTTCTGTTCGCTGATCGTGTACTCTGTCGTTTTCAAATCAACACTAGACTACGAGCATCTAGAACTCGTCTCGCTTACCACATATTTCCCAGTCGATGAAGATCGTTCAAAATCACCTTCTGACGATCGCATGATCTTGAAGTCGTGGATCGCTGTTGATCATAGTTTCTGTTCGCTGATCGTGTACTCTGTCGTTTTCAAATCAACACTAGACTACGAGCATCTAGAACTCGTCTCGCTTACCACATATTTCCCAGTCGATGAAGATCGTTCAAAATCACCTTCTGACGATCGCATGATCTTGAAGTCGGGGATCGCTGTTGATCATATTTTTTGTTCGCTGATCGTGTACTCTGTTGTTTTCAAATCAAAGCTGGACTACGAGCATCTAGAGAACTCGTCTCGTCTATCACCTTTTTCCCAGCCGATGAAGATCGTTCAAAATCACCTACTGACGATCGCATGATCTTGAAGTCGTGGATCGCTGTTGATCGTATTTTCTGTTCGCTGATCGTGTACTCTGTCGTTTTCAAATCAACACTAGACTACGAGCATCTAGAACTCGTCTCGCTTACCACATATTTCCCAGTCGATGAAGATCGTTCAAAATCACCTTCTGACGATCGCATGATCTTGAAGTCGTGGATCGCTGTTGATCATAGTTTCTGTTCGCTGATCGTGTACTCTGTCGTTTTCAAATCAACACTAGACTACGAGCATCTAGAACTCGTCTCGCTTACCACATATTTCCCAGTCGATGAAGATCGTTCAAAATCACCTACTGACGATCGCATGATCTTGAAGTCGTGGATCGCTGTTGATCATAGTTTCTGTTCGCTGATCGTGTACTCTGTCGTTTTCAAATCAACACTAGACTACGAGCATCTAGAACTCGTCTCGCTTACCACATATTTCCCAGTCGATGAAGATCGTTCAAAATCACCTTCTGACGATCGCATGATCTTGAAGTCGGGGATCGCTGTTGATCATATTTTTTGTTCGCTGATCGTGTACTCTGTTGTTTTCAAATCAAAGCTGGACTACGAGCATCTAGAGAACTCGTCTCGTCTATCACCTTTTTCCCAGCCGATGAAGATCGTTCAAAATCACCTACTGACGATCGCATGATCTTGAAGTCGTGGATCGCTGTTGATCGTATTTTCTGTTCGCTGATCGTGTACTCTGTCGTTTTCAAATCAACACTAGACTACGAGCATCTAGAACTCGTCTCGCTTACCACATATTTCCCAGTCGATGAAGATCGTTCAAAATCACCTTCTGACGATCGCATGATCTTGAAGTCGTGGATCGCTGTTGATCATAGTTTCTGTTCGCTGATCGTGTACTCTGTCGTTTTCAAATCAACACTAGACTACGAGCATCTAGAACTCGTCTCGCTTACCACATATTTCCCAGTCGATGAAGATCGTTCAAAATCACCTTCTGACGATCGCATGATCTTGAAGTCGGGGATCGCTGTTGATCATATTTTTTGTTCGCTGATCGTGTACTCTGTTGTTTTCAAATCAAAGCTGGACTACGAGCATCTAGAGAACTCGTCTCGTCTATCACCTTTTTCCCAGCCGATGAAGATCGTTCAAAATCACCTACTGACGATCGCATGATCTTGAAGTCGTGGATCGCTGTTGATCGTATTTTCTGTTCGCTGATCGTGTACTCTGTCGTTTTCAAATCAACACTAGACTACGAGCATCTAGAACTCGTCTCGCTTACCACATATTTCCCAGTCGATGAAGATCGTTCAAAATCACCTTCTGACGATCGCATGATCTTGAAGTCGTGGATCGCTGTTGATCATAGTTTCTGTTCGCTGATCGTGTACTCTGTCGTTTTCAAATCAACACTAGACTACGAGCATCTAGAACTCGTCTCGCTTACCACATATTTCCCAGTCGATGAAGATCGTTCAAAATCACCTACTGACGATCGCATGATCTTGAAGTCGTGGATCGCTGTTGATCATAGTTTCTGTTCGCTGATCGTGTACTCTGTCGTTTTCAAATCAACACTAGACTACGAGCATCTAGAACTCGTCTCGCTTACCACATATTTCCCAGTCGATGAAGATCGTTCAAAATCACCTTCTGACGATCGCATGATCTTGAAGTCGGGGATCGCTGTTGATCATATTTTTTGTTCGCTGATCGTGTACTCTGTTGTTTTCAAATCAAAGCTGGACTACGAGCATCTAGAGAACTCGTCTCGTCTATCACCTTTTTCCCAGCCGATGAAGATCGTTCAAAATCACCTACTGACGATCGCATGATCTTGAAGTCGTGGATCGCTGTTGATCGTATTTTCTGTTCGCTGATCGTGTACTCTGTCGTTTTCAAATCAACACTAGACTACGAGCATCTAGAACTCGTCTCGCTTACCACATATTTCCCAGTCGATGAAGATCGTTCAAAATCACCTTCTGACGATCGCATGATCTTGAAGTCGTGGATCGCTGTTGATCATAGTTTCTGTTCGCTGATCGTGTACTCTGTCGTTTTCAAATCAACACTAGACTACGAGCATCTAGAACTCGTCTCGCTTACCACATATTTCCCAGTCGATGAAGATCGTTCAAAATCACCTTCTGACGATCGCATGATCTTGAAGTCGGGGATCGCTGTTGATCATATTTTTTGTTCGCTGATCGTGTACTCTGTTGTTTTCAAATCAAAGCTGGACTACGAGCATCTAGAGAACTCGTCTCGTCTATCACCTTTTTCCCAGCCGATGGAGATCGTTCAAAATCACCTACTGACGATCGCATGATCTTGAAGTCGTGGATCGCTGTTGATCGTATTTTCTGTTCACTGATCGTGTACTCTGTTGTTTTCAAATCAAAACTAGACTACGAGCATCTAGAACTCGTCTCGCTTATCACATATTTCCCAGTCGATGAAGATCGTTCAAAATCACCTTCTGACGATCGCATGATCTTGAAGTCGAGGATCGCTGTTGATCATATTTTCTGTTCGCTGATCGTTTACTCTGTCGTTTTAAAATCAAAACTAGACTACGAGCATCTAGCATCAGCCGATGAAGATCGTTCAAAACCACCTATTCACGATCAAATGATCGCATGATCATGAAATTCTTCTCAAACGACATGTTTTAACGATCAGCGATCATTTCAAAAAAAGATCCCCTTTTGAATCTTCTCACTCCCTTTGCGGTAATTTGTCTTCGCCCGTATTCAAGTGTTAAATTTTGAGTGCTTTTACGATCACTGATTCCGTGACAAATGTAATAAAAGTCCATCGTCGCCAAGGAAATGGGAAATCATGATTACTCGGGTCGCGGGTATGGTGTATCTGGTGTGTGTGCGCCTCGCTCGACAAACAAGCAGACAAGTTAATGGGCTTTCTAAGGTCGAACTTAACAGATTGGATTTGTTTCTGAGCAATCTGGTGATTTTTGTTTTTATTATTATTATTAAATTGGTCCCATGTTCTGCTCTTCATGGACAAGCAGACGAGCTAATAAAAGTTACTTCTGGGCGACCAATTAATGCTCGAACAGCAGTCACTTGTTGTTGAACCCCTTATACGTGTTTAATGTAAAAGAATTCATGTTCATTCTTTGTTTGATTTAATTTTTCAGATACGCAACGATTCTCGCATTCGATGTTAAGATCGAGCGTGATGCTCAGGAAATGGCCGATTCGTTGGGTGTTAAAATCTTCCAGGCCGATATTATTTATCATTTGTTTGATAAATTCATGGCATACCGTGAGGAGCTGAAACAAAAGAAACGCGATGAGTTCCGATCAATTGCTGTCTTCCCATGTAAACTTAAGGTGAGTTTGTTATAATTAATTATTCCTTTAGACTTAAGTTGTGACTTTGACTGTGTTCCACGCAAAAGACGCAAATCAGCATATTGTGCGAACGCCTTAAACCATTTGTCATCACTCAGATCAGAAAAACTGTCAAAATTTGGCACAGATCGTGGAGAAGAGTCAATGGCTTTTGTGATTCTTAAAGCCATAACTCCATGCTGTGCAATGCATTCAATGTTAAGTAGTTAAGTACATCCCCGAGCGTCTAAACAAGGCCACATGACGTTTTGCCACATGACGGGATGCCATAATCTGTCATCCCTGGCCAATCTGTCGCTCATTGCCGATGGAGAAGAAAGTGCTTCGTAACTTCACTATTTTACATGAAATCGAAAAAAAACATTAAGACCAAATGTGTAGATATTTTAATTCTCTACATTTCGCCCATACATTGTTCTTAGCCACGCCCACTTTTTATGGGCACTTTCTTCAAAAAACCGATTTGAGTGACATTTTGCATTTGACATCAGTCCACGTTCGAAGTGATCGTAGGAATTTGATACGGCCACGCCCACTTTATAGAGGCTGCATAGGAAAGCGGACAGGGTATCATATGAGGCTTGTTTTATTACGTTTTAAGGAGGACAGTGCGTTTGAGCGTAATCCATAAACATTCATCCTTACAAGAAGCAGCTTAGACCTGGTAGTGTTGTCTTACCAAAGCTGTCAAGGCTGAACTTGATAGCTTGATAGAGGCTTGATTAATCCCTTATATCACTGTTGTGAGCTGCTGCGAATACATGGCTTGAAAACGGCTATCTATAACCTTTGATAGGGTTAGGTTAGGTTGACGGAATTGTCACCGGATCGGACCATTGTCCATTGATTGTCCATTGTTCCGAATTATAAAACTCTGAGAAGCTTACTACAATCTGTGACTTGGGCTGAACTACACCACCCACATCCGTGTATGAATCTCAGGAGTTTGTTCAATTCAATCTATCCTAGGTTCCAAGTGCGTCTTTGGCAAACTCGTGGTCAAACTGATCCTGGGAAGTGACATTTCAGGAGAGCGTCTAACGTGTTCTCATACAAATCTGTCCAGGAGTCGCAAAAGTTTCTCTGAGAGATTTTCTGAACTCGTTTTCGAGAAGCATAGCCCAAGGACATGCTTGTCCTGATATTGCACTTTGCGTTGAAAACTTTGTGTGTCGCAATCGAACGCCAAGATTCCATGACAACCATAACCACAGCTAACTTCACACATGACAGAGAAACCCTATGAGACAAGTGAGATGTCCCAATTGAAAAACCTGCCAAAGTGGTCATCTATGGATCTACTGATCCCGCCGAAGAGACTCCAGAATCAGGGTTCGTCGGTTCAGATACTGAGATTCTGCAAAGAACTCTCTGAACTGGTGACCTCCCAGCTATGTTGACGTCGGTGGAAGAGTACCAAATTACGAGGCCAAGTAAAACCTTCCCTGTTGCGACCCGATTGGACTGATTTGCAGCTTAATTCCCAGAGGACGCAATAATTGACGAGTAGACTAACGATTGTTATTTAATCCCCGGCGCATACATCATCGCATCCGTATGGATGCCCTCTGCACACTGAACACTGCACACTCGACGATGTAAAACGAAACCAGTTCAATTAAAACCTATTCAGCCCCAGGCCAGGCCAGGCCCCAATGCCATTCGTCCAGGTGAACCGATGCAGTTCATTGACAACGCAAGGAGAACATACTCGATGCCACATAATCAGCGGAATGAATGAGCTGTCTTTAAGAGTCCATTACACAATTATGAGGATCTGATAGTACTGGCTCACAAGATAATATATCTTTTGCTCTTAACTCTTCTCCCATTGAATGCGGGAGATAACCGGTCAGAGCTAGTCGTCCCAGCTTCCATTGACCAGCAGCACGGTATGTACATATGTCTCGGAGCGGAAATGGTTTAACGTTTAGACCCGGTTTGAAGGGGGCTTAGCCGCGTAACCGATGCGAACGCGTGCTGTTATTACACTTAATAAAGTTCCAACTCAAGGAATACTAGTCCTGGGTGAGTTCTCAATGAATGGTGGTCGTACAAGCGGTCCGTGCGGCGGTGAGGCGTGGTGATGATGACAAAGATTTATATGGAAGCATTAAGAAAAATTAAACTGGAATGGGTAACAATTAACTCTGAGCCAAATGAATGATGATGGCCTGGGAGGCAATGTAAAGTTGATTCAGTTAATCAAGACATAACCAGTCTCACAAAGTTAGTTGCTTTGACGTTAACTACTCTCTGCAATACACGCTGGCTAAATGTTGACCTTGGAGTCTAGCTTTCTCGGCAAAAAATAGTGTTTGTGAACTGATTGGTGGGTGGGATTCCTCAAGGTTCCGTGCTAGGGCCCGTACTATCGATGCATGTAAGGCGCTGCAACAATCATCAAAACTCTTGGCTATGGTAGCATGGTACCTGGTAACTGAATGACCTGAGCTTAGAAAACTTGAGGGCAAGCGATAGCTACCACCAACGAAAAGAGAGACATGACTCAAGGTAGGAGGAGGACCTATGCCGGACCAACGATGGTAACGAAAACTATGTACTACTGATTGAGAGAAAAGACATGCCTCTAGAATGGTCACCTAGTTAGGACTAGAGGACTCAGAATCAACCTCAACCATTCCACCGAAAGGATTACGACCTGCTCCAAGGTCCCACTGAAAGCTTCGCTAAATCGATATAAAGGTCACCCAACTGAACCACAATAGACTCTCAGTTGGTCGAACTGGGCAGTTGACTATCTCCGTCAACTAGGGCATCCATTTGTCGTATGAACTGACTGTATCCGTGTCAATGTTGGACGGGACATACACACATACATATGTGGGAAGGATTCATACTGGACGAGTCTAGGCTATAGACATGTCGAAGAAGCCTGAAGCAAAACCACTAACTCGGGCTACTCTAACTAGGAAGAGACTGATCCTAATGGGATTGGATAGAACCTGTGAAAGATTCATGCCACGACAAACAGGATACCTGCATAGACCACCAGTGTAGTTCTCATTAGACAACCGCCCTAAGCTGGCTTTAAGAAGAGAAATCTTTTAGAGGAACAATGTCGTGGATACTCTGGCAAAAAACATTGCGTCTTACAAGCATTCATTCAACTGACTTAAGGGCGGTCTATCCAAGGTAGGTTGAGAATGCTCTCGAGTGCTGTCTTTGCGGTTCCCTTAGCTGGTCTAATCTACTCTCGCCGTGATTTTGGTGGGAAACCTGACTACTTCACTCCGTTCAGCCTGTAGGTCTGCAGATAGGGTTTAGGTTAGGTTAGGTTGGTTGTCAGTAGGCGACCTGTTTTAATCAACCTGGCACTCTAGCCATTTTCCCATCTGTGGTTGGTTCTGCCAGTAGCATCCATGTAGCAAGAGGTTTACCAGGGCTCGGTAGTCTGCAGTTTGGGAATGTAGGCCATAGTCGGGCAACCCGACATAAGTCAGGAAAGTTAAACATTTTGAAACAAAAAAGTTGGGTCTTGTTCACTGAAAGTCTTGCGAGGCGTGCATAACCCAGAGTGAATTATCAGGAAGTTAGTATCCAGCAAGAGATCGATAAACTTGTTGGATGCTTCCAAGGACTCTTCAATGCTATCGGAGTGAAGTCTCCGATATCAGCGTTACTTCTTTAAAAAAACAATTTATAGACATGCCAATCAAATCTCTCTTTTTGCCTCGTGGCTTAGAAAGGGGAACAAGCCACCAACTTGAGATGCCTTACAAGTTCTCTGCTAAGAAGCCAAGTGGTCTGAGATGGAGAAAGAGTGTCCTTCAGAACTTTGCCATATCAAATCTATGATCAGATACAAGGATGATGTTTTAGACTTCTTGTCGATTACTGGTAACGAACTGAGTCGTTCTGGACCCAAGCTTTAAATAAAACAGCAGACATGTTCAATCTTAGTATAGATTCGATGTCGTTCAAATGACCATCGTGAAGGCTTTTCCAGTGATCGATTCCTTGGACCCAATTTTCCACACATATCGGCCGGAATATTGGCAATTTTTCATTCGATAGTGTTCCTGAGCTCCTCTAAGGTTGTTGGATTGTTGGCATAAACCAATGACTTAACGTAAACCCATTCGACTGAACCATTTCTCCAGATCGCACCATCACCGAACTTCACCTTCAATTGTTTGACCAACTGTGTGACATGTGGATCCATCTTGTTGGAACCAGTTGCCACTGATGTCATATCTATTCAATTCCATGGCGAGACGAGAGCGATCACTTTCATCGACGAAAAAAAGGTCCTGTCACATCTCCGGTATGAAATCCATAACTCACGGTCACTTTTGGGGATGCAATGCAGTCTTTTCGAGCACATATGGGTGTGTTGCTGTCATAACTCGTATTTTGCTTATTGACAAAGCCATTAGGCCATTACAATGAGCTTCATTGCTGAAATGAAAATCAGGATCTTCTTCAAACTTTTGCAGAGCCCGATCAGAGAAGGGGCTTCAAGTGATCTTGAGTTTATCTGGTCTTGTAGGGATATAGGCGAAGATCTTTACCCAAAATTCGCCACAATATAGACTGAGATATTCCCAATTCCTGTGAACCGCGGGAAAGGGACGGATTTGGCGCATTTTGATCTGAAGCTCTTGCAGCTGCGATATTTTCTGTTCTTCGACCGGGTCTTTGTCCCACTGGGTCAGGAACACTCAATACTGAATATGTTGACCCAAATTTGTCCACTACACCACTCACAGCCTGTCTGGTGGGACGATTACTACGACCGACAATCGGAGTAAGCGCTCTTAAAGTTCCCACCATAGACTCAGAACTTCGGTTGATATCTTTTATAATTTTCAAACATTGCTCGTTCGTGAACTTCACCATGGTCAAAATGCAAACCTTGATTGACGTTCTGACAGTGACAGATCATGAAAAAAGTTTAAGGGTGCGCCTGTATTAAAGTACAAAATTGTTATGTCCTTATTGAAAAACCCCTACCCCAGCTAAAGTTTGAATCTAAATGTATCTCGAATCAGAAAAAAAAAATCAAATCTGTGACTAACTGTACATTTGTATTTTCCTATCTTTTCAGATACTGCCTCAATTTATTTTCAACAGTCGTGATCCAATCGTTATGGGTGTCATGGTTGAGAATGGAATCGTCAAGGAGGGTACCCCAATCTGTGTGCCAAGCAAGGAAGTAAGTACACCAAACCGTTGTTAGTTTATTTTTTATAAATTTAATGCTAAGTAAATCCCGCCAAATTGGTTAAGAGAACCAACACCAACCAACCAACCAACCAACGCAACTAACCAAGCAAACACAATCGCTCGTCATTGTTGAGACAGGCATGCGTGCGTGCGCAGATAAAAAAAAAAAAAATAACAATAATATACACAAACGACTGCAGGACAAGGGGCCAAGTCCAGAGCCTCGGAATCACGACGGTTTTATCAACAAAACCAACTTAACCCCCTTGAGCGCGCAAAGACGCGCATTTTGTTGACACAGGTGTATTTGCTTTGGAGTAAACTCACGCGGCGGACCCTCTCACACGAATGCTCGCATTACGGCTAGGTTCTAATGTTGACACATTAGTAACAAGATACGCCCGTTGTTCCTTCACGAATCCGCTCGCTCTCAGAGGGGGCATGCAGTGTAGGTACTCGTACCGAACGCACTTGTGGATTCCGCTGGCTGTGCCTTCCACTCCTGCTGTACTGTTTGGATAAAACCCAAGGAGACGGCCAAAGAGAAGGAGAAAAACAAAGCAACACTGATTCCTAGCGAGATCGCACTTAGTGTTTACTTTGGCCATCATCAGTGCCACCTATGGACCGATGTACGAATCCGTGTCGTCCTAGAGGACGATTACTCGTATTTCGCATAATTTTCTGGACAATCACACATTTCCTGTGCCTTGCTGCTGTATATTTAATTATCTGAAGCGTAACAACAACGTCTCATTACCGTGTCCTGTTTGCCAGGGCGAAGGGGGACTTCCACACTTCCACAGAACTCTCTCGTTGGAAGAGGAGGAAGAATGAGAATGAAGGAGAGAACAAAAAAAGTGAAATTGCAGTCAGATGTTGACTGGTAGAGTGGTATCCTGTGCGGATGAGTACAGAAGGAGCCGGTCTTCGTTTTGTAATTATTACTTCCTCAATTATATTGTTTCCTTTCGATACAACAACAAGAACTACTGAATTCCAGATGGCCGAAGAGGAAGTCACAGAGGTTCATTCACCAGTCGATTTGAAAAGTAAAATCGTCAAGTGGTGGTTAACGAAAGTGATTGCCATTTGGGGTATCTTTCTGGTCTAAGGACCTTCTGATCAGTGGGCAATACTCCTGAGACTGGAAGCTATCGTCTCGCGTCTTTTGTTAAGCCTTTGCCATATGGTAGAGAGTCACAGATATCGTTGGATGGTAGTGTGACATGGGAACCAAAAACAAACTAAAAAGTTCAGTCTTTTCAAAGAGATATTTGCAAACTATCTTGGAAGGCTTAAGCTATGTCTTAAGTCGGGCTTAGCTGTGATTACTGGTTCTACAAGCATACTTGGCTAACGAGTACTGCTGGCTTGGCTGCTTTGAGACATTGAAGTATTGCTCAGATTCTGGCTAAAGTCAGTGCTTAAGTCAAGCTTTGGTGCCATTGCGTTAGACGCATAAGACCAGAGTTTCAGGATAAGGTATGTAGATCCATTACTGCTTCTAGATCAGTGCCAGGCGTACTCCAAAAAGGTTCCTAGTGCCTAGTGCAGGAAGGCAGTAAATTACTAACGTGACTACTTCCTCAACCAAGCTACTCACGCATAAGTCGAGCTTAAGGGACACACACTTTCACTGGCGATCCAGATAGTGACGCATGTCTTTCCACGTTGTTTATCTGTCCTGTGTCCTACTTACACCTTGGCTTGCCTAAACCTTGTCCATCCTAAGACCTGCTTTGCTTAAGCCCTGGTTGACTATAGTAAACAGTAGATATGCGAGTCAGGAAGATTCCTTCTGTTGCTGAAGAGGAGAACACCCACCTTCTTGTGGCTGACCTTGATCTGCTTATGCTTTCTACCGTGGAGGACATTTGCCAATCTTTTAGAAGATTCAGTGATGGTTCTTAAGAAGGGGAAGTAGAAACAATCCGATCAGCATTAGTTCCATTGTGAACCTCTGTGGTGGAGTAGGTCCGAACCAACGTATGATGGAGTAGGGATTTTATAGTATAACAAGGACAAGGAACTGAATTGTATCTGCATGTCGTCCTGTCTTTGATCTTCGACTCCTGCCTTAGAAAGACAAAGGTATTTCCAATTAATCTTGTCGTGTCTAAGTAACAAAAGAAGGACAAACTAGAATGATGTAGGGTTACTCTCGACTGAACTTGTTGGGTTTCTTGTCCTTTCCTTGACGAAAGTACGAAAATCCATACCAAACTCAGCCCTGAATATGTAAGAATAACTCATGTCGGCGTAGTGGTTCTGTGCGTAGAGCTTGAAACTAGTGAAGGGTGCAAAGCTCGATTTTAAGGCATGGTCTCACTTTTCGCGAACGTCGGACAAACATCCGAGAGTATAACAGTGACGTTTTGATAGTAGACCCTTTCCGTTCCGATGGTTCTAAACAGCTAGGCTCTGAATCCCATGCGGAGCTGTGGGCATCTGCCAGAATCTTATATGTAGTCTCTTCGGTTTCCACCGCAATTAGAAGAAGAAACTCAAGTGATGGCCATGGTGTCTTGCAATTTTAGTAAAGGTTCAGGGGAGTACGTCTATGTGTCTGAATTTTGCTCAATTTGTCTTCTTGAAAGACGGTCTGATTCACTCTGGGATTTGACGAACTCATTGTCTAAAAAGACGATCCAGGAGTGGGAAACCTTCCTGTCCCGTTGAAGTCATTTCCTTTAAAAGTGTTTCATTGAATCTTGGCGATTTTTTTTAGAAATCCTTCCGATTCTAGAACTAAGCTAAACGGGGTTGCTTTGAGCATAAGTCTACAATACATGACCATCGACGAGTACTGTGTCAGTTGTTTTGAGTCCAAATTGTCGAAAGACCCTTCAATGTCAAGAAGCGCTTGTTTTTGTTTTTAGGAAACTTGCCACCTTTGTCCACAGATCCGCCCTCATATGCAAAGCCGAGTGATATCTGTCATATCTGTCAAACGAGTATATGTCACCTGTCACCTAATATCCTCGAACGTGTTAAGAAAGCCCTGAACTCTACTCCAATGGAGTCTACAACCACGTAGTAGGTTTGAGGCTCTCTGTGTCCGTCAACAGATCTATCAAAGCTTACCTTACTCATCTAAGCCGTGTACAGAGATCGGGGCAGTCAATCTCTCACATTCAACTCGAAAGTTGTCGCCAGTCTCTTAGCGTAATGGCTGACTAATTCAACATTCACTTCATCTGGGCTCCGAGGCGACATGACAGGGAATTGTATGACCGACAAGCTCATCAGGGTATCAACATACCTCTCCCAACCAAGCTTAACCAAGATGGGCAGACAGCTCTGGCCCATGTAGTATCTGAAACACTCTAACTGTTTGGCTAGACTGAGGAAGACACTGCATTTTTAGTAGACATGCCATCAGGCTGGGTTTCCTTGCGAATAATTTCCGTAGAAGCTACTTAGACGTGGCAAGCTCTGTCCACTCGCAGGAGACTCCACTTAAATGCCTTCTTCCTTGAGATCACTTAGGTGAACTGGATAATGGCCTCATCTGTAGCCTCCACCACAAGCGTTCTGTCACGGCAATCTACCTACAGACATGGTACCAGTAGCGTGATTTGTATGGTCTTCCTGGTTTCGTAAAGAGAAGTACAGTAGAAGTCGCGGTATAAGCGACTGCCACTGTATACATACGTACCTCCTGCTAGATGGATCAAGGTTTGAGGCATTCTTTATGTGAGTTCTACAGAACCACTGGTCGAGTCTAAGCAATCTTGCACTTCATCTTAGGAAACGCATCTGTCTAGTTGGGGACCCTAACAGGCTGTCAAAGTTTTTGTTATACGAAGTAGTAGTAGTAGGCCTTGACATTAGTGGCTCGTGAGGGTCTTGCTAATAGTTCTTTGTGAGAAGAAGAATCCCTTGACTGGTTTCCTATTCCGTCTTGTGTCACCGGGGGAAGCATATACCTACCTCCTTCAGCAACTTATGGACTAACTTGCCAGTGGAATTAGTGGTCGACTGGCTTCAACTCCTACGCATGCTGCTTGGTTAAATAGATCAGAACTTCTGGGGTACTGTGCCACCTAGATGTCATGTCAAAGACTTCCCCCCCAATTAGCTTGATAAGGGTTATGTCACCGCCTCCTTTGAGGCGATCCCCTTTCGGATATATTCCTCAAAGCCAAGGCCAAGTGTCACCCCTTCATGTCAAACTCTTAGATGCAATCTTCTCCTCTAGAAACAGAGAAAAAAAAAAGAAGAAAATTTTAATTGCGTCCCCATCTCCCACAGCTACCCTCCAGAATTGAATTTAAACTCTCCTCCTCCTCTTAATTTATTTATTTATGTTCTTTCAATCGTCTTCTTCGTTTTTGTGCCTTTGTGTGCCTCTTCTCATCTCTTAACAACATCCTGTTGTCTCTGCAATCAAGAGGAGCAAAAAAAAAACCCAAAAGATACATCGGATTGCCCCCTGTACAGTAGCATAACTCAGCATCAACATAAAATGGGAGGATGATGTCGAATGAATAAAAGAAAACAAAAAAGGGAACAAAATTGAGAAATAAGGCCCCAAAATGCAAAGCAGGGTCAATGAATGTTCACTCAGCGGCACAGCATCAGCATCAGCATCAGCATCACCCCAGCAGGCAATCTGTCTGCCACAAGATTGGGCAGTCTGATTTGATTGTTCTCAAGCACTGCTCGCAATCAGGATGCACATCCAAACGCTACCCACAGTGTATTGGGATTCAAAGAAACCAGAAACAGGTAGCTGCCCACGGTGAGTACTCATACCCGCGTCCGGTCTACTGATGTTACCCCAAAAACAAAAGACGAACAAAAAAGGGAGCACGTGCAGCACTCTGGCTGGTCCTTCGATTCCGCTCGGTTCGGGATGATGGTGGAGACGATGGTGTACACTTGATGGACGAGAGCGATGCGTAAGAGTATCCCGGTCGTAAATTCTCCACCACTAACCTGTCGCAGCCGATAAAATTGAATGAATTAGTTTGAAGTGTTTTTCCCTCGTCTTGGTCGTTTTTTTTTTTCAAAAGTATCTGAGAGATGCACCTCGAAACAGGATGCTCTGCACTCGAGCAGCCTCTCGTGTGTGTGCTCGTGTATCGACGCTTAACTCTTTTTTAATTCGTTTCCATGCTCTCGGTTTTTAATTTCAACCTGAAGGTGAATTTATTTTTGTTGGCTCGCATACCGGAGAGGAAAATAAATTCTGCACAAGATGGGCGCGCGCGTTCGCTCGCTGAATCTGAATGAAAACCAGCAAAACTGGAAAAATAAATCGCTTTACGACTTTCAAGATCCGCCTTCGACTTCCGTTCGACGGTGTTTCGCTGTGTGCAGCAAGTTGGCAACAGCAGCAGCAGCAGCGGCACGAGATGCTATCGCGAGATGGAAATTCAACTGAAAACAGAGAAGATGCGAAATAAAAGTTTCGATCTTTGAGATAAGCCATCGAGAAGATACTTTACTGAATGAAGAGGGTTCCATGTGGGAGCTTGATCGATCGGTGATTTGTGTTTTTTTCGTTTCCTCTCTTAGATGCCTCCATTGGAGAGGCCAATAGTACACACTTGTGTTGAAAGATAGATACATGCAACCTGAATGGTAGATTGTAATCGGACTTGACACCTCGTCCACTTGTCTGCCTAAGATCCAGCTGGAGTTTGACTACATCCATACCAAGAGGTTGAAGGAAGCGTAGTGTAGTGTTCACACCTAAAGCTGGAAACAGATCTCCCTCAGACCTAAATGCTTTCAGCCTTATCAGTCTCACCCCAGTGCTCCCAAAGGTAATGGAAAAAGTATCGATCTTCAGTTGACAGTAAAAGCCTTGCAGCATCTTGTTGTAACGACATTGCATTTGAAAAGTTTTTTTCCATCCTCGACCCAGGTACACCACATTCCTCCCCAAATGCTGAGTAGCTGGCAACTTAGTGCACCGAAGTCTAGGTCATGCGATTCGCGTTTTTTGGTCAATTTCGTCCATTTGACCCAAAACGCTGAGGGAGAGAAGGTATGTGGCGACAGTGCATTTGAAGAGACTTTTTCCATCCTCGACCCAGGCACACCACATTCCTCCCCAAATGCTGAGTAGCTGGCAACTGAGTGCACCAAAGTCTAGTTCATGCAATTCGCGTTTTTTGGTCAATTTCGTCCATTTGACCCAAAACGCTGAGGGAGAGAAGGTATGTGGCGACAGTGCATTTGAAGAGACTTTTCCATCCTCGACCCAGGCACACCACATTCCTCCCCAAATGCTGAGTAGCTGGCAACTGAGTGCACCAAAGTCTAGTTCATGCAATTCGCGTTTTTTGGTCAATTTCGTCCATTTGACCCAAAACGCTGAGGGAGAGAAGGTATGTGGCGACAGTGCATTTGAAGAGACTTTTCCATCCTCGACCCAGGCACACCACATTCCTCCCCAAATGCTGAGTAGCTGGCAACTGAGTGCACCAAAGTCTAGTTCATGCAATTCGCGTTTTTTGGTCAATTTCGTCCATTTGACCCAAAACGCTGAGGGAGAGAAGGTATGTGGCGACAGTGCATTTGAAGAGACTTTTTCCATCCTCGACCCAGGTATACTACCACATTCCTCCCCAAATGCTGACTAGCTGGCAACTGAGTGCACCAAAGTCTAGTTCATGCAATTCGCGTTTTTTGGTCAATTTCGTCCATTTGACCCAAAACGCTGAGGGAGAGAAGGTATGTGGCGACAGTGCATTTGAAGAGACTTTTTCCATCCTCGACCCAGGTATACTACCACATTCCTCCCCAAATGCTGACTAGCTGGCAACTGAGTGCACCAAAGTCTAGTTCATGCGATTCGCGTTTATTGGTTAATTTCGTCCATTTGACCCAAAACGCTGAGGGAGAGAAGGTATGTGGCGACAGTGCATTTGAAGAGACTTTTCCATCCTCGACCCAGGCACACCACATTCCTCCCCAAATGCTGAGTAGCTGGCAACTGAGTGCACCAAAGTCTAGTTCATGCGATTCGCGTTTTTTGGTCAATTTCGTCCATTTGACCCAAAACGCTGAGGGAGAGAAGGTATGTGGCGACAGTGCATTTGAAGAGACTTTTTCCATCCTCGACCCAGGTATACTACCACATTCCTCCCCAAATGCTGACTAGCTGGCAACTGAGTGCACCAAAGTCTAGTTCATGCGATTCGCGTTTTTTGGTCAATTTCGTCCATTTGACCCAAAACGCTGAGGGAGAGAAGGTATGTGGCGACAGTGCATTTGAAGAGACTTTTTCCATCCTCGACCCAGGCACACCACATTCCTCCCCAAATGCTGAGTAGCTGGCAACTGAGTGCACCAAAGTCTAGTTCATGCAATTCGCGTTTTTTGGTCAATTTCGTCCATTTGACCCAAAACGCTGAGGGAGAGAAGGTATGTGGCGACAGTGCATTTGAAGAGACTTTTCCATCCTCGACCCAGGCACACCACATTCCTCCCCAAATGCTGAGTAGCTGGCAACTGAGTGCACCAAAGTCTAGTTCATGCGATTCGCGTTTTTTGGTCAATTTCGTCCATTTGACCCAAAACGCTGAGGGAGAGAAGGTATGTGGCGACAGTGCATTTGAAGAGACTTTTTCCATCCTCGACCCAGGTATACTACCACATTCCTCCCCAAATGCTGACTAGCTGGCAACTGAGTGCACCAAAGTCTAGTTCATGCGATTCGCGTTTTTTGCTCAATTTCGTCCATTTGACCCAAAACGCTGAGGGAGAGAAGGTATGTGGCGACAGTGCATTTGAAGAGACTTTTTCCATCCTCGACCCAGGCACACCACATTCCTCCCCAAATGCTGAGTAGCTGGCAACTGAGTGCACCAAAGTCTAGTTCATGCAATTCGCGTTTTTTGGTCAATTTCGTCCATTTGACCCAAAACGCTGAGGGAGAGAAGGTATGTGGCGACAGTGCATTTGAAGAGACTTTTTCCATCCTCGACCCAGGTATACTACCACATTCCTCCCCAAATGCTGACTAGCTGGCAACTGAGTGCACCAAAGTCTAGTTCATGCGATTCGCGTTTTTTGCTCAATTTCGTCCATTTGACCCAAAACGCTGAGGGAGAGAAGGTATGTGGCGACAGTGCATTTGAAGAGACTTTTTCCATCCTCGACCCAGGCACACCACATTCCTCCCCAAATGCTGAGTAGCTGGCAACTGAGTGCACCAAAGTCTAGTTCATGCAATTCGCGTTTTTTGGTCAATTTCGTCCATTTGACCCAAAACGCTGAGGGAGAGAAGGTATGTGGCGACAGTGCATTTGAAGAGACTTTTTCCATCCTCGACCCAGGTATACTACCACATTCCTCCCCAAATGCTGACTAGCTGGCAACTGAGTGCACCAAAGTCTAGTTCATGCGATTCGCGTTTTTTGCTCAATTTCGTCCATTTGACCCAAAACGCTGAGGGAGAGAAGGTATGTGGCGACAGTGCATTTGAAGAGACTTTTTCCATCCTCGACCCAGGCACACCACATTCCTCCCCAAATGCTGAGTAGCTGGCAACTGAGTGCACCAAAGTCTAGTTCATGCAATTCGCGTTTTTTGGTCAATTTCGTCCATTTGACCCAAAACGCTGAGGGAGAGAAGGTATGTGGCGACAGTGCATTTGAAGAGTCTTTTTCCATCCTTGACCCAGGCACACCACATTCCTCCCCAAATGCTGAGTAGCTGGCAACTGAGTGCACCAAAGTCTAGTTCATGCAATTCGCGTTTTTTGGTCAATTTCATCCATTTGACCCAAAACGCCGAAGAAGAGAAGATATGTGGCAACAGTGCATTTAAAGAGACTTTTCCATCCTCTACCCAGGTACATCCTATGCCATTTCTATGAAGCCGCAGTTATAGCTGCAAAACTCCAGCATTTTACGAGGTTCTCTCCATTCCTTCATTTTCATTCCTCATTCTGAGATTTTTCTAAACTCTTCCCAAACGAAAAGCAGCAAAACATTCACTGTCACGAGAACGAGAAAACCTCAAATAATGGTGGCATACCACAGGGTTCTGTTCTATCTCCGACTCTATTCATCCTATTTATCTCTCATTCTTTTCTGACCCACAGAATGGTGGACTATCTCTACCCAATCCAATCCAAGGGACTCAGGTTGTGGTATTTGACTGCCAGGTGGTATCTGCTCTAAATTGGATATAGCCGGCAGCCACCTAAACCCTGACCTTACCTAACCTTGTACTCGCCTCACAACCAATATACAAACAAAGTAGGATCCTAGCTCGCAACAGCAGCTCCCATTCTGGCGAGTGCTCGATTTCCTTTCTCAGAATTTCGTTCACAAACGATGGCCGTTCTGCGTGTCCTCGATACGATCTCGTTTCCACTGCATGACACAAATAAATTCGATTGCCAATCAATCTAAACCGTCCACGGCCGAGTTCCATAAACGGAGAAAAAAAAATAGAAACACCAACGGCAACCGGCATGTGTACGTTCTACTTCCGGTTCACCGAAAACGGAAAACAAAAGTACTTTCGTTCCTTCAAACACAAACACGCACACAAAACCGGAGAAGGAGAAGGAGGAGGAGGAGGGAAACATCAAAAACTATGACGGCATGGATTTCGGGTATAAACCGGAACTAAAAATTATTAAAACCAAACCGGACGCACGCACGCAAACGAGGACTCTTCGGCACAGACACACATGCACACAAGTCGTACCCTTAGCCGTAATTACATCCGAAAAAATGAAAATACCAACCGCCAGACCGACAGACAGATGAACAAAAAGACTTCCCGAAAATCGGAAGTAGTTCCGGAAGTGAATGTGTACATATGCGTACTCAATGCAAACACAATTAACCACGTAGAGGCAGGAACGACCCTTATTCCCCGATCGACTGCATATTATACTTCTTTCGTATGCCCGCTGGTGTTACTTCCGTTTTTTGTTGTTTTTTCTTATTTTTTTTTCCCCATTCATGGTTCTATTTCTGGCAGAAAGGATATATGTACATCGGCGGCGGTGACGGTCCTCCTTGCACATGACACATGCAGTCACGCACCCTTGAATAATCCTATCCGGTTGGAATTCCATTCATTAGTGTCCTTTGCGATGGTAGAGCCTGCCTGCCTGCCAGACGGTTGGACAGATGCCGATCGTATGTGCAAACGGTAGCTGGGAACGGATGAGTGAACGGGCCAAAGAGGCTCATTGTTGGGCACGGAGGTTAAGAGAGAAATTACTTCCTTGCATGTGAGTGACACGCACCAACCTTAATCGGTGGACAGTGTCGAATTTCGGTGTTTGAAGGGAGAACCCCTTTCTTTTGTTCTGCAGCAGGATAAGGAGCTGAGAATTAGCCTTGTCGCTGGTGGTGAGGTTAGATTATGTGGTTTTGGTGTGTCGGACAGACGGACGGACGTCATCAGATGAGAAAAATGGATGGCAGGTGATGTCCATAAGTCCACCAAAGCCCTTCATTCTGGTGTCACTCTGGGGGAGTTAGTTCAAGTCGAAGGTGCCTCAGTATTTCAACTGAAATTTTGATGTCCAATTGCCTTATGACTGTGGCTAGGTCGAGTTTCCTTTCATGCAGGACCACATGTCTGTCGCTGTGAGAATGGTGAGTTAAGTCCAAGAGAGCACCTTAAGCATAAACTTGAACTAAAAGCAGTGCCCGAGGTAGAGCTATGGATACTCAAAACATCGAAAACCTACGAAAGATAGTAAGAGATCATAAGAGAACCTATGCCTCCAGAAGCACTCCATCCCATGTTGATTTCCTTTGGTCAAACCGGTGAAACGCATGATTCCATACCAAGCTCGGCAAACCTAGCTTTTTTGTAAGACATTTGGCAAAATAGTGGACCTACAGAACCAACCTAGCATTTTACTGTCTCACCAATTTGGTTCACAGATGCAACAGTGCTCGGAACTATGCCTTGAAAGGGTTCCGTGAGAAAGACAGACAACTGTACAGTCTTTTCCGCTCAGAGACAGCAAGAAGGCCACTGAATTCTTCTAAACGTCCAGGAACTTAGGTGTAGTCTGCATCCTGGAGAGCCGTGGAACAGAAAATTGAGCTCGTAGGAAATCAAGTAGTCAATGGGGCGACGTAGGCAAGTCCAACGCCAATCAGGTCCTTAGAAGTCACCCTTTTGAGCCTTGCTTAACAATCTCATAGGAGATCTTACTTCCCGCGATTCCAGTGTAACCTGGGATCCAGACAAGAGTCTTAGACTATTTTGGATCGGAGTAGAGGGTTGAGGGCAGTATGGCTATCGCTAGAGATGCAGATAGTCTAACCTTGCCGTCTAGTAGTACCTAGCTTACAGCTCTGTGAGACTTACCACTCTGGTCCTACATTCCGGTCTGAACTCAGGACGTTGTTTGGTGGTTTGGCTGTATAAAGTGGTTGAAATGCCACTGGACACGCCTTCCTTGTTTGAATACCCGTGTCCCTGTTGTGCATGTAGACTTGCAGGTCCAAAGTGACGAATTTGTACTTTTGGATCAAGTCATGTATGTCTCTAGTCGTATGTCCCGACTTCCATGTCATCTCTGGAAATCCGCTGAGATGTTAAATTCGTTGCGGTGTCTCAGACACATTCTTCACTTTATCATAACTTCACTAATTTGCTTGAAATCGAAAAAAATCATTAAGACCAAATCTTTAGGTATTCAAATTATCTACACATCACCCATACATTGTCTATAGTTACGCCCACTTTTTGGGGGCGTTTTCATAAAAAATAACCAATTGCGATGGGATTTTGCAAGTCACATCCTGAAATATTCCAAGTTTTCGTTGTAATTCACTTAAAAAATGCAGTATGCCACGCCCACTGGTCTGGTTTTGAAAAGGAAGCATTCAATGCTAACTCGGGTTTAGACATTGGATGCAGTCACTTGTGCAAGTCAGTCTATCTACAACCAGTTTCGTTAGTTAGATATGTGACACTAGGTACGTAGAAGTGGTAGCTTCACCCTTCCACGATGAGGCTTAATTAACAGTTTAGTGCCATTTGAGTACGATTACTCACGAGACCGGATTCCCAATGTTGTTTTGCAAAACAAAACCTAGAAGAAGTCAGCGAAAATCCTTCACAAGTTCAAAGATCTCAAGCGAATTTCCTTAGAGTTGTCAAAGACGGTTTTGGCCAGTACGCGATGCTTGCCCTATCTAGAGCCGAAGAACCACAGAGTAGATGAAACGCCCTCTCTGTCATTCTTGCAATTGCGGCAATGTGCGTGGAATGGGATGCCTGCCTGATCTAGACTCATGTGCCAGTGATCCACACTAATCGCTATGGTCCTTGCAATGTCTGTTCGAGCCCTGTTTGGTAGATCTTGTGTTCAGGACCGTTTGCAGTCGGACCAGATTTGACTTGATATGACATGGTTTCGCAATCGGTGCCTTTGCGAGAGGATTCTTCCTTTGACTGCTCCCACTAGAAAGTGACCTAACTGCGTGACTAGACGAGGTCCTCAGCAGCTCTTCAGCCCGAGTATTCCTCTCCATGTTACTGTGCCATATGGTCTAGAGGAGACTGATCTTAAAGAGATATCGCGTGAGTTCACCTTTGCAATGGTCTACCAACTTAGACAGTGTGACACACATTAGATGCAAGTTCCAGCTCGCAGTTCTGTGCGTACTTTGGCTTCCTGGTGGATTGACTGCATAAATGGTTGGACTCTAACTCTACCCTTCCTTTGCAGAGTATGACTCAGTGTCCTGTGATTAGTCCTCTTAAGATTTGAATAGGTTCTTTCAATCTCGGCCACAAGGTACGAAGGGGGCACTGTCTATCCTACATAACCAGGACGAGTTGACTTCTCTCTCTATTTTGCCGTCAAGTGTGCTTTACTATATACAAATCGGCAGCAGTGTGGATGTCTCCATTTGACTGATGGTATTTTTGCCAACGTAAGAGCCCCATTAAGGCAGGCCTGCTGTGTCAACTCTCATCCGATAGATTCTTGCTTTGTAGACGTGTTTCTTGAACTCGCTAAGTGTCAATCCCTGTAATGGGATCAATCAGGTCAGTTCTCTAGACTTAGCCCGGTGTTTTCCTCAAAACTTCTGATGAAGCATGCCGCCTTCTTGACACATGTAGACCTTTCCACGTGGCTTCGCTTTCGATTTACCATACAAATTGGTATCTTTCGACAAAAGTGCTCCAAAGCCCACAATCTGTTCAAAAAAGCACAGAAAAAACTCATATCAGTGACAGTTTTTATTCCCGTCTGTCAATCTACAAAATGAATTCATTCATACATCAAACAAACGAGCCTACTTATAACCCACCTAGTCGGCCCAGTCCACCGCCCTTCGCCGCCCTCATGTAAACACACAGCACACACACAGCCGCGTGCCCTGTCACACACTATTCCCATGGAACCACCTAAAAATTATGACTTCCTGCCTCTATTACCAGCCAGATGTCAAATTCCATACAAAACCGAATGAAAATCCATTTCGATAAAATTTATTAAAAAAAAAAAAAAGAAAAAAAAAATAGAAAAAAACTTTTGCGTTTTATGATATCCAAAAATAAAACAGCGCCCATGCAGGCCAGATACACACAGAGAGCCAGATACATCGCGCACGCATGTTACTAGCCAAACCACCCACCCACCTACCTTTTATCTGCTGTAAGGGGCACACACAAGGTGTTCCTCTGTGTGTGTGTGTGTGTGTATCTGTGTGTCGTTGGCTTTATCGTAGATATCGTAAAAATCAATATTTCATTCATAAAAAAGAACAAACACACATGTGGGGACAGCTAGTGGGCCATCAACTCTGTACCCCTACGCGCCAACAATATCACAGGAAGGTGCGCAGGAGGGTCCACCACTTATGCCTGCTTTGCGTGTGTATTGGGCCAAAGAACTATTTGTTTCAACAATATAACATAAAACATGTTCTCGGATTATTTTGGCTGTGGCCGGCGCGGCCAGCACCGCACTCCATCGTGTGTACGTACTGCCAAAATGTATCTCAAATACGTTTCGGGTTAATTGTGAGGCCGGCAGCGGCAGCAATTATGATTTATGACTGACATACGAAATTAGGAGGATTAAAGCCAGAAAACCGTAGCGGAAATGAGGCGCGGATAGGGGCCAGCACCACCAGAAACGTCGTGTACATATGTGACGTACAATGCGATCGCTGCATACGTGCTTCGTGCGCGTTCTTTGAACACAGCCAGGCTCAGTGGGTTAAGAGTTTGATTATCGTCGTGTAAGCGTGAACGGGTTATCTTGATTTTTGTATATCACTTCCTTTGACTTCTTTGTCCTACGAGCAAAATCAAAAGAGAGAAAGAAAACCAAAATTCAAGCGAAAATAATTTCTGACAGACGACACACACATATGTACGTGGTAGCGCGCTTGTCAAACGCTTCCGGTGATCAAGTAGATACTACACAGGAATGTCAGTCAGGTGTTTCTGTTTTATTTTTCTATTTGTGTTTCTGTTTCTGTTTCTGTTTGTTGTTTCTCGAGAGCAAGATATGATTGTGTGATGGATGGCACGATCAATTATTAAACTTTAGTCTGTTTCGGGACTGATCTGCGAATCGAATTCCAATGAATTGACATCCATCATGTCCCCGTCATTGACGATTGTAGATAACTGTGCAGCGAGCGCACGCACTGCCACTGGAGGTACTTACATCATCGTTGCAATATCATTGGCCTTGAGTTCTCCGAGGGACATGACAGCTAATAAATGACATAACTCAAGATCTGTCACAAGTGACGTAAGCTTCATCATCTGCAGATGACAACTGACAGTTTGATACAAATATGAACACAAATGTGTGTGTATCTCGTGCGCGATCTTGTTGCCAATTGAGAAGTTTTTCAACTCTGATGTCTGACATCCGTTTGAGGGGAGAGCGTACTCCCCTCCGGAAGGAAATGCTGATGACGAATTAAATTAAATACTCGCGCGTATAAATGGCACTTAAGCGGCGCTTGAAAGTCGGAAGACGGTAAACTTCAAAGGTTCTACGAGGGAGCGATACAAAATTGGAAAAAAAAAAACCCGAACAGCAACACCCTACACCGGATGGCGGTGTACGCGATTATCGCTGAATGAGTTCTAAATGTGGGTAAACATGGGCACTCCATACAATGTGGCTGGGGTGTAAGGTTGCCAAGTAGCAACGGCCTGACATTGCATTCTTTGCGTTGATAAGAGGTGAAGTTCCAATGACGCGGCAGTCAAAGGCGGGACGAGGATGACGTACATGGGAGATATGTGCGCTTAGATACTCAGGCGGGCAAAACCGAGAGTCTGTGAGCTTTATCCGGTTGGGATGGATGCGATTTCTTGCCTGTTATCCTCTTCCTCTAAATACCTATAAAGTGACAGACTCAGTAGAGTCATCATTCCTTCTCCGGACTCGGAGTTTTCGAAGCCTCAGTCTTAAACAAGCTTTGGTCAGGACTCTGAGTGCTTCTTGGGATTAGGCGTGCTGTCTTGTGGACAAAGTTTGACAGAAGAGAAGGTTGAAAGCGTCAGACCAGACCGAGAGATAGGCAGACCCAGAGTTGTGGTGTCCTTGGATGCTAGAACCTTGTGGATGAGTGTTCTATTTTCAAGAAAGACGTGCCTCTTGAATCTCTTCAATCTGTCGTAATCCCGACATGTCGATGTTGACCTGGTTTTTGTTTCTAGCTTTGTAGGTCTTACCATAGTTTGCGAGAGGCGGTCTCTGACCCTTTAGTCCTAGATCATCAGTTGCATTGATTTATTCTAAGCCAGAGCCCCAGGAATTTGAACTCGATTTCGTGAGATCTCAGTGCTTTCGCAACATTTTTTCCGAGACTTTACCTACCGAGGCTAGATTTGGACACATCTTTGGCTCTGAGGCTCTGCTTAGAAGCCCAGACTTTCCCACATGGCCTCCTGGCTTTGGCATTGTCATGTTTTGTCCAGAGCTCTCTAGAGACTTGATGAGGTGGGACAGTGGTCCATCT
Organism: Xylota segnis; assembly: GCA_963583995.1. Taxonomy (NCBI): domain Eukaryota; kingdom Metazoa; phylum Arthropoda; class Insecta; order Diptera; family Syrphidae; genus Xylota; species Xylota segnis. Next base: position 36,415,833 of record OY757238.1, on the reverse strand, counting down.
CCTACGAGTATTAACTAGTACCGGGAAAGCTTGCTCTGTATTGGGTTTAGGGGCGGTAGAGCCGCTCGTTTCACGAGCTTGGATTTAACAACTGCGGATGAGAAGGCCTTCAAAGAGGGTTGACTGTCGATGTAGACGTCGATCGTTTGTCTTGCTAGTACTTCCGCTTGGAATACACTGCTATGGCTTGGAAGCCTAAGTAAACGAGTTATGTTGGGTTCAGATAAGTGTATGCCAGAGCCCAACCCTTTGTCAGTTTTTGACCTGTCTATGACCTGTCGAGACATTATCCGGGTTGATGGGCCTACTTGTGATATGTATGTACATAGGTATGGTCTGTCTCGGTGCCCAAGAGTACCCATTTCGTTATAGTGTGGCAGATCGTCTCGCCGGTTTTTCAAAGGCTAGATTGTGTAAGGTGTATGGCAGTCTTTGCAGCTGTATTCTTTAGGTGCAGGCTTAGGTGTGGTTTCAAGGGCTCCAATAGTTCTGCTGGCACTGGTAGTTCCTAAATATGTTAATCTTGGTAACCTGGTCAGTACTATGAGTGATGTACGTGATCTTATCGGCTGTAGACCACCGGACTAGGCATCGATGAGATAGAATCGGTGTCACGGTGGCTGTGTACATCAAGTGAATGACGGTGGGCTTGGACCTCCATCTCTTATGTTTGCCGTTGAGTCTCAGGGACTCGATTTGTGAGATTGTTCTCTCGTCAGTGATAGCGACCACCTCTTAAGCGATTAATGTTTAGTACACATCAGCCTTTGCTTTGTTGAAGCCTCCTTCTACATCCAGAAAGGTGTGAACTTTCGATCCTTGTTAACACCTCATGCAAGGCTATCTCAACAGATAGGCCTTTAGGTTTACGACTGAGTTTGGAGCGAATGTGTAGATCTTTTAAGCTCTCAAGTGCCTTGAGGTGAAATGAGGTAAGGCTGGTTCGGCTAAAGCCTTTTGGGGTAGTATGTGAGGCCTTACCCCTTTGGGTATAAGGCTCGAGGAATATATGAGGAATTAAGTCACACACTGATATACTCCTTCTGGCTCTGTAGCATGGTGGGGATAGTCAGATACCGGTGCCTTAAAAGGGGCGAAGGAGCCAATTGCTCAGAGGATCTTTTTTCCTGCTGAAAGGGGTCACTGCGGTGTCAGATGTTACAGCTTCGCACTCTGAAAAATCCGTCCTAAAGAGGAGTTCTAGGGTCTGAGACTATAATTCTGTTAAGGACGCGTCTAAGGCTGTGGGTACCTTATAGTCTAAGTTTCGTACAAATTTCGTATCTGCTTGCGGAGCCATCTACAACTGAATGTAACTGATGCTCTACATGAGCAGTGACTACTGTCATGGGGCAATCCTATGAGTACTAATCTACCATTCCACCAAACTATGTCCAATCGAATCAAAGAAAGCATAAATCTCGCTCTTTCATGCCAAACAATCGCAGATGTATCCATCCACATCTAACCACCAACTACATCCAAGGGAATGTGTATCTTCTTGCAAAAGATGGACAACAAGACGAATGACGAATGACGAATGACGAATGACTTGATGATCTTAAATTGGATTTTCATTTCGGACCACGGTCCACAGTGTGGATCCGAAACGACGACAAAGAACATCCATGGTGATGAATGCGTTCTATTGAAAGATCAGCCTCTGGCTGGCTTATGATTTATGATTACACGATGGAGCTGGTTCTGTTCTGACTGAATTAAGCAATTGACCCGGGCACACTCTTGAAAATCTGTTTTGGAGGATTCCTAATGAAGACAAACGATTGATGGAATGAGTTTGACCTGTCTGTGATTTGTGACTCATCTGAGTGAAGGAGAGAAAGGGAATTCAGTTGCTAAAGGTCAGTCTAGTGAGTAGACACTCCACTCCAGCTTTCACCCACTTGAGTGCGAGCCAATTCGACTTGAACTGCCCACCATCGTCAAAGGGGCACAGCATCCGCTGCGCTGCTGTTGTAATGCGATTAACTCTGAACTGCATCCTCCATCCATCCTCACACCATCCGTCATTCAGTCGGAGCGGCCTGGTACCTGTGTTGTCTGTCTCTGTCTCTGTCCGAATGGATTACACGATGTTCGACTTCATGTTCGAGGCATTAACGTCTCGACGAGACCAATCAAACGCCTCACACCATGTACTTTCGGAGGAAACTACAAATTTCCGCCTCCTCCGTAAATTTCGGCGTCTAGAGCTATAGCCGCCAACTGTTTCCTAGAGCATAAGCCGTGTGGAAGGAGCCCATATCCATGGCACTTAAAGCGTAATGGTGGTTACATTAGCGTCAGCTCGTAAAGCGGGCCAAAGCACTTATGCGATTGCCATTTACAAAGACGCCTTCTCACGCACAGCTACAGAACTCCCACATGGTGCACCTGAGCGCGCCGCACGAGGAGGAGGATATGCGTGCTGTCGCCGCCCCGCCGGAGTAGGTGGTGTACACCACGAACTCATTACTTTCCTTAGAGAGCGTGCGCGCAGGCGCACCACAGAGAAATAGAGTGATAGAGAGAGAGAGAGAGAGAGAGAGGGAGAGAGTAATTAATTTTGAATTATGACGCGAGTCTGAGATAAAAAGATACAAAATCCTATTTCCTGTCATTAGTGTGTGGACATGGCAGTCGGGACGCGCAGGAGCACCGCACAACAATGCCAAGACCAACTGAGCGGAAAAAAATTTATGAATGGCGACTGACGAGCAAGATGTGTGTGCAGGCCACAGCCAGACAGAGTATCCCAGGAGCAGCACAGCTGCAAAGGAGTCGGCCTGATGTACTCGTACTCGTACTCGTACCCGGTATCATCCCACAGCAGGACGTCAGCCAGACACGTTCTCGTTTTGGTTGCAAAAAAACAAAATTCCTATTCCATCTGCTGAACAAGTGAATCAAGGCACATGCATGCTCACGAATGACATCCTCCAGCGGCTGAGGGACAAAACAACCAAAAAAAGAAGAGTTTTCGTCTCGAGATCAAGGATGCTGTGGAAGATGTGTCGTGTATCTGGTGGTGGCTCTCGGTGTTTTGCATCAGTGAATTGAATTAAGCGGAATTGGGCTCTGTGTGTGCTTTTATTTTTGGAGATTTGTCCTTCTTCTTGTCCTTTTTTTTTGTTCTCCGGGTTTGTTGGCAAATTTATTTTCGTTCCTGCTCCTGGAGAGCAGATGTGCGCTGTGCTGAGGTCAGGCATGCACATCAATTACGAGCTGCATTAATGTGGTTAATTTAATCGGTCAATGGAGTGGATGGAGACTATTTTGGTCGAAAGGGAATTTTGCAAACTTAGTCCAAAAAAATGGAACGTTTTTTGGGACTGCGAGGTACATGGGGGCAATTTGGGCTAATGACGAGTAGGTCTGTGCCAGTTATAGACTGGAACTTTGGTTTCCGGTCAATTAGCTTATACTCTTGTGGGTCTTGGGGTCTCTTGTGGTATCCCCCTTGCGTGTTATCGTCAAAGGTCTCTGCCAATCTGTCTTCACTGTCTCCCAGTAGGAGCCCCTTTTTAGAATATCCTGCGACATACTATCACCCTTACAGAACGTATGACGTAAACTTGTTCCTTAGGGATAGTGATGGGTTAGAACATTCATTCTTCGTGTTCAGCATCTGTTGATTCGCCATATTGTGGACGCCATTCTAGATTAAACTTTTCCTTTACTGATTCAACTGACTTTCGTGATCGAGACGGCACTGGGCACTGGTTGATGCATTCGTTTCAAGGCTCATACATATACATTTTGAACCTGGGGATCGACCTCTGAATCTGCCGTTTAGTGCAGACCTCCAGTATGGTTCTGTAAGAGAGTAAGCCTGCATCGTTAGTGTAGTGTGAGTTCATAAGTAAGAGTCCTTCGAAATCCTTCATTTTCCATCGACAAAGCAGTATAAAGCACTTCACTCAATCAATTGGAACAGTATTGGCAAAAGAATGGAACCTTGTGGTACCCCATTTCTGATCTCCGACCTTTGACTTGATATGTTGAACCAACATCATAACAGATAGCAAGGGCAGATAAATGCTGTCAAGGATTCCAGAGAGAAAACCTCATTTGTTTAAGTTCTTCCAGGACTTGATTCTGAAAAGGTAATTTCCGATGACGTTTCGACACATTTCGGGCAATAACTCGGCCATAACTTGACCAATATTCGTTTCCAAAGCATCAAGAGTTTTTGGCGACGAATTACATGATATTGGTGGCCAGTTCATATCACCAAAACCCGACATAACTCATTCAGGAAATTTTCCTTGCACCCAATCGGTCTATGTTTTCTGTAAAGAGCGTGCAGTTCGATGATGGCTAGGCCTTAAAGCGTTTGTGATAGGGCCAGACTCTTCGAATTTTCTTACTGCTTTGCCTATAGTACGCTCAGATGGACAATTGTTTCGACCATAATTTGGTCATAGTGCACGAAACGTACCTAGTTTTATTGTAAAACTAATCATATACAGTCCCGGGTGACAGTTCGGTTTGACGTATGTGACTGAAACAGTGATGTCAAATCCGGACCACGATTGGATGACCCTGTACTACCTTAGTTAGTCAGCTGTCAGTTTTCCAAATACATATTCTTTATATGAGTCCTACGGCCTTGTTGCTTTAAAAAATGCTTATCTCGTCGTCATTGCGCCCGAAATCAACATCGGTAACAGTGAGAGTTCAGCACCACAAGTTGCTGGCCCACTTGCAATTCTAGCCTTGCAATTCCAACCTTAACATGTAAGGGCTTACGTAACTAGCCTCTCAGTTACTTATTTCCCTTAGGGAATCAGGAAGATGCTCCATCTGACAGATACTCCAGTCTTGCATCACTGTCCGGGATTCGTTTCCCTCAATCTGTCCCTATTCTTGCCAGATCGTCTAGCTCTCTTGTTTAACCTGCTAATTCCTGTATCCATGACATTTAGACATCTTTGCAAGGTCCCTGCTTCAAGGAACGTCACTTGATTCATACCAGAGATACCGGCCCTCTGCATACGTTTTCCAATAAGATTGAGGAGGTCACCTCTCCTGTCACCTGCCCGTTCTTGTCTCATCTCCTAGAGAGGCGCTAACTATAAGATGTTTTAGTTTGTTGAAGTCTTGAATACATAGTGTAATACGGCCTCGTTTTGACTAGGACTTCGTAGTGGCTTCAAAATCAGGGATCTGATGTGTTCATATGTCGCAGAATTCTTTCATATTTTAAAGAGTTTCAGGCTTATAGGGTTACACCACTCGCATTTGATAGTATAAATGCCATTGACTAGGTGTATGACCTAAGCCAGGTGTTTTAATCCTAAATGAGTTTCCATTCCTCTAGCCGTCGTCCTACACAAAGAAGTCATCCTGCTGTTTAGTCACGTAAGCCGGACATCTGTGATTTCTATCACAGGATGCGTTTTAGGCGGGATGGTGTACAGTATTGGCCAACGTTTTAGTATAAGATTTTCGAGAATTGTCACTTAGTGGCTCTGGCCAGTCTTGATCTACTTTTTCTTCGTCAAACGTTGGTACCATGTACCAGTGTTATGGCGCTGACCTTCCAGAATGTGCCGAGTACGACCAAATATAGAATTCGCCTTAGACAAAACCTTCCTTTGGAGGTGGAATTGATTAAGTGAAACATTGGAATCCTTTGTCCATTTGGAGATAATGATGAGGACTAGTCTAGGCTCGGCACATGATATTGAGAAGTACAGTATAGCCTTTGTAGGAACCTGAATGGATTCGACTATGGTCACCTTTTCGGAGTGGATATCATCATCTTGTGAGATCTCTGAATTTGAGCAGACTATTGTATAGCCGCTCACTCGGTCCTCAGTGTATCTATTGTGATCCTGGGTCTCATTTTGTGATTTTTTGCTTAGGCTTGTCAAAAAAAAAGGATCTACTCAGACAGTCTTTTGGAAGTTCTAGCTTTGACCATCAGTCAAGCCCTTAGCAAATCGTTGTGGTTTACAGTGTCTACTTATTTCAAGAGTATCTAGAGCTCTTGTTTGTGCTTGGATAGAGATTAAGGTGTCTTGCTATGAGGTCAGGTCAACTAGGTTAACATTCTGTCAACTGTCACAGTGTCTCAGTGGCTGTCCCTGGCAACGTCGATATTCAAATCTGACCAATACCTTCAAAATTTGCTCTTCGAGCAATGACTTTTGAAAAGGATGCTTATAAAGGGTGTTTTTTTAGGAAGGTGAGAACTTTTAAAATTAATAAGAAATACAAAATCACTAATTTTATCCAAAAAATTATTTTTCCTTAAAAGTTTATTTCATGGCATTAATGTTTGAATATGATTTCGGGTTGTCAGTCCAATGTTTTTTTTAAGCTTTTTCGGTCTTAACTCCGTCATAACTTGTTTAGAGCTGACTTGCAGGTCTCCTATCTGGGAGACCAACTAACTGGCCCCAATCGCAAAATTATTTTGTCACCAAATTGTGTTCTTAACAGATAGATACATACTTGCACGAGATGGATGGGCTGTAGCGCCATTCTGACCACATTTCGTGTGAATCGATGTTTTTAATGCTTTCCATGACAAAAACTCGTCCACCATGATTCGACAACGTTCTCCACTGACTGCGACATCGGTTCCGGTGGAATTTCTGAAGACGTCAGCGTCGATGATACCTCCGATGGTGCAATGGTGTTTCAAATATCTTTTCTGTGTTCGATGAATGCATGTTTTGCTTGTTCAAGAATCCATTGAGCCTCAGCACTCGACACAAAATTAATCTTCTTTCAACATAACCAGATCTCGAGCTGGACCAGCTGGATCTTACATGGATGTTGGCCAAGATTTTGACGCATAATGTTCCATATGGTCGTCGGATATCTAATCAATAGCTCTGTGTCTTCATTTACACTTTGACTTTTCACAGAGGCTATTGGTTCTTCCGTACATGGACGAACATGTCTTTGACGCATTGATGGCTTGGAATCCAGAAAAGTGGTACAAAATTTACGTCGCTCGTCAATTTCACATGCGTTTCAGTCAATTTGAATGATTTCAAAACTTTGTTGAGGCGTCCATCTTTTAATGATAAAATGTCAAACTATAGCGAATATAGTGACAGCTGTCATTTCGCACACTGACAGCCGAAATGACAGTCGAAAACTCTTCGAATAAAGGTCTCAATCTCGACCTACTTAAGCCCCATCCGTAAGTTTCATAATTTTTACAAGAAATTCCAAAACATTCACCGACAGGTAATTAACGATTCCCCTTTTAGAATCATCGCGCATTCCATTTAAAATAGTGCAGTGCCGCGTCTCGACGATACTCGAGAACGAAACCTTTCGCCACTAACCAGCACGGTGCGGTGCGTGAGTGCGTGAGTGCGTAATGTAATCATTTTTAATTTTAGCTTATGACGATGCTATCCGCAAATAAATTTGTCACATTTTACAAAAAAGCATTCACGCAAAAAGATAAAAACAAAATAAAAGACATTTTTACGGCGCGACATAAATATATACAAAGAGTTCGAGATACCGGGTACTACGAGCAGAGACAGAGAGGATAGAGCGCCAAAACGCATCGCCATCATTGGTTTTGTTGGTCATCATTGGATGATGCCACTTACCGTTGGCTGTAGGTATCTACTGCAGCAACATGTTGCCTGAACGGATAAATCTACCGAATTTCTTTGCACACACAGACGCGCGTCCCTGGGCGCGCTAGGATCACCATCGACCATCGAGCATCGGCCATCGAATTTCACCATCGCGCACCGCGTTGTTACCTTGTCGTCGTTTTCAATCGGCGGATATTTGTCAACCATGCCTAGTGCACGGGGTAGGATTTTGTAATCTCCCCTCGGTGGTATAAGATATTATAGAACGTATCTGTCGAGTCCACAGTTTAAGATACATCTCGTAACGTGTTTACTCGTATATGCTGCATACACACGTTGCTCCGGGGGCTGCCGGGGCGGGCCTGAATGGCTGAGGATTTCTATTTTCGACTCCGTAGACATCCGGTCTGAAAATACGTCCAAAGATTAATTGAATATGAAATAAACAAGTCGTCGAGAGTAGGTTGGATATTTAAGTTTTTATTATAATTATTTTAATTTTTGTATTTTTGGACGAAGGCAGCAGTACACTCAGTCGGAATGGTACTATGTACATGACGGGTACGACGGTATGTAGGAGAAATCAAATGAATTACAATCGCGGCAATAATTTGAAGTCACGAAACGGAAATGAGGAGGGGCGCGGCCTCTCACGTACATACGTACGGCGGCCAACAATGTGGATACTCTCTAGGTTTCCTTTTTAGCTTTGTGTCGTCTTCGTCTTCATCGTCGTGCGCTTAAACTGAAAGACCAAGTAGACAGTAGTGGATTTATTTAATTGTTTCGGGGAAATGGGTCAATGAGGAGAGTAGGTACTGTTGATGGCCTCTCGTCTCTCGATTCTGGGACGAATCTCAGCAAGTGATTTCGATTTAATGAATTTTTTTTCTTTGTTTTTTGGTTTTTTTTTTAACGAGGTTGCTAGGTCTCTGGCAACAGGTCTTGAAGGTTGCGATAGGTAATTGATATGGGAAGGTCATTCGAAGAGAAGAGAGTTACCATTTCACTTTCTATGAGTTGGAAGGCTGCGACTACATGTGCTAGATACATTTGGAAACGATTATACGATCAGTAGTAATCCAATAGAATCCAGCCTATCGAGCGGGATCTTGGTACGATGCTACTCCTTGGAGAGCAGGAACTTGTCATCCAAGCAGTCATTGCAACGCTAATTTTGAAATGACAGCCATTACCTGCTTACAATATGGACATCAAAGCATCTGGCTAAGTTTCACTATTCGCATTTATTTAGCAAACGAATGACGTTTATTGCATCTAAATCGGGCAGTGCGTTCAAGCATAGCTCTTTCTAAAAAGTTGACTGTGTATCCGTGATTTTCTCCAGTTAGCCTTAAGTCTTCTCACACTAGACTACACCCGGTCGCATAGTGAGAAATATTGCCAAAACTTTGATATATAAATGAAAGAAATCCATAAGCGACTTCCTGTAGTACAGAGGCTTAAAGCGCCTCCCAATTTTCGTTACAAAACCTCTTTTTGTCGAAATTCGTTACGTACTTCAAAATATTTTGAGTTGAACGTTGTATGTTGGATAGAATACAGCGTTACAGATGGTTCCTGGTGGCTTCACAGACCTCGGGACGATGCATGCCTTTGAACTTGAACGAATCTCTTTATTCAAAACCCTCGATTGCAGAGATGTCTTCAAATAAGAGAGCCAACTTCGAAGGGGCATTTCAGTTTTTTTCGCAAAACTTTGCCTTTAGAAATCAAAAGGAAGCACAAGCACCGATTTGCTTGGGATTTGGGCCTTTCATGAGCTGCGCCATCTTCACTATACGAGAGCCGTACATCGGATGAAAAGGTCGTGTCAGCTCGCCGCATTAATCAAAAATAAAAAAAACGTAAAAGGGGCGTGGCAGTGAACAGATTTTAGAAATGTTCTCACTTGTACTGCAATTGTTCTCGAAAGCCTTAGTTCATTCTATCCTCTTAGCTCAGTTTAGATGTACGGGCAGACGGAAGGACACTCACTCAATCATGAAGAGAAGGGGTCTGAACTTGAAATAGTTGGTCTTTCCAAGATTGGGTCACCAGATTGTTGGTCTGTCGGGCCGAAAGCCTATTATATCCCCCATTGAGTGTGTGTTGTAGGAAGTCTTAAGCAATTCAGAGAGTCTTATAGTACATCGATGCACAGGAGATAGGAGCGATTGGTTGTCTAAGTCCTGAAAGGAGGTGTATTGTCATGGGCCTGGATTCTACGAACCTCGACCCCAAATAAGCCATTAGTCGAGCTTAAAGTCGTTATGAAGAAAGTGAGGTTTTATGTTCTGACTATGTAGACTGGAAGGTATTGGTTTGATTTGGTTGAAGTAGTGAGTTACACCAGCACACTTAGACCAATAGAAGGTCCGTTGTGATACCACCCGGACCACCAGTTCGAATGAAGCGTAGGACGTTATTTATGTCTCTATTAGCTTTTATAGATCACTTAGATCATTAAGGAAGAATGCTTCTACCTAAAGCTCTCTGATGTGGGATAGACCTAGACAAGTTTGTCCACCTATCCACCTAAGATTTGTTCTCTCTATAGCATGAATTTTAAGTTTTAATTTGCGTCTAGCTATTGGTATCTCTAAGTTGCGCCTGTGCGGCAAGGAGGTCTGCCGGAAGGCCTTCCTAGATCAGAAGCTCTCTGGTGGTTTTCTTGTTGTATTGGGTCCAAAGGAGCAGGACGAGAGTGTGCTTTACCTAGTACTTGTCATATTACGGAAGTCCGTAGAGGTCATGGAGGAAAGGAGACTAGTGGGCGGTCGGACAGAGTGGCCTGTCGGAATGTCACTTGATTCCAGCTCTTTGGCCCTCTCGTTCCCTCTCGAAGCCCATTTGTCGCGGGATCCAGCATAGCGTTGTGGGGATTTGAGCTCTTCTTTACATTGATGGCTTTGATGGCTGGATGAGTTGATAAGCTCCTGCAGGCCTCGGTGATATCGTATGGAGTTTCATGGCCCAGGCAACCTGTGGTACCTCTGAGAAGATACCTGAGCCCCTACCTTCATCCGTCTTTGACACATCCATGAAGATGGCAGGGTTGATGATTCCACCATTCGTTCAGTTCAAGGGAATTTAGAGTCAAGGATGAGTTTAAAATCTGCGTGGAAGGAGGATGTAGTTGAGGGACGCGGACACATTAGACCACCTGGTGATGGTAGACCTAACCTAACCCAGGCACCGCCTTGGCTCCATCCCCTTCAACCTTCTTCTGTTAGTTTCAACCTCTCGTGGTGTCAGACTAAACTTGCGATCCACAGACTATCATCAGCCCTTCCCTCTGGATAAGTGATGTTCCATTGAAATCCGATACACAGTCCAACGACACACTTTTAATTGTCTCTTCAAAAGTGTATCTACAGCGGATCTCCTGCATCCGTTCCCCACTATTAGTTTTATTACTATTGGCGTCGTCGCCCACACCCCGTAAATATGAATATTTGCAATATAACACTTCTTTTTGTTGTTGTTACTTGCTTTCATCGGCCCAAGACTATTATCCATAAACAATCCGCATGTGTGTTCATTTAAAAACCACACCATATACTCGAACTCAATGAAATTTATAACTTTAAGACCGCACTTGAGTACGAGTATCATTGCATTGATGTTACGTACTTGGCAGGGTTATTAATATTTTTTTTTCTTTTTTATTTTTATTATCAAACTTCCGTTGCGATAAACATTTTTATTTTTCTTATAATTTGTTTTTTTTTTCCTCTCTCCGTTGTTATCGTTTGTTGGGGCGTAATAAAAAACCGCATTCATGTAGTATGTATCTCTAGCCTTGGATATTGAGAAGGGCATACGTATCTACTAAAGTAAACTTTAATTTTTTTTTTATTATTTTTATTTCATGGGCATTTGCAGTTTATTTTAGTTTTTTTTTTTTTGTTTTTTCCTTAAGAGTGTAGAATTTCATTTATTGCTGCGGTTTTTTGTTTCTTTGTGAAGGAAGGCAAGTTGTCTATTGCGAGCTAGACTTGTAGCTCGTATCTATTGGGTGATCTGGGGAAGGATTGAATTCGATTTTTGCTTAGTTGGGCTTTGCCGAGTGTTTGTGTACGAAAATCAATAGGAACGGGACAGTTGTGATGGCAGAAGGTAAACAGAAATGACGTTTCGAAATTGCAATCAAATGCGCAGCTACCCTCAGAAAGATGGCTTTTCTATTGCTTCCGCCTCCCAAAAGTCCAGATTTGAAAACAAAGTTCCTTTGAGGAGAACAAATGGTATGTCGATCGTCTGTCGAGTATAGATGGCGCCACGGTCTTTCGATCAATGCGAGGTTGATTGGCATTTTCGAGGTGTCAACCCGAACGGAGAAAAGCTGAGTACAACGATCGCCATCTTGCGAAATCAACCGCAAAATATGTTTTCCGTAACTTTTGCGAAAAAGAAATACCCTAGCTTTCCAAATATGTAAGATACCGACGAGCTAGCCTGTCTGAGCTATGAGGTCGATCCCTGGAAGTTGACTACAAGAGACTTCTCAACTGAAATCTATAACTGATGATGGTTTCAAGGAGAAAATGGGTTGTATCCTCATTAGCTTCCTCGTCTCCACATCCCCGACATAAATCTTTATCCGTGAGTCTTAGCTTTCTCATGTGGTACCGAAGAGAGTTATGCCCCTTGATAATTCCTGTGAGGACAGAAAGGGACTTCCTATCCTTTAGCATAATTCGGTCGGTCCTATTCTTGTCAAAGCAAGGCCATAGGCTTCTGGTGATCACACAGGTGTCCAGGGAGGTCCATCTACTATTGGCCTCACTTCTGGCTCTAATCCATGCCTTTTGCTTCAATATGCAAGGCAGGATGGACATCGAGGTGTCTACCTGTTGCGGTGTAGATTCGGATCCTCTTCTTGCCAATTCGTCTGCCTTCTCATTACCTGGGATACCTTCGTGTCTAGGGACCCAGTCTTCGCGACAGCACTTCACAAGCTTGGATTTTATTTTGATAGCAGTAATCGCTCTTATTGCCCCCTGGATGTCGATGAAAATGGGGATACCTTCCGGTGGTATTGCCTTCATCGCTGTCTCACGGGCAGCTATTGTCACTGCCAAGACCTCCGCTTGAAAAACACTGCTATGGTTCGAGAGGCGGACTGATCTAGATATCCCCAGCGGTTCAGAAAAAACGCCAGACCCTACGCCTTCATCCATCTTAGATCCATCTGTATAGATAGAGATGGAATGTGTGTTGGCAGGCTGACCATCCTTCCATTCTTCCCTGTTTGGTAACGAGCTAGTAAATGGTCTTACCATTGCTTAGTGGGCACAGAGACATGTTGTATATCACAAACCCACGACGTAGGCATTAAAATAATCTTCTCCCCCAATAGAGGATTAGACTAACGACAGGGCCACAAACCCGAATAATATCTCGATTTTCACAGACGGATCAAAAACTGACGAAGGAGTAGGCTCTGGCATATGTTCATCTGAACTCGAAATTAACCGGTCTCTGCGACTTCCGAACCTCGGCAGCGTGTCAAACTCCTTTGGGTTCCAGGAGCGGCATTCAAGAAAAGAGTCTGAAAAAGAGTTGACAATAGAAGACACCTGTGTTCTACCACTCCTAGCTCTTGTTAAACACAACATAGAGAGCACCTTTGTGAGACTTGCTAACGAGAGATACTCCCATCTTATTGTGTCTCCAGACAACTCTGGACAAAGTGTGATGTCGCAAAACCAAACAGATTCTGGCGCTTAACAGACCCAACTTAGCACTCTTCACGGGGAGCATCACCTAGCACAACCTCGTGGCGGCCCACCATAGTCGAATGTGAGTAGAAACTCTGCAGAGGATGTGGCCACACAGATGCGCTGGAGTGTACTTTCATTTTCCTTTTCATATTCCGATGCGTTGAACTAAACGTTCCCAACTTTTACGAACGTCTGACAAACATCCGAGGGTATAATTGTTATAAAAAAGGTTGTCAAACAAAAATTGCTCTTCGAACAGCAGTGACAGGGACCGATTCCAACACAAGGGCTTGTGAGAAACTGCATTTCGGGTGCATCTGTCATTTTGGAAAATATTTGACAGCATATGCTGGTCCCATACGGACCTGTTGTGTCAAATATTTGCAGAATTCAAGTAAAAAGATACTTCATGGTGGTGAATCTGCCTATACAAACCGGAAGTCAATTCAGGGCTTGAGAATCATCCTCACAATTGAAGCTCGCTATCTAGACTTTAAGGACTTATGCCTCCAAGGAACCCAAAAAATTACTGAAAACAGACAGTTTTAGGCCCAATTTTCGAAAACATTTCAAAATAGTCTCTAACTGATAGGTGGTGCAGCAAGGCTCCTTTTCAAGTCACCGATATAGCTTGCCACAAGCAAATGCTTTATCGAAACCGGCTAGTACACATACTCACTCGACAATCAGGCTTTTGTCACCAAACCCGGATGAAAGTATAGTATTTCTGGGGAAGGTTTCGGTGGATTGAACATGCTACCCATAGATTCAAATCCAAAATTCTCTGCAATACTGTCCACCGCATGGATAGGTCTAACTATAGAGTTTATTTTGCCTGTAGGACCCTGCCACTTTGCTGCGAGTATGGAAGGACGAACAGTTGAGCTTCCAGTCGGTCTTAAGTTCAGAAGACTTTGTCCCTGACCCTGTATCGCTATAAGCCAGACTCTGAGATCACAGCTGTTAACCAGTAATATTGCGACTACATTACAGGACATCGGTTAGTGACTGTAGCCTTATGCTAGATACTCAGACCTTGACCCTATATCCAGCATTCTGTGAGAACTAAATCCATCAAAAGCTATCGACAGATGTAACCGGAAACCAGGTCGTAAATCGTAAATATATTTGCACGCTTATGCTAATTTTCAATAGACTTGCTAAAGACAGCTTTACAGGATGTCTGTTGTTTTTTTATGCTTCGTTGCGGAGGTAGAAACTGATGGAAGAACATCCGGTGTGTGACTTTTTAACGGCTACCGTATATGGCATTTCATCGAGCCATTTATGTATCTTGACTATGATTCACGCATTTCTATGCGACTCATCAAGAATGAGTCACACTTGGATGTAATAATTCAGAAATTGGCTTCTAAGAAAGCCGTAGGAAGCTTCAATTTTAGAGACTGCTTGGCACCAGAGAATATAAATTCTATAGAAAACTGACAGATACAAATCTAGACATGATGAGGGCGTTTTCTCCAAACTAACTTGGGAAAAACACAGCGAGTGACCTTGGATGTTACACATCGCAGATAGTATCCGTTTGGTGTTCTTCAAAATTTAGTTTTTTTTTTGTTGTTTATGCCAGTCTTTCTGAGAATGGCTTCATAGAGGAGTAATACAATCCATCCACAGAGTGGTATACGCATCGGCGACTTGTCTGTCCTCTCTAAACGGGATGAGTTTGTTGCATCTATTGAGAGTAGTACTAGGTGCCTTTCCCTGGTGGAGTGACTGGTGGAATCAAGACGATCTAAACGTGCTACATTAGCCAAACACTTTTAAGCCTCTCAACAAAAGTCGCTCCTTTGCCAGGCTTGTCCCCTCATGCATTCCACAAGTACACAGACACACCTGCTACATTGATAGTTTATCTGGAAGCTGTTCCTTCAAATAGAACTACAGGCAGACAGTGTATATCCGATTATCTTACAAAAGGTACTCGATCTCATGCTGGCCAGAGTGATTGGTTTACTAAGACCGATTTATAGTAGCAGATAGGTGTATCCAGTTCACGTGGAAGTCCCTAAACCTGGCAATTAGCCTATTGAGCTGGCTTAATCCAACTGATTTCCTAGTCTGCTATCATCTGTCCTCTGAATTATGGAGATATTCATGAATGTTGACATTGAAGGCAGCTTGATCAGACTATCTCTCTGTCCGAGTCTGTTTGCGTACATAAAAGGCAAGCCCACGGAAGGTTCTCTAAGAAAACAGGTCTAGATCTATCGAAGAACCGACCAAGCAATGAACACGGGTCAAGTCGGAAAATCGTATGCTTACTTCCTCCTTCGGTGTGAAACAAAAAGGGACTCTCCACTGATCCTTGCAAGAGCTGTTCAGAGTCAAAGGCATATAGCGCTGCCTTGGGGCTTTTGCAGTGGAAAGCCTTGACTAGAATTCACATATCACGTCACTGAGCTTGCTCCTACGGCCTTGTGGTCCTTGTATATTGGTTGTACGTGTGTAATGATCTAATGATGGTTAAACCAATCCATGTTGAGAAATACTGTTTGGAATCTCAAAACTGATCTAACGGTGTTGTCGTACTGAACCTTTAAAGAACTTAAAGCTTGAGCTTGAAATTCATCCCCCGTTGAGGTATACCAAGTAAATGGGTGGCCTTGTTGACGGAATGTCATAAGACTCCTGAGACCCCTAGCCTTGGATCATGCTAACCTTTCTCGCAGTGTCATGTCACAACACCAATAGCTGCCCGAATATCCTTGCAACTAAGTTTCATGAGATCAGCAGGTCTATTTTCATCATGGAGTGGCCATAATGACTTAGCCACTCACAAGTGCCTGTAGGAATCAACCTTTACTCTTATTCTGCCATTTCGACCTATTTGGGCCTTTGGCAGGGTGCTTGTAATCCCCCTTCGGTGTCGAGGAAGGCACATAGTGTGATTAGTTTCTATCTATGGCTTGACGTACGCGGATGCTTTGTCATTTTCGGGTTCGGGTCTTTCAAATGAACGTCTCAGCTGATCATCTGCAACCAAGTCGATGCCTTCCCTAGATCTGTCGGTTTCTCCAGGTATGAGCCCATAAGATCTCTCTGGAACTTCGTTCAATCCACTCCCAGTTACCCCAACGGTCAAGTCGATAGCTTTTCCTATCAGGGATACTTGAGTCTAGCTCGAAGAGTATTCAGCAGTGATTGGATAGTGATGCCCTGTCGAATCATCTCCAGTTTGAAATCTTTACCGTTTTGTTGAGCCTTCGTCGTGTGGTAGGTGAACTCAAGTCAGATGTCATCCTTTCACTTTATCTCTACTATCGTTTGATCACCAGAGCTGTAATGGGCAAAGCGGGTTCTAGGGAATAAGGGCCTGGGAAGTCTAGTATCAGCTATCTTACTGGGAACATGTTCCTGTACATTTGGCCCTCCGTTCGGTTAGCTTTCAGGCTTAGATAAGTTCAGTTGCTTTCTAAAGTTCAGTTCATGGTCACTCAGTACCACCCCGCACGTACTTTATGTACGACTTTGACACAATAGAGTGTTCTACTACCCATATTATCATGCTCTCTACCTATGAGGACAGCTTCAGTTTTGTGGTCCACTAGTTGCAGACCATACCTTCACGATGGTGTTTTTGTAGTTTTGCGTCACCTCCTCTAGGGTTTTAGCCACTACCACCACCACAATGTCATCGGCGTCCACTTCTCCGGATACGTAGCACTTGGTCATACATAATGCTCAACAGTGGATGGCCTAGAACTGAACCCTGCGGGACCCCTCTTGTCAGCTTATATCTTCTTGGCCCTTTATTTGTCGATTGTGGAGGGTTCTGTCTTCAAAGTAATTTGTATTTGAATATTCGAGTTGAATGCATTTTTGACGTAATAAGTGCCAATCTGGGTCCATCTACATACTTCACGCAGAACCTGAGAATGGACTGACAATGGACCCTTGGGTATCCAGGCTGACATGATCCATTGGAACAGGCTGTCCATTCAAAACCAAATCGAAATCGTCCCCTTTTCTGACCCGACAACGACAATTTTGGGAAAAGCCCCTCCACACCAAGACTAGGTCATAAATAATGATGCAAGGTTAAGGCAGGTGGTGAAACTCCCTCCTAATCACTAATTGCTGTCAAGTGAGCCCCGTCTAATCGTTTTATTTCCTTACGTCAAAAAAATACAAAAACTACTACGAGTACGTTCCACTTCTACCACGCGATCCATTCTTCTAATCTCTCTACAGCCAAACAAACCAGCAAGTTGCTTGTCGCCATCGTTGTCGTCGATGTCGCCGCCGTTGTCATCGCGTCGTAGCCCCGTATATCAGTTGTTAAAATTTTGCAAACATTATCTCAAAAATTCCATTCAAAAGAACGAACAAACCCAAATCGCCTACGATTACGAAATGTGTTTCCACCCTGCAGGGCGATAAGACACGACCGGAAACAGGTGATACGCGTTTAATACTTTTTTCTGTTTCGTACTTTATCGCAATCCAATTGTGTTTGGTCTAAAAATAACGGCACACATGTGTGGAGTGTGTTCGCAAGGCAGACTCCTTAAAAGTTTCCATGTTCTAGATTTTGTATCTTATCGCAACTGGCGCAACAGACGTCGTTATACCTTTTATTAATATTTTTTCTGTTTGTCTGCTGCTGCTTTAATTTTTATCTCAAAAAAGTTGTATTTCTACCGGAAAGTCTTGACCTTTGGTTGTAGATACTTTTTTTTTCTGGTTTAATGGTGATATGTCACGCCAGACACCACGTCGTCGTCGTCGAAGATGAAACCGAAGATGTCGTAGGCGAACTGGTATAAATCCATTCAGATGCAAAGAAAACGAAAAAAAAAGTAAAAATTTTGGGCGAGGCTTGCTCTTATAAACGAAACAATCAGGAGCTCAGAACAGAGGAGAACGTAAACTCGTGCGTGTGTGTGCAATAAAAAAGAAACCAGGAGACCCGAAACCCAACCCCTGTCTCGGAAAGGATAATATATGCACTTTAAATGTGCGCGCCATCAAAAGCGAATGTTTATCGGCCGTTAGCACGTTCGTTTTACACCTCCAAAATAGGTGGACTTCGGTCCGCGTCCGGCTAGCGTGTCCATTATCCTCGTCAGAAGCCTCCTCTTGGACGGATCGTCGTCGTTGGCGAGACCGCAACATTGTATGTTTTGTTAAAGTGACAGTGTGGTCAGAAATGCAATCACCACCGAATGACGGCCATTAAATGATAAACAATCGTCTGACACGCCACCACAATCTCTTTACTTTTGCTTTTTGAATAACTCCTTGGCATGAGAATGCCCCCAAACGCAGCAACGCAAGTGGGAAAGAAATTCATAAAACAAAAATAAGTTTAAATTATCAATCAGTATGCACACGATGCAACATAAATGTCAAGAGGATGCAACATTAAATGCAGTGACATTAATGTGCCACGCCTCGAAAGTGTCACAAATGAAACATGTCAAGTGATGCCGTGGTGCCGATGTGTGTATAGATACTCGGTATCTGTTGTGTGGTTTTCGAGTTTGTTGCCTTCAAAAGTTGTTTATGCATTGCATCAACTAATTAATTAAAAAAAAAAGCAAAGAAAACAAAACGATTTACTTGAAATGCATATAAATGTCCACCCGCGCACTCATAGAGGTATTTTGTTATACACTGTATGTAGGGGCATGTTCAGTAATACTCGTACACAGGGCGCGGCGTTGAGATTGAAACAGATTCTTGTAAATCTCTGTTTTAACCGGTAGGGGATATCGGGTCGAGGTTCACAGAGGTGTTATCATAAGCTTCTTGCGGCCATTTTACTGGCTTTCACCTTGAACGTCAATGCTGCAGGGAAAAGGAAACAGTTGTTAGCCTAGATGCATGTACAAGGCTTAGGTGTAGGTTAGGGTAGTTGTCCGAAACATTTGGGCTAGCTAGACCCCAACGCCATCTTCTAATGAAGTGAAAGATGATCTTGACGTCTAAGAACGACAGTGTCCTGAGGTAGTTGTAGAGAAAACACTCTAGATGGCGTTGGAAATAAAAGATGGTTTCTTCTTCATCTTGACCTCTACAGCTCTTGCAGAAGTCATTTGAAAAAGATGGCGAACTCTGCGGAAGTGCTGACCTGTCAGACAGTGCCCAGAGGACACCAGATGTGCAAGCTGATCTATGGTCGCTGTAGTACAACCAACTTACGAGTATACCAGATCTGTGTCAATATTTGACATGTCAAGCCCTTTTCCTATATAGCAATAGGACTGCTTACTTTGAAAGATACTGTATCGATCGGCTCTTCCTGTCGACTATGAGAACAGGCTCCTTTTTGTGGAATTTAATACCAGCGAACTCTATTGTTTCATTTCAAAAACGATCTTGAGAAACCCAATATGATATTCAAGTAGTGGGCCGAACAAGAAACCCTGTGGCACATCACTAGGTTGTACTGTATTCCTACAGGCTAATTTATGGGAAGTAGGTGGTGCCCTATTGTTGCTCGGAAAGTCCTATATCATATCGAGGTTGGTGTGATCACTTCCATATGTCACTACTTTTTGGGCCATAAATTTTGATCCTGAAGGATGAAACTTCTTATCTGGGCTTTTGGCAGGAAGATGGTTCAAATTCATTGAGATTAAGTCTTTACTAACTTAGGTAGCGACTATCATCTTTGGTACGGACTGCCTCCAGTTGCTCACTCCAATTTAGTTGAGATCCGCTTCCACTTATGTGTCCCACTTAAGGCGAGGTCTTGCTATGGTGTGGTGGACTCGCTATCTAAGACGACTGATGCGTGCTTTTCTAATCAATTCGATGTCGCTATACAGCTGTAAAGCCCGTCAACACAAACGGGACCAAAAACCATCCGAAGAATGATGCGTTCAACAACAACCAGGGATATCTGCTTTCGTTTTTCTTAACGCTCACGCTGTTCCATCATAGAGAACAGGACTGGGATGATGAGGATCCTATAGAGTCTCCTCGGTGTTTCTAGACAAGACCTTGGTACTCAATTGACCCGATTAGGCCAAGGAAACAGCGAGTAACTCTGCATTTGATTTCTGAAGTGATGTTCCGATCAGAATCTATAGGAGAACCGACGTAGACGAATTCCGTAACTAAATCCAAGTCATAGGTGTCTGTTGTGATGTTCTGTCCGTTTCGTCCATGTTGTGTATGTCCCTTCTTGTTGACAGGAAGGGCTTGGTTTTGGTTTAATTCAGAACTGAACCCGTTTTAGCAGCTCCTGTTTCAATACTTGCAAATGGAATACTAACAGCTTGCTTCTTGCACTTCGTTGAGTAGCCCGCTTCTAGTTTTCTTTCTTTTTTTTCTGGGGAAACTGAGAAGCTTTTGTTCGTGGAGATCGTGAACCGCTCTCGTCCATTTGTCTAGCGTCGCCTTGTAGTCGAGTTATTTCGCAGTATGCTCTTCATCAAACCAGGATTCTCTTAAAGGTGGTCGGGGAGCACTAGGCCATGCTTTCCAAAGGTCCTCCCAAGTATGTTCTCTTTTCCTATTTTGGCGTTGAAATCTTCTAGGAGATTGCTCATAGGTATGTCTTGCCAAAGAGCTCATAGAAACCCTCCTTGGTTGGACCATGTTTTTCCTCTGTGGGGGGGTGGACATCTCAGACTAATGTTAGCGAATTTAGTCTTGATGCGTTTATAGCAAATCACACCGAAATAGACGCTCCTGCGTCTTGCGATAGGAAAGTGGCACCAACCTGGAGTATCAGTTGCATTTTATATGCCTAGAACAAGGGTCCGAGTAAGAGCTGGCGTTGGCTGACTAAGCGTTCATTCGTCACAAATTCTATTTCAACACTCTGACTGAGTATCGGATACCCCTATAGACATGGAGCTCAGATCTGTACAAGCCACTCATGTAGGGATACCACGGTTGAGTCCCCTGTCGCCTGGAGCCGGAGGAAGTGCGTCAGTAAGGAAACACTCCTCTTCCCTCTCTTGTCCGCTGCTACCAATGACCATCCAAAGATGTTGGTTAACCAATCTCCAGTCAAGGTACTAGATACTCAGCAACCACCATCGTGGAGGTTAAGGGTTTCTGAGGCTTGTGCTTTCATATATTCGTATCACAACCTTTTGCGGGTCAAGTATTGAGGTACTCATTACAGCCACGCCTAGTTTTTAGGGGCGTTTTCATGCAAAAGGCGATTTTAATGACTTTTTACACCTAACATCTGCATTCGTTCGATGGTGTCTTTGTATCTAAACCCGAAAATGAAGTGTGCCACGCCCACTGATGGAAAAGAAAAAGGATTCCGTATATATATCCATTCCAGATGGATTACATCTTTTAAATTTGTTCCTATCGCCGTTTCAAATCTGTTACCAAGGACCCTGCCTTCATGGGAAAGTACAACTGATTGACAGATGCATGTACATGAATCCATCGCCCTCACTTCCTCCAGTTTCTCAAATAGAGCACGTCTTAGTTTTTAATTAAATCTCAAAACCTTGAATACGTAATCAGTTGGTTTTTTTCTGTCTTCTTTTTTTTGTCTTTTCAATTTTCTTAAGAACAAAACAAAAACCAGAAGAAAAAAACAACCTCAACACTCGCAGCGTATGCCTGGCAATGCAAAATAATTTTTAATATCTTATATCTAGTGAAACCAAGTACCAGTACACCATCCCATCCATACAATCCACAACAAATGAATTCCTAATCCGATGCAGCCTTAATTCGCCATTCAGCCAGCTACGTGTGCTGACTACGAAATGAGAGATTTCTGATGATTTCTTTTGCTTTAGCGTTTCATTTTTCAGAAACACGCACAGGGTGTTTCTAATTCGAAAAGAAGAAAAAAATTATTTTTGAAAATGTGGTCGCAAACGTAGGAATCTAAGGGGGAGGTTTAGTCTTTGTAAGGGGGCGTGGTTGGTTTGAAGAAATGTCTAGTTTGCTGGGACTTTGTTCAAGAGAGTTCAAGTTCAGGGGACGTATGAGAACATTTTTGAAACAATTCTGAGAGTCAATCGCAGATACTAGTGAGACTTCTAGACTTTTGAAAATATTGGCCAACTTCATAGAGAAATTTGATGGCTGAAGTACGGGAAACGTTAGGAAGTACTACACCAGTGGATTCTATAACAAATGGCCATGCAGACACTGCTAGTCTGTCGAGGTAACGAATCTCATTATAGGGAAATACTTGGCTTGGGCATCTCTGACTCTCCTTGACTTCCTGAGTATGCGTTTTTCAACCTTTCATAGACCTGGTGAGCCACTCTATACAGCTCGTATGCCTCCGTTCTCAGTTTGTTGGCTTGATCGGGCTTGGAGTCGAAACATTGATTTCTCGGAGTTGGTTGTGAGAAGCTCAACACTTCCGTAGCATACACAGCTGGAACAGTTCAACTTCCAACGTTGATCGTTTAAGGACTTCGATGGATATTCGTAGAAGCAGTTTGTCACAAACCTGGTAGTAGTTCGAACCTATGTTTGGTACTGGGAAGGGACGGCCATCTAGTATGCTACATGTTCGACCATCTTGTGACCAACAAGTGCCTTTGCCGAGGTGTGTCGAGATAAGGGAATCCCGTGGGGCTTGCCCCCATGTTTTTTCCAGCTACAAAATCGATTAACCTCTGAGTCTGTTACCAGATGTGATGTCGTGTAGGCTGTTATGTCCTATCCTCTTACCAAAGACGTTTTCTTTCTCAATTTTGGCGAAACGTATCTTAATGTCATGCCTGGGGCGAAGGTTCCACCAATAGTCTCCAAATAGTGCCAAAGGAGCCCCAGTAGGCTCCGTACTACGTTTCAGATCAAGCTTAGGCCAAATCTGTCTTGAAATGTTGCACGTAGGGAGGTCTTGAAATGTTGCATGTCCAGTCTTCGCAAGAGTTTGCATGTAATGAGGGGAATACTCTGTACCCTGTTGGGTGAGCTTGTCATCCTGGCAATATTGCTGACACACAGTATAGGTACTGGCCTGGCACACAGCACAAGTACAGCCATCTGTAGCATAAACAACTGGCAATTTAGAGCAGCCTTTGCAGTGCGACAGCACGATTCCAAGAATTTTTGACACTTCAGCCCAGAAAAGGCTTCCTTGATCGCCAAGATTTTCACCTGAAAAAGGCTGCAATGATCTGGGAGACTAAAGGAGATGCTCAGCTTGAGTTCTCTGTCTCTGTTGAAGTGGACAGAACTGGCCCAAGACCAATCCACTACAGTCTGCGATTGCAATGTAATCTGGATAGGCAAGCAGTTCTATGTCCAATAGCAGCCTACTAACTACTGACTTCCACAGAAGAGGGTATAAGACACCACCCTGGGGAGTTTCGCAACTAACAAGTCTTCTATTCAGCACTCCAAGCAAAGAATCGGACTTTTAGACCTGCAAGACCATTTAAAAATTTTACACTGCCTTCGGGTCTTGGGGACCTATACTGTTTGAAACCGCCCATTTTCGTTGAGTGGGGAGAATGGGTTTTCGAATTGAACCGAGGAGCTACCAATTGACTCCTACTAGAGGTGGTTTAGTGGCCATCTGGCCGCTTTAGGTTACTGGGAATAGAGGATTTTTTAAAGAGGGATTTCCTTAGCTTCTACTGCTTCTGCTCGTCAACTTGTCCACTGGTCTACCTAAGCATATCCAATTCACTCACCAACTCTTCAGTTTTATACAAAAGGCTGACTTGTGCTCCATGTTCTTACTTAAAGGTGTTCCCTAGCACTGTCATCGTAGCCTTGAATGACAAAATCCTTCTGTCAGGTAAGAAGCGATTCTTGATGTCAGTGCGATTGGTTTCAAATCCCCATAACACCGTCCGAAAACCCTCTCTGATTTTCAAAGCCCCTATGCCATCTTGGGAACACCCTGTATCGTCTATTTTGTGTTTTCATTTAAAAAAAAAACCTTTCTTTCATTCGATTTACTTGTGTCACATTGTATCCGAGAAGCCGTACACATCAACACGTTTGATGAGTGAAAATCCTGGTCACTAGTAACTATGCACACGTGTGCTTGACTTCCGGACGAGGATGACGATTAGTTCTGGGGGCTTTAAGACCCCAGAAGATACATTAAGTCACGGGAGACTCTTGTTGAAAGCCTTCAAGATGTGGAAACAAGATTTGTTTCTGTTTTGCAGAATTGAAATGCAAACATCCCAGTGGTGTCGCGATTCGTGCTTATTCCGCCTTAGAAGCGATTGTTATGCAATTCAGTGGAGTTTTTGTTTTCGGTTCTTGGAGGAATGGGAACGCACGGAGAGAGGGGAAAAAAAGGCGTGGCACCATTTACGTCGTATTCGCTTTTGTCTGTTGTCTGTCAATGCAGTGGACTGGATGAGTGAGGGTGTGGCAGGGGCCAATTAAGTGGTGGCAAGAATAATCCGACCGCCATTTACCCTGGGTAGGTAGGTCTAGACTCGTCAGGCCTAGACTCGTCAAGCTCAATTGGGATACCACATGGATATAGACATTTGTCTTGTAACGCTGTTGGTTCTTGATGCTGGTGTAAGGCAGTCTGCCTATCATCTTCGAGCGGAGTGAGCTTAAACAGGAACATAGGAGGTGAAGAAACTTGGTTGACTAGCTCGTCGTCCATCCCTGGAATGTCACAGTGCACTGGCATCCGGATGAGGTGAGTGTCGAATCATTCAGGCATCTGGGGAAGAGACAGCCGACATGTGAAAGATTCCAAGGGTTTGATCGCGGCTTGATTATCGGCATAAATGTTGTCACGATAAGGCCTCCTTGATCGCCATGATCTCCGTCTGGAAGGGAAGGACACAATCGAATCTTGAGGAGATCAAAGTCTTGAGAATCAAAGTTCTTAACGAAAAGATGTTGAGGAACTACGTAGTCTGAGTCTTGCAGGAGTTGAAGATTGTTAAGAATAGAGGAGGGTTCCGTCCTAAGACCAGACCATGAAGATGCATAGGCTGCCACTCAACAAAGTCGCTGTGGGGGTGGTTCTTAGTGGTCCACTGATGCAAAGGCAATCCTAGTTTGAGGTGATGAAGTTGGGTTATCAAGCCACAAGTGTCCACGTAATAGCCCTGGGATCAACGTTATTAAAAGGTCCTTCGACCCAGAGAAATGGTATCAATGATCCCATCCCATGGATCAATGATCCTTACCAGTGGATGCAGGGCTGTTTCTACAGATTTCCCTTTGCTATCCGCATGCTGGGACACTGATAGTAGGTTTGGCTCAATACTGCAGCGAATAGGGACGTCTATTGGTGTCTCCAGGGTTTTCAGAAGAATTGAAGATGGACCTATAGGTCTGAGATCTTTGGGATTACCTCCCTTCGGTATAAAAACCACGTGTGCTTCCGTCCAAGATTGTGCAATATCAGGTCTAAGCAACTCTTGAAGATCCACAACCAGCCAGGAAAGAATAAAATCCCTGGATTTTGGAACGGATGAGGCCCTGTCGACTTAAATGACTCGAAGATGCGTGTTAGCCAAGGAATTTTGAATAAAATTCATTGAGCTGCATGGCGCAGATAGTGTGGAATCTCTAGAGGATGCACCGACCCATCACAGGAGCTACATTCGCTACAAATGGTCCAGAAGCTAACCCTCAGAGATCTCTTGAACATTTCTAGAGTCTCTACGTCAACCCTCTCTTAGATTTGCACGACTACGACTAGCTCCAAGTGTCCAATGCTTGACATTTTACTTCCCATTCTCGTCCACCCCTCCTTCATTTGCTGTAAACAACATTCTTTTTTGTTTTGCCCCTTCTCCTTCTCTCGACTAATATCCTTGACACGTTGCCAGAGATTTTCGCAAATCGTTCAACAGTTTGTACTCGCATCGGTGATGTTCGTGGCAATGGCGGCAACTGTCACTGGCGGATGTGTTCGCATAGTAAACATTTAGCGAAACTCATTTCCTTTTTCGTGAAAACTATTTTTATTCTCACAACAGCGCGTGAATGTTATGTTAAATAAATTTTTTGTTTATTTACAGTTTGTCGATATTGGTATAGTGACATCGATAGAATCCAATCATAAACAAATCGAAAGCGCACGTAAGGGACAAGAGATTTGCATTAAAATTGAACCGATTCCTGGTGAATCGCCGAAGATGTTTGGACGGCACTTTGAAGCGGAGGATATGCTGGTCAGCAAAGTGAGTATTTTGTTTAATTTTGTTTAAGAAATGTTTGAGTTTGAAAGGCCTGGGAAGTCTTAGAAAATCAGTTGCATCTGCTATTCACTCCGCGGCCTGATCACATCAGGTTTTGGTATCCCTTTGGACTCAAATTAAGCAGGAAAGTTAAATCCACCGAAGGTGCTCTTCATTATTTTGTGAAGAAGATGGATGAACTTTTGGGTCCAAGGAAATACTTCTTTGAGAAGCCACTGGCTATGGCTCAATAACAATGGCAATCCAATTGGATAAAGGTCATGCTTTGCAGGTGCGTCTGTCTCGGTGATCAGATAAAGGTTGTACCCAAGGAGGAGTCGCTCCCCTTCTGTGGTCACTTATCATTTACAGTCTTCTAGTTGATCTTCAGAGATTAGACTACATCGTCATTGGTTACACGGGTATTGGCGACTTGGCGATATTTTTTAGAGCTAAGCACGTCACGACAATTTCTACTTGCAAAACAGGTCTAGTGTCTTTGACAAAAAAAGATTGGTTAATCGGAGCCCTAAGGCCTCGCTTTAGTTCATTGCAGTGAGGCTGGCGATGTTCCTGACAAACTGTTTTGCTGAAATCCTCATATCAAGTTCGTCGTCGAGCGTTCTATCAGGGCCCTGTGAACCAGTAGACAAACGCCTTTATGGCAGAACTACTATACACTGATGGTATGGCACATTGTCACGTACCCGGGGGTCATCGGTTGGTGTTTGACAGTTCATGAACCGATCACGACAACTAAGTCGTAGATTCGGTATCTATTTCCCCTGTTCAGAGTTCTAAGCGGTGTATTGGTCTCAGGAATAGCCTCCAAGGAACTTATCGTAAGCTGAGATATCCATGTGGCTCGGTGCCCAAGAGAGGGTCATCTTGTTGGCCACAAAGAGACCTCATCAACCTTAGCTGACTGTAAGGGTTTGAGACTGCTTGGCTATCAACCTAGATACTGATTATCTTGTCAGAAACCCTTCTTCGATAATCACGTCCGCAAGCTCGAAGAACCAATTTGTTCGTTGAAACTCGAAGTAGATGCCACTATCGGTACTGGCACCCATTGGTATAGATAGCTAGCTCTTTCTTCGTACAAACTGAATCACCATCCCACTCCTTCTTGCTAGGAATTCTTAGAGCAAATCTGCGACTCTAGTTTGTGAGTTCGTTTCCGCCCGGAATCTCGATATATTTCATCGATTTGGAATGTGAGCAAGTCCACCTTCCTATACTCTTGCCATAGTAAATGTCAATTGGAAGAAGGTTCAGTGTTATTCACAGAGCTACCCATCGATCCTGTTATCCCCAGACAACCTGTCCGTTGAATCCATGACACATACTCAAGATAGTAGTGGACCCAACATAGAATCCTGTGGCACACCGTTGATAACCAAGTCAAATGCGATCACACTAATCCCTTTACGACTCAGTCTTCACATGCAGATCTTCCTAGAACTATTTCGAGGCGTATTTCGTAAAAAGGACCTTGTTTGCACCTTGAACAAGTAGATATGTTGTACGAAGAAGGCGTGGCACTTGCATTTGGATCGAACTACTTGATGCGATGCTTCTCGTTTGCTGTTATCTGCCCTGACCTAACACGATTAAAGCCAGGATCACATCAGGTTTTGGTATCCCTTTGGACTCAAGTCAAACAGGAAGGCTAAATCCACCGAAGGTGCTCTTCATTATTATTTTGTGAATTTAAAGCCAAATTTAAAGTCCTATTGACTGCATAATTCGACCCTCTTCCCATTAAAGCCCCCCCATCCGCCAAGCAACGTGCCCAGTGAGCTTGAAAATGTTGCAATTACAACAAAGTTACCCAGTGAGCGCAACCTATTCACAGTCACTCCAGTAAACTGCTAATGGGATGATTACTACTCGAGCCATTAAATATCCTTGCACCCCGTTGCTGCTGTGAAATTCCAATGCAGCACTGAGTCTCCCTTCCATCAACATTCCACAAATAGAAGCCCTCTTGCGGGGCCCATTCCACAGACATGTTTACAGTTTAAATAATAGATTTACCTAAACACTCCTGTGCCGAGCGAGGAGCTGCTCATCTCGTTGGGCAATTACCTGATGGAATGCGCGCTTCCTTCTGGTCCCTTCCCCAGCTGGTCGTGTCATAAACAACACAACACAATAACAATTTGTAAGATGACCACTATCCCGCACCTATTCCTGATTGTTCCAGCGTCTCAGTTAAGGAATCCCAATCTCCCCGTTTAAATGCAATCTTTTGCTATAATTTCGCTCAATTTGTGCGAGACTTCCTTGCACATCCGTGCTCCTCCGAACACAGAGCGACAAAGGCGTCCCCTTTGTGTCATGCTACCACTTAACGTGGCGTCGCGTTGCTCTTGTACCATTAACTGACAACATTTACTACACAGAAAAGCCATTCCAATTAAGACTAATAGGACTCTTAAATCGCATTAAAAGGACATACGTCATCGATGAACGAACGCACAAACCTAATGGCAGTCACAGCGCGCACACACACACACACACACACACATACGTAAACCACGTACAGGAACAAAGAAAATTGATTGCTTTGCTGGCACACTCCCTGGGAAGGATATCCCGGTCCCGGCGGTCCCGGGTGTTTGCGTTTCATTGCACCTTTTGACGGCATTTAACGCTCGGCCGCAGTCGACCTCTGGCATTTTGTCTAAATTTGGTTCTAAAAAGGAAAAAGGAAAAAAGAAAAATCTATGTAATGTCGTTAGCGCGATGTCCTTATCGTTGTCTCGCTTGAGATTCCAAGTGGCAATGGCAAGCGGGCCATTACCGGAGAAAATGAGGCAACTACCACATCAAAGGAAGTGTTTTTTTGGGTGACACGCTCTCTAAGGATGAACAAAGGACATGAAACGCGCGATTCCAACGTCACACCTAGCCATGGCTGGAATGGTAGGGATGGTGGTGGTGCCGATGGTGGTGTTGGTTGGTACCAGCAAGGACCCTTGTGTCGATGACGTCAATGTCGAAAGCTTTCGACTATAAATCGCTGCTCTATTTAAATGGGATCTCTCTCTCTCTGTGTGGATGTGTTGTGTGTGTTTAGGTGGGGCGTTCGTTCGCTGAAGGACGAGTTTCTATAAATGTTATTCACCCTAATGTGCTTGGTATCTCTATTCGTCCTGGTGAGGTACTGAAATGCAATGACGTCACGGAGATGATGCAGTAACCTGATTTCATCGAGAATGGCTGTTGTGTGTATTGTAACCGACTGCTGGGTGGCTTGTATCCTTGGAGTTTGGGGGGATTATCCTTTTGGGGGAAAGCAGCTAGATTTGGTTTATGTTTGCAATTAATTTTTCGGTGCGACTTACAGTCATTGTGTTCGGTATTTGAAGGATACCATGCGAGGGTAGCAGTAGAAGGCTTACAGCTTTAAAGTATGTAATTTACTAAAAGGGGTTTTCAGTAAGGACATAACAATTTTGTACTTAAATAAAAAGTAGAGTAGTTGAGATATCGGGCTGACATCTATTCCAGGTGTAGGGCACATGTGATACATTTGAGCATAGAGTTCAGCCACATTCATATGACCTCTGTGAGCATGTTTGCAGCCATCGAATCGTTGGAGCCAATTTTCCACCACTCTTTCACATATATCAGGCAGAACGTTGGCAATTTCGCGTTCAAAGTTGTTCCCAACTTCTTCTGACGTTGTTGGCTTATTGGGATAAACGATAAGAAAAAATAGATTAGACGTTAAATCGCATGAGTGAGGACTATTGCCCAAATCGTTGAAGGGAGTAATAGCCCTTCTGGCTTCAACTATCCTTCGTTGTTATCTGATCTGCTTTCATACATAGATCCTGACTTTGCTAAAACCCCTGTAAAATATCCCTGTAACTTAAAATCAAGAGACACGTCGAACATGACAACGATCTCTGTGGGACATACGCGGCATTGCTTTACCAACTTAGGTCGTCCGATTCCAAGGCTTCTATCGTTCCGTGGCTGTCTATATAGAATCAAATTGCGTTAAACTCTTTAAACTGCTGTGACTTCTCTTCCGTGTGTATCCAGTGAACTATCAAAAGCTGGAGATTCAAGTTTGGGTTTATAGCCTTCTCACATGAAAGGATGACCATCGAAACCGTCTTAAGCACTAGTGAAAGTACATAAGTATTGTTACCAGGCTTCGCATACCTTAACTTACATCTTACATCCGTGATCGCCGCAGAGTTTCATCTTTACCTTCACCGTTTAGACCACCACACTGGTGTTGCTGAAAGTGCATAGTGCATCTCCAGTCCAGCAAGAAGTGTAAAGAGCTGCCTCATCGTGGAAACAAAGTAATGACCCTTATCCTTACATACAGAGGTACGTCTAGGCAAGGTACCTTCTCTCCTCTTTTATGGAAAACGTCCCACTGATTGAAAACCAAGGTCAGGTTAGGAAAAGTTTAATAGGGTTATGAGCTCATCATAAAGCACCAGGAATCATAGGCCTGCGATTCCTATAGAGCCTTCTCGCTTAGAAGCCTAAATCTTGTTCAAGAAACCAAGGCACTTCATTCTACTCCATCCAATTACTGACATTCACAGAGTTCGTGGGTAATATCCTCTACGACATGTACATAAGCCACCACAATACCTGGTTCGCTTAACGTAATCTCATAGCTTGCATCTACGGATGAACTATTTATGATCAGCTTACTTACTTATTAGGGCCGGTATCCTTCTGTAGTTTCAATTGGGAGCACCAACTGCGGTTACCTGAATAAAAATATATTCCAAGGCCTCAAGACGATGACAAAGGGGTCAACAACACCTGCTCATCATTTTGTACGGAGTTCTTGAACATTGGATCACCAGATTTTGACTGAATTCGCCTTTTCGATTCTCCTCCATGCATTCAGTTCGGTGCTACTGTGGTCAGGGCCACGTTTCCTAAAAAAAAAAAAGAGTGTTGTTTCCTTTCCCAACTTCTACTCCGGTAATGTTAAGTTGAGCGCAGTCCTTTCAAGTCATTTGAAGCCCGACTTTGCTTACTTCAGCTGCTAGGCTTTGGGACACCAGGTAAAGGTCCATTATTTGATGTCAAAGTTTAAAGTATGAGGTCCATGGTTACCTTCCTTCCAAGTCTGGCCGAAGTGCATCGCTGATGATCACCTCAAACAATAGCGATGACAGTCTGCAACCCTGAGGTAATCTAGTTTGGGTTTTAACATCGTTCGCCAGCCTTCCATTTTATAAGATATGACGCTAACTCGCTCGTATATGGCTTGAAAGAAAGCTATGAATCTATTTATCTCAGTAGAAGGCCGAGTGCCATATCGGACATTGTTTCGCAGGACTTCTTAGAGTTCGAACTTATATAACCTTCGTCCAAGTGGTTAGAGGTGGTAGCTGATTCCTCATCCTAACTCTCCACTGGATGTTGTTTGGAGCTCCTTGGTGATGCTTTAGATAGACTTACTGTCACACTTACTACTTGTTCAACCGTTGAGACAAGTAAGTTAGTCTACTGACGTTTGTCGCTAGATTCCTTCCCTTTTCGAGCAATACTGGGCTTCTAGCTCTAACTTGGATTGGTCTACCTCTAACGAACCATCTCCTGGTGTCAAATGTTGGCTATATGTGCCGCGTCTTTTCTGGTTTTAATCACATACCTAGCTAGGTGAGTGTCTCAATTGCAAAAAGAGCATTGCAGTGGTCACTCCTGCTCTTCTTGATTGGTTGTTCCTACTTCTATGACTCGATAGTCCCTGAATTGTTGGCGAACTTGTCAATGTTGAGAACGCTTGTGCTGTTGCAGTACGAAGCAAACATAAGATAGTCTTCAAATTCTTGAAGTTCCATCACGTGGTAGGTAAGTGATGTCGCATCCTACCTCCACTAGGTGTTGGGTTGTAGACAGAGCCTAGATGATTATAGGAATTGTCCTCATCATCCGGTTGTTCCGGACATGGAAGGTTTGGGTTGTTCCACATCAGTCCTACTCCGGACTTTCACCCGCTCCTAGTTGGTCAATTAGAGTAGACCATGTCAGTGTTTTCTCCTGGCGAGTTGCCTTTATAGAGTGAGTCCTTCATACAATAGCCAAAGGTCGTCAACAGGGTATCTGTCCATTTCCTAGGCGTTGTGCTTCTTAATCCTCATTTGGTGCGCAATTTCTGAAGAAATTTCCTCGTTCTCCCACCATGAGGAGGTAGGAGGAGGACGTACTAATACTGGTTAGGATGGCTTTTACCCACGTAGAACTGTGTGCACTAGCGTGGTTCATCCAGAGGTGAGACCATAAGTCTTTTCAGTGGCAGTGCCAGTGGGCCAAATTGTCACAACCATCTAATGAACCACAGGTAGTGACGTTGTTTCAGGAGAAATCCGGAATAACCTCCGCATGCATGCTTCTGCCAACGACAATGGAATTTCGACAAAGCTCTGCCCACACTTCTTATGAACCACAAATGGCAAATCCCCATCCCCAGGACGTTATTTGCTATCACAGTTGGCCAATGCCGTAACCACATTTCCATACACTCACAGCACGCCCGCTAACCTACGTCATAGCGCCAACCCGTACCGATTATATGAGCCTTTTAGCGAAACCCTCACAAAGAAATTTAAATAAAAGATGAGCTCACGAAATTATAAAATAAAACATTCCCCAACGACTAACGACCCTACCGCCTTCAAGGTAGCTTCCAGCGATCAGCCATATCCGCAGGGAGTCGCCCGCCAGCCCCATCGTCATCGCCATCGCCATCGCGCAGCATTAAAGGCTAATTATAGCCAAAGGCAATTCTGTCCAAACAACGTCGTTACACTGCACTTTAATGAATATTAAACTTAATTGGGTTCATTAAAATGGAATCGTCCTGCCACCGGTCATCAAAAATATTACAGCCCGGCCGACAAAATACGCCGCAATAACAATAAACTAAGCATACGCGCCCTGCTACGTACAGTATCCCCATGGGTAAGGAGCACTAAGCATGCCAAGGAGCCACTTAGAGAGGTTACTCCTGGAGAGTGGCCAGTGCCCGTTTGGCCGGCCGATAACGATCTTAATTGAAATCGTATCGAATGCAAATCTTGATTTTCAATTAATCCCCCCCCCGGGACCCGGATCGCAACATCACAAATTATTCACCAATTATAGTTTTAAACATCAAAAACGCTAATAAAATATTCACCAGCATGTCCTAGCACGGGACGGTTCGGGCTCGGGCTCGGGCTCGTGTTCTGGCGACAACCGCAGCAGGACCAAGCGCACGGGACGGAAATAGCAATTTCAATTATCTGCGATGGTATTTTCGGACGAACGTGATTGCCACTCTATGCATAGGAAATGGCCAATAAGTTTGGAGCTATTTTTAGTTTCCCAAAATGGTTATCGAGGCGTGTGGGTGGTGGTTGCGGGCAAATTGGATTTTGTAGTTTATCCTTTGAGATTGCCAACACTTGGGGATGCACTTTAGTTGCAGTTCGCTCTGTCTCCGATTTGGATTGGGGGACATGATGACCTTTAGCATTTCCGTGCTCTCAACGGTGAGAGACAAGCTGAGCTCCTTTTTCTTTTCCTGAACCACTTAGCACATGACATGGCTGAAAGTGGCATCTATGGCGTATCGGGTTGAATCGGGGAATTGAAGGACGAAACAACAATGACGATGAAAAGTCCATAAAGTTACGGTTGGGAGATGAAGCAAGGGCTAATCTCCGTCGTTGGGACACTGAAGTGCCATCAGTAACACTCTTGGTTGTGGGATCTCTCTACCTACTCGTTAAACGATTTTGAACTTCTGATGAAGAGTAGGAGAAGCTTTGTATCCATATCTGTCAGATCAACTAAGTCGTTACAGTAGCTTCCTACTCCCGTCGAGAGCTGGGCAGAAGCAAAGAAGTTGGGGAATGCAGATCAAAAGGCCCAGTTTTGTGGCATGTCTGGCTATAAGACAGTGTCACGTGATGCCACCTATTGCAGTGCCAATGTGCAGTCTCCAGAGAGAGATCAAAGTCTTAGAACGTTTCAAGCCCGGTTTTGACCGAATTTTGTTGCGAGACATGTTGGTTAACTTCACTTTCTGGCAAATCGATGGCAATTAAAAGCTATAATACAGGTCCTAGCACACTGCCTCGGTACACCCTTTCGATAGCATGTAGTTTAAGTTCTAGTCTGCCTGTAGCAATTGGTTTCTGTAAGGTTTGGTTTATCTGGGAGGAGTTG
This sequence comes from Xylota segnis, assembly GCA_963583995.1. Lineage (NCBI taxonomy): Eukaryota > Metazoa > Arthropoda > Insecta > Diptera > Syrphidae > Xylota > Xylota segnis. The sequence goes on along the minus strand of OY757238.1, from coordinate 36,381,231 downwards.
TTCCTACTCTGGCGATGCCATCGGCCTTATAATTCCTTGGAATGTAACCCAGCAAAAGTTGAACGGCTCAAACATCACCCTGAGAGACGATTAAGAGTCAAGAGCTACTAAGGAAATAATAGAGGTCGATTCCAAGGGTTTTAGAGCTGCTTGGGTGTCCGAAAAGTTGTAGGTATCCTTATCCTTTGTAGATGTCACGTTTTCCCTAAGTCATGGTTGGACTTCTTAAGTCGGGATAATTGGGCTTGGAACACACTATAGTCAGAGAAAGCACTCATCAATCGGCTCATCTTCAAAAGGTGGAAGCTCCTCCTTTCACTGAACGCTGTAGTATAGCTTCAAGGCGAACGGCTACACTTGCTGTCAATTTCTTGCTAAATATGTCTACCTACAGCAATGTATCCAGTGCCGCAAAAGAAGTTGTTCACAGAGCTCCGGTTATGCATAGAGAAGCCTAGACAATCACTCCGTAGTACTAGTGATATGTAGAGCCAGTGATTTACTCGAAGGTGTAGACCCCAACTTTCCAACTTATGTAGCTTCCTATCCAGGATAAGACACAACAAGTTTGCTTTGTCAAAAATGATTAAGCTGACACCATTGAAAGAATGAGGATCGACTATGTAGTTAGCTTATTAAAGGGGTTTTGTAAAGGTTCTTTTAGAGCAGATATGTCGGTGCCTTCCCGAGACAGCTAAAGAGCTCGCTGTTCATCCCTCGCCTTCCAGGATTCTCAATAGCTCCAGATTCCAAAGAAAAGCTGATAGAACACCTCCTTGTGTGCATCATTATAGGCGCTCCCTGGCCTTGCCTAGAGCTGGATATATTACCTGAACATGAAATGGAATGTCTATTCTGGTCGCTTGAACTTCGATAGGTTCGAGAGAACTCGATGCCAAAACTTTAGCAACATCACGGTTTCTAGTTCTTGTGTCCTATTCCAGAAGTATTTGGGCCACAATTGATTCTGCACTTAGGGGGTCTTCCACAGGGACGTTTATCGACCCCGTCGTTGGGGATGCATTGTCTCTAGAAAATCCTTCAGCAGTCACAATTTGATTGAGATGTATGACCCTTTACAGAGTCTGACACCAAATAGAGTGGTGAGCAGGAAGAAAGCGTATGAAGTTTCTGAGTACTTACCTACTTAGTGACTTAGGTGAAGGTGCACTTTGAAGTGGACCCTCGGTCCTCAACTAGAAACCCTTGATTGAGGTTTCCCTCTTAAATTCGAAAACGGAACGTTGGTTTCTAAACGAGTGATCCCTCTGATAGGATTCTAATAGCCATCTTGATCTTGTAATTAACTCTTTCTAATGATGAACTGCCGAGCTTCAGAACGACAACAAAAATCGATGAATCTACAGACTAACAGGGCGGAAGAACGGTTTCAAGGAAATCCTACCTAGGGAATCTACAAGGAACCATTCTTATAATATCCAGTACTTACCTAACCCAATGAAACTTTCCTGGTCCAAGTGAATCCTACTCTGGGCATTAACTTAAGGATAGCCACCTAACAGTCCAATAGTCTCAAGCAAAAGTCCTTGCGAAATCAGTTCATATAATAATTTCTAAGGACATCTGGTCGAATAGCAACAAATCCAAACCAGTCTTCATTGTTGTCGATATCTAAGACGGCTCAGATATTAGATGGGTATGTGTGTGTAGATAGTTTCTTAAAAGTACGTAGGTAGGGAGGTAGGTAGTGCAGGGTTACGAGTTTATCATTAAGCACTAGGCACCATAGTGGGACCATAACGATTCCTAGAATACCCTAAGCCACCATACGCCCTCCTAAATTGGACCTTTTTAGGTCAGCCATATTGATGAACCTCTCTAGAATAATCCTCTGAGCCGCATCTATAGTTTTACACCTCTAACTGTGTTGGCTTTGTCAAACATCTGATTCTCTTTCGGCCAGTTTGTCGGGCTTTTCGTTTCCCCTCAACGTCACAATGTGACTAGATACCTAGCATAGTCTGACAAGGTTCAACATAGAGTACCTAAGTGCAAGGGTTAGGGTTACTCTCTAGAATAATCCTCTGAGCCGCATCGATGGTTTTACACCTCCAACTGACAAATTTTGTCAAACCTCTGATTCTTTTTCGGCCAGTTTGTCGGGCTTTTCGTTTCCCCTCAACGTCACAATGTGACTAGATACCTAGCATAGTCTGACAAGGTTCAACGTACATTGAGTACCCAGATGCAAGGGTTAGGGTTACTCTTCATTAGCAAGGATCATGTGACGCTTATAATCTTCGTTTAAGTCTCCCTATAGCTTCTGTCTGAAATGCCAAATGCCCCTCCAATACTACAACCCGTCCTAAACTATTTTACCAATTTCTCTTTTCAGATCTCCCGCCAAAGTATTGACGCCTGCAAGGACTATTTCCGTGATGACTTAATTAAGGCTGATTGGGCTCTGATGGTTGAGTTAAAGAAGCTCTTTGAAATTTTGTAAATACTACAAAAACTACAAACAAACAAACAGAAAACAAACATAGAATTCAAATGAAGTTAAACTGAATTTAATGAGTGAAAACAAAGCCAACTTTTATGCTGACCAATACCAAAACATGCATGTATAACTCTCAGCCAGAGATGGTCAAAAATAAAAATACATATACACGAGTAGGTCTTTCTTTCAAGGCTCTTTCCATTTCCGACGAATTTTTCTCAGCATCAGCTACTCTAGCTTAGTGTTTACTTAATTTATGCAATTTTTATGTTTAACTGCGTTTGCCTCGACTGTTTCATATTTTAAGAGATAATTAAAAAAAACAAAACAAAAAAACAAAAATTATATCCTACCGCACTTCTTTTTTTTTTTTTTTTGTTCATTAAAACATTTTATATATTTAGATTATCTTAAATAAAATACAAAACAAAAATAAAACAGAATTAGAGAAACGAAAAGTTAAGTAAAATTTTTATTTAATAATAAAAAATCGCTAAACAAAGTAATAATGGAAATTAAAAGTAAATTAAATGTTGGAATTTCTAAGAATCTACTTCTAATCTTATTATGTTCAATATTTTACTTAAAACAAATTTTTTTTTTAATAAATTGATATTTTTGAAAAAAAAAAATTCAATGTCTTTTCATTTTTAACATTTTGACGGAAGCGGACGTTTCTAGAGGCCGTAAGTATGATTAAGCCTTCACATCGCAGTTGCAGTTGACTCTCAGTCAAGCTTTTGCTTAAGAAGAACTGAGCGAACTCGATACGTGTGGAGGAAGGATGGGGCCTTACAAATCTTAAAGCCCCCAACCAATAGAATCCTTTTATCCCTTGATGCTGCGTTCTTAAGTGACAGCTGGATCGCATACAAGCACTCCTAGGGAAGGTGAACAATAATCCTTTCGTTGCACACACATCACAATTCCATGAGGTGAATTTGCGCAAAAACTTCACAGTTTTCATTATTGGCTTCTAATTCACATTAATCTTTGGAAAATTCCCTTTAATTTGACATATAAAACGTCAAAATCCGTCGACAAACAACAAAGTTACAGCAAAACAAAGTCAATGCAAAAACTGTTATACGTCGAATAATGTCCAGTAGGACAGTTTGAGGAGCTCATGGAGAATCAGTTTGCCTGCTGTTTTGTGAAAAATTCTGGGCGCCTGGTGTTTTTCGGAAATTTTTGACGAAATTTTGTAGAATTTTGTGTGAGCCAGTGGGGTGGTGGGTAGGTGAATTTTGTGGAGTCAATGTCTTCAGTGCTAGATGAGCTAGGAAGCTGGAACAAGGAGCAAAATTTAAGTCTGAGGGAGGAGTTCGTATTAAGCGGGTTTCTGGGTGTACAGGGTGCTTCGCAGTATGATTTTGGGGAGTAAACTGGAACTTGACTTCCAGATGCATTAGCGAAATAAAGAAGGATAAGGTAGGTAGGAAGCTACACATGGAACCAGTACTCGGATAGTGTACGGCTTCATTGTGAACCCTTGTCGTGGGTAACCTGAAAAGGAAGACTAGTTCGTAGCTCTAGGAGATGTTGTTACGAATGTCGGGATAGTTAATGGTGGATTTTCCTTACAGGTCGCCCAGGTCTTCGCAGTGGAGTCCGTCGAGGGCCATTTTCTAGAACTCCACAGGCTTGGACATTTGCGTAGGAAGTGATATGTGCTCTCTTCTGCATCCGAGTCGTCACATCCCCGAGAAGCTTCGGTGGGCCGCCAGGAGGTTGTGGCCGGTAATGATCTCCGAGAGGTGCACCATGTTAGGTTTGTTAAGCGCTAGGATTTGCTGGCTTTGACAATGGTCATGTTTTGTAAGAATTTTTTAGAGGCACGACGAGGTAGTGCACGGCATCTCTCATTGGCTAGTCTCGTGAAGGCTTACTTTTTATACAGGACCTACGACTGTAGAACAGAGTTTAATTTTGATGGGATGGGAGGGCCCGGCTTAACGCGGCTTAATAAAAGGTAAAACTAAGGCTTAAAAACTATCTTGCGAACTACGGCTTTAAGGGTAAGGAGAAAGGTGCAGGAGATCGTGTCTAAGCCGAGAAGTGTTGTCGAAAAAGAAAAGATTTGAGTTAACTTTCCCGGTCCATTGGAACCATAAGAGGTACTGTGGCTCGGTAGATGGAAAAGTCGAAGGGATCGTTAGTTACGATTGTTACTTGGAACTCAAAAGTAGCAGATGGATGAAGAAAGGCTAAAGGAAGACGTTGGATGTTTTCTTGTCTGGACATATGAATTCGTCGAAAGGAGGACCAGGCTTGGGTAGTGTAATCAAAGAGTGGACGAACGAAGGGATGAACGAAGCTTGTGGATTCTTTGGAGCATCGTTTGACAAAACCACGTGATAAGTTGGCTTTGTGTCGTCTCTGTGCGAACCGAAAGTGAGATTCTTGTCGCACGCAACCCCAACAAAGGTTGGAGAAGGTAAAATCGACGAGAAGGGTAAAATTGAAGAAGGCTAGGGTGTTGGGAATAGGAAACAGCTTAGAAAAATTTTGTATCATCAGCGTAAAGGGCAGCATTAGACTCTATCAAGACTGCTTACAGAAGGGAACTCGATGGGAACCTTGAGGAACACGATTCTGTAAGAACGGTTTTCCAAGTAATGAAATCATTTGCAATGACTTCTACTTCATTACCATTTTCTAAAGCTAAAAGGTCAAGGGCAAGGAGGATCTACCTTCCAGAAAACCATGTTGGCTAGGGTGAATTAAAAACTTAAGAAAACCATCAGGGCTGGTTAGGAATTCATTTTTGTTTCTTCTTTAAGATGCCGCCTAGAAAAGATGGGTCAAAAGTTTTGGAGAGTATAGGCCAGTTGAGAAGCTATTAAAGAGGAACGTAGGATGGGTCGGATTGCTGGAAAAAGATTGCAACAACTGATGAATTGTGTTGGAGAGACAAAGAGCCTTTTTTTGTTCCTAAACTAGGTTCGTTTATGACCTTGGCTTAGGCGTTTTTGGAATAGTTCTGCTAAAAATTTAAGTTTGTTTCATTTTACAGAAATTCGCTTAATGAAAGTCGCTCGAAGGTAGGGCACGAAGGAAAGACAGGATTGTGAGGGAGAGTTATGGACAAATGAATGAAGCGGGGGAGACCGTTGTCAGGGCCTGTTCGGGCCTTTTTCTTGTTAATTCGACCTTCCTTTGGCAGCTCTGTCCCAAAACTCAAAGAGTACTTTCCGGTGTCGTTCCACAAGTTTGGATTTGACGACTGTGGATGAGATGGGCTTCATAGCGACTGGACTGTCGGTGTATACATATGTCGATCATCTTTCTTAAGTAGCGATTGCTAGTACTTTTACTTGGCACGCACTGCCGTGATTTGGAAGTCTATGTGATGTAGTCTATATGAGTATACTTGTATGCCTTTGTCAATTTTTGAATCGCCTGTTAAAATTGAGATATTTTTCTGGTTAATGGCCCTGCCGGTTGTCCACAATCACGGATATCCTTGAAGTCTAGATGGAATAGTCAGAGCAAGTCAAGTTTAGCGTTGCTTTCTATAAGAAATAGCATTGATGCCAGGTCATAACTGTTATACTCTCGGATGTTTGTCAGGCGTTTGCGAAAGGAGAAACCGTGAGTAAATCGAATCGCAAATATTCCAAGCACACAAAGTGCTCTCCTCTAAAGTCAAATGCCTGCCTTCCCCTGTTTAACAGCCATACTTGTGTATAATCAACTATTTATCAAGCGCCTTGCTTAAGCCCTAACTGCGAGGACTAATGGACAGCCAAATACCCCATCAAACGGCTCCTAGTGCTATTTTATATTTAATGTCCTGCCACCCTCTCATAATGGGTGACATTTTCTCAGCGCTTTTAGTGACGCCATCGGTATCCTTTAGAGGTTCGGAATGAATCCTAAAAAAAAAAACAAAACCCCCCAACCCCATGGTGTAATGCCTCGTTTGCGATAAATTTCCTTCGTACTCCACTCTGTTTCAAGGATGTTGACCCAAATGTCCTGCGCAATGGCACAAATATCCGCCTTCATTCATAAAGTCCCCAACGATGACGATGAAAATCGATAAAGAAATTCTGTATCCTTGTGCTGAATAAAAGTCTGCAACCATAGAACGCCGCCGCTATGTGAATGTCCTTTCACAATATACATACGAGTGTGTCTATGTATGTGGCAGCCGATGGTGGTACACACCTTACCGGGTGCAATGTTGTTGGCGCCGACGTCAAACCACCGAATTGGGTCAACATGGATTCATTGAACCCAATAAAGTTGTGCTTTCCCCGCCTGCGATGCCCGGCAAATGCAAGGAGAATCGAGAATCTGGTGGAAAACTGGAACGCCGCCGGAGCACTGGTACTCCTTACGAATACGGATTCCAGGATTGAGATGGTTGTGCGGCAACGGCGCGGGTACTGCCTTATGGTTGCATAGTTTCCATGAATGACGCAGAAGAACCATCAATGAATCCTGCACATAGCGCAATGAGAATGAATCAACTCCGATTCATAATCAATGACATGAATGGAAGCCATGGAATGGCGCGCCCGGGCGACCGACCGACCGACCGTTTGCAGTATACTCACTCCTCTTGAACTTTTGGCCTAAATTTCCTGTATGTCCTCGCTGTCAGACGGAACATGAAAAAAGCATGTCCTCGATATGCAGACAGAGAGGGATATTTTTAGAATCATTTAATTATTTAAATGAAGGATATGCAGATCCATGTGCAAACAGTTCTTTCGTGTTCTGCCAAGGATGCTCTTGCCAGCACATCGGGGAGAAGGCCATTTGGAGCGAAATCTCATCATTAAATGACATGAAATGTGGCTTTGGTCTTTCAAAGTTACTAAGCAGAGAGTAACAGCTGCCCCCGGGGGGTAGTCATGGCTTTGAATAAGTGGGGATTTATTTTAGAAAATGTATCTGGGCAGAATGAGGGCGTATCTTCAAGTACACAGCTATACGAATAATGCTTATTAAGAAGGAAGTAACATTCATGCATACATTCGGGGGATTGCTGGTGGCCGCCTTGCAGTCAATCAAGGAGTTAGTTGAGAAGAAATGTCCTTTATGGTGGATGGTAATACAATTTAAGCTGTCTATAGTCGATGGAGTAAGGAGACATTCGAGTAACCTATTTGGACTTAATTTGGCGCCCAACGTGAGGTAGTTATATCTTTATATCTTTTTGAATGCAAAACAGACAGTAATGCAGTTTGAATCCTGTTTGCCCAGTACAGAACGTGCTTTGGAGTTCTTGGACATTGAGAGACGTCTAGGTAGATACACTGGCTAATCTTTGAATTGAGGCATCGATTGGCAGATTTGTAAGTCAGTTGCTTACTAGAAGGTTCATCAACTCAAAGCTGGGGAAAGTCTGAGCTCGAAAGTTCGCGATCTAGGAGGAGGAACTTTCCCCTTCTTTGGAATTGGTGAACGAATTCCTTTTAATTTTGATAGACTAACGGTGCAAGGTTAATGTCTATTCAGACATTCCTGTCTTAGGGAAACACCTCTATATGCTTTGGGCAGAATGCTTTCTCTAAGTGAATTAAACAATGGGGCCTTGGAGTGAATACTCAGAAAACCGAATTGGTCTCCTTCACAAGGAATTCAAAATTCTTAACTTTCTTACACTGAAACTAAAGTGAACCTCCTTGGTCCTAACAAACAAAGCCTAGTACTGAGGCATAAACTTAGAGCACATACAGTAAATTAATGTAGAAACCCTGGAGCGAGTGAAGAAGGTCACCGAACGACGCTGCTATAAAGATCTTGGAACCAAAAAGGACTGTATTCGTTATTAGGCCCATACTCACCTATGGGGTGATCATCTGGTGGACAGCACTACCCATCTGCTACAACTTACTTAGTTGTGAACAAAGATCGGGATGGGTCTGCATTAGTGGAAGGCTAAGGACCACTGTGGGTTTGGACATATTACGGTCATTCACATGACAGCAATCCGGTTCAATGACTGGAGTGACGAATAATATTTTCGGGAGCCGCAGGGTTGGTGTATGAGACTATGAGTCTTTCAATTTGATGAAGAGTGCCGGCAAGCACAGCGGAACAATTCACCTACGAAGCGACGCTGCATAGAAGGATGAGAGCGGTTCCTGAGCCTTACGAAGAAAAGACAGGGAAAGAACATCGGGTTCTCCTGCTACACTAGGAAAAATGAACCACCAACAGACACGATGATGGCCACAATTTCAGTCCACCTGAAGAAAGCGATGTAAGTATACGAATATTCAAGCTTAGACCGAACCTAATGGTCTACAGCCCCTGTTGTTCAAGCCAAGTGGAGATGGTTTGCTAGAGAGGACAGATGAATGGAACCGCAGCATGGTTTCCTCGATTTACAAGCAGGGAGACTGCACAAACTGGGAAAAAAAACCCAAGAAGTTCGTATCGATACTTACCATCCTGTTATTGATTTTAAGGCCGTAAATGACGGCAGTTTTAGAGACAAACTACACAGAGCCATGCCTACTTTTTAAGAAATATTAAGGAGACTACATATATATCCTTGCTTGTTTGGACCTTTCCGTTTCCCTTTGACGGTTTTTGGATAAACTGACTGAACACCGAACTCTACGAACTGTACAGCGACATGAACCTGGTCAAAAAGAACAGGACAGAATCAACGCTCTCGGAGGGATAACGCCATAGAGGAAGATCTCTCTTTAGGTGGCGCATACAAATGGAAGAGGATATCAGTTCAAAAAGTGTTTCTGAACTAGTTCGTTCATATAGTTCAGTTTAGTTCACTGCTCCGGAAGTTCAATCTTGTGCGATTCGGATACGTATATTTGTAAAATTCCGTTCACATATGCCAATATAACGATCGGTTCGTACTTGTGTGCCATGGGTTAAGCAAAAAGAATCATCAGATCTGCGGTGTACCCACACACAACACAAAAAGCGCTCAATGTAGTTCAGTTGTTCTTACTAAACTGCATGTAGGCAGAGTATACGTACCTGATCTTGCCCAACTACTGACCTAATATAGCTGTTGAACTACTGAGCTAAATGAACTAAATGAACTGTTGAACTACTGAACTAAGTGAACTTAATGAACTATATGAACCACTGGACTAAATTATTGAACTAGTGAACTAGTTCACTTTTTTTTCTGAACTAGTTCTTTCATTAACTACACAAGCCCAGTGCTTACTGGACAGGTTTGTTGGTTGAGGGCCACCAAGTAAGTGAGAATAGAAATTTAATTGTTTGAGAAAAAAGCTTAATATTTGCCCCGATTTGTCCATACGTCCCGATCGAGGGCCTTCCTTCTCAGAACCATTAGTGTTGCGTGGACTAAAGGGGTCCACTCTCTCTCATGTTTGTCCGAAACCGTTCATATTGTCCTTGAACCCCTCACTCAGTAGTCCCATGCAGTGATCCTCAAACCTTGTTAAGGTTGGATTCGCTTGAATATCGGAACTATAGCATGGTAAGCTTCACTTTACACCTTCTTCTCGATGGTCCAGTATTTATAGAGGTCTATAATTGGCAGGGATTGGCACCTCATCCCATACCCCAACTGGTTTTTATTTAGAATTCATAGAACCGACCTCTAGTTGATTGCCACCCCGCATCCATGATGAGAACGTATTTTTAGCCCCACATGAGCACCCCAATCGCACCTTACCACAGTCCATGACATGACGCACACGAGGACAATCAGTAAACCTATTTAAAGCTCCACGCATTTCCAATCCTGCATATGACATATGCAAATTATAACTTTACTCGACCCACCGAGTTGAGGACCAAAACCGTCCCATGTCAAGCACACTTACCATCAAAGCGTGTGACATCTCCAGCCACCAGTGAAATTTTAAACACTTATCCATCCCATCGAAACGACCCATCCTGCCCGGTGACAAAAAATCAATATGCCCCCATCCACCCATCCAGCAGGAACCTCACGAAACAATTCAATTTACCACAACCCTTTCAGCTTTCACGATGACGTCAGAGTTCGAAGTGCCCTTAATAAACCTAAGAGCCTGTGATGCGAAATTTCATTTCAAAAATTAGTTCCAATTTACCAATCATTTTTACATCAAAGTCCTACAAGTCCTGGAGAGTGGAGGAACCAGGAGATGGGAGACCGTGTACACCATGCAGGTCCTTAAAGAACTTTCATAAAAATTTCATGTAAACCGAATTGAAGTGCCTCCATCATCTGTGGATTTTCAAGTCAAGACGGGGATGCGATACATCGAACGAAAGCTATTTATAGACAGCGTATCCTTCCCCCAGGATGTTGGATATTTTTACTTCAAACTTCCAGTGTCTACACAGTTTGAACCATGCGCCTCGCATCACAGGTTGGCAGTCTAAAAATAGACTCGGTGTTGGCAGGGGTGGTGGACTGCCATGCCCCCGGATTTTTCATTCTGTTCACATCGCCCCCAAGCGAAAATGTGGGTCAGGGATGGCTGTCTGCATATGTATGCTTGGGGTACACGACCTCGTACATATAGTACAGCGACGAGTGAGTGAGTGAGTATACGGCAAGCAACCCCCAGTGAATGAATGAACGGAGAACTTAATAAAATTCCAACCCAGGAGGGTTGGGTTGGTTCCCCGGAACCAGTACCAGTACCAGAACCAGCACACCAGCACCGTAGTTAAGGTGAAATTTCTTAATCGACATTCTGTTTGGGCGGCGCGGGGTTAGGTGGCTGCAATGACGACGTGACGTCACTAGAATCGAACAAAACTGGGTCAGAGAAGCTAGGAGGCGACTGTCTTCAATGAATGAAGGAGCGTTTGCCATATTTTGTGTACGTGACTGCGTCGGCTACCCAAATGGTGGAGGCCAAGTCGAAACTCAACCCAGAAACGCCCCACTTCCCACAACCCAACCCAGTTTAGATCTATTTTTAGCTCTTCGAGTTCGGTACCTTTCCCATTTGGGAATTGTGTGCTTCCCTTTCAAGGACCTTAGGAGGAGAGAATAGCAATCAGCATTTATCAGATGTTATTGGGATTCTTTTGGAGTTTTGTTTTCTCTCCTCTCCTGTTTGCTGTTTGTTTTCGGTGAGGACTCACACAATTAGCTTTTGTTGTTGTTAAGGGGGTGACGTGGTGGGTCATATGTGGCGAGAGGAGTAGAGGAGTCTAACTGAATGATGTGGGATATTTTGGGAACACACACTACAACTTAATTAAGTAGTAAATGGGCAATAACATTTATGGAGGGTGGATTAGCATGATGATTGCCTTGGTCCTTGTGGACTTTGTGTGCGATTGCTGGAACTAGGTTAAATGTCAAAGGTTTGGTTCGGTTTCGGTTTTGGATTTCATGATGTGGAACTTCGGAACACAAAGTGGCGATGTGTTGAAATGGAATTTCAGTTTCAGGGAGCTCATATTCGAGAGATAATTGCTAGTGATAACAGACTGTCTTTGGAGAGTCCTTTGGCATTTGATTGCGAATAGAGGATTTGGAATTCAATCAATGTTCTTGAGAGTGGGGTGGGTAGAGATGACCTCAGTGGTGATATCATGGCTGATAGGTCATGTGGTAGGTCCTGCAAGGAGTGTATTTGAAAAAAAAGGACCTGTTTGTAGAAGAAGAACGTCCTGATGGAAGTTAGTGTGACCTTTGGAATGAATAGACGACGTAGGAGAACTTGGTGGGATGGACACAATAGTTAGGACCCCAACACGACTCAAACTCACGTTTCAACTAGTGGTTGACGGAGATATGAATAGATTCATGGTAGGGATCAACCTTTCAGCTTTCACAAGATGTTGAAGTAGAAATCGGACTCTCACTTGATGTCCGCGGTATCTGGGCGTAACTTTTGATTCCAAATTAAACTGGAAAGACAACATCGATGAACGGACTTCGTGGGGCTTCACACCAGTCGTGGTATGGTGGGTGTACAAGCCGATTGTAAGACTCATTCTTACTCATGGTTCCCTAGTTTACTCATGGTTTCGACATTTAACCTTGAAATTCCTTGAAATGAAGTCCATGGTGAGTCTCATTCAGCTGGACCTGAACTGCAGCAGTCTTGTACCCAAAACTGCCGTAAAACTAAGGAAAGGACTATCATCATACTATCATCGATACCATCACGATGGAAGGTCAGTAATGGATCGACTGATCGCAATACGAGTTCCAGACAGAGTCTACAGGGAGAACCATAGAACTGACATTGAAAAGGAATGGGTGTTCTACACTGACGGTTCTAAGATGGACATCGGTACAAGGGCAGTTCCTTTGGGAATAAATGACGATTTTAGTGTCTTCCAAGCCTTGAAATCAGTATTGTAGACAGCCAGGTAGCCGTTAAGGGTCTTAGGCTCTGCCGTCATTAGACCGAAGCTTGTGGGGATCTGCAAATTACTATTCAGACCCTATGCCGGGTACCAGGAATTGTGGATATCGTAGGAAACGAAAGAACTTATGATCTTCTCCCCTTCGTTGCCCTCTCAATTGGTCCATCGCCATCGATTTTGATGGTGAGTTTGATGCCTGAGACCTTTCGCCTCCTATTACTGAAGTTTCAGTCCAGGAAAGTCCACAATCGATTAAATGTTCACAATTCGACAGATCTTGGCAAGAACAGCATCTATAGAGACGAGCTATACAAAGCCATGTCTAACTTTGGCATCCCTGCCAAACTCGTTCGCCTATCCAGGATGACGATGGAGAACGCTCGCTCTCCGGCAAAGTGAGTAACGAACTCACCGAGTCCTTTGATGTCGAATTTTTAGGCCAGAAGACGGATTTAGACCAGAAGACGCGCTGTAATGCGATTTTTCAATATCTAACCTGAAAGGATTGAGAGAAACTCAGAGTCAACACCGGAGGCACAACACTTCAAAAGTCTGTGCAACTACTAGCGTATGTGTGTAGATTGAGAAGAGAATTGAGTAGTAGAGCCCCATCTCGAACAACCAAGGGAATTCTGGAGAAGACCCAGATCATCCCTGTCCTGCTTTATGGCCCTGAAGCTTAGACTCTATCTAAATCGGATGAAGATACCCTCGGACCTTCGTAAAATTTCTTGTTCATGTTTGAGGTCCTATTTGCGTTGACGGGTTTTAGAGAAATTTATGAGCTGTGCAGCGACATCGAACGAGTCAAAACATTGGCTAGCTACCTCTTTTACAATAGCTAGCATCTAGAGCGGACGGATACTGATGCTCCAACTCGCAGAGCCTTCGGATTCAACCCGGAGCGACAGCGTAGTAAAGGAAGACTTCGCCTTAGGTGGCGCGCACAAGTAGAAGGGGGCGTCAATCGACTAGGAGTGCAGAACTAGAGGGAGTTTATTTGAGAAACTTGTTAATGGAGGCCGAACTATTTGAATCTTTGTGATGCAAAGGGAATTTCTTGTTGAAAATGTTCGAGAAAGCCTACGCGAGAAGATGAGCATTTGAGTGGTATAAGGCGTTCGAAGACCGCCATGAAGGAGTTGACAACTACTGGTCTGGAATGGCAGTTACTGAAGAAAATAATCCTCGTAACTAAAAGTTTGACGAAGGCTTTCACAAGAGCCATCCATCTCTCGCGAACCAGTTCGCCACATTTCAGATGATGTTCTGTGCACGTCGCAGCACGGCTTATTCCAAAAGACCTGCACTTCTCTCAAGTCCATTCTTCTGACCGACTTTTCAACCAAAGTTTCCCAAACTTTAACTACCTCTACGTGGAAGCCGTTTTAACACGATTGACGAGATCGTACTCTCCTGTTCCCATTATGAAACACTCATTACGTCATTAGAAGTCAATTGAGGCCTGCTACCACATCCAAACTGCCTCCTCTTTGTCCAAAATCTGTTTTCAGCCATTTTTTCCCCTTAAAAACCGACCAAATCCAAAAATACCTTTTCAAAAACCTGCCCAACGACAGGCAGCCAATGTATCTCCTCCGCACTGGTCGTATCTTGGCCGGCCGGCTGAATGTGTGTATCCAATACCTTTCATCACGATAATTAACACTTCATTGGAAAATATATAAAAATTGCCGGAAAAATAAGTCTCTTCCGGCAATCATTCACGCGCCGCACTCCCTCGCACCGGCAGGAGGTGAGTCAAAACATTTCAGCTCGCAATTTATAGCTTAACCTTCTCCACAGACGTAGTACAAGTATCTATGTATCTATTTACGCACTGCAAATGGTTGAAGCATTAACCTTCTGCTTCTGGATAAATTGCGGAAGCGCAGCAGTGCCTCGAGTCCAGACACGTTGAAGAAGTCGAAGAAGCAACCCTCTATCATGTGAGGTTTGTAGCTCTGCGGCGTGGCAATGAATCGCCTCTTTGTTGCCAAATGGGCGCCGCATGCTACCTACGGGTGTACCACACACAAAATATGATAACTCTAACCTCAATCATAATATTTACACTTCCAGGCTTGCATACATGTATACGTATTTTCGCGTGATCTTAAGTACACTGGATATATCCGTGCGAATGTACATACAACGAGATACAAGATACGGGTATTGAGTTTAGATTTTTATCGGGCGTCGAGGTCGAAGAAGCGGGCGGCGGCGGCGGCGTGAGCAGCCCGTACTTTCTAAGTAGTTTCCCTGTGAGAAAGGTAAATAGTAGCGCGCTACGAGTTGCAAAAAAAAAAAAGAAGAAAACAACACCTCCACGCTGAGATACAGTGTATCCTACGACCGATGTTTGATAAGAAAATTGGTAAACGATACACCACTCAGGTATCTAGGTGAGCGAACAAATGAAACCCTTGTTGCGCTCCGCTGACGCTGGAGGAAGTGATTTTGTTTTTCTAGTTTGCGTGGCCAAGCCTACGGGTTTTTTTTCCCAAATATAAGTCGTAGGACGGCTAAGGACTTGTTTATTTGGCTTTAATTGATTGGATTTTATTATTTAAATATTACGCAGATAGTTTCCCCTGGAATGGTGGGATGGTATCGATTGTAAATATGTAAGAACGCCTTCAACAGCTCTTGGCTGCTGAAACCTTCTAGAACTGCGTGCCAGAGCGATTTAGGCTCATCTTTCCTCCTAAGAGGATCTGTTTGAGCCTGGTTTTCTTTGGTGATCTCTCTGGCTGACGAAGTTCCTTCATGATTCGCCTCGTCCCATATTGCGCTCCATGTCAACACATGGTTCAGAATGTTCTCGGGAGTTGGTATTTCTTCGAATCTTGACTCCAGTTCTTTCCTGCGGTCTACACGGTCCATACTCATCTCTAGACTCTCCGGAGTTTAAGCAAATTCCTTGAAACAAAACCTGCTGAGGTACTCTTGAAAGGAGCCATGGGTATCCATTTGTGGATATCTGTATAGTAGGTCCACCTCTCCTGCCATGCTCTCGTGCTTCGCTGTTTCTCTTGCAGCTTGATATCTTTGACTGAAGCAAGAGGATTCTGAATTTTGGCATCGTAAGCTCTTTCTAGCTCTTTGGCCAAGATATCCGCTGGTAGTATTCCCGCGATGACACATATAGCATCCTCTGGCACTGTTCGATATGCACAGCAAAGCCTCAGTGGACATAGTCGGTTGACTGAGTTGATTCTTCATGCGTACGACTTAACTTAACTGCCACTGGTTTGGGCCATAGTGGTGCCGCATACAATATGATGGACAGCATCACCTAGTCTCTTTTGTTGTCCTCCAAGCGCTCTAACATCCGCGATTGCTTGGTCCTTAAAACAGAGGTTCGGTGCTCCTTGTCCTCTCGAAGTTGGAGGCTGGATTCGAAGTTCCTTTTTACTGAAGCATTACTACCCATTCTTTCGATGTGGCCGAGCCAGTATAGTCAACGTTAAATCCACATCTTGGCACAGATTTCGCAGTTATTTACTCCATTCGACCTCCTCGCATATGGGATCGACGTACATATCAGAACGTTTCATAAGATTTCGTCACATCCACTGCATTTCCAAATCCAAATCACTTCAAACTCGTATCTTTTATGCCATGGCAACAAGCCTGACTTCCGTTGAAAGTATGTCACTTAGCGGCCAAAATTGGCAGCCCAATGAGCCACCCTCCCACCAATTATGGGCGACCAGCACCTTTTGGCATAACGATGACAACGACACGACCAACGAATGACGATCAATAAAAATTTATATTATTACGGGGTGCCTCGCAAGTATGGCTCGCTGGAATTTCTCGTTTGGCCATCTACGGCCCGCTAAGGTTGCTCAAATCGGCTTTCGTTAATTGTTTTTGAACGACAACGCGCCAACAGGTACTCAACACCGGCCGCCATCTCGAACCGGTGTCAGGTACAAGTGCTGTGCACTGCCTATGGCGGACGACGGCGATGCCGCCACCGATCGGCATTTTGTCATTCGCCACATCCGGTCGCTAAATTTAGTCGGCCATAATAAATTCATTTTTTTTTATTATTTTTTGGCAGGCTGTAGGTGAAAACTTATTGAATGAAAGTGGTCCGTAATTGTCAGGTGCACGCCGGTCCATTCAGATGAGATTGGATTTTCGTTCACCGGTCGCACGACAGTGGCAGTGGGATGCAGGCCGAATGAAGTCCCATTAAAGTGGTAAAAGTTTATTAATGAACCTCAGGTGGTTGACGGACGTTAGCCGGCCGTCAGTGCAGCCCGCCCGTGGACATGCAATGCAATTGAATTGGACAACTCGCCCCGAATGGAATCAATGGCCGGGGAGAATTTTTTGGGGGTGTTTCGTGGTGCACCAGATTCCGAGGAATCTAGGACATAAGTGACGTCGTCGTAGTTTCCACACATTTCCCTCAATGAAAAGTAGGTGGTGGCGTGGAGGAACGTACATGGTGGTGCAAGGCGAGATTGGACAGTGCCAAGTTGGTAATGAAAGAGACTTACTATGGGATTTCATTCAGAACACTTGGGGTGGGATGTGCGTAGGGGATTCGGATTCGGGTGGCATTGAGTGGCTAAATTTGGAATGGCTGTAGCTCTGGCTAGAGATGTTTGCGTTTCGTACAAGTTTCGTGGCCCGTGATTTATTTGATTGTTTGGTATGTTTGCGCTGTAGAGTGGTGCGCTTAAGTCTTGAGGATTAATGCAGTTCAGGGCAAATGGCGTACGTGTAGGAGGGCAAGTAAAATATGGTAGATGCTATGTGCCACTTTACAGCTACATTTGAAGCTATAAGCAATATCTTACAATATCTCCTCTTCCTTAGCGTTTTGAGTCAAATGGACTAAATTGAACAAAAAACTTAACCAGAAAACGTTTAGCGTATGATTTAGACGTTGGCGTACTCAGTTTTCCGCTATCTGCCATTCGAAGATCAATGCGGAGTACCACGGTCAAAGATGGAAAAAGGCCCTCGATCCAACTCATAAGCCAAAGTATCTCGATCCAATTCATAAGCAATGTGGGGGAGCACAGTGAAAGATGGTCAAAGTCGATTGGTCCACTTCAAATGCAACATCGTCTCCTATCCCTCTTCCTTAGCGTTTTGAGTCAAATGGACTAAATTGAACAAAAAACTTAACCAAAAAACGTTTAGCGTATGATTTAGACGTTGGCGTACTCAGTTTTCCGCTATCTGCCATTCGAAGATCAATGCGGAGTACCACGGTCAAAGATGGAAAAAGGCCCTCGATCCAACTCATAAGCAATGTGGGGGACCACAGTGAAAGATGCTCAAAGTCGATTGGTCCACTTCAAGTGCAATATCGTCTCCTATCTCCTCTTCCTTAGCGTTTTGAGTCAAATCTACTAAATTGAACAAAAAACTTAACCAAAAAACGTTTAGCGTATGATTTAGACGTTGGCGTACTCAGTCTTCCGCTATCTGCCATTCGAAGAGCAATGCGGAGTACCACGGTCGAAGATGGAAGAAGGCCCTCGATCCAACTCATAAGCAATGTGGGGGACCACAGTGAAAGATGGTCAAAGTCGATTGGTCGACTTCAAATGCAATATCGTCTCCTATCTCCTCTTCCTTAGCGTTTTGAGTCAAATGGACTAAATTGAACAAAAAACTTAACCAAAAAACGTTTAGCGTATGATTTAGACGTTGGCGTACTCAGTTTTCCGCTATCTGCCATTCGAAGATCAATGCGGAGTACCACGGTCAAAGATGGAAAAAGGCCCTCGATCCAACTCATAAGCAATGTGGGGGACCACAGTGAAAGATGGTCAAAGTCGATTGGTCCACTTCAAATGCAATATCGTCTCCTATCTCCTCTTCCTTAGCGTTTTGAGTCAAATGGACTAAATTGAACAAAAAACTTAACCAAAAAACGTTTAGCGTATGATTTAGACGTTGGCGTACTCAGTTTTCCGCTATCTGCCATTCGAAGATCAATGCGGAGTACCACGGTCAAAGATGGAAAAGGCCCTCGGTCGATTGGTCCACTTCAAATGCAATATCGTCTCCTATCTCCTCTTCCTTAGCGTTTTGAGTCAAATGGACTAAATTGAACAAAAAACTTAACTAAAAAACGTTTAGCGTATGATTTAGACGTTGGCGTACTCAGTTTTCCGCTATCTGCCATTCGAAGATCAATGCGGAGTACCACGGTCAAAGATGGAAAAAGGCCCTCGATCCAACTCATAAGCAATGTGGGGGACCACAGTGAAAGATGCTCAAAGTCGATTGGTCCACTTCAAATGCAATATCGTCTCCTATCTCCTCTTCCTTAGCGTTTTGAGTCAAATGGACTAAATTGAACAAAAAACTTAACCAAAAAACTTTTAGCGTATGATTTAGACGTTGGCGTACTCAGTTTTCCGCTATCTGCCATTCGAAGATCAATGCGGAGTACCACGGTCAAAGATGGAAAAAGGCCCTCGATCCAACTCATAAGCAATGTGGGGGACCACAGTGAAAGATGCTCAAAGTCGATTGGTCCACTTCAAATGCAATATCGTCTCCTATCTCCTCTTCCTTAGCGTTTTGAGTCAAATGGACTAAATTGAACAAAAAACTTAACCAAAAAACGTTTAGCGTATGATTTAGACGTTGGCGTACTCAGTTTTCCGCTATCTGCCATTCGAAGATCAATGCGGAGTACCACGGTCAAAGATGGAAAAGGCCCTCGGTCGATTGGTCCACTTCAAATGCAATATCGTCTCCTATCTCCTCTTCCTTAGCGTTTTGAGTCAAATGGACTAAATTGAACAAAAAACTTAACCAAAAAACGTTTAGCGTATGATTTAGACGTTGGCGTACTCAGTTTTCCGCTATCTGCCATTCGAAGATCAATGCGGAGTACCACGGTCAAAGATGGAAAAGGCCCTCGGTCGATTGGTCCACTTCAAATGCAATATCGTCTCCTATCTCCTCTTCCTTAGCGTTTTGAGTCAAATGGACTAAATTGAACAAAAAACTTAACTAAAAAACGTTTAGCGTATGATTTAGACGTTGGCGTACTCAGTTTTCCGCTATCTGCCATTCGAAGATCAATGCGGAGTACCACGGTCAAAGATGGAAAAAGGCCCTCGATCCAACTCATAAGCAATGTGGGGGACCACAGTGAAAGATGCTCAAAGTCGATTGGTCCACTTCAAATGCAATATCGTCTCCTATCTCCTCTTCCTTAGCGTTTTGAGTCAAATGGACTAAATTGAACAAAAAACTTAACCAAAAAACGTTTAGCGTATGATTTAGACGTTGGCGTACTCAGTTTTCCGCTATCTGCCATTCGAAGATCAATGCGGAGTACCACGGTCAAAGATGGAAAAAGGCCCTCGATCCAACTCATAAGCAATGTGGGGGACCACAGTGAAAGATGCTCAAAGTCGATTGGTCCACTTCAAATGCAATATCGTCTCCTATCTCCTCTTCCTTAGCGTTTTGAGTCAAATGGACTAAATTGAACAAAAAACTTAACCAAAAAACGTTTAGCGTATGATTTAGACGTTGGCGTACTCAGTTTTCCGCTATCTGCCATTCGAAGATCAATGCGGAGTACCACGGTCAAAGATGGAAAAGGCCCTCGGTCGATTGGTCCACTTCAAATGCAATATCGTCTCCTATCTCCTCTTCCTTAGCGTTTTGAGTCAAATGGACTAAATTGAACAAAAAACTTAACTAAAAAACGTTTAGCGTATGATTTAGACGTTGGCGTACTCAGTTTTCCGCTATCTGCCATTCGAAGATCAATGCGGAGTACCACGGTCAAAGATGGAAAAAGGCCCTCGATCCAACTCATAAGCAATGTGGGGGACCACAGTGAAAGATGCTCAAAGTCGATTGGTCCACTTCAAATGCAATATCGTCTCCTATCTCCTCTTCCTTAGCGTTTTGAGTCAAATGGACTAAATTGAACAAAAAACTTAACCAAAAAACGTTTAGCGTATGATTTAGACGTTGGCGTACTCAGTTTTCCGCTATCTGCCATTCGAAGATCAATGCGGAGTACCACGGTCAAAGATGGAAAAGGCCCTCGGTCGATTGGTCCACTTCAAATGCAATATCGTCTCCTATCTCCTCTTCCTTAGCGTTTTGAGTCAAATGGACTAAATTGAACAAAAAACTTAACTAAAAAACGTTTAGCGTATGATTTAGACGTTGGCGTACTCAGTTTTCCGCTATCTGCCATTCGAAGATCAATGCGGAGTACCACGGTCAAAGATGGAAAAAGGCCCTCGATCCAACTCATAAGCAATGTGGGGGACCACAGTGAAAGATGCTCAAAGTCGATTGGTCCACTTCAAATGCAATATCGTCTCCTATCTCCTCTTCCTTAGCGTTTTGAGTCAAATGGACTAAATTGAACAAAAAACTTAACCAAAAAACGTTTAGCGTATGATTTAGACGTTGGCGTACTCAGTTTTCCGCTATCTGCCATTCGAAGATCAATGCGGAGTACCACGGTCAAAGATGGAAAAAGGCCCTCGGTCGATTGGTCCACTTCAAATGCACTATCGTCTCCTATCTCCTCTTCCTTAGCGTTTTGAGTCAAATGGACTAAATTGAACAAAAAACTTAACCAAAAAACGTTTAGCGTATGATTTAGACGTTGGCGTACTCAGTTTTCCGCTATCTGCCATTCGAAGATCAATGCGGAGTACCACGGTCAAAGATGGAAAAGGCCCTCGGTCGATTGGTCCACTTCAAATGCAATATCGTCTCCTATCTCCTCTTCCTTAGCGTTTTGAGTCAAATGGACTAAATTGAACAAAAAACTTAACTAAAAAACGTTTAGCGTATGATTTAGACGTTGGCGTACTCAGTTTTCCGCTATCTGCCATTCGAAGATCAATGCGGAGTACCACGGTCAAAGATGGAAAAAGGCCCTCGATCCAACTCATAAGCAATGTGGGGGACCACAGTGAAAGATGCTCAAAGTCGATTGGTCCACTTCAAATGCAATATCGTCTCCTATCTCCTCTTCCTTAGCGTTTTGAGTCAAATGGACTAAATTGAACAAAAAACTTAACCAAAAAACGTTTAGCGTATGATTTAGACGTTGGCGTACTCAGTTTTCCGCTATCTGCCATTCGAAGATCAATGCGGAGTACCACGGTCAAAGATGGAAAAAGGCCCTCGATCCAACTCATAAGCAATGTGGGGGACCACAGTGAAAGATGCTCAAAGTCGATTGGTCCACTTCAAATGCAATATCGTCTCCTATCTCCTCTTCCTTAGCGTTTTGAGTCAAATGGACTAAATTGAACAAAAAACTTAACCAAAAAACGTTTAGCGTATGATTTAGACGTTGGCGTACTCAGTTTTCCGCTATCTGCCATTCGAAGATCAATGCGGAGTACCACGGTCAAAGATGGAAAAGGCCCTCGGTCGATTGGTCCACTTCAAATGCAATATCGTCTCCTATCTCCTCTTCCTTAGCGTTTTGAGTCAAATGGACTAAATTGAACAAAAAACTTAACCAAAAAACGTTTAGCGTATGATTTAGACGTTGGCGTACTCAGTTTTCCGCTATCTGCCATTCGAAGATCAATGCGGAGTACCACGGTCAAAGATGGAAAAAGGCCCTCGATCCAACTCATAAACAATGTGGGGGACCACAGTGAAAGATGCTCAAAGTCGATTGGTCCACTTCAAGTGCAATATCGTCTCCTATCTCCTCTTCCTTAGCGTTTTGAGTCAAATCTACTAAATTGAACAAAAAACTTAACCAAAAAACGTTTAGCGTATGATTTAGACGTTGGCGTACTCAGTTTTCCGCTATCTGCCATTCGAAGATCAATGCGGAGTACCACGGTCAAAGATGGAAAAAGGCCCTCGATCCAACTCATAAGCAATGTGGGGGACCACAGTGAAAGATGCTCAAAGTCGATTGGTCCACTTCAAGTGCAATATCGTCTCCTATCTCCTCTTCCTTAGCGTTTTGAGTCAAATCTACTAAATTGAACAAAAAACTTAACCAAAAAACGTTTAGCGTATGATTTAGACGTTGGCGTACTCAGTTTTCCGCTATCTGCCATTCGAAGATCAATGCGGAGTACCACGGTCAAAGATGGAAAAGGCCCTCGGTCGATTGGTCCACTTCAAATGCAATATCGTCTCCTATCTCCTCTTCCTTAGCGTTTTGAGTCAAATGGACTAAATTGAACAAAAAACTTAACCAAAAAACGTTTAGCGTATGATTTAGACGTTGGCGTACTCAGTTTTCCGCTATCTGCCATTCGAAGATCAATGCGGAGTACCACGGTCAAAGATGGAAAAGGCCCTCGGTCGATTGGTCCACTTCAAATGCAATATCGTCTCCTATCTCCTCTTCCTTAGCGTTTTGAGTCAAATGGACTAAATTGAACAAAAAACTTAACCAAAAAACGTTTAGCGTATGATTTAGACGTTGGCGTACTCAGTTTTCCGCTATCTGCCATTCGAAGATCAATGCGGAGTACCACGGTCAAAGATGGAAAAGGCCCTCGGTCGATTGGTCCACTTCAAATGCAATATCGTCTCCTATCTCCTCTTCCTTAGCGTTTTGAGTCAAATGGACTAAATTGAACAAAAAACTTAACCGAAAAACGTTTAGCGTATGATTTAGACGTTGGCGTACTCAGTTTTCCGCTATCTGCCATTCGAAGATCAATGCGGAGTACCACGGTCAAAGATGGAAAAGGCCCTCGGTCGATTGGTCCACTTCAAATGCAATATCGTCTCCTATCTCCTCTTCCTTAGCGTTTTGAGTCAAATGGACTAAATTGAACAAAAAACTTAACCAAAAAACGTTTAGCGTATGATTTAGACGTTGGCGTACTCAGTTTTCCGCTATCTGCCATTCGAAGATCAATGCGGAGTACCACGGTCGAAGATGGAAAAAGGCCCTCGATCCAACTCATAAGCAATGTGGGGGACCACAGTGAAAGATGCTCAAAGTCGATTGGTCCACTTCAAGTGCAATATCGTCTCCTATCTCCTCTTCCTTAGCGTTTTGAGTCAAATGGACTAAATTGAACAAAAAACTTAACCAAAAAACGTTTAGCGTATGATTTAGACGTTGGCGTACTCAGTTTTCCGCTATCTGCCATTCGAAGATCAATGCGGAGTACCACGGTCAAAGATGGAAAAAGGCCCTCGATCCAACTCATAAGCAATGTGGGGGACCACAGTGAAAGATGCTCAAAGTCGATTGGTCCACTTCAAATGCAATATCGTCTCCTATCTCCTCTTCCTTAGCGTTTTGAGTCAAATGGACTAAATTGAACAAAAAACTTAACCAAAAAACGTTTAGCGTATGATTTAGACGTTGGCGTACTCAGTTTTCCGCTATCTGCCATTCGAAGATCAATGCGGAGTACCACGGTCAAAGATGGAAAAAGGCCCTCGATCCAACTCATAAGCAATGTGGGGGACCACAGTGAAAGATGCTCAAAGTCGATTGGTCCACTTCAAATGCAATATCGTCTCCTATCTCCTCTTCCTTAGCGTTTTGAGTCAAATGGACTAAATTGAACAAAAAACTTAACCAAAAAACGTTTAGCGTATGATTTAGACGTTGGCGTACTCAGTTTTCCGCTATCTGCCATTCGAAGATCAATGCGGAGTACCACGGTCAAAGATGGAAAAAGGCCCTCGATCCAACTCATAAGCAATGTGGGGGACCACAGTGAAAGATGCTCAAAGTCGATTGGTCCACTTCAAGTGCAATATCGTCTCCTATCTCCTCTTCCTTAGCGTTTTGAGTCAAATCTACTAAATTGAACAAAAAACTTAACCAAAAAACGTTTAGCGTATGATTTAGACGTTGGCGTACTCAGTTTTCCGCTATCTGCCATTCGAAGATCAATGCGGAGTACCACGGTCAAAGATGGAAAAAGGCCCTCGATCCAACTCATAAGCAATGTGGGGGACCACAGTGAAAGATGCTCAAAGTCGATTGGTCCACTTCAAATGCAATATCGTCTCCTATCTCCTCTTCCTTAGCGTTTTGAGTCAAATGGACTAAATTGAACAAAAAACTTAACCAAAAAACGTTTAGCGTATGATTTAGACGTTGGCGTACTCAGTTTTCCGCTATCTGCCATTCGAAGATCAATGCGGAGTACCACGGTCAAAGATGGAAAAGGCCCTCGGTCGATTGGTCCACTTCAAATGCAATATCGTCTCCTATCTCCTCTTCCTTAGCGTTTTGAGTCAAATGGACTAAATTGAACAAAAAACTTAACCAAAAAACGTTTAGCGTATGATTTAGACGTTGGCGTACTCAGTTTTCCGCTATCTGCCATTCGAAGATCAATGCGGAGTACCACGGTCAAAGATGGAAAAAGGCCCTCGATCCAACTCATAAGCAATGTGGGGGACCACAGTGAAAGATGCTCAAAGTCGATTGGTCCACTTCAAGTGCAATATCGTCTCCTATCTCCTCTTCCTTAGCGTTTTGAGTCAAATCTACTAAATTGAACAAAAAACTTAACCAAAAAACGTTTAGCGTATGATTTAGACGTTGGCGTACTCAGTTTTCCGCTATCTGCCATTCGAAGATCAATGCGGAGTACCACGGTCAAAGATGGAAAAGGCCCTCGGTCGATTGGTCCACTTCAAGTGCAATATCGTCTCCTATCTCCTCTTCCTTAGCGTTTTGAGTCAAATCTACTAAATTGAACAAAAAACTTAACCAAAAAACGTTTAGCGTATGATTTAGACGTTGGCGTACTCAGTTTTCCGCTATCTGCCATTCGAAGATCAATGCGGAGTACCACGGTCAAAGATGGAAAAGGCCCTCGGTCGATTGGTCCACTTCAAATGCAATATCGTCTCCTATCTCCTCTTCCTTAGCGTTTTGAGTCAAATGGACTAAATTGAACAAAAAACTTAACCAAAAAACGTTTAGCGTATGATTTAGACGTTGGCGTACTCAGTTTTCCGCTATCTGCCATTCGAAGATCAATGCGGAGTACCACGGTCGAAGATGGAAAAAGGCCCTCGATCCAACTCATAAGCAATGTGGGGGACCACAGTGAAAGATGCTCAAAGTCGATTGGTCCACTTCAAGTGCAATATCGTCTCCTATCTCCTCTTCCTTAGCGTTTTGAGTCAAATCTACTAAATTGAACAAAAAACTTAACCAAAAAACGTTTAGCGTATGATTTAGACGTTGGCGTACTCAGTTTTCCGCTATCTGCCATTCGAAGATCAATGCGGAGTACCACGGTCAAAGATGGAAAAAGGCCCTCGATCCAACTCATAAGCAATGTGGGGGACCACAGTGAAAGATGCTCAAAGTCGATTGGTCCACTTCAAATGCAATATCGTCTCCTATCTCCTCTTCCTTAGCGTTTTGAGTCAAATGGACTAAATTGAACAAAAAACTTAACCAAAAAACGTTTAGCGTATGATTTAGACGTTGGCGTACTCAGTTTTCCGCTATCTGCCATTCGAAGATCAATGCGGAGTACCACGGTCAAAGATGGAAAAAGGCCCTCGA